>CM059876.1:13717189-14425953 GCA_030490815.1 Acer saccharum | reverse complement strand
TCCTTTAAATTCCCAAAAATCAAACAGGTTAGGAAACATAAATCACACCAAAAAAAAAAAAAAAAAAAGAATAATAAATTTCATAACAGGTAAAAAAAAAATGAATAACAAATGTATACAATAAAAATGGGGAGACTAGGCATGATTTGGAGGAAATCAAGGCCTGACATTCATAATTCAAGATAGTTTGCTAGGCTTTGTTTGCTTATCAATATATATATGCAAAATGTAAGAGTTCTCCACTTTGACACTGTAATCGTGTCTGAGGAGTGAGGACGACCTTGTACGTCTCTGTTTTTCTATGATTTCTAAGTAACCAAAAAAGACCCCATTAATAGAATTAACGGAATTCAAAATAGTAATCAAATTACTGGCAAATTGACAGATAATTCTTTAGTCTTTTCCAAAATAAAAATGATAACTTCAAACTCAATTACACTTAAGTATATAGAAAGCACTATAAAATTAGCAAGTGAATACAAAGTAGGAAGGAGAGAAGATTTCTACTTCTCTCCTAACTTGTTCAAAGACAAAGAATCTCGTCCATGTCGAAAACGATGCCTTGCATGGTGCACCATCCTAGATACGGATGCTAAGCTATAGACGAAATAGAAGGATTTTTGAGTGATGAAGATAAATGATCTGGAGAGAAGTGAGGAGGTCATGAAAGATAAGAAATTGATTTCAAGCACTGAGATTTGATTTGAGTGGACTAAGTACGTGTTAATAAATGAACGGTTGTAATAGATATTCTTCACCAAAGAATTTAAATTTATAGATGATGGATTGGAAAGCGAAGAGTTGGATAATAAAGGTTGGAAAATAAAAAGGTTAAAAAAAAGGGAGAGGAATGTAGTAAGGGAGGGAGGTAATTAAGGAGGTTGAAAGAATAAGCATTTATGATTGTCTTTTAAACTTACCACATATTATAATATATATAACAAATTAATAATTAAAAATTAATTATGGGAATGGTTAATAGAATCTATTAATTATCCCATTAACGTTGAAAATAGAGAGTCAAATAATGGAATTGGATAGCTAAAAATTTCTTAAACCGACTCAAATAATAACTTTCATTATGTCTATGTAAATCAATGCGATAATTGGACATCTAAAAATTTCCTAAACTGACTCAAATAATAATTATCATTACATCTATAAATTAATGCTATAATTGGAATAATAATTCTTATTAGTATTTGACATGGCCAAATCTCCTCCTATTGACCTACTAAATAATAAAAATTAAATGATAAAGCCTTTACACGACGGTGTCAATGTGAGGTTCCATTTTACTATATTATATAGATTACACAGGTTACTTCTTTATGTAGAGAATTTTATTCTAATTTTTTATTTTCATATATTGGTTAAAAGAACTTTAATACACTACGTTAAAAATAATTTTTGAGGTAAAAGGTTCTCCAGAGAATCCTGATCCTAAATCCAAATATTCTTATTAGAGGTTTATATATATTGAATAGGATGGAGGATGATTGATTCATCTTCTTGTATTCAATAAGTTAAGAATTTGATTAATTGTTTGATTTTTATATTAGAATGGGATGATTTTTTATTTTATTTTATTTTATTATTTTTATTTTTTAAAGAATTGGATGATTGAAATTATTGCATTTTAGGGTTTTAGATACAATCCCAAATTATGAATTGTTTTAATTTAAGAAATGTCCTGATTTGATCTTATAATTTTTGGGTTGATTTAATTAATTAATTTTTTTTTTTTTAAATGGAGTGTCAAAAGATAAAATGGATAATTTTAGAAAAAAAGAATTGTCTTTAGAATTTTTTTTTTTAATTTAAATTTTTAGAATGGAGTGTCTTTAGAAATGGAGTGTAAAAAGAAAAAATTGGATTATAAGGAGAAAATCTCTTTATTAAAATATGGGTGTGTATATATTTATGGGTGACCATATTGGGACCCTTAATAATTTTCTGCTCACAAAAGTCCCAACCCAAAACAACAGGCAATCAAAATGTAGTAGTTTAGCCCAAAATTAAAATACCAATTGAAGGCCCAGATAATTTGTTCTATTGGGCCTTGTTTGCTTGAATTTGGGCTTGCATATTACCAATACACCTAATCTTCCTTATTTTTAATATTAAATCAATTTTTTTATTCTGTTTTTAATTTTTAATTTTATTAAATTTATCATTGTTTTCAGGGAAAGTATCATTTTCACCCCTGAGGTTTGCCATATTAGATAATCTGGTCCCTCTAGTTTCAATAATGACTAGTCAGCCCCTTGAAACCCAAAATATTGGCCATTTTACCCCTTCTATCAAGTTTTCCATTCATAATAACGTTGACTTTTAATTGCAAAATTAAAAGACCTCATCAAGGATTGAACCCTCAACCTTGTGATCAAAAGCAACAAGCCCTAACCAGCTAGGCTACTCCAATTCATTGTTGTTAGTATGTTGATTTAAATGTATATATAGTTATATAATTTGTGTAAAATAATTTAAATATGTTTACATAATTTAAAATAAACTCATAATATATATATATATATATAATTTAAATAAAGTCATATTTAATAGTAATATAAAAAACAAATTTATAAAAAAGAAAAAGAAAATAAGAAAACAAAAGGAAAAATATTCAAAAATAAGGAATTTTTTTAATTATTTTTCTTTCTTTCTTTTTTGTTTTTGATTTTTTTCCCATTTCAGTATTTGGGCTTTGATTTTCGGGATTTTATATCAAATTAAAATAATATTTTTTGAAAAGGAAAAAAATAATTTTAAAAAGAAAGATTTTTTTTTTTTTGAATTTTTTTCCGTTTGTTTCTTATTTTCTTTTTCTTTTTATAAATTTGTTTTTATATATTATTAAAATATGATTTTATTTAAATTATATATATATGAGTTTATTTTAAATTATAAAACAAATTTAAATTATTTTACATAAATTATATAATTAATAGCTATATATAGATTTAAATCAACAAACTAACAACAATGAGTTGGAGTAGCCTAGTTGGCTATGGCTTGTTGCTTTTGATTACAAGGTTGAGGGTTCAATCCCTAATGAGGTCTTTTAATTTTACAATTAAAAGTCAACGTTTTTTTGGATGGAAAACTTGACAGAAGGGGGAAAATGACCAATATTTTGGGTTTCAGGAGGTTAATTGGCCATTATTAAAACTAGAGGGACCAAATTATCTAATATGGTAAAACTGAGGGGAGAAAATGATAATTTCCCTTCTTTTCACGAACAATCCAACAGCGCCAATTCAAAGCAGGAGTCTTAAATTGATGGCTTTCCATGTTTAATACAGAGCTTTTCACCTACAAACCCTTGATATAACATTACATACAAACCTATTTATTAGCTTTTGGATCAAGATCCATATTGTGTATTATCTCTCGGCTAATAAATAGGTTTGTATGTAAGTTATATAAGGGGGTTTGTAGATGAGAAGTTCTATATATATATATATATATTCTACACCTTGTCGAATCAAACGACTATGGGAACCATCCTTATGCAACTTCTTTTTTTTTTTTTTTTTTTCTAAATAGGTTTTCTAAAAAAACAAGTAAATATTGGTTTCGGTGAAAGTATCGGGGATCCAAATTTATGGAAATATCGGTGGAAATATCACCAATAGCCTCAAAATATCAGGGAGGTGAAGGTTATTTTTTATATCAGTATCCCCAAATTATGGAAAATATCGAGGATATTATGATATTATTAATATTTACTTTTTAAAAAAAAAAAAAAAAAAAAAAACCATACAGCCGTTTCTCTTCTATGATAGTGAACATTCTAGCTTGATGGATACATTTGTTCATTTATAATAGATCGTTTCTCAAGGATTCGTCTTCAAATTCATTCTCCACCTTTCATTTTTTTTTTTTTTCGAAAGACTTTTCCACCTGTCATATTGGTAGGTAATCAATGGTATTTCACATAAGCAGTGACATTGTATCATTATATCCGAAATTTTCTTATTGATTTTATGTTGCAGGTTAAATAAATTATTTGTTGAAATAGGGAAAACAAGCATCTAACCTTGATTTTTTTTTCTCATTCTTAACATGTCTTTTCGGGTTAATTCATTCTTGTTCTTGAATTGTTCGATAATAATATGATCTTCTGTTTGTGAATGATCACATATTCACATGTTGTCTTTGCAGGTGTGTTTTGGAGTCTTTTCTGGTTAAAGTCGCTCGGACTGTTAGCTATGAATGTGATTTTATATGGTTTGTTTGCTTGTTTTGTTAAAAAACAATTATGGTTGACCTTGTTTATGGTGGAATTGGTGAAAACTGTCACTTTTTTGAATTGGTTTGGTGGAAAAGTTAGTGCTTTAATAAGTTAAGTTTAAAATGCACCTATTATGGTGAACTACCAAAATTGCCCTTAGATAATCATTTTTTTTATTTATTCTGTTTGTACTTCCCTCTCCACTTACAACAAAACAACAGTCCCAACTTAGTAACTCTCTCTCTCTCTCTCTACAATAAACTTGTCCTCCCCTTTTCTTCTTCAACTTAGAAAGAAGTGGATAACATTATCAATGCATTTATTGGATAATTAGTTTAGTGGCGCTATGCAGACGCATTCAGGGGTCGAGCTTTTTTTTCAATTTAAAACCCTAATTGGGTTCCTTTTCATTTGTTCTTCGAGTCTTTTGTAAACCTTAAGCTGGTTGTGTGAATTTTGAATCTAAATGAAAAGGCTCGGAGACTATTTACAAAGTCTCGGAGATACAAAATTAACAAAAAAAGCTAATGGTTAAAAAGGCTTGGAGACTATTTACAAAGTCTCGAAGATAATTGAAAAGGCTCGGAGACTAATTGAAAAGGCTTAGATTACTGTTGAAAAGGCTCGGATACAGTGTTAAAAGTCTCGGAGATTCAAAATTGACAAACCTATTCATAAAAATGAAAAAGCTTGGATTATTGTTGAAAAGGCTCGAATAGTGTATGAAAAGGTTTGGAGACAGTGTTAAAAGGCTCAGAGATTCAAAATTGACAAACCTATCATAAAAATGAAAAAGCTCGGATTATTGTTGAAAAGGCTCGAATAGTGTATGAAAAGGCTCGGAGACAGTGTTAAAAGGCTCGGAGATTCAAAATTGACAAACCTATTCATATTCTTTAAAGAAGCTCGGATTACTATTTAAAAAGCTTGGAGACTGTTTGAAAAGGCTTGGAAAAAGTGTTAAAAGGCTCGGAAACCCAGATCTTCATCGTCTTATAGATTCTGGTCGACTTCAGGACTATAGCGGCGCCGTCGGTGAGTTTGCTGTCAGATTTTCAGGCATATGTTGTTGCAGCTGGTTGTTTTCTTTCTCTACTGTTTTCTCTCTCAACTATTTTCTCCCTAGGTTTGAAAACGACACAAAGTGACAAAAAAAAAAAGGTATTTTGTTTGATCACCTAAATAGGTGCCTTTTAAACTTAAATTAGTAATGTGGTGAGTTTCTTTCAAAACCTGTCTCAAATAGTGCTAAAAATTTTTGAGCCCTAGTAAAATGCATGAGATATTGTTGTAAGAGAAGTGCTAGATATATTCTCTCAACTCAGGGTCAGTTGGTATTGCTTTTGAAAAGTTAAAATCAGATTATTTATAATTTTGATATAAAATGATGTTTGGTAAAACTTCCAAAAGTGATTAATTGATAATCTGTCAAGTTTTGACAGTGATTTTGAGAAGTAGGTGTGGGGTTACTTTTTTAAAGTGATTATGTAATAATCTATTTCAGCATTTAATGCATCTTTTAAAATATCATTATTATCCTTATGAAATCAAGTTAAAATCATTATATACCTTAATTCATCTCAAATTAAATATTGTATTTAAATATTGATTTGATTTATAAAATCTTTTTAAAATCTTTTTATTGTTCTTATGGAATTTATTTTTCCAATTTAAATATTCTAATTAAATATTGATTTAATATATATAATTAATGAAAAAAAAATGAAATAGGGTCATAAACTCATGTATATTTTAGTCATTGTAACTAATCTCAACACTTTTGCAATAAAATTACCAAACATATGTATACTTTTGAGCTATACAGTAGTTTTAAAAATACAATTAACCAAACATCTGAATTAACTTCACAGCTGATTATTCCTTCAGCACAGCTAACAGTGATTATTTTAAAAGTTACAGCAATACCAAACTGGGCCTCACTCTCCAACCCACTATTTCTTCTCCTTTTGACACTTGTCCTATATTGACTTTTTAGAAATAAATTTTAGAGCCACCATTAATGAATTATTTTTGCATGTTATTTAAAATTCAAAGCATCCACATCTTCCCAAATTGCCTTTTTTTTTTCCACCAAATTGTCATTTCCAAATATGTGAGCAAAAATCTTCAAAGGTAAAATGGGTTGAATATTTATTAAATTTATTATATATATTTTATTAAATAGCAAATATATTATTAACAATATTTAAGTTATTAAAATACAATAAGCATTGGCATCTTGCGTTTTTTTTTTTAGTATATTTGAGTTTTGATATTATTAATGAAATTTTAATTTTTTTTAACTATATTTTTCAAATTGCGTAAAAATAATCACTTTATAAATATATGATGAACTTATGATAATATAGACAAAAACGATAATTTTTCAAATATAAATTGTATTTGTTATGATATTTTAGAAAATAAAAAAGAGGTATATAAAATAATAATAATATTAATATTTAAGAAAAGGACTATGACAATTAGGTGTAAAGAAAAAGGGCAATTTGGGAAGATATGATGGTTTGAATTGTAAATAATATGTAAAAACAATTCATTAATAATGGCTCTAAATTTATTTTTAAAAAGTAAATAATGAACAAGTATCAAAAGGAGAAAAGAGAGTGGGTTGAGAGAGTAATCAAATTATTGATCGTTAGGAAGGCAAATGACTAATTTACAATACTTAAATACACCACCACCTAGATTGTATAGCTAAATCAATAAATATAGGAGGAGTGCTAGAGATACTCTCTCAATCCACTCTCCCAACCCATACTCTGTTCATGTGCTGACATGTGGACATTATTAATTTCTTCATATTAAATTTATAGCCTTTAATAAATAGCCTCATTTTCATTTTATTTACGATGCAAACCAACAACTTATTTCTTAGATTACATTTCTTCTTTAATTTTAACATATTGTCATTTAATATTAGTTTTTTTTTTTTTTTTTTTTTTTTTTTTTTTTTAAATATATGCATTGCTCATATATATTATATATATATATATATATACACCAAATTTACTTAAACATTTTTTTTACATCACTGGTGAACTTGATGGTTGTTGTATAAAATAAATAATTAGCAAAGCAAATTAGAGTTAAAAAATTTAAAAGTAATTATAAAAAATTTATAAGACAAGATCAGTAAAACTTAATGTCTATATCTAAATTTAAAATAAAAAATAAAGAAAAAAATCTGATATTAAGTAGATACTTACATATTTTTTATCTTTTAATTTAAAATTAATTTGCTTTGATTTGACTTGATTTGTCTATCAATCTAACTAGATTCATTTGTTTTTTTTTTTTTTGTCTTTTTTTTTTGTTTTTTTTTGTTTAATCACATAGAGAGGAAAAAAAAAAAAAAAAAAAACTTTCATTAGCTAAATCTTGAAATGTAAAGATTTTGGCTTAAACACATGTACAATTAGAGCAGACTCAATAACTATTTAACTATAATTTATTTTACTTTTATTTATTCTATACAACATGCATCAAATTAGGTAGTGTTTGGTAATGAAAATTTGGTGAAAAGAAATATCCGAACAATTCAATTTGGGACCGTACACTCAATAAATAAAAGAAGTTATAGATTTTGAAAAAAAAAAAACACACACCTGCTATATATATATAAAACCGATATTAAATGGCAATGTTAAAGTTAAAGGAGAAGGGCAATATAGGAAATAAGTTGTTGGTTTGTATTGTAAATAAAATGAAAAGTGAGGCCATTTATAAATGCTACAAATTTAATGTGAAAAAGTTAATGTTGTACATGTGTCATCATATGAACAGAGAGTATGTTGAGAGAGTGGGTCGAGAGAGTGCATCTAGCACTCCTCTAAATATAGTCATATAGATCATAGCAATTCCAGTTGAGCAATCAGAGCATCTCCAATGCAAGTGTGGCTTGTGAAAAAAAGAGATGCCACGTAGGATTAATAGACATTATGTTAAAAATTTATTCTCCAATGCAACCGTGCATATTCAACCTCAAGCTGACGTGGCAAAAAAAATATTAGACATTGTCAACATGACTATGTTGATAGTCTACTTTCAAACGGTCTGTTGCATAGCTATTTTTTTGGTTGACTCAGCAAGTATTTAAAACTGACATTAATTTTTCATTTATTTTTGGTAAGGAAATAAAATAAAAAATAAAACAGGAAAAAAAAACTAGACACGTCATTAAAAAAATTGTGTTTTAGACGGAAGCATTGGAGACCAAAATTTGATTTGATTGTCTATCAAGTATATTTGTATGCCACATAGGAATCAAGTCTCTTGACATTGTTGCCATGTCAACGATTATTGGTATACAAACCTTTTTGCATTGGAGATGCTCTCACATATGGCATAGATGGCACCCCACCCCACGTCAGAAACTATAGGTAGGAAATTAATTATTATAAGAAAAAGTAATATATAAAAGATCTATGCCATAATCAGACCATATATAGTTTTAAAAGACATTTGTACCCTTATGAAATATATTTTGCATTAATATTTTATGTAATATTTAAATTGGTTAGGAGTATAATTGTCTTTACAGTATAAACACAATGAATAATTACAAAATTGAGGTAAATAATATTATAAAACACAAAGGGCATATCTACCCATACTTCTTCTCACGAAATTGAACTCGAACTCTAAGTTAATAGATTATTTGAAGGAATTTTAACATTGCATGAGGATATAAATGTATTTTCTTTTCAAACAAATATTAAAGAGTCTAAAATTATGTCACTATTCATACTCACATCCCCATTTTTAATATAGGTAATAGACTTTTAAATGTCTACTAAAAATAATCAATCGATTATTCACTTAATTATTATCTAAAAAAAAGGAAAAACATTAATGATATTTGAACAGTTGATGTATGATTCCCTGTATCAAATTTTAAAAACAATCCGTAAATAGTATAATGCCAACAAGACACATCTTGGATTATGGTGTTGATTTTTAAATTTTTTTTTTTTTCCCATTTTTTACTTGATTCTGGTGTTAAGAAAATAAAAATAGAAAATGTATAAAATTGGTAGAACAAACCCTAAAATAAATAATAAATAATTTATCAAACCATGGTTAACTTGTGGACACTTATCCACATGTGGGGAGGGGGGTAATGCTCACCCCCAATTAAGGGGTGAGCAAAAATGAACTCAATATTTTATTGGAGTCCAATCAAATCTTAAATCTTAATGACCCCATTAAGTTGTCGAATATTCATATATCAATTAATTGTAATTTCATTTATCACTCAATCATTATCTTGCCCATACAATGTAAATAGGTCCATTGACAAGATATTTAGATTTCATTTCAAATAGGGTCAAAGTAATTCGTTAAAAATGACTAAAAGTCTAAAACAAAACCTCTTCAAAAATCTTACAAAGCTCCAAAATCCAAAGCTTAATTGTTCATCTTCATCCCATTCACTATTCGTTGGTTGCAATTTATTCAAAACCACGTCATTTATCGTTAATCATTTAATCCAAATTAATACAATATCAACGGTTAAGGAGAGTCCTCGATAAAGATTGTGGTTAAATCTTCCAACTTCTTGATCACAATCAAAAATATTTATATGACCTGCCACTTCTTCATCTAATCAACTGAGAAAAACTTACTTGCCGAAGAAAAATAAGGAAGTGTATTTAGCACACGCTACTTGATCATATCAAATTATCTTCACGAGATCCACCGTTTATTCATAAAACTAAGTGAGATGAACTGATTAACCGAAGAAAATCAACTATCTTTTATATATTCTAAAGAGATTATTTTTCATTGTATTATTAAAGTTTGTAACTCTATAAGAATTCTATGAATTTTAACATGGCAGTGAGTAGGACTAGAAAGTCTCATATATTGACAAAAGTTTATGTTCATTTCACTAACATGAATAACACCTTAAGGCAGTGGTAAATCCAAAATTTTCTATCAAACGGAGCTCAACTAAATACTAAATACTAATTACATTTTTTTTTTTTTTTAATGAAAACTATTAACCAGAAGAATTTCATTAATAAATAAAAAAGAATAAACAATTTTTACTTTGCATTGCAAGGAGAGAGGGTAGATTAATTGCAAATGTATTCTCAAAATTAGGGGTGGGCGTTTACCGGTTCGGTTCGGTTTTCACTAGAACCGATAAAAAACCGATAAAGCTCGGTTTTTGAAAAAGCGAACGATCCAATAAAATTCAAAATGTCAACCGATCAAAAACCAACCGAATTGGACCGGTTCGGTTCGGTTCGGTTTTTTCGGTTCTGGGCCTAATGGGCCAAATTTATGGACTTTTTCAATTACATAGTTTTTTCCATATATTGGGCCTATGGGACCGAATTTGGCTAAAATAAAAATAAATACACAGTCCACATTTCTGGTTCAAAAATGAAAAATAAAAAACAGAGCACGAAATAATAAGGTAGCAATTTAAAACTTCCATTAATTAGCAGTCGATTGAAACTTTACAGTTTACACCTTAGTCTCAAATACATTTAACTAAACTGATGCAAATATCACAAATTAAAATATCACAAATTGCAATTTACACAAATCAGTTAACTAAACTGATGCAAATATCACAAATCGGTTTACACAAATAGCATGAAAATTTAAAATAAAAATTGAAGTTTGAATTATAAATGAAAATTTTACCAGCTCTTGTCTTTGAGAGTAGAAGCACGGACGGCTTTGAAGAAATGTGAGGGGTGTATCGGCCATTGACATTGAAAAAACTCAGAAATCAGAAGCAAAGCTTGAAGCTTTCAACAATGGAAACAGGCCCAACAAGCCTAGAAGTTAGAATTTACGAGTTGACCCATCTGGGGTAAGCAAAAGCAAGGATTTTTGCAGACCCAAAATGGGGAATTGAAGAAGGAAGAATTTATTAGGTGGAAATATCGGTGAAGGCCGATATTGACTCTCTCTCACTCTAGGTAAGTGAAGATGGAGACTACTACTTCTGTTATGTCACCTGTGGAACACCCTTAATTCACCCATCACAAACAAAAACACACCAGTGGAACACATCAGTTAGACATCCACAAAAAAGTTAAAAAGAAAGAAGCAAAATAAGTGAAATACTGAAATCAACCAACAAAGATAAGAAAAAGAAGTGAAATATGTCAACCAACCAACCTTGCTGATCGATGAACAACTGAACGAGTTGAAGTCGACGAGCGGCGACTCGGCGAGAAGAAGACGAACGAGTGATGACTGATAGACGACGACCGACGGAAGATGACTGATTGACGATGATCGACGGAAGATGACAGATCGACAACGAGGGGCAGGCTGCTGACAGATCGACGGCAAGCGTGAAGTGTCTGTGAGTGGGTGTGGCTGTGGCTGTGGCTGCTCTGAAACTGAAGAGTGAAGAGCGAAGAGTTAGAATTAGGTTTTTTTGTTTATATACTTGGTTACCGGTTCGGTTATCCGGTTTTAAGTATCCAACCGGAAAAAAACCGATCCATCCGGTTTTTTATAAAATTCAACCGAATTAAACCGGTTATTTAATAAAAACCGGAAAAAAACCGGTCCAACCGGTTCGATCCACTGGACCGGTTCGGTTGACCGGTTTTTTGCCCACCCCTACTCAAAATTGTTAAAAAAAATTAGTAGTGGGATAGAGAGAAAACACGCAAAAGTGAATGGAGAACAAAAGAAAAAAAAGGTTACGGTGAGAATAAAAAAATAATTTGACGCACGTAATAAAAAAACAAATGGTTGGTATATTGTAATTTTATTATTGACATGAAATGTCAATAATAATAACAAACCAATAAGAGCATATTGTAATAACTTTAGATATAAAATGCAAATAAGTAATAACATGTAACTCTATGCTACAACCTAATCTAGCCCATAAAGCCACAAGAAGGTTCGCCCTTGCCTTGAGGTTTCACTTGAAAAAAAAATTAAAAAAATCAAGTGGTATTGCATTTTATTTATTTATTTTAATTATCTATTTATTTACCTATCTAAATTAGGTATTATTTTAACGTTTTTGTCATCAATACAATTCGAGTCGGTCAATTACTTAAGCTCCAATTCATCTATCCATCAGTTGAGCTGAGTTACGCCTCTAGGGCAATTGCCCTACTTTCGAATTTGAAATTAAAAAGGAAATCTTATATAATAGCACTCTTTTTTTTTTTTAATTCAAGTATTAGGTTCAATGAATGTACCAAAAGGAGAGTCAAAGGAAGGCGGCAGAAACATTAAAATATGGAAAAAAAATCAGAAGAAAATTATTTATTAAAAAAAAAAATAGGAACCACCAGTTATAAGCCGTGCAAGTATAAATATCCGCAATAGAGAATAGAACGACCAAAACAACAAACGCGTAAAGAGGGAATATTCGAAGCGGAATCGCCTTCTTCTTTTATCTCTGATCTGTGATCTCTCCGGTAAGGTCTTTAATTACCTGTGAATTTTCCAGGAGAGACCTCCGTAAGCACCGATTTCAACTTCTTAGGGTTTTGATTGTGCTCTTTTGATTTTTCCCTTTTTGATTTTTCTCCATGTATTTGTTTGGTTTCTATATTTGATTTTATTCTTGCTTTGTACTTTTAGGGTTTAATTGTACGATTATTGTTGCTAGACTCGATTAGGCCTCGATTAGGGAGATTTATTTTCATTCCTCAGAATTTAGGGAAAGTTTTATTGCGAATTGTTGAATTTGTGAGGGTTAGGGTTTGAATCTGGGATTGATATCAGGGTTCTCTGTGACTGTTTGTTTCTAATTCATATTTCCTGAGTTTGATTTTGATTGAGAAGAGTTGTGGTTGTTAATAATATGGCGGCAGGGCGAGTTGATGTTCCCAGGAAGAGGGACTACTATGACTTCAAAAAAGAAGAAGTTATTCGTTACAAAAACGGTAGTGGTGATGCCAAATTGAGTCGTGTTCGCCGCGGCTATCAGAATACAAATGGGTGCCGTTTTTTGTCTGATGGGCAAAATTTGGGCCCTAGACGAGGTGACGCACCATGTGTCAAGAATAGTGAAGTGTCGAAGCATGAAGATGGGGTTCAGTTGCCTCCTGAGAAGAAGAGAAAGTTTTCACCCATTATATGGGACTTAGAGAAGGAGAAGGAGGTGAGAATTTCATCCAAGAACAGAATCGTACCTATAAGTTCTTTCTCATGTATCAAGTCTACAGACGGCTCAGTTAGAGAGGTATCAACTGTTGTTTCTGATGGGGGTGCTGCAAAACATTCCATCAAGGAGAATCTAAGTGAAGGATTGGAGTATGATTCAGAGAAAACTTTTGTGGTTTGTGGGTCAGTGGGATCTACAGTTCCTAAGTCTCCAGTGGGTTTGTCTGCTTCATTGCCCCAGGAAGAAGTTGGAGTTGATGACCTGGATCAGGTTCATTTGGAGGAGGCAGAGTTGGTTCAAGTGTATGGCATACTGGCATCACGTTGGGCATCTGATAGCGACACTCCGAGGGATGTATCTCCATCTAGTGGCAATGATGCAGCTGAAAGGGGACAGTCTTCGAAGAGTTCAACTCCTGAGAGTGGGGAATTTCGCAGAGAAAGCTCGGAAGATAGGGCCAGATTATCTGGATTAGATGAATTAGGCCTAGGGTGTTCCAGTAAAGATGGATATGCTGAAAGTGAGTTGGAGGATGACGTCATGGATGTTGACAAGTCACCTGATGAGGATTCTTGTGCCAAGCAGTTGCAGATTGAAGAGGTTGCTGTTCCTTCAAGAAGAAGTATGAACATGTTTAACAGTTGTAGAAGCGTTTTTGAATATGAGAGACTCAATAAAATAAATGAAGGTACTTACGGTATTGTGTATAGAGCCAGGGATAAGACGACAGGGGAAATTGTGGCCTTGAAGAAGGTGAAGATGGATGTAGGAAGAAAACAAGACCTTTCAGAATATGGTTTCCCTATTTCATCTTTAAGGGAAATTAACATCCTCCTGTCTTTTAATCACCCTTCAATTGTAAATGTTAAAGAAGTTGCTGTGGATGACTTTGATAATGTTTTATGGTTATGGAGTACATGGAACACGACCTCAAGGGGCTAATAGAGACAATGAAGCAGCCTTTTAGCACTAGTGAAGTCAAATGCTTGATGCTACAGCTTTTGGAAGGGTCAAGTATCTTCATGATAATTGGGTGCTTCACAGGGATTTGAAAACATCAAATCTTCTTGTGAACAACCAGGGTAAATTAAAAGTTTGTGACTTTGGTATGTCACGCCAGTATGGAAGCCCACTGAAGCCATATACATCATTGGTGGTTACTCTATGGTATAGGTAAGATGGATTCCATTTACTTTTTCTGTTTATCATTTATTTACAATAAGATCTTTATTGCGTGATTAGTCAGAACTTTGCATTATTAAATTTTGTTAAAGGGTCAAAGTTACTTAATTTTTCTCTCAGTATAACATCTGGCAGTTAAGCCTATATTAGCATGTTTTCTGTCTTTTATCTTCTTTTCTAAACATCATTTTCTATCATTTTTACCAGGCCTAGGGTTCACCAAGGATGGATTTTCTAATTTATGTACTTCTTTATGATTATTATTTTGTTATTTGGTTTGTTTAACATTGTTGATAGATGGTGTCCTGGTTTTTCACCATTACTAATTGAACAAATATTTTATATCGTGTGAAATCTCGGTTCCTTCCCATCAGCTTAGATTTAAATGTTATAGCCATAATAACCTTGTGTAGCCTTATAGTTGATATTTTGTTCTTTGCTTTTCTTTCCTCACAAATGTTAGTAACAATTAACAAATATGCTAATCTCTTGTAGTTCTGTGATATTTATGTTGCAGAGCTCCTGAACTTCTGCTAGGAATGAAAAAGTATTCGACTGCAGTTGACATGTGGTCGGTGGGTTGTATAATGGCTGAACTGTTAGCCAAGAAACCGCTTTTTAATGGGAAAACAGAAGCAGATCAAATTGATAAGGTAGTTATTGTTTCCCTTATGCTTGTTTATTACTTTTGTGTCTTATGGTCTTTTTACTGATGAATGTCTTCAAATATTGCAGATCTTCAAAACGCTTGGCACGCCAACTGAAACAATTTGGCCTGGGTTTTCTGAATTGCCTGGAGCCAAAGCACAATTTGTTAAACAACCGTAAGTATCCCTTTATGCAATCCTTGATTTTGATCAAGTTCTTTCTTGTTTTAACAAGTTTTTAGCCTAATTAAAGTCGGCTTCTTTAATTAGGTTGCAAAGGTTTTTGTCTCAGAACAGGCGTACTTTATAGTTCTAGAATAATTGGTCTCTCTTTTTTTTCTCTTTTAAATAGGTACAATCTGTTGCGAAAGAGGTTTCCTGCCGCATCTTTCACGGGATCTCCTGTCCTTTCTGAGTTGGGATTTGACTTGTTGAACAAACTTCTGAGTTACGACCCAGAGATGGTAATTGTCCACTAACATAAACCTCTAAAACTAGACTTGGTCATTTAAAATTGCAAAGCTTTTATATTCTTATCAAATTTTCTTGCTTATGCAGCGAATAACAGTAGATGATGCTCTTAACCATGATTGGTTTCGCGAGGTTCCTCTTCCTAAATCGCAGGAGTTCATGCCTACATTTCCTCCACAGCATGCTAGGAACAGGTAGCTGATGAGATAGCTAGAAGTGGCATAAACAGAAGAAAATGTTGGGAGATTTTTGTATTGTTTCGTTTGTAGTTTTATCTCAAAATTTGTTCACTTGGCTCCTAGGCATGTTGAAAGAACATTAATAAAGAGAGAAGAGTCTGGACGAAGAGAATGCAGCAGCAGCGTTGACAGACAACACAAGCACATGTTATATGTGCCATGCCATAAAGAAGCATTTTTATGGCATGGATGTGAAGCTGCCCATGTACAAGCCTGATTAGGATTGAAGAGATGAAGGGATGGACGAGCTATATGTGGCTACCCTGCTTTCCTGTTTGGAATTAAATTGGACAATTGACTGATAGGTATGGCAGAATTAAAGTGCTGTTGATGTTATGCTAATTCTGATAAACACTAACATGATTGTAATTTTAAGAAAAGGAAATAGAAGTAGTTTTTCCTTGTGGGTCTTCATTACTTGGTCACTCTGTCTCTTTCTGCACCTACATAGTAAATTAGATTTTATTACTTGGTATGTAGGTTGAATTATGAATTTTCTACCTACTGTTTAATTTTAGTGGTTAAAAATTAATTGGGCTACACATTCTCAATGATTTGTTCTTCCTTTCGGTTTTTGATTATTTGTTTCTTAATGATTTTTCATGGTACGATTGTTAACCTGTTTATGAGGTGGATCACTTCTGAAGGTTGCAAAAACATGAGGTTTAGCAGGAATTTGGTAAGTAAAACTAAACTCTTTCAATGTTTAAGGTTTTCGAATTCTTAAAGTTGATATTATGATAAAAACTAATTTGTAATTGACAACGGGAGGTCAGTCCAGTTAATTGATTTGATGACAGTCGGATTGTGGCAATCATCATTGTGACAAATGATGCAATAAGCTTTGGTTTTTGGATGACATAACCAAACATGGGTTTCTGCATCGTAGAACAAATCGAAGCGAAACATGAAGCATTAAACGAATCAATGTGAGCCATTCGCTGCAGAAATTTAATATAAAAAGCCCTCTTCGTCGGGTATACTTGCTAGCCAATTATGCTGTAAGAAACATTAACTTGTCTATAAAATAAAGACAAGTGCGTGTAATGTCCCAACGGACCATCATTGTTTCATAATGTTACCACTCGCTTTTAATCGAACATACAAGGCAGCACAAGTGTGCTACTTGAGGAAATCAAATCTATATGACGCAAAAATTTATAAGTATCCTGCAAAAAAAAAAAAGTACTTGCTGGAAGTACAAATGTCTGTTTCCACCCAAAGCCCAAAAAATACGCGGGCAGAAGGTGAGCTGATTGCACTAAAGATTATTTCGTTGTGAAAGTAATGGTTTTCCCGAGCACAAAAAGAACTAGTGAGAGCTCTATGAAGAAGATTGTGTTGATAAGAACCCGATCAATCGTCCAACCAAAGACGGTGGCTCCACCGTGATTTGATTGCAAATACGTAACTGTACACGAAACTCAGCTTGGGTAAACATCAATACATCATATCAAGAGAATATAGAAGACAAGACGATTAATCTAATTGAAATAGGAGCATAAACTGTTTTCTTGCTCAAGGAAAAGTTAAGAGGTACATACCAAACGCCTGCCTTTTCTGATACATGGACATGTAAGAAGCAAGTTGAGTATTCGTCGGAATTGGCACGTAATCAACTGATTCCAGATCACTTTCAGAGTAGCTTATCGGTAATGAGCCTGATGGATAGGCATAGGCCGTCTCCGAGCTGCTAATTCTGTTTGGGTTGCATGTAACTAAAGCATGCCATCTGCTAGCAACCGATCCCAGACCCTGAGCTCTATGCGAGATCTTTGCAGCTGCGTGCAGGCAGAAGATTATCCCGACAAGTTCAACTATAGAGCAAACCTGTCACAGTCAAAATCCAGAAGCATAAGAGGAGCAAACTTTAAAGTTGTGTTGATGATGTTGCAAATTGCAATGAAGGAATGAAGGAATCTACACAGATGAGGAAGCACTTACCGCAAAATCGCCACCATTAGCAAAATTGATGATTCCGCGGTTCCCTGTTGTTTCCAACAGAGACACAAATTGAGTTGCTGTGACAAACAATAACTGTAAAATGAGAAATATCCGAAACCTGTGGCTTATCTTAGACAAGTGACGGGTTAAACGTATATGTTCCTCGATGTATACCGCGACATCTAAATCCCTTTCTAAGAGCTTGCCATAGTTTTCAAAGTGAATCACTTGCAAATTGCACACCAAATGGTACAGAGCACTGCCTGTTAGATAGATTACAGTCGAATAAGTCCACGACACAAGCAACGCAACTACTATACCAACAGATTGCCACCATGGACGATGCATATAGATGATATGAACAACCTCACGAGCAGATTTCAATAAGAAGCACAGTAAAACCCAAACTGCCAACAATCTGAAGAAACCCTGAACAATTAACATCACCAGAATCAATCTGTGAACCTAACTAAGATCTCATGCAACAAAAGCAGTACTCAATCATATAAAAGTTTATGTGGGTCATAATTGAAACCAGCAAATTTATATCAAAAAGTTCAAATAAATGTATGCCCATATACAGTAAAGAACTCACATTGATCTTGTGTATATACTCTTGACGAAACAGAGTCATGTGACCGTGGTAGCGGTCGACGAAGAGGAACTTGCGGAGACCGTACTTGCGGAGATTGTGAGAGATGCAGAGAAGAGAAATAGCAGCGACAATGGACTGGGAGATGAGGATCTCAAGCTCGAAGCTTCTGATCTCGTACTTGTCGCAATTGGAGCAGTAAGAGAATTTGATTATGAAGAGAGGAAGAGCAACACCCAGAAGAAGAAAACAGAGCCATGAGAGAGTGAAGCTCAAAGCAGAGTACTGGCAGAAACCGAAAATCCCGAGAAAAGTTTCTAAACGGCGTAGAGATTTGGTGACCTGGGTGTCGTTTACTTCTTCTTCTTCTACCACTACAAGAGGGGTTTCGATTGGTGGTGATGGTGGTGGTGGGGGGTTGTGATTAAGCGCCATCGAATCTGAGAGAAGAGAGTGAGAGACCAAAAAAAAAAAAAAACTGGTTTTCCCGTAATCGGTTGGATTGGAACTTGAACAGAGAGGAAAGTAATAATGTGAGTCTGTGTACGCATAGACACACAGTTATGTCTCCTCTTTGAAGTTTGAAGTTTGAAATTTGTAGACTTGTAGTTGAAAAGTGAAGCGTAAAGCTTTTCCTTTATTCAGGGGAGTATTCAATGTTGTTGAATGGCTCGCTGAATCTGTGCCCTGTCATGACTCATGATCTTGAATATGGTGCGTTTAATGCACATGATTTGTCTGGAACCAAATCCCAATCCCTTTGACAAATTGACAACTTCTCGAAGGAGAGTGTATTGGATTGGGATTTTAATAGACAATTTTTGGGTGGCAGGATTTTATGAATTTTTAGAATTTTAAAGACTATTATGATTATATGGACTAGACTTTCAAGATTTTAGAATTTTAAAGAAAAGAGTCTCTAGACTTTATTTATAGACTATTAGGATTATCTAGATTTTATTTATAGACTATTAGGATTATCTAGACTTTATTTAAAGACTTTTTGGACTCTTTTTTAAAAGAGAAAATAGCACTAGACACCATTAATTGGTGGGTGGAGTCCTAAAAAAACCATTATTTCCATCTTTGCAAACTATTCAAATCTGACATATGTTCACATTCAAGTGCACATCTCTAAAAATACTAAACGTTATTTGTTCAAATTTTGATACAAGAAAGTAGACATGCAAACAAACACTTTTCATTCAGAAAATATTCCAAAAATCGATTTGGAAAAGTGTGAAAATGAGCTATGAAGGCAGCTCACTCGCGGATTCGCGTTGCTTCTGACCTTTGACTGAATAATTGATCATAACTTTTAAAATACCGTCCAGAATTTTACGTTCTTTATACCGTTGGATTCGTGTCGAAAAATTGAAGAACCCAACATGGACGAAAAAATTTATTTCCTTGCCAAAAGATACAGTTTTAAGGAAAAAAAGCAATGAACACATCTCATTCACGGATTGCGCGTCGCTTCTAACCTCTGACTGAATAATTAATCATAACTTTCAAAATATAGTCCAGAATTTTACGTTCTTTATACCGTTGGATTCGTATCGAAAAATTGAAGAACCCATTGTGGATGAAAAAATTTATTTCCTTGCCAAAAGATACAATAAACAAAATCCAAAACACTTGATATATATATATATATATATATATTTGAACGGCTTCATCAAATAATATAGTTCAGTTCGTTGTTTTTTTTTTTTTTTTTTTATAGGCAATTTTTTATTAAACAACAAACAGCACAAAGGCAACAAACACCAACAAAACAGAGACCCCAGCGAAACACAAGCACACCACAACAAAGGAACAACACACAAACAAACAAAACACAAACAAACAAAGCCAAGCATAAACAAACAAACACTTCTCAAGTCTAGATAATCAAGATAACATACAAAGCAACGACTGTTCGTTGCTTTTTAAAAAATAAAATACATACAAGTGTAGACCGATTTGAGAATATAATAATACATACACAAACTTTGAAAATACATACAAGTTCGTTGCTTTTTAAAAAATAAAATTCAATATATACCTATCAAATTCAACGAACTTGGCAGTGGATTGTCATGCTTCTATTGGTGTTAGCAGTTCAAGCATAAGCAAGATAACATACAAAGCAGAAGCAAACCATCGACATACACGGGCACACAAGAAAAAGGTTACTTGGTCTGTTGTTAGTTTCTTCACAACCTTGTTGCTATTTTCTGGAAAGTCTTGAGCAAGCATGAAAAGTCTGATGTGAAAAGGCAAGACAATTTTGATGTCTTGGTATTTATATTTATCATTAAAAAGTCTAGATAATCCATATTGTTATGAAATCCTACAAATCTTGATCTCAATCCAATACTACTAGACAATTTGCTGCCTCTTAAAAGTCTGGATCCAATACCACAAGATATTATGGACTTTTAAAAAAAATCTTAAAAGTGTGGATCCAATATCACAAGATATTTTGGACTCTTAAAAAAAATCTTAGAAGTCTGAATCCAATACCACAAGATATTTTGGATTTAAAAAAAAAATCTTAATAGTCTGGATCTAATACCACAAGATATTATGGACTTTTTAAAAAAATCTTAAAAGTCCTAATCGAATACCACCAGACTTATCTAACTTATTAAAAAGTCTCAATCCAATACCACCAGACTTTTACTCCCCAAAATTGTCTATTAAAATCCCAATCCAATATACCCCCCTAAATAAAGCGACTTTATTTTATTTTATTTTATTATTTATTTATTTATTTTTATTTTTTTAAGGGAATTTATCATTTTGTTATTACGAATTTCGTGTTTATATCGTGTTAAAATTGTCTCACCCGAACATGACCCGTTAACTTAACGAGTTTAAATATAAAACCCAAAACCATTTGTTAAATTAATGGGTAACCCGACTCGATTCATTGCAAAATGTTATATTTGAAATTTATTAAAAAGTTGTATATAAATAGTACTGATGCATGATAAAACTCATGCAATCAAATTCGCCATAGGTTCCAACGTTCTATCGAAAACATATTATTTTAAGAAGAACAAAAATAAATAACTTGAAAATGAAATATGACATGGCTTACTTAAATCTACATTATGTTGCGATTGAGAATCTTAATCCTCATTTACGCTTATAAATGTTAAATTGCTTGTGTCAGAAGACGACTACTTTTAGGGTTATGGTTAGAATACATTGATAAAATCAATATATTTAATTTAATTTTTTTAATTAATTATTAAAATATATTCTAAATGTAATTATAGAGATTTTTTTTTAATAAATTCAACAACTTTAATAAATTTATTTATTATTGAGTTAGTAAATGCAAAGATTTTTTTAATAAATTTCATAAACATATATATATATATATATATATATATATATATATCATTATATTAATGGATTATAACGAATTAATGGTTTTTCAAAGGTGAACCCAAAACCAACCCATTATATTATGGGTTTTAATGAGTTGACCCATTAACAGCCCGATCCGATAAACTAGACCCATCAACCACTATTTTCAAATAGATTTGGGTCGTGCTAATGGGTTGTGTGAATTTTTGCCAAGTCTAATGACACGTGTCAACACAAAAAAATATAATTTGTGAGTTTTAAATCTATGATCACGATTCAAAATGCAAAGTCTTTCCACACTGTGTGGTTTAATGGACAAAGATTAACATATATTTACACCACTAGGATTAGAACATCGGTGGTGAAGCTTTAATTTGAAGTCTCTAACCACATAGGCAATGGACCTTAGGGCCTATCTGGTACTAAATTTTAAGGGTGTTTTCGTTTTCGTTTTTTGAAAACGATTTCAAATTCATGTTCATTAATTGTTTTTCATTTTGTTTCCAAAAAACAAAAATAAAATGGAAAACAAAACCAGTGTTAAAATTGAAAAACACGGAAAAAGCTGTAAACATGTTTTTCATTTTGTTTTTGTTTAAAAAAACATTTTTCTTTTTCTTCATTCATTCGTCAGACTCAGTTCTTCTTCTTCTATTCTTCTTCCTCTTCTTCTGCACTCTTCTTCTTCTTCTTCTTCTTTTGCACAGTTCTTCTTCGTCTCCATGACGTACAAAAAATTGAGCAACCAAAGCCGGAGGAGGTGAGATCCTCATTCGCCGTTGGAGCCGCCGATCTTCTCCTCGAAGAGCAAAACAACGGCTCCTTCCCTCCTTTTTTTTTTTTGAAAGATTTTAACTATTTTTGATATTTGATATCTTTGGATTAACCTACCAGACGCATTTTAGTGTTTTTATTTTCAGAATATGGTTTTCCGCATATGCTATCAGACACATTTTTGGATTTCGAAACTGAAACCAAAAACACTGTTTTCATTTTTATTTTTGTTAATGGAAAATTGTCAGATGGGTGAATTTCCAAATAACAACTTTATGACCATAACCATGGTAAGTCATAGTCGGAGAGATATCGCGTTGATACCTATATGTTCTCAGTAAAAGCAAGTTGAATATAAAAGTGGTCAAGAATCAAGACAGTTCAATGTATATATCAAGAAGACGAATAAATAGTTCTTTTATTGATCAATCAAAATATAATAACATGATACAATGGCGTTTTATGGAGTGCTTAAGTATGGAGGTTCAAATACAGTTGGCGACGACGATCTCGTGCTAGTCGATAAGTGGAAAAAAACTGTGATCAATATTCGGTTCAAAATTCTTGATCTTAATGGCAATCCCGGGAGCTCCCTCCCTTTTGAGAGTCTTGTAACATTTATAGGTCCCTTTTCTTACTACTCACTTTGTCAATTAGTCAATCAATTTAGCAATCAAATGGACGTTTGATGGTGGCTTCATTTAGGCGCGGGAATAATCCGATAATCAGGTGATTTGTTTCCTTTCTTGGCGAATTTGACAGAGTCGACTAATCCCATTAAAAATGGAGTTTATAGATGGTGGGAGAAGTCAACTTTCCTTGTATTCAAATGTTGGCGCATACTATCCTTCCTGTAGCATGGCCTTGGTCCCTTAGTGTACCGATTCCCTTTCTTTAGACAGCATTCTTCTTTGATGCATCATAACTTTTGCTGCTCGGTAGACCAGTCGTAGGAGGAAATCGCGCTATCGGGGTATTATGCATGTCACTAAACCCTGGTACCAGTATTCCTCGAGTATCAGGGAACCAGGACCATGTTGTAGTGGGGTCTTCTGGATCTTAACTTCAATGCTTTCTGGTACCTGAGGATCTGGGTAACCCCGATCTTGATCTTGATTCACAGATGGCATACCTAGGTATACCGACCTTGGCTTTTTCCTGGGGTAGCTAGATACTTCTTGTAGCGCCCTTCTACTTCACATGGTCTTGGCAAGGATGAAAAATTCTTTTTTGGACCCCTGCCTTTTCAGGCTGTTAACAATTTTTATTTTTTAAAAAACAACAAATGACAAAAGTTACCAGACGCAGCCTTAGTTTAATATAGTGACTTTACTTCAGTGACGGTAAAACCATTGTAAGGTGACTAAGGTAGCCATTTTCAACGGGGCTGTGTATATTTTGATTGATTTGGGCGAAGTCAACTTAATTAAAATTTGAGAGTCAAGGATAATTTGAAAATTTGATAAAATGTAAATAATAAAAGATAGTAGGCTAAAATATTAGGATTATTAACACTAGTCTCCCCTGAACTTTACACGAGTTTGAATTTTACCCTTTGAACTTTTATTTTAGGTATTATACCCTCTGAACTCTCATTTATTGACAAACAATTTGATTTATTGCTCCTTGAACGCCTGTTTGAGGGGGTATCTATAGTCATGTTTTATAAATAAATGAAAGTTCAGAGGGTTTAATACCTAAAAAAACAGAAGTTCAAGGGGTAAAATGCAAACTCGTGTAAAGTTTAGGGGGACTAGTGCCAATAACCCAAAATACTAATAATTGTTTCATTGTTACCAAGATCAGATTTTACATTTTTTCATTCATTTTAATAGTTTAAAGTGGTTTGACATACAATGTGTGGCCGCCTACAAATTAAATTTTTAGATCACACTAAGTTATCTTGGCTTTCATGTCTTCAATTTCTCAATTAGTCCACCGACAGAATCGAGATGCTAGAAGAAATAATCAACGATAATATAATTTCTATTCGTGGACTAGTTTTTTTTTTTTTTTTTTTTTTTTTTTTTGATAACATTGGAAAGGTAGAGCGAACAGCGAACCTCTAAACATGAGAATCCAACTGAACAGCTCCCCTAACACAAGGAGGGAACTCCTCCATCCAGTACAAATCATGATCGACCTTTAAGGCATATTTCGACAGGCCGTGAGCTACAGTATTAGCTACTCTAGGAATGAAACTAACAGAATAAACCTGCAGGCTAGAGACAAGAGAAGCAATTTCAGCAAGAATATTACCACAAGAAGAATCCCTATGGCTGCCTTCATTTGGACTAGTTCTTCTGACAATGCATGTGGTTCTTTTAAAGGTACGTTCTTTTAAAGGTACGTGTTAATTAGGATTTAAAAGACTTAGATAGAAATTAAACTCATATTTATTATTTCAATAATATTACTTTGTTCAAATTTGATGTCTAAATAATGTGGCATTCTTGATTTTTTTATATTAGAATTACATGATTGAAATTATTAAATTTTAGGGATACCATATCATTTGGGATCCAAATTTAGATATAGGAGCATTACTCTTATTATTTTAATATATTGAAGAATCTGAATTCGAAGTTTCGAACCAATCAAGCCAGTTAATTTATGCACAAAAATTGTAGAAGACGATCATTGTTACTGCTCATGAAGGCTCAACCAATCATTCCCAATATAATAATGGCATAAAAGAAGCAGTAAGAGATGACAAGCAACATCCCTTTAAAAAAAAAAAAAAAAAAAAAAAGAGATGACAAGCAACAAATTTCTCTATAATATTAATTGGTTAAAATATTTATAATATTTTAAGTTTAAATCAATTAAATTATTATTTAAAAAACTAATGAAGATATTATTTGAAAAGTATAAATTAAGTAAAATAACAGTTTAAAATATTAGAATTAAGTAAAAATAGTGGAGATGTGTGGTTGTATAAAATATGTTTGGAATAATTTAAAATATTCTTGAAGCATTACATATCATATACATTGGTCACATGCATTATTGTAATATTTTTGTAAATCTTAGAAGGGTAGTTTTGGAAGAAATATGTTAAAATTCACGAAGATGTTTTATATTCAGACTTAAATCAAGATTTACAACTTGTTTTTTTCAAGATGTTATTAATGCTTTTTCAGATTTATTATTGAAATATGTTTTCTGGAATCAAGGGGGAGAGACAGAGAGAATGAAGCAAAAAAGGAGAAAGAATAACTAAGAATTGAGTTTATTTTAGGTAATATCATCAACCTTGATCAATAATAGTATGACCCAAAATGTTGCATGTATCTCAAATATAATCTGTACATAAATTGAAAATAATTAATGTTACCCTTTTTAACTTAATTTGAATTCCAACTTTAGTAATAAGCTGAAAAAAACTTGAAATTCATTTATTTCTTGAGCTTAAACAGAAAATAATAATAATACGTACACAATTTCAATATTTAAATCTCAAATTCAACAATGTCCTATATATTTTTTTAGCATTTATATTAGTATATGCATCATAATCCAGCTACAATGCTAGAGACAGAGAGAGCACGAATGACCAATCCTCTTCTTAAAATCTTTCCAGTAGCAGATTTCGCAATGCAATTGATAAAAAGCAACACGCCTTATTCTCATGTATGGTGCAACCTGCAACAACAAATACATCAAACTCTGCTGCAAGAATACTTGAGTCATGGAAATTAATCAGTAGTATAGGCTGTTGTAACTCCAAAAAAAATAAAATGATTTATTGTAGTCCGAGTAGTAGTCAGAATTGCATGCCTGTTTTGCAATGGAATCCACTCGCTTTGCACCATTCTGATCATCCCGGTTTGGTTCTTGTCTCCAAACTACTCGAAGGAAACAATTATGGCCAATGGAGTCATGGAATGCGAATAGCTCTAAGCACCAAGAACAAACTCGGCTTTATCAACGGAACAATCAAGGCACCAGCAAAAACCGATGCCAAGTTTCCTATCTGGGAACACTGTAATCATATGGTACTTTCCTGGATCCTCAATTTTGTGCATTATGATATTGCTAGTAGTGTTATCTATATAGAATTTGCGATCAATGTCTGCAACGATTTACATGATAGATTCTCACAAGGGAATAACTCCTGGATCTATCAAATCCGGCAAGAGATCATAGAGCACCAACATGGACACCATTCCGTCTCAATTTACTACACAAAGATTCTGCAGTTGTGGAGCTTTCAAGGGCCTTGCTAAATGAGAAGGGAAGGAAAGGGTTATGCAATTCCTTATGGGGTTGAATGATTCCTTTTTCACGGTTCACGGATCCATACTCATGATGAATCCTCTTCCCGACAACCGAAAGGCCCATGCCCTCGTCCTGCAGCACAAGAGACAAGCTGAAGTAGCTGCCAAGTGAGACATCACTGGACACCATGTCGCCCACTAGTCTGAGCCAAAACCGTAGAACTGGTTGATCAGAAGTAACTCTAATCGGTCGACTGGAGGAAGCTAAAAAGACCTTCACTGCTCCCATTGCGACATGAATGACCACACAATCGACTGCTGCTATTTCCTTCATGGATTTCCCCCTGGAAACAAGTTACAAGGCAAAGATGTCAAATCAAGAGGGAAGAAATCCACAAACTCTCTAGCCACTTTAAATGAAGAGATGCCAAAGACCAAACAATTCACTGTGAAGGAGTACGACCAAATCATGACCCCTCTTTGCAAGGAGACCGGTAACACTGAATCCCTTATCAATACCTCAGGTACTGATTTTTCATCTATCTACGCAAATAGCGCGTGGATAATAGATAGTGGCGCCACTTATCATGTGTCTAAAAATCCACAAATTACAAATAATTTGACTCTAAATATACCTCTGTACAATTGCCAAATGGAGGACATGCTGAAATTAAATCCATTGGATCCATAAAATTATGCAATGATATGACTATTGACAATGTGCTATATGTCCCGAATTTCAAAGTGAATTTTCTCTCTATTAGCAAACTCACACGAGCTTTAGGTTGCAATGTGACGTTTTAGCCTAATTTTTGTGTGATGCAAGATTTAACTACGAGGAGAACGATTTGATTGGGGCAGCAGAGTAATGGTGTAAACTATCTCACGGCAAACCGGAGTCCACCCTCATCCAACTTTTGGCATAGATGTCTCAGGCATCCTTCCACCACTCCACTTTAACTATTATCTAAAACTATTCTAGATATTTCTTTTGATTCTCATATATTTTGTGATGTTTGTCCTCTTGCAAAACAATCTCGTTAACCATTTTCCAATAGTAGTATTTCAAGTCATGAACCTTTTGATTTAATATATTGCGATATTCAGGGACCACACAAAATCTATTCTTATTTTAGGCTCAATATTATTTAACAATTGTGGATGATTATTCTTGATACAGTTGGATTTATCTTATGCGTTACAAATCCAAAACTCTATCAATCATTAAGAACTTTTTAGTTTGGGTTAGAACGCAATACAACCGTAAGATTAACACTTTTAGGTTCGATAATGGGGGGAGTTTCTTTCCATACAAACATTTTTCAATGACAATGGTACAAATTTTCAAAGATCTTGCATTTACATGCCCCAACAAAATGGGGTTATGGAGCGCAAGCATCGCCATCTCTTAAATATAGCATGAGCATTACGTTTTTGAAAAAATATATATATTATGTGTCTAAATAAACTTGGGGGGGTGGGTTGGGATAGATTTTAACCAAATTATTCGCCAACTTTTTCGGTTAATCAATATTAATCACAAACACCCCTAATGTCTAACCTAGATCATCATGTAAAGTAAGTGCGGAAAATAATAGCAATGACACAATGATTTGTTTTACGTGAAAAAACCCCAAGAGGGTAAAAACTCATGGGCATAATTGCCAATCGAACCCTCAAATCCACTATTTGCAAAAACGATTACAATCTAGGTTAACCACATCACACATATTCGATTACGAATCCGTCTTTGCTACCCACATGCCTTTAATAGTGGTTCTAGGCTCTTACTTGTAAACTACCCACGGTAAATACATGACTTAACTCTCAATAGAAGAGAAATGCAACCTAATGTGAATATGAACAATATTCAAAATGCATAAATGCAAGGTCAAAACATCTAATGCTTATCTAGCCATGGATGAACAAGTCAAACAATCCTAGATATTATGTTGCTATATGACATGCATACAACTTAGCTATATAAGCAAATAGAACCCTAGATGCAATAGTTATCACAAACAAAGCCCAACAAACAACACACAAATCTCAACTAGTAGATAAAAATCAAATCTTGATGCAAATCAAGTCATAAAGAAGATATCTTGTTAAGCAAGAACACAAGAATGGATGAAGATGATATTTTACTTACCAAATCATGTGTTTAGGAAAACCCATGAAGAACACAACTTTGATGATGCTAGATGATGGGTTTTTGAGTTTTGGTTGATAAAAATCAAATCTTGATAACTTTTTGTTAAACGCCTAAAAAGGCAAGGGTCCAAAAAAGAATTTTCCTTCATTACCAAGATTACTTGGAGTAGAAAGACGCTACAGGGAGCAAAAACAGGGGAAACAAAAAAGAAGAAACCCAAAAAACAATAACAAACTCACCTAAAACATAACATGATAACAATTAATAAATAACAACAATAATAAGAAAATCCACAACCAATTTAAACCAAACAAAGTCGATCATCACCACCAAACTCACTTACAAGTTACAAAGTTACTGATATTTTCCTATTTGAATTCTAACAATCTAACAAAAAGAGGTTTATAAAAAAAAATGATTTAATTATTAATTACCTTTGATTCTTTGAACAATGACTTCAAGAATGGGTGAACGACTTCAAGTTTATATTACAGATCTGAAATCTAAAACTTCGTAGCAAATAGCAAAATTTAAGAGAGTCCTTGTTTGATTTTTGTTCAATTTCGATTTATGGTTGCCTGGCTCCTGGTAAGAGTATTATTATACTGATGTTTTTTTTTGTTTTTTTAGAATGATTTGTTGTAGGTCTTTCTTAAAAAGAAATATGTTTATTGGGCCTATTTTGAACTCACTTTATGGGTTAGTTAGTTTTAAAAAATCAGAGCTTCAATGGGCCTATTTTAAATTCATCTATGGGTTATATTCAACATAATATATATATATATATATATACAAAATAAAAAATAAAAAAATTAAACTTTGGGGGCCCTAGACGGTCACCTCACTGGGCTCCCACTAGGGCTGAGCCTGCATCCAGCCATCCACTGTTTATTAATATATTCTATAATATATTTGTTCAGTTCCAGCCATCCACTGTTTATCAATATATGTGTTCAGTTCCATATTTAATGTTGAGTGATGTATATATATAGTATCAATCTGGTCAATGCAACATGATATAATTTTATTAGGATATTGAATGTGAGCCACTAGTTTTGACAAGTGCATACACACTTGAGTCAAAAGTATGTAAAACGACTGGCTCATATTCAATATCCTCACGAAATTATATCAGGATGTACTGACTTGAAAATTTATATATATATATATATATATATATATATATATATATATAACAAAAAGTAAACAAAATCAGGCAAGAATCAAAGTGAATATAATCAAATAATCCTACAACCATAATACACTTATACACGTTTTGCTTGCCTAATATGTATCACTGCTGGATGTCCCTAGTGGTTTAGCTGAGCTGGTAGATATACGAGTTTGAGGTTTAGAGAAATGAATACCAAGTCAGCAGTTCGAATCCTACTAATAACAAAAGCTTTAAAAAGAATACCCGGTCTACATACATGGATAAATAGATAAAAATAAATAAATAAATAAAAAGTATCGCTGCTGGATCGTGCAGGATGATTGACCATAATACATAATTTATTCCTGAGTATCAAGTAAAGACAGAGCTCCATTCTCAATATATTTCTTTAGAATACAACTGATGTTCGAATCCTACCAATAACAAAAAGTTTAAAAAGAATACCCGGTCTACATATATGGAAAATATATATATATATATATATCGCTGCTGGGTCGTGCAGGATGATTGACCATAATACATAATTTATTTCTCAGTATCAAGTAAAGACACAGCTCCATTCTCAATATATTTCTTTAGAATACAACTGATAACACCAACATGGCAAATAAGAAATACTTCAACTGTATTACAATTGACATACTCAATGAAAATATAATTAGTTGGGTCTATATATATATATATGGAAAAATGGATCCATGATTCAACTTTAAAAATTATGACGAGACGTGGTTGACTCAATGATATGCCTCTCACACATACACCCTATGGTTGTGGGTTCAAATTGTATTCCTTTCCCCAAAACCCTAAATTTAAATGTAATACTGTTAAAATAAAAAATAAAAAAATTCAAGAATCCAAGTATTTGATAACTCATAACTCCACTAACTTGATCAGAAATCAAGCAGTGGACTCTCAAATATAATATGTCCATAAATTGAAAATAATGTAAACCTTTTCAACTTTGAATACCAATAAATGTGTATTAAGCTGAAAAAAAAATGATTTTTTTTTTTTTTTTTACTTATTTTGCTTAAAAAAAAAATAAAAAGAGACATACAATTTAGATTTTTTAAATCTCAAATTCGATAATGTCCTGTAGTTTTTAGCAATTTTCTCAATAAATGGCATCACACTTGAGCTGTATTGCTAGAGAGAGGGAGAGCAGAATTGACCAATTCTCTTCTTAAAATCTTTCCATTAGCAGATTTGGGAATAGAACTGATAAAAGCAACACGCCTTATCATCTTGTATGGTGCAACCTGCAACAACGAATACATCAAACACTGGTGTAAGAATTACTAGACCAAGGCACATTAGTAGTAGATAGATTTATTGTAGTCTGATGAGTAGTCAGAATTGCATGCCTGTGTTGCAATGAAATCCATTACTTGAGTATCAGTGATGTTGCTTCCAGGATTTCTCACAACAAAGGCCATTGGAATCTCCCCGGCTTCGTCATCAGGGTACCTGATTCAAAAATTAGAATGGGACAACAGGTAAGAAATCTTTCTCCTGAAAGTGATGTTCAATATATAGTATTGTTATATGTCACGCATGAATTGAAAAAATTAAAAGAGAAAAAAAGGGGGTGAAGTAGATACATACGGAACGACAACAGCATCATCAATTTCATGATTGGATACAAGTAAATGTTCTAACTCAGCTGGAGCAATCTGCATAAATGATCACAAATAATTTATTATGAACAAATTATTAATAAGTCAATCCATTGGTAATCAAAGATCCAAAAATTTAAAAAGAAATCACCTTAATATTATTGTATTTGATCACTTCCTTTAACCTATCAACAATGAAGAGGAAACCTTGAGAGTCAAAATAGCAAAGATCCCCAGTCTTTAACCATCCCTCTGAATCCATGATTTCAGCAGTTGCCTTGTCATCTCCTACATAACCTGCTTCGAAAAATATGTGATCATGAAATTAACCTGAAAGAAATCGAAAGCTAATTAACATGCATGGATATTGTGGTGTAATTAATACATTTCATGATGGATGGGCCACGCAACCAGAGCTCTCCTTGGTGACCAGAAGGCAATGATTCATCAGTTACCGGATCGACTATCTTGGCTTCCATAAATTCAACAAGTCGACCGACAGAACCAACCCGCTCTAACTCCTCAGGACTTCTCATATTCGCCACCGCGCCTGTAGTCTCTGTCAATCCGTATCTCTGAGAGAGTACACACAGAAAGAAAATATCAACCAGGGGGGATATAATGAAATTATTTGAAAACACACATGTTAATGATTCAAAAATTCAATAAAAAATTGAATTTGTTTTTCTAATACATCCATACCATACACAAACTCCTATATTTTGAAAAAGACTCTTAGCAAGATTTGAAGCAAACAAATCACACAATAATACAATTTTACAAGACGCAACATGATAAATTTCTAATGAACAAGTAAAATACTAAATTCTGTACTTACAATTGCAAGCTTCACGTTAGGGAACTTGGCTCTAAACTTGTCTGCAACCTCTGTAGCCAGTGGCGCGCCACTGCATTGGATAAACTTGAGCGAGCTGAGATCGTATTTCTCTGTCAGCTCCGATCTCCACAGTTGCTGAATTTCTGAAGGCGAAACTGGCATATAATCAGGTTTATACTTGTCCACAGCTTCAAGCACTCTCTCAATCTCAAACTTACTCCCAGTGAAAACCAGAGTCTCCCCCATGAAGACCGCCCTCATCATCACACTCAACCCATAAGCAGCAGTGTAAACACGCGTAGCCAATGACACTAGTGCCGGTGTTGATGATGATGATCGCCCTAGCACTTGATCAGAATCAGATGGAATATGATATGATTGGGCCGTGGCAGCGGTCGACGCTATCCAGTTCCTGATGTTAGAGAACCCACATTGTGAAGTTAGAAAGATGGGATGAATTCCATATTGAAAAAACACATAGCAAGAGAATGGTATATATCCTGGGTATCACAACCCAATAGACTAGTCTTTTGTATACAACCTGTGAGTCAAAAACACGCCCTTTCTTGGACCACTGGTTCCTGATGAGTAGAAGATTGATGCACCGTCTTGTTGACTCACCGGATCATCGCTGTCTACATCAACACTAGAATCAACGTTGTTGCTATCGACGTATTGAGTGAAAAAGGAGAGATACTCAGGCGAGTCGAGCAACACTGTAGGGAGATGAGATGGAAGCTTGCGGGAGGCGCGTGAGTTGGTAAAGGCGATGGTGGGGTTACAGAGGACGACCAAGCGGTTTATATCGGAGATGGAATCACCCGGCATGGCCGGTGAGATGATAACACCTAAGGAGAGGAGAGCCAAGGAGAGAATTGGAAAACGGAAAGAGTGAGGAGAGAGGACGAAAGCAACGTCTCCTTTGGAGAGAGAGTAGTGTTTTCGGAGACAGAGAGCCAGGGACTTGGTCTGGAAGAGTAAATCAGAGTAGCTGAGGCGGTTGCCGGTGGCGGCACCGATGAGAAAAGTTGAGTCGGAGCTGGTGATGGAGTGGAGGCGAGAAAAGATGAATTGGGTGATGGAGAGTGGTTGAGATGGTGGAGGCAGAGCAACGTTTGGTCTTAGGGAATGGTAAGTCTTGGTGAGTGAACAGAAGCCACTGTTCGGATCCATCAAACACTCGCTGTTTGTTCCCGCCATTATCGAAGAAAACCTCTGATTATTTGTTTGAATGGTCTGATCAGTTGATTACTAGCAGGATCTATATAGTTACAATAGTAGCTGTGAGAATGAGAGAGGATTATTTCTTTTAAGTTTTTAATTTTTAAATATTTGATTTTTGTAAGTTATTGGATTGAAATCCAATGGTAGATAATCAATCCGGTAATTATACTGAATTTGTATAGTAGGATAACCCAAATTGAAATAATAAGGATTCTTTTGATAGTCAAATAAAACAGACAACAGTAAGGACCTGTATCGGGTATGGTGCGGATAATTGTTTAACACTTTAACTAATTATTGAGATTCTGTTTGTCTATTAATTTTAATTTAAAAATCAATAGAATAGTGAATTGTGAGTGTTTCACAACTCAGCAATTGCGAGTACTATCATATTTAATGTATGGGGTTTTTACGATTTGGTTCCAACTTAATTGGGAAACATTATTTTTTTACTCCTTAATTCAAGTTTTATCAATCAAATTAGTTCTACCATTAGTCAAAACCATCACTTTGACTAACGGTAGGACTAATTTGATTGATTTTCAATTATATAAGGACCAAATTAATGAAATTTGAATTAAAAAGTAAAAAAGTGATGTTTCTCAATTAAGTTGGGACCAAATTGTAAAAACCTCTTATTATTAGATATGCCTATATTAAATGATACTATTTTTTTTTTTCTTTTCATATAACATAAAAATAGTTACTTTTGTTGTGGCCACGATATATGGTATACAATAAATAATACTATATTCTTAAGAACTTTTTTTAAGAATTTTTTTTTCATATTCTAATATATCTAATTATACAACATAACATATAATACTAATAATATTTATTAAAAAATATATATATAATAATAATAATCTTATATTTCCAATTTATGATATATATAATAGTCTGAACTTCTAGAGTTCGCAAAGTCATCAACATACGCATTAAATGATACAATTAATAATAATCATATATATAATAACAATCATATATTTTTTTTTAAATTTCTCATATTCTTATAAATAATTATAATTATAATGGATGGTGGAGATTCAATTTGAAAATTTGGAAATATAATTTTAATTTTTTTTTTTAATTTACCGGATCTCTTCGAATCTGAAAATTTCCATATTTTAAAAAATTGGTTATTAATATATGTTATGAACCTCCGCCATATGTATTACGTTATAAACTACAACCCCAAAACACACATATTGACTAATGGGATGGAATTGGAATAGTTGTGACTAAATAACCATGACTTTCAAATATTTATTATTATTATTACTAAATAAATGATATTATTTTTATTTTTATTTTTTTTCATATAACATATAATAATAAGAGGTTTTTACAATTTGGTCTCAACTTAATTGGGAAATATTGCTTTTTTACTCCTTAATTCAAATTTCATCAATATGGTTCTTATATAATTGAAAATCAATCAAATTAGTCCTACAATTAGTCAAAGTGATGGTTTTAACTAACGGTAGGACTAATTTGATTGAATTTCAATTATATAAGGACCAAATTAGTGAAATTTGAATTAAAGAGTAAAGAAGTGATGTTTCCCAATTAAGTTGGGACCAGACTGTAAAATCCCCTTAATGTATATGCTAGATGTACAAACAAATATAGCCCATTAAAGTATACAGATTTTCTATTATCAATTCAAACTGATAATAAATATATCAGGACGAAGAATGTGGACCACTAGATTTACATACTTTGACTCAAAGTGTATGCATTTGTCAAAACTTCTCCATAATCTGTAGTCCACATTCTTCGTCCTGATATATTTATTGTCAATTCGAACTGATAATAGAAAGACTGTTAAAGTATATATGAGTGTGACATCTTTTTAGAAAAAGAAACAAAGTATAATTAAACAATAACACTATTAAATTACCAACATACAAGAAATATATGTGAGAACTGAGAATTGAGATTTGAGATCAATCAATTTTCTTGACAGATGCTTGAATCAGCTGTTGTTTTTAATATATATATATACAGATTTTCTATTATCAGTTTGAACTGACAATAAATATATCAGGACGAAGAATGTGGATCACTAGATTTACATACTTTGATTCAAAGTGTATGCACTTGTCCATAATCTGTGGTCCACATTCTTCGTCCTTATATATTTATTGTCAGTTCGAACTGATAATAGAAAGACTGTATATATATAATAATTTATTTGTGCATGAGGTCCTACTTTGGAAAAAATAAAATACCATATCTTGTTATTGTGTACTGCAAAAAAAAAAAAAAAAAAAAAAAAAGGTTGGGGGGGGGGGGGGGGGGGGGCGGCATGTTGACGGTGATTCAGTGCATGCCCCTCCAAAGGACCAAAACTATGATGTTGTGAACATAATCAGTATCTAATTACCAAATGGTTTTAAATATTGACCATATTATCCATTGGAAATTACAAAATAAGGCTTTGAAAAAACTATAAAAACTTGCTAAAATTATAAAAATGCTCCTATAAAATTACTAAAAAATACTCCCTAAAAATTATTTGAATCTAAAATCATCAAAATACCCCCTTTCAATAACACAAAACTTAACTGGAAAATGTATACCGGGAATAGTTTGATCAAACTTGAAAGGATTTAGCTACTGTATATTATATGTATAGTTACAATGGTAGCTCTGAGAGAGAATTATTTTTTAAAAGCTTTTAATTTTACTTCATTTTTAAGAAGTTTGATTTTTGTAAATTATTGGATTTCAATCCAATGACAGATAATAACCTAGTAAAACTCAATTTGGTATTGCTTCCTATGGTGCTTTTCGGAGAATCCAAAAATGACCAAAAACTTCTCATTTTGTCTTTTGGGAGAAGCCAAAAATGACTAAAAGCACTTCATTGGAATTTAACCAAACACCCTATTCATTTTTAATTATTTTTGGCTTCTCCCAAAAGCTAAAATGAGAAGCTATATTTTTGTAGGTTCTCCGAAAAGCACCTTAGGAAGCAAAACCAATCTGAGCCTAAGTCTGTAACTATATACTGAATTTGTGCGGTAGCATAACCCAAATTGAAAAAATAAGGACTATTTTGATAGTCAAATAAAACAATAAGGACTTTTATGGTGTGGATAAAATAACAAGTACTAAATTGATAAATGTTTAATCTATATGGATGATAATGAAATTGTCCCAATAAATTATTGAGATTCTGTTTTGTCTATTAATTTTAATTTAAAAATCAATAGAATATAGTGAATCGTGAGTGTTTCATAACTCAGCAATTGTGAGTATTATCTTATTTAATGTATATGCTAGATGTACAAACAAATATAGCCCATTAAAGTATTCATGTGTGTAACATCTTTTTAGAAAAAGAAACAAAGTATAATTTAACAATAACACTATTAAATTACCAAATGGAGATGATTCTATGCATGCCCCTCCAAAACTATGATGTTGTGAACATGAAGAAATACATACAATTTACTAGAATACTCGTGAAATAATTAGTTGGATCTACATATATGAAAAGGCAAACCTTTTGAGCTGGATGTATTTGATGTTATCCAACAATGATAGTTGGATCCACAACTATCATTGTTGTTGCTACCGTCTAATATCACTATTACCAAAATCTTTTTCTATAGTTCTCTTCAAAGAATTTTGCAATTTCCATCTCTTTTCCAATCCTCTGGTAAAGCTGTGAAACAACAATCATTCATGGTGTTTTCTTCCACCTTTGTCTCTGTCCGCAATAAATTTATGACCTGCATCCACAAGAACAAAGATCTATGTTATTTTGATTCTGATGGCTTCCTCTTCTTTATTGATTTATATTTTTTTAATTAATTTATTATGGATACAATGAATATAAGATTTTACAATTACTCTATAATCTGGATTCTTATCATAGCGGTCTCTTGATTTATAACAAACAAATGAAACATAATTGTACAATATGAATATTATGAATGTAATTGTGGAGTTGCCTAAGCTGAGCTGGAATGTTTGATTTTATCTAATTACCAAATGCTTTTAAATATTCAAAACACCTTCAATGCCGCCAAGAGTGATTATAAATACATTAATGACACTACCACCACATCAACATTCAACAATTCTTTGGCCTAATACAAACAACTATTCCAATCTTGCATTTCATGACTCATGAACAGGAGTTCCAAACCCAAAAAACAAATATACAAAAATGAAAAAATGAAAAAATGAAAAAATGAAAAAGAAAAAAAAAAAGTGCTATACGTTCGTTCTTTAAATTGAAGTATGATGAATATACCTTTCCAATATGTAATAGCAACATTTCTCTGGATAGATCATAATTTTGACAAATTGCCTGAGTGAGCATGGTTTACCAGCTCCCTTCTCAAGATCTTTCCAGAAGGAGATTTTGGAATGGAATTAATAAAAGCAACACGCCTTATCTTCTTGTAAGGTGCGACCTGTAATAACAAATACATCAACTCTTTGTAAGAAGGCTTGTCAAGACATAAGTTGCAACCTCTGTCTGATTATCAAAATGCTAGTATGCAACAAATTGCTATATATATATATATATATACAATAGAACATTGAGTAGAGGGCTGAGAATTTTCTTAACTACAAGATCATGACCTTCGATATGAATGCTTACTCTTGAACATTTTCTTCATAGTGCTCTAGTTCTAAAAAATGTATCAGATTACTATCTAAGGGAATTGAGTTCCAATGTTCAGATCAACCCCGTACTTAAAGCAGTCGATTAATTTCTCCTAGGGAATCTGTGGCTTATTTTGTAACAATATAATACTTCTCATATGATATGATGTTTCCAATATAAAATTTGAAGATACCCTACCATATGACTTGATGCTATACCGTAAAACAAATCAGCCATTAAATTTTATCTTTGTCCACCATTATGTGGCCATGGCTGGTGTGATGCAAGTAGGAAAATACATTTGTATATGCCTGCAACTACAATTAATTTTATCATTAGTGTCAGAAGCATGCCTGTTTTGCAATGAAATCCATTACTTGAGCCTCGGTAATTTTGCTTCCAGGTTTTCTGACCACAAAGGCCATAGGAATCTGCCCTGCTTCTTCATCAGGATATCTGCTCGAAAGTAAAACACCATCATCAACTATGATGAAATTGAAAATTCCATAGCAGCATCGATTGTTATAATCCCACATCATGAATGGGGAAGAAATAAGAGATTTGACAAGGAAAGAATGACACTGAGAACATACGGAATCACAGCAGCATCAGCAATATCAGGATTGGAGTGAAGTAAATGTTCCAACTCAGCTGGTGGAACCTGCAAGCATATTTCATATAGAATTTGATGACATTTTCACACACAACCATATGTCCATATGTCTATCAAAAAAAAAAATATTGTTGGTAAAGACTAACCTGATATGCCTTATATTTTATCAATTCCTTTAATCGATCAACAATAAAAAGGAAACCCTCAGAATCAAAATAACAAAGATCCCCAGTCTTTAACCATCCATCTGAATCCAAGGTTTCAGCAGTTGCCTTCTCATTTCCTACATAACCTGCAGTAAGTAATACGATCATTCTTCTCATCAAACAAGAAGCTTTATAATTGTTTAGCTTTTCAGAAGGTTAAAGACTTGAAGTAAACTCAGTTAAAATAATAGAGATAATAATATTATTCCTATCAAAATAATGAAATGACTTGCTTTGAAACCACAGTGTCTCTCTCAAAGACCTAACCCATCTTAAAGAATTTAACTTATATTCCCCATATGCTTCTGTATGACAAAGAGAAATACAAATAGCTTTTCCAATCGTTGTCATGGGCCTTGTGGCAAATGAGTATCCACTACAGTTTGTGTTTTTGTCACAGTGTGCATTAGCCGACTCCATTTAAGAAGGATTAAGTTTTGGCCAGTAGCTATTTTGCCAAAGAGAAGGCTCATGACCCCTATCAGATGAAGGCATTAAAGCAGGGAAGCCAATTACAGCCATAATAAGCTAAGTGAAAATGACAAATGATTATTGGCTAAGAAAAAAAAAATTCCAAGGATAAGAAAGGAGATGTAGCTTAGTAAAGAGAGCTCCCAAAAATGAAAAAATACCCATTAGAATACCATCAAATATTATCTATTAACCAAGCAAGCCCATTGCACCCTATAAAATTACTCTGCTTATCAAGTGTTGTGCAATTGCACATAAGCATCTCCTAGTCCAGTGATTCTAAAGCCTCTATCCGTGAATAGATAAGCTTTGTACTTTATATCCTTAAGATTGCAACTCAAGTTAAGCAAACCTTCTCTATAGAATTGAGGCCTCTCTGAACAGGTTTTGTAGTAGTCTTCCCAAAAGAAATGTAATGTTTTCTGTTACATTGTCACAAAATGAAGAACCTAACAAGTCTGGTTTGAGGTTGCAGCCACGTCATTGGCTTAAATGCTTGTGTAGATTCTCACATGTTACCAGTTTTACTGAGTACTTGTTTGTCATTGATATATAAGAAAGACAGTCATTAACTTCTCATTTAACTACCTTTCATGATTGTTGGACCTCGCAACCACAGCTCTCCTCTGTGGCCCGGTGGTAAAGCTTCTCCTGTTTCAGGATCAACAATCTTGGCTTCCATTAGTTCAGATAGGCGACCAACAGAATCATGCCGCTTCATCTCATCTGGCCCCATGGTCCTTGCTGCCCCTCCTCCAGTTTCAGTTAAACCATATCCCTAAGACCCAATAAAAAAAATATCAGCACTCAACATCCAGAAGGGATTCATGAGGCCTTTCAAAATGTTTAATCACGAAATACAGCTTGCCATTTGCTTTATACATGGAAAGAACAAATCAAAGCAATTATGCATCCTTTATCCTGTTAACTTCTCACCATAAGGTTCCAATAAAAGCTATGTATATTTTTCTATACTAGTTCTAGGAGTTTCTGAGTTTCAATATAAGATATCATGCAACAGACATCCGGTATACTTTTTTATGAATTCTTCCCATCATGTTATTAATAAGCAACAAATTAACTAAACCATCCATTTTAATTTTTATGATATACAGGAAAAGCTTGGAACCAGACACCACCTTTTTTGATCCAGCTTAATTCAACCTGGCTTGATAGGTTAAAGACATTTTTTAATAGGGGTTTAACAATGACATTATGACCTAATTAGAAAAGCTTCATGGGGCTGCCCAGTAGTCATATAGATTATTCGTGGTGGGAGCTAACAGTGGCAATATAAACCTAAATTGAAAAGCTCAACAATTGTAAAAGCATTATAGACAGAAAAAGGTCAAGATGTTCATGCCCAATCAGCAAAAAGTTGCTTTCGAAGAACCAAAAATGTCCAACCATATCGATAATGTAACACACCATAGACAAATGAAGCAAAAGTACATTCATGCATGAAAAGCAATCGATAGTCAAACTATTCATCACAACAAACACCACCACCACTGCTGAATATAACATTAATCGTTAACCTCTTTGAAACGGTCCATTCTAATTTATCAGAACTAACAAGAAATTATTCACAAAAATTGGATAAATTAAAAAAATAATAATAATAATAACTTGTTTTCTACCTGTGTAATCTCCACATTGGGAAATTTCTCCCTGAACTTCTCGGCAACCTCCTTCCCCAGCGGCGCTCCACCACAGCCGAGCAACTGAAGCGAGCTGAGATCGTACTTTTTAGTCAACTCCGATTTTACAAACGCCACGATTAGCGGCGGCGAAACCGGCATGTAAATGACTCTGTACTTCTCCACGGACAACAACATTGTCTCGAAATCGAATCTGTCCATCAAAACCAGAGTCTCGCCTAAAGAAACCGCCCGGACTAACATGAAAAAGCCAAAAACATGAAACAGAGGCACCGTGATTAACGAAACCGGGTGCGGCTCTGGTGGTTGGTCTGGACTAGACTCGTTCTTGAGTTGATAGAGTCCCGCAATTAACGCTATCAAGTTCCGGTGAGTCAACGTCACACCTTTGACTTTCCCGGTCGTTCCCGAAGAGAAAAGAACGGCCGCCGCGTCGGACTGGTCAACGACATGAGTCGAATTCGATGAACCGAAGCTATTGAATTGGTTTTGAGTCAATAAAGAGAGGAACTCCGGCGAGTCGATGACGATTGTACGGATATTTGACGGGATTTTGCGTGAAGTGTGTGAAGTAGCGAAGGCAATGGAAGGTCTGGTGAGTTGGAGTTGGTGAACGATTTCTGAGTCGGAACTGAGCGGGTTAGCGGGAGAGACGACGACGCCGAGGGATAGAAGTGAGAAGTAGAGGACAGGGACATGAAGAGAGGCAGGGCAGAGGAGGAAAGCGACGTCGCCTTTGGAGAGAGAGTAGCGGTTGCGGAGGGAGAGAGCGAGGTAGTTGGTTTGGCGGAAGAATTCGGCGTAGGAGAGGCGTTGACCGGTGACGGCGTTGATGAGAAAGGTGGTTGTGGAGGGATTGGTGGTGCCGGAGCGGAGGAGAGAGAGAGTGAACTCTGTAATAGAGAGAGGTTGAGACGGCGGCGGGAGTGGTACGTGTGGTCGCAAGGTATGGTAAGTTTTGGTGAGAGAACAGAAACCGGTGTTTGGATCGATCGAACGGTCTGGATTTGTTTCGGCCATTGACGAAGGTTTAAATCGGCTGTGTTGTGTGTGTGGTGGCAGTATATTTGCAGGGAAACACAGAAGCTGTGTGTGTGTGAGAGAGAGAGAGAGAGAGAGAGAGAGAGAGTGGTCTGTCTGGTTGCGTTTCAAAATCAACTTTGTATGTACGATAGGAGGCCGGCGGATACATAAATAACTTTAATTTCTTTTTTTGAGGAAATTAGCAAAAATGGTCTGTCCCTATATTCACTTTCTAGGAAATAGTCCCTTAGATAAAAAATTGAGTAATTGGCACAAATTCCCCCTCGAGTGTATATAAATTTGCATGTTGCCCCCTAAACTTTTTTTTTAGGCATGTTGCCCCCTGAACTATCACTTTATTGGCAGAACAAGAGTAAAAATGCCCCCTAAGGGGGGAAAAAACCAAAGGATTGCCAATAAAGTGATAGTTCAGGGGGCAACATGCCTAAAAAAAAAGTTTAGGGGGCAACATGCAAATTTATATACACTTGAGGGGGGATTTGTGCCAATTACTCTAAAAAATTACTTGGTCTGGTCAGATTAGATTCCAACAGAAAATCATGATTCACCCATGCATGAATTATTATTTTTTTTTAATGTACAACAACTACCAGAACCCTCTGTGAGGATTGAACACTACTAGCACATTGAACCGTGGTGGTGGAGTCTCCCTTTAGAGAATCACACCACATTGGCAAGAGGCCCAATGGCTCGAATTATGTATGAATAGATATAGTCCACAACTACAAACCGACAATCTGTCAATCTCTATTCCTCATCATTCACGACTAATTAATTAATCTAACTTCTTTTTTTCTTTCTATTTAATTGATAACTAAATGTAAGTTTCCCACTTCTAAAAAGAGCAAAATTCATAAGTAGTCCAAAAATTATGGGCCTATGTAAAATTGTCACATCTCAATAAGTTTTCTTTTTTTATCCAAGAGAAATGTTTTTTGGACAAGATTGCCCTTATCTACCTTTGCACTTTATTCTCTAACACAACTTTTTCTTTCTCTTTCATAAGTTCTATTTTTAATCATCTTCATTGCCTTCATCAATGGAGGATAACACTTCTCTCTCTCTAAAACTATTTTTTTTCCTATCTTTTCTCTTTAAAATATTGTTCACTTCGTCTAAACAATCCCAACGATATATTACGGGCGAAAATCGGATATCATTTGCCCCCTCAAAAGTCCTTTGAAAGTATTTTGTTTTACGCTGAAATCTTTCCACGCTGAATCTTTACACGCTAAAATTTTTACATTCTAAAATATCAATATGATTACATGATGGAAATCTTTACACGCTAAAATGTTAACATTATTACACGCTGAAATATCAACATCTTTACGCGCTGAAATACATTTTTACACGCTGAAATTATAAAAGGATTACACGCTAAAATTACATTTCAGCGTGTAATGTTTCTGCAAACTTTGGGCGTGTTTGGTATTGTTTTTAAAATGGTGTTTTTGAAAACTATTTTAAAAAATGGAAATCATGTTTTAAAAATGATGTTTTTAAAAAATGTAATGTGTTTGGTAGTGTTTTTTAAAAGTAGTTTTTTGAAACGGAAAACAATGTAAAAGTGTTTGGTTGTTGTTTTTAAAATGGGAAAATGTAGTTATTTGGAGAAAAATGATGATTTGTTTTGAAATGATGTTTTTGAAAATTGTGAAAAACAATAAAAAGTTGTTTTTAACTTTTTAGTTATACATTTTAGAAAGTTGTTTTTTGTTTTCAAAAACAGTTTTGTAAAACGTGTAAACAAACAACGTTAAAGTTGGTTTTTATTTTTAAAAACAGAAAACCATTTTTAAAAATGATTCCAAATAGCAACCTTCAAATTTTCTATTTTTCAATCTCTCTTCCAATTTTCAATTTTCAAAAAAAAAAAAAAAAAAAACCTCTTTTTTTTCAAACCTCCATTGAAGGAGATCGAACAGACCTCCATCAATGAAGGTTGAACAAATCTCCATTTATGGATGTCTCGAATGAAGATTAAAAAAAATGTTATCCTTATGTGTGATGAAGATCAAACAGACCTCCATTAATGGAGGTCTGTTACAAACCTCCGTATGGAGGTCTGGAATAGATCTCCATCGATGAAGGCGATGAAGATGATTAAAAAAAGAACTTATGAAAGAGAAAGAAAAAGTTTTGTCAGAGAATAAAGTGAAAAGGTAGATAAGGGCAGTCTTGGTCAAAAAACATTCCTCTCGGATAAAAAAAGAAAACTTATTGGGATGGGACAGTTTCAAAAACTATCTAATTTTGCGGGCCAAATCATGTAATTTTGCCTTCTAAAAAAGAAAAAGAAATAGTTATTATATATAATAATAATTATAATTTGGGTAATTTCTGGTTAAAATAATAATATTTCGGGTAAATTGTGACCTTTCCATTTTTTTTTTAATTAAATTGATCTCTGTTATAAATTAAAATGAAGCAATAGATAGTATAATAGAAAATAAGATGAAGAAAGATGAAAGAATAATAATAGCATTAAAAAGGGAACAATAATTAACAGATAATATAATAGAAATAAAACAAGATAGAAATGAGATAGATGAAAAGAGAAGAAGAATTACTGCTTCAATGTTTTGTATTAATATCAGAATCATCAGTTGCATTGACAATACAAAAGCCATGTATATAGGCAAACAAACAAGGGGTGCATATTGCAATTTTCTACACATAGTGTGCCACTAGTCAAACATGCATGAAGACAAAAGAAATGGTGCTTGTACGTGGAAAATCATCTTCAACAAGCCAAAGAGAATATGTGGTGGAAAGCCAAACACTTGTTTTACATGTATTGTAACAATCTCTATATTTTCATAAGTATCAAATAAATTTATAATTTTTCAGTTGTTCAAATCCTTATTCAACTTAACTACCGCCGAACGTGGCCCCGGTAAAATGTGTTCATTAAACGTGACGTTAGGTTCAAGCAGGGGCGAATCCAGGATTTTCTATCCGGCGGGGCTGAAGTAAATGGCAGCCCAGTTGGGAGAGTGTCAAACTGAACTAATTATTTATGAACGCATGACATTCATATGGTTAGATAAACAAATAGAAACAATTTAAAGGGTAAATTTGTGATTTCAGAGAAAGTTAAATGTAATAAAGGTTAGATAAGGGTGAAAATGTAATTTCAGAGAAATATAATAGGAAAAATAGTAAAGCGTTGAGCGTGGATTCTTCAGCCTAATGCTCTCCCAACTGAGCTATTCTTGCTTGTTGATTACAATTTGATTGTGTATTATATATATAATAAAAACTTAATTTTTTTTTAAAAAATGGCAGACGGGGCTGCAGCACCGTGCAGCCCCCACAATCATTCGCCCCTGGGTTCAAGTTACCATATACGCGGATTGTTTTACATGTATTGTAACAATCTCTATATTTTCGTAAGTATCAAATAAATTTATAATTTTTCAGTACTCTTGTGTTCAAATCCTTATTCAACTTAACTACCGCCGAACGTGGCCCCGGTAAAATGTGTTCATTAAACGTGACGTTAGGTTCAAGTTACCATATACGCGGATTGTATATATATATATATATATAAATTATTCTTCACTGTATAACTAACATAGTAAATACAATTCATGTGTTATCATAATTTGAGCTGTCTAAAATTATTGTTTTTTTTGGGTAGTGTTAACCTGTGTACTAAGGGCATGGAAATAAAGTGGTTATTAGGGCATAGGCTAACACTACCCTTGTTTTTTTAATCACGTCTAAAATTATTGTTAACATTTTGGAACTCAAAGCTTTCATTGTAATAATGTTATATTAACTCATAAACTAACACTCATTCATTCACCCATCGTAGTATCTAATAATTAGCACAATAGCCACAGTTTACGTAGGACACATTTGATCATGTGCAAATAATTTGGATAATCTTTCGTAATTCTTTTGACTTTTACAGTCAACTAGGCCGGCTAAAGAATTCCAATTAGTTTTCCTTCTTTTGTTTGTGGTGGCACGCATGTTTGACTTCAAGATTATCTTGCATGATTCCTTAAATGCATGTTCAAAATGTTGACTTAACTCATAATTTCAAATTACTTTTCTCACAAAATCTCTACTACTATTAACAAAATTACTATAAATAAAAAAAAGTACATTAACTGCTTAACATTACTACAAAATGTTGCAAATTTTTTACCATATTGGTTAGATTTATCTATTTTTATCGAATATTTTTTTAATCAACCTCTCATTGATTTTATTAAATTAAATGCACAGAGCAAAAAACTCATGTAAAAAATAAAAAAAAAATAAAAAAAAAATCAAATTCTTTTTATATGTATATTTCGTAGGATTTATCATTCACAGAATAAAAATCACATCCAAAATTCTTTAAAATTGATTGAAATTGATTGAAATACATACAATATTGTATTGCTTTCTTCAATAAGATTCACAATACTTATGTAAACAATATTTCCACATCCAAGCAAGGGCATAACATTTAATGATTTAATGTTTTTTTAGCATGAAATAATCAAAACTCAGTGAAGAATTATATTAAATTATGTACTTAATTCTTATAATTTGATTTTAGTATAGTTGAATATGTTTTGAATTGGTTGTGAACAATATTTTGATTTACGATAATGTGAAAAACAAGAAAAACTATTCTCTTATAGTTTAACAAATGATTCATCGTCAAATGAAAAATGTTTATTCATCTAATTATAACATTCAAATTATTTCATAGCAAACAATTACATCTCAAAAAAAAAAAAAAAAAAAAAAACCAGTAATTTTTAATTATTAAAATATTGATCCACATACTTTCGATTCAATATGACTCTTACCCTCTAAAACATTGCATGACACGTCTTTACAAGTTTATTAGTGTTTTGTTGTATTTACATTTTACATTACTAAATTTTTTTTTTCTTCATTCCATGTATTTTTCTAAAAATTTTTTTTTTTGGAATATACATTTTAATTGATAAAATTTGTCATTTCCTCCTGATATGCTGCATATTCACATCAATTAGGCTTAGTTAGAAAAATTTCAATAGGTAAACATTGTGTTAATTATATAAATATAATTTATTCTAGCCCGGTCTTCAAAGAAATCCTGGCTACACCACTACATCCAAAATGAACGATGATTTTAGTATGATTGAATACTAACCGTGCCTGCCCCGTTGCGTATGCATAAGTTTCCCACACTGCAGAAAACTTAATTAGTGGCACACGAAATGCAAAACATGAATGAGATCCAAGGAGATGAAACAGAAGCATTGCCTGTTAAAGAAGAAACCTGAACAGAAAGATGAAAGCAAGAAGAGAGCATCTAAAGAAAATGAGCAAAGCAATCAGTTGAAATCCAAGAAAAAGAGCAAAAGCTGAGTGTGACTATGTTGCATCATAGATAGAACCAGCTCTGTGATCAAATTTTGATCATTCGGGTTTGTATTATTCACATATATTCATTATTGTCCTCTCACCTGGAGGTAGAATAAATTGAAAACATTATTATCTCATCAAAAGGTTGCAAAAATTCAGGTTCACTTGAGTTATGATTGTATTGTACTTGCAGTAGAATAAAATACAAATTGTTCCATGGATTTCAATATGAAACATTAACAACAATTTCCACCCAAATCACAACTTAAATAAGATAAAAATAAAAAAAAAGGGGGGGGGGGGGGGGGAGGATGAGAATGGAAGCTGCAAGAAGTTACTGAGTTGAGGTTTCATCCTTCTTCTGTCCCAGGTACCTGTGATGAAGTAATGATGACAAAAACTTTGTTATGCTATGTATTGTAGCTTCGAATTTCTAAAGCAAAATTCATGCACCAAGGAGTCGGCAAATTCAGGAACCGATTCCTTTTGACATGAGATAAATAAATTGCTGAAAGGAAATTGTTCCGATTCAACCAATCAAATCTAAAATAAAAACATGCAGGAATCGCGATAGGATTGATTTTTTATTTTTTTATTATTGTTTTAATTTTTACTAGGAATGCAATTTCAGTTCTTCCAACAAGTTATATAGATACTTTCCATAGGTAAAAATATGATCTCTTTTATTCCAGTTCAGTAAGATAGACAATACAAACAGAGAGAAAAAGAATAAACGGATTGTATGGCTGATATCCTTCCGTAATTAGCTTTATTAGTTACTAAAATTTTAATTTATGAATCTGATGAGACACTTATTTAGATTAGAACAAAAAGTATAATAATAAAAGAATACAGAAAGTACAAAAGTGAATCAGCAGTCCACCAAGGGGACCAGGACAGCACTCAAAAGCCCCGAAACTATACACAAGCAGCAAATAATCTGATGAGACTCTTGTTCCCAACATAATGTCATAATGGCAGGTCAAACTAGATCGTAAATCAATCTTGACATTAATCTGATACTTTTTTAAAAGGCTTTCAATTACATGCACAAAAACTTGGAAATGAGAATCTAAATCTTCCTCTAGAAATTTCAAATGTAGCAGAGTAAGAGAGGAGAAACAACTGATACTGAACTACGTGGGGCAGGATTAAGTAGGAAAACCAAGTGACTTTTCAACTACATAGTGGTAAAAATGCAGTAGCTTACCCTTGAAACTTTGCCCATCGTGAGAGGTTATAGAGCTGTACAGTCTCATTTGAAGCATGGCATGCCAGAAGAAGATAATTGCGTGGCTGTACCATCCATGCAAACCTCATGAATAATGCTGAATAGACACACATTGCTGCAGCAACAATACAATAACAAAGATTAGATCCCAGCCATGTATTAAATACTTAAAAAGTTAATTCCAACCTCTTGAACTTGCAATTTCTCACCTGATGTCATGTTACCAGAAATCATTTCTGGAGGTTTCTTCATGTCCACCAACCCCTGTTGAATTCCTCAGTTACTATAAGATTAAGTCGTAATAATATAAGAAGTTGAGACTTCTGAAAAATCTAGCATAACAAGTTACACCAAGCGGAACATTTCAAATACCACATGTTCACATATGAATAATCAAAACTCATGGATAGGAAACATACAGCAAGAACGAATCCCCAATTGGCAACAGGTCCCCAAAAGTGAGTTGTCTTCGGACCAACCGGACTGTTCAAAAATGCTTTAAACGATGCCATAGATGGACGGCACGAGTTGTATACTTCTGTGAAAAATCACAATTGCAAGGTCAAATAATCAAACATATAAAGGACATTCAACCGAATTTCACCTCTTAGAAACTTGTTAACAAAAAATTTCACAACCCAGCCAAGATTTTTACCACCTAACTTGGCAATAGCCTCTCACTTCAATAATCTATTTTCATAAAAACGAGAGTTCGTAGCAGAGGCTATACTAGATTTCCAATAAACTAAATAAACGTAACATTATGCACTCAGTCAATGACCAAAAACCTAATTTTTCATCTGCTCAACCCATCTAGACAGTTAATACCTCCCAAAATTCCTTTAAAACTCACAAATTAAAACCTTTCGACAAATAAACAATCAAATAAATCTAAAGCCAGATATTTTAAAAGATTAAGCAGACCTAATAAGGGAGATTCTCAATTAGATGATTGAACATATATTACAAAAAATTATAAATCTTCATTGAATCGAAGCACAAAAGGAGAAAAACATAAACAACCAGGATTCTTTAAAAGATACGAATTGGTATACGTATACAAGGAGGTAAAGATGGAGGCGCGCGTACCTAAAACGGAGTCGAGCCGGCGAAACTGGAGTGGATCCACTGACTTTTGGCGACAGAGGATCTGAGGTTTGGTCAGATGCAAGTAAAAAAGCAAGGAAGACGAGTATGAGTAACTTCACTTCACTCAACAAATTATATTACGACACGTGGAATAGAATGAAGTGATTTGAGTTTTCATGTATGGGCTCGCTTAACACGTGGCTCGCCCACTTCATGGGCCGACGCCGGTGTTATTGGTTTGGGATCACTTTACTTTTTATTATTAAAAAATTAATATGAAATCAATCGGGTTAACCGTCTATTTCGACTATAACAGCGATGATATTTACGTCCATTAAAAATTGTATGTACACTCATTTTGTAATCACACCCCATTAAAAATAAAAATAAAAATAAAAATAAAACTCTAATCTGTAAATAAACAATACTTAATGGCAAAAATACCATTTTTATTTTTATTATATTGTATTTTTGTAACTACACCTCAATTACAACTATTTTATTATCTAATTAACTTTATTATTATTTTATGTTAAAAAAAAAAAAACATTTATTATTATTTTAAACTTTGTTACTTTATTTATCGTTTTCCAAAAAAATAATTTCCAACTATTAAATACAAAAAATATACTAAAATGACAATGTTTTCGGCTAATTTATACAGTGCATGTGATTGATCCAACTATTAAATACAAAAAATATACTAAAATGACAATGTTTTCAGCTAATTTATATAGTGCATGTGATTGATTGGCTTATATATATTATAATAGACGTGTTTAGTTAGAGAAACATGTTGCATATATAGCGGAGAAAATCTCTGGTGCATAAACTGAGTGGTGTAGACCTGGCACGGTTCCGGTTCGAACCGGACAATTGAACCGGAATCAGAACCGAAACAATCGGAATCGGAATCGGAATCGGAACCGGAACCGGAACCGGAACCGGAGGAGTGCGGTTCCGATTCCGATTCCGATTCCGATTCCAAGGTTAGAGGAATCGGGCGGTTCGAACCGGACTGGAACCATCGGTTCCGATTTCGGTTCGAACCGCCGGTTCTCACAAAATTTTTTTTTTTTTTTCCTTGTTTTTTCTATAAATACACACCCCACCCCCCCCTTCATCAACACTCTCAAGTCTCTCAATCTCCAACTCTCCAAGTTTCCAAGGTTATTAATATTTATTTCATTTTGTAATTGTTTTATTTGAAATTAATTTTATTTGGAATTTGCAATTTATTTTATTTACAATTTATTTTATTTCGAATTTATTTTATCTCCAATTTATTTTATTTGTAATTTATTTTATTTCCAATATATTTTATTTTCAATTAATTTTATTTCCAATTAATCTTATTTCCAATTTATTTAATTTCCAATTAGTCAATAATCAATTACTAACTTTCCAATTTCATTTTCATTTATTTGCAATTACTAGTTTACTACTTTTGTACTTTACTACATAGTACCTACTATTATACATTTCTAGTTTTCTACTAATAGTCTAATACCATTATTCTTCTAAGTTCTAAGTTCTAAGTTTCCAATTCTCTCCCAAATTTATTTTTAAATGGCAAGTGGAAGTGGAAATGGAAGTGGAAGGGGTCACGGCCGTGAAGGTCCTAGGCGTTCGATTTCGATGAAAGGTAAGGGTCCTATGGTCGATAATCTCGGTCATAACGATTCCACCTATCACGAATATCTGCAACGTCGGGCCTATGCTGAAGACCTAGGCCTAAATCTTCCTACTCCCCCTCTAATAATTTCTGAATTCGATCCCAATGACACCACCCCCAATTTGACAAGCCAGTCAGAAAATATGCCTGATATTGATACACCTCCGGGTTTTGGTTATGATCCATCAGAAGTGAAACTACAAGAGGAGGAAGATCTGATACAGAAGTAGAACAAATCTGATCTCTTCTCCAAACATATGAAGAAAGTTAGGAAAGAAGATGCAGACTTTGTAGCGGCTTGCAATTACTGCACCAAAACATATAAGTGGAGCAAATCCGGAGGATATGGCACTTATTGGAAGCATATTGAAACCAAACATCCAGACGCAATGACCAGAACGAGGTCACAATCACAAATTCCTAGGTACGTTACTCCTAACCAACAGTTATTTCGTTATACTGATGAACAAAATAGAGAAGAATTAGCTAGGATGGTAGCAGTAGAACATTTATCATTCAGTTTTGGTGAAAGGGTTGGTTTTGTTAACTATTGTCGACGAGCATTAAACCCTGCTGCATGCCGTGTCCCTAGAGCCACACTCACACAAACACTTGAAAAGATTTATTCGAGAGAGAAAAGAAAGTTAGAAAAATATTTTGAAAAATATAATGGTCGTGTTAGCGTATGTGCCGACATATGGACTGACCATTGGCAATCGCATTCATACTTGGGTGTCACTTGCCATTATATGGATAATGCATGGACTATCCAAAAAAGAATTCTTGCATTTAGAGTTTTTGATGATGCACACACTGCTCAGAATATTTATAGACAGCTTAGAATTATTTTTTCAGAGTATAATATTGAAAACAAAATTTTTGCAATTGGTTTTGATAATGCTTCTGCCAATACCGCTGCTATTCTATCTTTAATTGATTTATGCAAACCCTTTCTTGGTGGTACATTTTTTCATCCAAGGTGTGCATGCCATGTTTTAAATATATGTGTTCAAAAAGGATTAGAAACTCTTGGAGAATTTATTGTACCTATTAGAAAAGCCCTAATGTTTTTATGGAGACAGCCTTCTACAATGAAAGCATGGGCAAGATATTGTAAACAAAATGGTAGACGTGTCGTTAAATTTGCTCGTGATGTTCCAACACGTTGGAATTCTACTTATAAAATGCTTGCTCAAAGTTATGAGTATAGGGATTTATTAGTTTCTTTTATTCAATTTCATGTTCCTACCATTGAACTTTTTGAAACTCATTAGGATGCTTGTTACAATGTTTTCAATTTGTTAAAAAATTTTCATAATGCTATAAATAATTTATCTAGTATTTATTTTCCTACAACACATTTATTGATTATTGAGAGTATTAATATTGCTGGTGCATTTTTTTATTATGAATCTGACCGAGCAATAGCGGAAGCCGTTAGTGCTATGAAGGCAAAATGGTTAAATTATTATGAGGAGTTTCCAAATATTTATTTGATTGCTATCGTTTTTGATCCACGTTGTAAATTACAATCTTTGTCTTATTATCTAGATGGTTATTATGGCAAAAAAGGTTTAAATATGCAATATGATGTTGAAGCGTGTTGTGGTAGAGTTAAGAAATTATTGTATAGTTTATATGATGAATATGTTACATTGTATGGATCCTCACCGAACATAGATGTTACACGAACACAAACTGTATCTCAGCCTCCATCATCCTCCTCTGGATTTTTGAATTTAGGGTATAGTATGTTATTAAAAAAAACCAAAAAACCAAGATGTTCTTCATCAAGCTCCGGTTCGTATTCCGATCTTGAATCTTGTCTAGCTTCTTCTTGTGAGTTTACAGAAGCATTTGATCTTTTAAAATATTGGAATGAAGCTACAGAGTACTATCCAATCATGGCTATGATAGCCAAAAATATTTTTTCAACACTTGTTTCTACTGTGGCGGTGGAACAAGAGTTCAGCGCGGGGGGAATATCTTAGATGAAAGACGTTCGTGCTTGACACCGAAAGCACTTCAGATACATGTTTGTGTTGATGATTGGACAAAAGCAGAAAACAGACAACAAGAAATCGATCAGGAGGTAACATACGATTTCTTTAAAGATGATGAACCTGAAGGCTCTGGAGCAGTGGAGCCGGAATAGCAAACCTATAATAAAAATTAGTCCACGACTCCACAGTCTCCACCGTCTCCACGTCATCACCAAACCTGTAATAAAAGGTAAGAGAACTACGTGGCCTTTGATTCCTCTAAACCCCCCCAAGAGGATACGTAGGCAACTTAATTGTGGTAAAAATTAAGTGCAAGGCTAATAAGTTTACATATTTTTTTTTTTTTGTTTTTTTTTTTTAATTTAATTTTGTAATTTGTCATTTATTTATTTTATGTTATTTTTAAAATTTGGGTGACTTAATTTCCAAATACCCAATGAAATGTAAATTGTAATTTGTCATTTTGTTTAGTTTTATTTTAATTTAATTTTGTAATTTGTCATTTGTTTATTTTATTCAAATAATAACCTAATGAATTTAACTTAATTTTGTAATTTGTCATTTATATACTTATAAGTTATAAGTTGTCAAGTTAGAACTTAGAAGTCTTTTTTTTGTTTGTTTAATAAATAAATAAATTTAAAAATAAAAAAAAACGATTCAGAACCGTCGGTTCAACGGGAACCGGAACCGTGCCAGGTCTAGAGTGGTGTACCCGACCACGGATAACTTAATATATAATCATGTGTCAAGTAAATAATGATGAAAAAATGATTAAAACCAAACACAAAAAGCTGACACTTACTTATGTGTCAGCCTATCATTGACCGGGTGCATCGAAGATTTACTCTATATAGCAAGGGAGAAAAGGAATAAAAGAAATTTTTACGGGGAATTTGTACAAAAAAATTGAATACCTTGATCTGCTTTGGATCATCAAATAAAGTAGAAAGTTTGCAGCTATTGTGGTGTGGGCCATATGGTTCTTTTTCCCCATATCAGCACAAAAGTTGGTTTCTTTCAGATTTTTACAAAAATAATCCTCATTAGAGCCGATACTAATTCATGGCGATATATTAATTTGTATTTCCAAATCAATTTGTATTTTTTTTAAAAAGAAATTAAAAATATATATGAAATTAGTATCTAGAAAAGAAATTAGGGTTTACAAAAATAAAAAGGGTTTGATGATATACATTGAAAACAAACAAACAATAAGTAAATGATTAATAATTTCTAGGTGTATTTACAAACTCTTTAATCATTTTTATAATTTCAGTCAAGGGTAGTATTGGATTTCCAAAAAGGTATTAATTTGGGGTGTAGATACAATTTTTAAGAGGTGCAAATATCACCATTCACCACTCCTACTACAAACATGGTATGGTTAGGGACTTGTTGGGACCTATCGAGATCAACCATTACAAGCATAGTTATGGGTCATTTGTTTTTTCCACTTAAAACTTAATGGGTCTGAATTTAACTCATCAAGTTGTTTTGTTTGATTAATTTAACTCATCAAGTTGTTTTGTTTGATTTTTTTAAGTGGTCAAACAAATTAAAAATACCAAAAAAAAAAAAAAAAAAAAAAAAACCTTAAAATAAAAAGTAAAAAATCTTGATTTTTCACTTAATTGCAAATCATTGGATTACATTTAATGCAATCCAAAATATTTTCTTCCAACACTATCCTCCCAAATATAACACATTTCCAATTTCATCCTAATTATTTATGGTATAGATTTCTTTATTTTAATATATTACTTATTTTAAACAGTTCGAAGAATAAAAAAGAACTCTAATCACTTATCATATTAGTGTTTAATATCTATACTTTATTATGATATTACAGTGATGTTATGATATATAGTTTTTTTTAGAGTGTTTTGTGTGAGTTTTAAGGGAGTATATATCCTAAGGTACTCTTTCGATCATCAAGAGACCCTGCCCAATCGCTGTCAATAAAGCCAACAAGCTTACAATTATCTTCTTTTTCATATTTGAGACCTTGCTTCTTTGTCCCTTGAAGATACCTTAAGATTCTCTTGGCTGCTGCAAAATGAATCTTGCTTGGTTCTTGCATAAATCTGGAAACAACACTTACAGAATGCATGATGTCAAGTCTTGAGTTAGTCAGATACATCAAAGACCCAACTAAGCTTCTGTACAAACTAGCATTTGCTTTTTCATCACCATCGTTTTGCAACTTCTCATTAAGAGCCATTGGAGTGGGAACTGGTTACACAAAAAGTATAAATTTTCTACAACAATTTAGCACATGATTTATACGTGAACCGTTGAAAAAAAATATAAATTTTCTATTTCTAACCAACCAACGCTAGTCCCATTGCCCTTTTATTTTTTGAGAAAAAAAACTTTTTCTATTCTTAGTAAAAATGAAGTTAGTTTGTAATCGAAGGAGAGCATGCTCATATGTAAACATGTTCATGTTCACGTATAATTATTCTTCTTGGATTGATTTTGCCCCCCATATAATGTGTATAATTGTTTTAACATATGTATAAATGTCAAATTACTTTTTTTAAGATAATTTTATCTTTAAAAAACAAACAAGTTAAATTATATTTAGATCTGAGAAAACAAAAAAAACAAACATGTTAGTCTTAGGTTTCAGTCTATATTTTCAATAAAATTCAGGATTGTTTAGTTTTCAAACAAAAAAAACAAACGACCCCTTAGTCCATTTAATAATCTAAACGAAAGAGATTTTTTATTTTATTTATTTATTTATTTATTTATATTTTGGGTTGGGGGGGGGGGGGGGGGGGGGGGGGGGGGTTGGGACTTGAACAATGCAATATTGTGGTGTAGGTATGAGAGGTTTACCACCAGACTAACCTCATCTCATCCTAAAAGAATGAGTTAATAATATACATAAATGTTTTTTTAGATATTAAATACAAACACATAGACTTTCCAAAAAAAAAAAAAAAAAAATACAAACAAATAGATTATAAATATTCTTACTTAAAATTAAGATCAACACTATATTCATACTTAAGATCAACACTATAATCGTACTTTCAAGAAAAAAATTTAGATGAGTTCGAACTTAAAATGTAAAAACAAACCATTCAGTTTGAAAATATCATAAGTTCGAGTCGCCATCGGGGCCCGAGGCGAACTATAAAAAATGAGGCCCTCAATACTATATGTATGTTTACTTGATTATTATTTTTTTTCTCTAGTAAATACTTGTAAAAATCAATATAATAACTTAAATTCAAGACTATAACACAACAAAATAGCAAATAAAAGTTACCAAAATAAAATTTTATAATTGCATATCAAGTATATATGATTTAAACCTTATTCGTCTCACATTTTTAGCAGCAAAAGTACTAATTAAATTTACATAAAAAAACGGTTTTCAAAAAAAAAAAAAAAAAGTGTATTGATTTAATTACCTTCGAAACAACGACTTCCAAATTTTTGTATCAAGAGAGTTTCAAGTTTTTTTTTAGAGATATAAAAGAGGATTATTTATGACAAATACTAGTGTTGCTAGGATTCAACTCACCGCCACCCTTGATTCAATATTGTTGTTGTAAGAATGATAAATGGGTTTTCATTGGTGGGCCTTTTAAAAAAAATAATAAAAAAATAAAAAAAAATCATTTTTAAAGTGTATGGTGGGCCATTTTTAAAGTCATTTATGGGTTGAGTTTCTATTGGTTTTTTTTTTTTTTTTTTTTTTTTTTTTTTTTTTTTTTTTTTTTTTAATGTATATGGTGGACTATTTTTAAAGTTAGTTACGGGTCTGTTTTATTTAAAATTTTATATGGACTATATTTTAGAATCAATTTTTTTTAATTACAATTTAGGGGTCATTTACAATCGGGGGCCATAGGCAGTTACTTTACTGGACTCCCCTTAGGGCCGGGCCTGGTCGCCATACCTGTAAGTGATATAAAAAATGTATGTATATATATATATAGATATATTTAGATGGTATTAGTAGTTATACGTGTTTTTAGTCAAGGATGTTATACATTATTGATAGAGCTGCAGCTCGTATATTAATAGGTTGTTGATGTGGCAGTGATTTAGTCAACTTAAATCAGTTAGATCTCCTACATTTAACAAGGAATTGAGTTAGTACTTACTACTTAGTAGTAGACTCACTAATTACTTGTTAAAAATATTTGACTCATGCAAGCTCCTAATTTGCTAGCTATGGCATCCTATCTACTCGTCATTTCTGTCATTTCCTTGCTTGTCTGCTTCTCTGTGCACCCTCTAGGTTTGTTCTCTTTATTTTTCATTTTTTGTTCTTTTTACTTTTAATATATATGCAGTTTCTTCTTTGCAGATTTTTGTCTGTGTCATAAAGGAAGAGTAGATTAATTTCTTGTTTCGTTTCTTATCATATCTAAAATACTATCGTTGGACCAGTATTCGATAGCTTTAAGCTTTTTGGTCAATTATAATATTATATACACACATGTTGATGAGTTTCTTATGGTTGGACCTCGAATTTAGTTATGTCCGAGACAACAGTTATATGTGGATCTGGGGCCTTGATTCTAATGTTAGAGAATTAATTCTACTGTTGTAATGTTACATAACTATGTTCAGGATCCCAAACATAAGAAAATTTATATATCCATGTTTATTGTCAGTTTATCATTCTCAACTTTTTCTACAATTTTTTTTTTTTTCAAAAGAGGTGGGTTCATTGACTAGTCCCTTGAAACCTGAGATTAAGAGATGTGACTTTGCAAGTGATTTCTTGTTTGGAGCCTCAAGTGCTGCTACACAGGTGCATGACTAGTATATATATATATATATATATATATTTATTTATTATTATTATTATTATTATTATTATTTAATGTATATATTATTATTAGAGTGAAGAGTCGAGATCTCGACTCTATGACATTAGAGAGTTCACTCTATAAATCTATGACACTCTACAAAGTCGAATACCACACGAAAAAAATCCGGCATATATATATTAATTTAAATAATTCTTGAGACTCAAACACAACTTATGTCCATATACAAATATTTTGTAATGAGTTCAGATTGAAGGATCGGCCAAAGATGGAGGCAGAGGACCAAGCATCTGGGACGCCTTCGTTCGAAAATATCCAGGTTCTCTTAACTTCATTTTCTACATTAATGATCATCTTGAAGTTTTTGTTGATATGCATGCATTTTCTGAAAAGGAATTCTTATCATTTCTAATGGTTATTCATCCTTTTTCCAGGAGGACTCCGCGATGGAAGTAATAAGGCCATCGATTCATACAGGCGATACAGGGTGAGTACTTGGTGACTTTTTATTTCTCATCAAAATTTGTCAGCTAATTAATTACCAATTTATATACATTGTAATTGCATATTTGTAGGAGGATGTGAAGCTCTTGAAGGACCTGGGAGTTGATTCTTACAGATTTTCCATTTCCTGGACCAGGATTCTTCCAAGTTAGTTTACTTTTCATCCTACAAAACAAGTTAAGAATAATAATAATAAAAAAAAAAATTACACAATGATGAACAAATTCTTATGTTTAGATGGATCCTTAAGTGGTGGAGTGAACCAGGAAGGCATCTATCACTACAACAGTCTCATTAATGAACTGATTAAATATGGTGAGATTCCTAATTATTTAGTATTTTACTTACATTTTCCCTTAACATTTTTTTTTTTTTTATATAGACAGAAAAAAGAAAAAAAATGAAGAAGAAGAAGCGTAATTTCAAGTTTTATAATTAATGCATGCAGGCATCAAGCCCTTTGTGACAATCCTTCACTTTGATTCACCACTAGCCCTGGAAAAAAAATATGGTGGTCCCTTAAGTCGCTCCTTTGTGTGAGTATATATATATCTTCTTACTAATTCTCTCGGTTGTGGGATCCAATCTGCAAAATTCATGTTAAACATCACAAAATTTGACGTTCAACTACATAGATTAGTGAGTACCGTGTGAACTAGTAAAAGTTTGAGTAGTTTAAAGTGAATTTTTAAAATCCAATGCAAGAGTTGCAAATAAAATGCAGGATCCGGCATTTGATAATTCTTGTATATATTTTCAAAGCCTAAATTTATACTAAATGTCAACTTCAATTAAACTTTACCTCGATTGTTTTGTGAAAGAAACTTAAATTTAAGTTTAATTTTGGTTTTTTAATCGTTTTCAGGGATGATTTCAAGGACTACACTGAAATTTTGTTTAGAACATTTGGAGACAGAGTGAAGAATTGGATTACAATTAATGAGCCACTGATTGTTGCAAAATATGGGTATGACTTGGGATTGCCTCCACAAGGGAGGTGCACAAATAGAAAAACCTGTAGAGCAGGCAATTCATCCACAGAACCATATATTGTGGCTCACAACCTTCTTCTTGCACATGCCACCGCTTTTAGACTCTATTCAGAAAAGTTCCAGGTTATCATCCTCATCTCTCAATCTCTCTCTTTCGGGACTACTTTCATTATTAGAGTGTTTAAATATTATTATTGGGTCATTTTTGGGTCTGATAATTACTAACATGGTATAGAGCCAGGTTTGCCCTATGAGTCATGGGTTCAAGTCCCTCACATGCATCTGTTTATGTACCCGTCTGGGTCTGACACTAGGGTGCTTAAATTTTCTTATTAGCTTAAGCTTTTAGATATGATGGTTACTATAATAGGCTTCGAGTTGAGATTTACAGATACTAATATTGTTGACCAATGTCTAGGAAAAACAAGGTGGCCAAATTGGATTGACCCTTTTGGGAGAATATTACGAGCCTTATTCAGAATCATCTGACGATAAAGCTGCAGCAAAACGAGCAATGGATTTTGAGCTTGGATGGTTAGTGAATTTTTACATGCAGAATCGGTTTTAAGATCTTATTATTATTATTTTTTTATAATTCTCCGAGTTGCCTGGGAATCAGGTTTATGGAGCCATTGGTGTATGGAGATTATCCGAGAATCATGAGAGAAATAGTGAAGGATAGGCTACCCACTTTTTCAGCTGAAGAGAAGAAGTTGATCCAAGGATCTTTGGATTTCATCGGTATCAATTATTACACATCGCGATATGCCAAGAACATCCCCATTGATTTACGTGCCACGCCGATCAGCTTCAGTGTCGATGAATCTGTAAATATCACAGGTAAACTAATTAAAGACTGTATTGTATACCTTGACATACAAGTAATGTCAATAGAAATTAAGATTTGTAGCCATTAATGATTTATTTGCTGTTTTCTGATTGTGATGACAGCGGACAAAAATGGAGTTCTGATGGGTCCACGGGTATGAAACTATATAATATTTCTATGAATCAGTAATTGAATTTAAATTGTGAACAAAAATACAAATCAATTGTTACATGCATGCATTTCTATATATGATGTTAGTTAATATGAAATTTTTAATTTTCATCATATTTGAAGACTTATATTTAATATCTGAGTACTTGATTACATCTTTGTATTCTTAGGCCGAAGGGACTCTGTTCATTTACATTTATCCTCAAGGGCTGCAGAAAATTTTGGAGTTTATAAAGAAAGAATACCAAAACCCTACAATCTACATTACTGAGAATGGTTAGAGCTTGTTTGTTGCTAGTTATGTTTATTTTTATTTTCTAATATTTTCGAAATTGTGAAGTCATTTTGTGGGACTGGCGTGACCTAAACTTTTGTGAATAGGGGTTACTGAGAAACGGAATGATAGCCTTCCAATCAATGTAGCACTTGAGGATCAACATCGGATCAACTATGTTGTTCAGCATTTGTGTCATATCCGCAAGGCAATTGAGTAAGTCATTAAGGATCAGATTAGACCATTTGATACTGGGACATTGCCAGGCTACCAAGCCACATTGTTGATTATTGACAATCATGCAGGAATGGTGTAAACGTGAAAGGGTATTTCTATTGGAGTATATTTGATGACTTCGAGTGGATAGATGGCTACCTCGCTAGATTTGGGCTTTATTATATCGATTACAAGAACAATCTCACACGTATCCCTAAAGACTCTCTTAGGTGGTACAAAGGTTTCTTAAAATGTGATAAAATAAAGGAAACAAGCAATTTTTACCAAGTACAGCAGATTTAATATACCTGAAAATGGCTTAAATATGATGTCTGCACTTAATTTTCTTACTGACAGTAAGCAATTGAAAAAAATCGAATAAAATATTATTTGATGTAAATATAATATGCTATATATTTGTTGAAATTGTTAAAAAAAAAAAAAAACCTGAACTGAACCTGAACCCGAACCCTTACGATAAATACCAATATGTTACAGTCTCCAAACCAAATATTTTCTAGTTATATATTATAAACTATGAAGTCCAGATTTATCGTTGCAAGTTGCACAAAACATGAACATATCATCGATACCCTTATGTTTACATTTATTGAATCATTTAAAATTAACATCATGACCAACAAGTGAACCAGATCAGTACTGTTGGAAAATTCTCATAAGGAAACTATGAAAAGTCATCAAGGAATGCAACATTAATTTTATTTGTCCAGCCAAGACTTTTACATTTATTGTCTGAGTTAACTAGATCAATCAATGAAGGATAAGTGTGCTATAAGTATGCTCACAGTTATATGTCTACCAGAGAAAAACCGTCAATGAAGAGGCTTCCCTTTCTATTCGTAAACAAAATTATGAAGTTGACACGTGACAGGGGTTGTGAGTGCACCAGACCTACTACTACCCAAGACAAGATTATTTTTCTCGCAAAACAAACTGACCAGCAGTAGTTATTCGATCACTTAAGTTACAAGGAGAAACTCATGACAAGTATCAATGTGGATCGGTTTCTAAATTCTATTAAGCAATTTATTATTATTATATAATTAATATTTATAAATAAACCTCTAGGGGTTAGGGAAGACTTGGAATTTGGTAGCTATGGCGTTTTTACTTGATCTGCTTGGCATTTCTGTCATTACTTTAATGCTTGCCTGCTTGTCAGTGCACTCTCTAGGTTTGTTGTTGCCTTTCTTCTTCTTGACAGATTTGTGGTGTTTGGGAGTACTGAGAAAGATTTGATAAATCCTGGTTTTATTCACTGTTGAAAACTATATATTTTGTTACTTTTTCTTTATATTAATCAAAACTTCAAATCATATATAAATAAATCCATGTGGAGTCTCACTCTCACTAATAACTTCGATTTTTTTTTTCTTGTATTTTGTCAGGGTGTTCAAGGAACAGTGGGTTGATCATAAGATGTAACTTTCCCAGTGATTTCTCGTTTGGAGCCTCAACTGCTGCTGCACAGGTACATCAAGGTTACTTAAAATAGAAACCGATAAGAAAGTTTTCAACAATAGTATTTAGTGTTTAAACACTCTAATCAGGGTCGGCCTTTGAAATAAAGGCCCTTTTTTTTTTTTCACATAAAAAAAGCTCAAATTTTAATTATTTTATTGCTTTGTGCTCACCATTGTTGATAAAGTAAAGGGTCTAAATTATACAAACTCCAACGAATTATACAAAATTTGGACCCCAAATAAATTAACAAGTGGAAATCAGCATCTTGCCATTTTATATGAAAATTGGGCCTAATATGGTCTCTAATCAGGATTGAACCCCTAAAATATTATATGTGCACCATTTTTATATGTATACAACATTAAATTTTTAAAAAAGATTAGGCCATATCCTTTAATTTTTGAGAAAATATTAAAACCTATCAAATTATAAAATAACTAAAAAAAAAATGCCCAATTTAAAACTGTTTAAGTCTTTTATCAAAGTACCAAAACACAAAGCAATTTTCAATATTGGTACCGCATAAGCTATGTACTATAAAAAAACAAGTTATATGTAAATTATTGAGCGTGTATGTTTTTATGAGGGATTGAACAAAGGGGCCCATTTTAAAATTTTCGACCCGGACCTCTAAACACTCATGGCCGACACTGACTCTAACATACCTGCAAGCCTAGACACATATTCAAACTCTAAACAAATTCAATCACATGGAGGGACTCAAACCCCTATGACTCTTAGGACCTAACAATAATATTTAAGCACTCTAACGCAACATTCGTCGATGTATTTTCTCACTCTAATTTGACCAACTTATGTTTATATAAAAATATTTTTCAGATCGAAGGATCAACCAAAGAGGGAGGCAGAGGACCAAGCATCTGGGATGCCTACTTACAGAAGTACCCAGGTTCACTCTGTCTCATTTTCTTTTCATAGCTTTGTATTTTCTGAAAAACAATTCTCATTTTTACTGGTTTTTTCTTTTCTGGAAAAAAGGAGTTAGGGATGGAAGTAACCTGAATACAGCCATTGATTCGTACAAGAGATACAGGGTGAGTCAGAGTCACATTGAATTTGCTTATCAGAGTTTGTCAACTTATTATATGACCTTCATTTCTAACACAGTAAATACTAATTGCATATTGGTTTATAGGAAGACTTGAAGCATTTGAGGGATTTGGGAGTTGATTCTTACAGATTTTCCATTTCCTGGACCAGGATTCTTCCACGTTAGTTTAATTTGCATCCGACTTCCTGGTCTTCTATACAAGAAAATTTTATAGAATAATAATAATAATCAACAAATTTTGATTTGTAGATGGATCCTTGAGTGGAGGAATAAACCAGGAGGGAATCAATCATTACAATAGTATGATTGATGAATTGATTAATTACGGTAACACATGCCTAACTATGTAGTATTTTACTGAAAATTATCAGGACCGAGAATTTCGCACGTTTTTTTCGGTGTCAATTGAGATTATGCATGAAAAAATGTGCGAGATCCTGCACCTAATCGGTTCTATTATTTTACTTCTTATATTTTCCGTAACTTATTTTTCTGTTTTTAGACCAAAAAGTAAATGCATAGTTTCAAGATTTGTAATTACTGCAGGCATCAAGCCCTTTGTGACAATCCTTCACAATGATGCTCCACAAGCCCTGGAAGAAAAATACGGTGGCCCCTTAAATCGATCCTTTGTGTTAGTACATAATATTCACTTTCGACTAGAAATTTTTATGAATTTTGTATGAAACTTAAATGCATGATTTATTGGTTCAAATTGTGTTCCCAGGGGTGATTTCAAGGACTATGTTGAAATTTTGTTTAGAACATTTGGAGACAGAGTGAAGAATTGGATAACAATCAATGAGCCACAGAATTATGCAAAATTTGGGTATGACATTGGAATGGCTCCACAAGTCAGGTGTTCTGATAGAAAAATCTGTACAGCAGGTAATTCGGCGACAGAGCCTTACATTGTGACTCATAATCTTCTGCTTGCACATGCAACTGCTTTTAGACTCTACAGAGAAAAGTTTGAGGTGAAAATCCTGATCTCAATCTCTGTTACAGGACTCTACTTCCATTGGCTCAGAGTTGGGATTTTACAGATATACTAATAATATTGTTGATCAATGTCATTTTCCAGGCAAAACAAAGGGGACAAATTGGATTGAGTTTTGTGGCACAATATTTCGAGCCTTATTCAGAATCGTTGGACGATATAGCTGCAGCAAGACGAGCAATGGATTTCGAGTTTGGATGGTTAGTAAATTTCTGCAAGCAGCATTGGTTTTTCGATCTTATTTCATTTTCTAATTCTCCGAGCTGCTACTTGGGAAGTAATGCTGGTGTTTTTGTTTTTTATCAGGTTTGTGGAGCCATTAGTGCATGGAGACTATCCAAGAATCATGAGAGAAATAGTGAAGGATAGGCTACCCACTTTTTCAGCTAAAGAGAAGAACTTGATCAAAGGATCTTTCAATTTTATCGGTCTCAATTATTACACATCGCGATATGCCAAGAGCATCCCCATTAATTTACGTGCCACACCGATCAGCTACACCACCGATGAATTTGTAAATATCACAGGTAATATACTGAGGCATACCCTTGTTATATAATGATCTCTCTTTGGAGTACTGCAGCCACTATAACTAATGATTTATTTTGTCGTTCTCTGACCGTTGAAGTGGAGAAAAATGGAGTTCTTATAGGTCCACAGGTATGAAACTATACAAATGTTGTGTATCTGAAGTTAAATTTTGAACAGAACAACTTGGAATTGTGTTACTATATGTGCTTAATTATTTGCATTTTAGGCTGAAGGAATTGGGTACATTTACAAATATCCACAAGGGCTGCAAAAAATGTTGGAGTTTATCAAGCAAGAATACCGAAACCCAAATATCTACATTACTGAGAATGGTACGTTGTAGCTAGCTTCTTGTTAATTATGTTTCTTTTCCCATTAATAGCACGCCATTAACCGTATGTCTTGGTGACCTAAACTTTTGTGTATAGGACTTACTGAGAAACGGGACGACAGTCTACCGGTTGATATGGTACTTAAGGATCAACATCGGATTGACAATGTTATTCAACATTTGCAACATATTCGCAAGGCAATTGAGTAAGTCTTTAGGGATTACCATCTAGCTTATGTGGTGAGATTTCTTGTAAGTACGTAATGTAAGATATCTTCTCATCGAATCCCGTTATACAGCTTTTATCTTATAGTAATTTTATTACAGGAATTTGGTCTTATTTGTGGTAACCATACACATCTTATACCTCCAAAGTCTAAAAATGTAAGGACTGATCACTGATGTACTTTCGATGGTTATTGGCAATGGATGCAGGAACGGCGTAAAAGTTAAAGGGTATTTCTATTGGAGTCTATTTGATGACTTTGAGTGGGGAGATGGCTTCATCCCCAGGTTTGGGCTATATTACATCGATTACAAGAACAATCTCACGCGTATCCCGAAAGACTCTGTTAGATGGTTCCAAGAGTTTCTGAAGAGGTGATGAAAGCCAGGACTCGGATCAGTAAAAATAAACCGGAGGCCTAAACAAAAAAATCAATTTGATGTGATGTTTCTTGCAATTAGGGGTGGGCGTTTAATGGATCAGTTCATTTTCAATAGAACTGATAAAGTTCGGTTTTTGAAAAAATGAACCGATCCAATAAAATTTACAAATGTCACCGATCAAAAACCAACTAAATTGGATCGGTTCGGTTCGGTTTTTTTCGGTTTTGGACCTATTGTGCCAAATTAATAGGATTTAATTAAGACACAGATTTTCATATTTTAATCCTTTTGGGCCTTCGACCAAATTAAATTATGGGCTTGAACAAATTGAAAAATACTAGTTTAAATAATATTCAACAAAAAACAAAGAAAAAAAAATATGTTGTGACACATTTTTATAGTTTCATGGACTGTTGAATATTAAACTAGGGTTTTTTTAATTATTAGTTGGATCTTGGTTTGGTTTTCCAATTTGAGACATTGAACTGGGAAAAGAAAAAAAAAACGATCTAATCAATTTTTTAAAAAAATGAACTGAACTGAACTAGTCAACATAAGAAAATCGAAAAAAAAAAAAAAAAAAAAAATGATTGGATCGATTCGGTTCACTGGTTCGATTCAGTTCATTGGTTTTTTTGCCCACCTCTACTTGCAATTGTTCAAAAACTTAATAATGTTTCAGCTGGTCTCCAATTTATCATAATCAAAAGTTGTCACACGGTGAAATGAAAGAACAGGAGTTGGAATCTTTAGAATGGTTAATCGATGTGAAAATTGAAGTTTAAATTTTAGATTCATTTTTTTTTGTAAGGTTACATTCGCAGTATTGAGGGTGGCGTCATCCTCCAACTCGTTAATTGGTAATCCTTGACTGTACCTGGAATCGCTACCATCTCCTTCACCGGCCATTGCTTCACAAGTTTTTTAGATCCCCCTTCTTCTAGCGCCAATTGTTGACGGTGATTTTTCGTAGTCACTCAATCAACTATTTGATATCAAGTTTATGAATGAGAATGATTGAAATTAGCACTACAAAGTATTAGCAAATAATGAACAAAAAATACATGGTAAAACTTCGATGGTCGGAGAAACATCCACGGGTTGTTGCCTAAGCAACGAAGTCAAATCCACTATAAAAGTTGTTATTGAATACACACTCTGATCTCTCCTCTCAATTCTCACGTCCCCTTATTTGTGTTTTTACAGGGGTATTTATACATAGTTCTTTAGGGTTTGCGGGTATCACTAGGGTTTTGTGTCGTGGCGCCCACGTTCTGGAAGTTTTCTTAGTCCTAAAAGGACTTGCTTTCCTATTTAGGTGTAGCGTATCTTCTGGTTTGGCTGAGTTCTAACTTGAACAGGATTCTTACTCCTTTATTTACGGAACACCTGCTTGTTTCCTTGTTGGGTTCTGAGTCGTTGCACTGTAGCTTATTGTAGAGGTGCTAGTTGCTGATTCCTCCCACATGTTTGGGAAGTGAGTTTCCGTAACTATCTTTCTAGTTGAACCCCGAGTATGCCCGAGTATGCCCGAGTAGGCTATGTTGCCCGAGCCGATTTCCTTTGCGGATGGGTTGCCTTGGGTTTTTGCTATTCAGGTTGATTTCTCTTCACTTCTGCTTACGTGGCCTCTTATGGTGGTGACGTGCTTTTTACGACTATTTTTACCTATAACAATGTCCAACACCACAAGATCTAGAAGATCTTTGTATATATTTTTCTGAGATTTTTGTCCTACCGGGTTTTTCTTAGAAAATTAAATACAATACAAGTGGTGGAAAATCCAAGGGGGGGTGTTATAATACTTGTGGCTTTCCTACCACCACTCAAGAGAATTGCTTCTTGCTCAAGCTTGCTCACACACGTGGCCTTCCCACCACCACTCAAGAGCTTACTTTGTTCACTATATATATATATATATATATATATATATGCTCTCTCTTGTAAAAGCTAGCTGATGTTCTTTCAAAAATCAATAAAAATCATCACATGTCTCTCTCTCTCTCTCTCTCTCTCTCTCTCTCTGTCTCTGTCTCTCTCTCTCTCTCGTTTTTCTCCCTTCTTTTATCTGATCTCTCTTATTTATTATTTATTATTATTTCATCTCTTCTTCAATTATTTCTTGTTCATCTATTATTCTTTGATTCATAACAATTATTAATTTTTATTCTTTTAACTTACCAATTTTTTTAGAATGGTTAGGGTGGGCTTGAGCCCACCCTAGCCTCAATGATGGTCCGTCCCTGCTCGCACTAAAATAAAGAAATAGTTAATGATACAATCATTGAATGAATTATGACTTAATTATTCCATCGCTAAGATTCATCCAGTCGAAATAACTAAGAACTCGGAATTGAAGTAATAATAATATTAGTATTAAACCATAAAAGCTACTTCGATATCTCTTGTTTAGTTTCGATCCACGGGATTTTTGTGAATCCATACGACTTTTGTTCTTCCATTTCTTTTTTCCAAACCCTTTTTTTAATTCTTCGTTCATTAGTTTTCTTTATTTCATTGCTTTATTCATTCACATTCAATTCACAGGCAAAGACGAAACCAAAGAATTTCTATTGGAATCTCTATCTAAGTTCACAATAGTAAGGCGGATTAGATATATCTTTAGTTGATATATAACTATCAATATCTAATATCATGTATACATGTCTTTCTTCCATAACATAAACCAACTATTCATATCTTCATATCTTATATTCAAACTATTCATATCTTAAAGTCAATCGTATTCTAGAATCATTCTTGGAACCATACACAAGAGTTGGCTTAGAGTCATTAGATCCCATATACCCAATTTTATTCCCCTTTCCCAATCAACCCATTTTTTATTAATCTTGTTTGGCGAGCCATTGCATAGAAATAAACAAAAGTATTTTATTCCGGTAAGGTCATTCACTTTAATTATTTAATTATTTATTAATATTTTCTTTTGGTCAATCATTGAATTAAATAAAATCAATTGAAATGGGAATCATTCTGGAAAGCATCTTTCTTTTTCTTTTCTTTTCTTTTTTAATCAAACACCATGTAAATTTTGATACTATGATACTATAAGAATTTTTATATTAAGAATTTTTATTCAAATAATGACTCCTTATATTTGAATTGAATGAACAAAACAATATAATGATAATATTCATTGGCATGAGTATGATATAATAAAGCCAAACATGAATTTTAGGAAAAAGATCTTTTTGATCTCTTTCCTTTTTTACAATTCCCCAATATCTTAATTTTTTTTTTTCTATATCACGTATTTGTCTATTTCTATTTGTATATTGATGTTTCCTAAGTGGATTATCTTTAGTTACGCATACAATGCGTTATTCTAAGCTAAAATAATAATAATAATAATAATAATAAAAAGACTATTTCGAAAACTAGTCAATGATGGCCCTCCATAGATTCGCCTATATAAGTCGCCGCTAAAGCTGCAAAAATAAGAGCTTGAATACCGCTTGTAAATAATCCAAGGAACATCACATGTATAGGAACCACTAAAGGTACTAAAGAAACAAGAACAACAACTACTAATTCATCAGCTAATATATTCCTGAAAAGTCGAAAACTAAGTGATAAAGGTTTTGTGAAATCTTCTAAAATATTAATGGGTAAAAGAATTGGAGTCGGTTGAATGCATTTACTGAAATAACCTAATCCCTTTTTAGAAAGATCTGCATAGAAATATGCTACTGACGTGAGCAAGGCTAAAGCAACGGTAGTATTGATATCATTCGTAGGTGCAGCGCGCTAACTCCCCATGGGGTAACTACTGTATTATTTTCCAAGGTAAAAGAGCACCGGACCAATTTGAAACAAAAATAAATAGAAACATAGTTCCAATAAAGGGAACCCATGGACCATATTCTTCTCCAATCTGAGTTTCGCTCACGTCTTGAATAAATTCAAGGACATAGTCGAAGAAATTTTGACCGGTAGTCAGAATAGTTTGTGGATTCCGAACAGCTATAAGGGCTGAACCTAATAAGATAGCAATTACAACCCAAGGACTACTTAGATTTATTGGATTTGTTGCTAAAATATCGGTATTATACCCGAAACTCCTAGCAAATGACCAGAGAACCAAGGATACAAAAGAATCGGTTATAATCTACATTACTGAGAATGGTAAGAGCTTGTTTGTTGCTAATTATTTTTATTTTTATTTTCTAATATTTTTCGAAATTGTGAATTCATTTTGTGGGACTAGCGCAACGTAAACTTTTGTGTACATGGGTTACTGAGAAATGGAATGACAGCCTTCCAGTCAATGTAGCACTTAAGGATCAATTATGTTGTTCAACATTTGTATCGTATCCACAAGGCAATTGAGTAAGTCATTAAGGATTAAATTAGACCATTTGATAATGAGACATTGCCAGGCTACCAAGCCACATTGGTTTAGGGTTCTATTAATTTGATGGTTTTCTTTATTTCTTTTTATTTTTCTATTTCTTTTTCCTAACCTTTTTTTTTTTTTTTTTTTTTTGGGAAACTGGAAATCCGTTTAAATCTGACAACTTTTTTATTCCAATTTTTTAAGAAAAAAAATTAATCCATTTTTACCTCATATACTTTCTAATCGGTTAATATTTTTATTTCTTTGAAAAAAAAAAAATACCTGTTGAAATGGTTTCAAATTGTTCCCGTAATAAAAGATATTAATTAATTTCAAATTTTAATAACATCCATTGGATTTTCTTTTATACAATTTATTGGTTGCTATTAAGTCCAATAACGACATTGTCCCAGCAAGACGGTATGACCCTTACAAGTCGAATTTGGCTGTAGCTCATCTGTTTTGTTAGGATTTTCCTATTTCTTTGCAAATAAATTGTATTGACTCTATTTAAAACCATTGTTTTATTTGTGGAGGAGTTGGTTCCCTAGAAAAAACCAACCAAACAACCAGTTGTTTCGTTTGTTGTCACCGTTGTTGAAATAGGTAGTTATAAAAAGAGGCTTCCTTCTCAATTCGTAAACAAAATTATGAAGTTGAATTAATATCTATCAATATAGCTCTAGGGAAGACTTGGAATTTGGTAGCTATGGCGTTTTTACTCTCACGTTGGAGTTCACAGGTGCCTGGTCTGCTTGGCATTTCTGTCATTGCTTTAATTCTTGCCTTCTTGTCTGTGCAGTCTCTAGGTTTGTTGCCTTTCTTCTTTTTGACGGATTTGTGGTGTCTGGTTTTATTCACCGTTTGAAAACTATATATTTTGATATTTTTTCTTTATATTAATCAAATACTTCAATTCATATATAAATAAATCCATGTCGAGTTTCACTCTCACTAATAACTTCATTTTTTCTTCTTGTATTTTTTTCAGGAAGTTCAATGGAAATCAGAAGAAGTGACTTTCCTAGTGATTTCTCGTTTGGAGCCTCAACTGCTGCTGCACAGGTACCAAAATGGTTATACCTAAAAGCTTAAGCCAATAGGAAATGGCTCCTATTTAAGCACTCTAGAAGTCAAAATATATATTCAAAAACAAATATAAATACAATCACGTAGGATAACTCGAACCCAGGACAACCCAGGACTCCCAGGACCCAACTATTGTATTTAAAAACTCTAACAAAACATTCATCAATGTATTTGCTCACTCTAATTATTGACCAACTTATGTTTATATAAAAATATTTTTCAGATTGAAGGATCAACCAAAGAGGGAGGCAGAGGACCAAGCACCTGGGACGCCTACATACAAAAATACCCAGGTTCCACTCAATGTCATTTTCTTCATTTTCTTTTCATAGCTTTGTATATTCTGAAAAACACTTTTCATTTTTTTACTGGTTTTTGTTTTCTGAAAACAAAAAGGAGGAGTTATGGATGGAAGTAACATGAATACAGCCATTGATTCATACAAGCGATACAGGGTGAGTCGCATTGAATTGCTTGTCAGAAATTGTCTACTTATTTTCTATGTAAAGCAATATTCTTTAGTCTGTAGATACTAATTGTATATTGGTTTGTAGGAAGACTTGAAGCATTTGAAGGATCTGGGAGTTGATTCTTACAGATTTTCCATTTCCTGGACCAGGATTCTTCCAAGTTAGTTTAATTTGCATCAAACTTCCTGGTCTTCCATACAAGAATTTTTTTGAAAAATAATAATAATAATCAATGAATTTTGATGTGTAGATGGATCCTTGAGTGGAGGAGTAAACCAGGAGGGAATCAATCATTACAACAGTATGATTGATGAACTGATTAATTACGGTAACACATGCCTAACTATACAGCATTTTACCGAAAAAAATCAGGTGCGAGAATCCCGCACATTTTTTCGGTGCCAATTGAGATTCTGCATGAAAAAATGTGCGAGATCCTGCACTTAATTCGTTCTATTATTTTACTTCTTATAACATAATCAATGCAGGCATCAAGCCCTTTGTGACAATCCTTCACAATGATGCTCCACAAGCCCTAGAAGAAAAATATGGTGGCCCCTTAAGTCGATCCTTTGTGTAAGTACATAATATTCACTTTCGACTAGAAATTTTTATGAATTTTGTATTAAACTTAAATGCATGATTTATTGGTTCAAATTGTGTTCCCAGGGATGATTTCAAGGACTATGTTGAAATTTTGTTTAGAACATTTGGAGACAGAGTGAAGAATTGGATAACAATCAATGAGCCACAGAATTATGCAAAATTTGGGTATGACATTGGAATGGCTCCACAAGTCAGGTGTTCTGATAGAAAAATCTGTACAGCAGGTAATTCGGCGACAGAGCCTTACATTGTGACTCATAATCTTCTGCTTGCACATGCAACTGCTTTTAGACTCTACAGAGAAAAGTTTGAGGTGAAAATCCTGATCTCAATCTCTGTTACAGGACTATACTTCCATTGGCTCAGAGTTGGGATATTACAGATATACTAATAATATTGTTGATCAATGTCATTTTCCAGGAAAAACAAAGGGGACAAATTGGATTGAGTTTTGTGGCACAATATTTCGAGCCTTATTCAGAATCGTTGGACGATATAGCTGCAGCAAGACGAGCAATGGATTTCGAGTTTGGATGGTTAGTAAATTTCTGCAAGCAGCATTGGTTTTTCATTCTTATATCATTTTCTAATTCTCCGAGCTGCTACTTGGGAAGTAATGCTGGTGTTTTTTTTTATTTTATTTTTTATCAGGTTTGTGGAGCCATTAGTGCATGGAGACTATCCACGAATCATGAGAGAAATAGTGAAGGATAGGCTACCCACTTTTTCAGCTCAAGAGAAGAACTTGATCAAAGGATCTTTCAATTTTATCGGTCTCAATTATTACACATCGCGATATGCCAAGAGCATCCCAATTAATTTGCATGCCACACCGATCAGCAACACTGCCGATGAATTTGTAAATATCACAGGTAAAAAACCGAGGCATACCCTTGTCATTTAATGATCTCTCTTTGGAGTACTGCAGCCACTATAATTGATGATTTATTTTGTCGTTCTCTGACCGTTGCAGTGGAGAAAAATGGAGTTCTTATAGGTCCACAGGTATGAAACTATACAAATGTTGTGTATCTGAAGTTAAATTTTGAACAGAACAACTTGGAATTGTGTTACTATATGTGCTTAATTATTTTCATTTTAGGCTGAAGGAATTGGGTACATTTACAAATATCCACAAGGGCTGCAAAAAATGTTGGAGTTTATCAAGCAAGAATACCGAAACCCAAATATCTACATTACTGAGAATGGTTGTAGCTAGCTTCTTGTTAATTATGTTTCTTTTCCCATTAATAGCACACCATTAACCGAATGTCTTGGTGACCTAAACTTTTGTGTATAGGACTTACTGAGAAACGGAACGACAGTCTACCGGTTGATATGGTACTTAAGGATCAACATCGGATTGACTATGTTATTCAACATTTGCAACATATTCGCAAGGCAATTGAGTAAGTCTTTAGGGATTACCATCTAGCTTATTTGGTGAGATCTCATGTAAATACATATGCAATATATGTAAGATATCATCTGATCGAATCCCGTTACACAGCTTTTTTCTTATAGAATTATTATTACAGGAATTTGGTCCTATATATTTGTGGTAACCATAAACATCTTATACCTCTAAAGTCTAAACATGTACTTAAAAAGATAAAAGGACTGATCACTGATGTACTTTTGATGGTTATCGGCAATGAATGCAGGAACGGCGTAAAAGTGAAAGGGTATATCTATTGGAGTCTGTTTGATGACTTTGAATGGGGAGATGGCTACATCCCTAGATTTGGACTATATTACATTGATTACAAGAACAATCTCACGCGTATTCCGAAAGACTCTGTTAGATGGTTCCAAGAGTTTCTTAAGAGGTGATGAAATCCAGGCATATGTAAAAATAAATCGTTGGCCTAAACAAAAGAAACAATTTGAAGTGATGTTTCTTGCAATTGTTCAAAAATAATATAATGTTTTGTTATTATTAATGCAAGTTTTTTAAAGTACATTTATTCGTTTCATCGTTTTAATTTGCTGTATAGTTACGTTAAACTTATGTTCTTAGTCTTATTTATACTCATTTTTTGTTGCTTAAAGCTGAGAACTCTTGTTTTGGCTTATTCGACGGTTCCGGTTTGAAACCGAATCCATTGAAAACACCTATCGAAATGAGTTCTTATGAGCGACAATTGTAGGTTAACGGGTAGAATTTGCTAACACTAAGATCAACACCACCACGTGGGCAATCATTGAATAGTCAATGAAAAGAAAAGGAAATGTGTGTTATGACGAGGTAGTCCCGAGTGAAATTGGTTGGTTTTGAGAATAGGAAAAAGGGGCGAAGCGCCACCTGTAGACAACGTTTATATTCTGTTTTGATGTGGTTAATCTTGATCTAGAGGGATGTTAGATCATCTCCAACAATCTCCCTTGGAGACTCGCTTATTTTAACGGTATATGTTATTGCAAGGGACCATTAAGGGAGTATGTTATGGAGTTTTTCAAGAAAATAAAATAATCTTAAATAAGTGAAGCCCACTTTAAGAGGGTTTGAAAACACCCCTTAATTAAGAGAGTGAATCCCACCAGAACACAATTAAGGGAGCCATTTAAAGAGCTGTTGGAGCTGCAAAAATACACCTACTCCCCTAATTAAGCTAAGGGATGTCTTCAAGGGAGGCTGTTGAAAATGCTCTCAGATTCCTCCCAAAAAACTCTCTTGTTTTCAATCTCCTTTTTTATGAATTTCATTTGTCTATTTATAGGTTAGGTTGCATGAATGCCAACCAGTACTCAAGTACATATTAGGTTTGCCATTGGTTCTAATAGACATGACATGAGCCCACTCGATACATTGGTCCAGGTTCATACTCTTACATTGAGTGTCGAAGTAGGTATCCCTATATATGTTTGCCATGTTACCTTATAGCCAGCAATGCTGACACTGTTTGGGTACACATTTTTCAAGGTGGTACGAACGGTTCTCCTTAATTCCTGTTTACTTAGATGAGAAATGATGGGATTTATGTGTCCCGAGTGACTTGAGTGAACTGTTATGAGCCCGAGGTAACATTGGGGCATGCATCATGGTTTTGGGGTCTACAACTCGCTGACCCACAACTGAAACCGTTTTTAGCGGCTCATAAGATGGCCTAGCAACCCAGTGGTTTTGATTATGGAGACCCTTGACTTGTCAACCATGTTTCCAAGATGTGGCACTAACAGACTCAGTGTTGACTTGTTAACGCTACTGACATGGCGCATGTACTAAAAATTTCAAGTATAACATTCACCCTCTAGCTCTAGGGAAGTGAAAAGAATTTTTTTCGTCCCGAGAGAATAATATTCTGCGTTCTGAATCGTATTTGTTCCACGGGACCGATACTTGATGATATGGATGTTTTGTGGTTTCGCCAAAGATAAAATATTTTGAATCTTGAGTCACGCTTATTCCTAGGAACCGATCGACCTTGGTCCTTTGGACCGACCGAAATGGTTCTTATTACGGATGTTTCTTACAATTTATCAAATAATAAACTATCTCAAGCTTTCACTACAAAAAAATAGGGGATTTGTTGACAATCAAGAAAATAGAGGATTTGTTGACAGTTTTTAACTGTCAAGAAAGGTATTTTTGACAGTTTTAAAAACTATCAACAACGCTCCTGTCAAGAGTCAAGAAAAGTCTTGATAGTTTTTTTTTTTTTTTTTTTTTTTTTGTCAAGTATGTTTATTTATTTTTTTTAATTTTCATTATTTAATATTTAATTAAATAACATTTTTTATATTCGTTCACCACCCCACCGGACCACCCCCTGACCGCCGCCGTCCGGCACACCTCCAGGGCCGTCGGTAGCCACCGCCGTCGGCCACCCCCTGATAATAATGACAATTAATTGTCATTAGTGGGAATTGAACTTGAGACCTCAAGTCAATAGTTGGAAGTCCTTACCACTTAACTACAAGACTTAATGTGCTAACAATTGAACAATATTTATATATAACCTATATAAGTTGTTACAAATAAATAAATTAAAAAAAAAACATTTTAAGATAAATTTAAATTTATTTACCTAATAAAATTCTAATTTCTACGACAGACATATTAAAAAATATTTATTGAAATTTTTAAGAAAATTATTTTTTTAAAATATATATAGTTGAGTTATTGGTCAATACTCTATGGTCACGTTTGGTTACATGGTGGAATGGTAATCAGAATCGTAATCAGAATGAGAATGTGAATGAGAATGGAAAAGAAAGGAAAACTAAGTTTTTTGTTTGGTAGGAACTTTAGAATTAGTCTCTAAATCAATATTATTTTGTTTGGTTAACAATTGAATGGAATGGAGTTAACTGTATTTTGACCAAAATACCCCTAATTATAAAATATTCATAATAACATGATATATTATAGATAATAATAATAAAATATAAAAGTATATTATTTAATATAATAATATATTATATATATAATACATATATATTATATAATACATATAATAATATATATATAATATATATAATTTATAATATAATATATATATATATTATTATACAATATATATAATAATATATATATATATATATAATTTATAATATATATATATATATATATATATATTATTATACAATATATATAATAATATATTTATATAATATATATATATAATTAATAATATATATTATGTTATACAATATATATATAATAATATATTTATATAATATAAATATATTAATATATAATATATAATATATAATATATAATACATATATATTATATAAAACATATAATACATATAATATATATATATATATATATAATTAATAATATATATTATGTTATACAATATATATAATATAAATATATAATATATATTATTTAATATATTAATATATAATATATATATATATAATTATATAATATATAATATATAGTACATATATATATATATATATATATATGTGTGTACTATATATTATATATAGTACATATATAATATACTATTATCAAAGAACTGATATAACTTTTGTCAGTTCGAACTGATAATAGAAAGACTGTATATATATATATTATATAATACATATAATACATATAATAATATATAAATATATATAATAATATATTTATATATAATAATATAACATATAATATATAAATATATAAATATATTTATAAATATAATATAATATATAATATTAATATATATATATATATATATATAATATATAATACATATATATATATAATTTATAATTTATATATTATTATACAATATATATAAATATATATTTATATAATATATTATTTAATATATTATATATTACATAATATATAAATATATTTATATAATATAATATTATATAATATATATAATATTAATATATTTATATAATATAATATATAATATACATATTATATATAATATATATATATATATATATATTATTATTATTACATAAATTTTATATATATATATATATCGTTATATATATTATAATAATATAATATATATAATATATAATATATATTTATATATCATTAATATAATATGTAATAATAATATATTATTTTTGGAAAGTAGGGTATTTTTGGAATGGACGGACGTCGACAGTGGGTGGCTGGTGGTGGTCGGCGGCAGCAGCGAGCAGTGGTCCGGCGGTGAGGGAGGTGGCTATTATAAATATAAAAAATGTTATTTAATTAAATATTATTATTAAATATTAAATAATGAAATTTTTTTAAAAAAAATTATTAACATTTCTTAACAGTTTTTAATTGTCAAGAATAAAAGCTATCAAGAAAAAAAAAAACTTATAATTTATGACAGTTTTTAACTGTCAAGAATAAAAATTGTCAAAAAAAAAAAAAAAAAAAAACTTATAATTTATGACAGTTTTGTAAAATTGTCATCTATAAAAGTTTTTCTAGTAGTGTTTGAGCCACACTTAGGGACCGATTGAACTTGGTCCCTAGGATCTATCGAAATTGTTCTTTGGGTCGGAGGCCGACATTATGAACGGTCTTATGATTTATCAATGGACAAAGTACTTCGAGTCCTGAATCAAGCTTGTCTCTAGGGATTGACTGAACTTGGTACCTAGGGACCGATCAAAATTGGTACTTGGGACTGATCGAATTTTTTTTATTTTTTTTATTTTAGGATGGAGTCCGACATTATGGACAGTCTTGTGATTTATCAAAGGACAAAGTACTTCGAGTCTTGAGTCACGCTTGTCTCTAGGTACCTACTAAACTTGGTACCTAGGGATCGATCGAAATTGGTACTTTGGGACGGAGTCTGACATTACGGACAATTACGATGTATCAAAGAACAAAGTACTTCAAGTCCTAAGTCACGCTTGTCTCTAGGGACCGATTGAACTTGGTCCTTGGGATCAGCTGAACTTAGTACCTAGGGGTCAATCAAAATTGATACTTTGGGACGGAGTCCGACATTACGGATAGTCTTGTGATTTATCAAAGGACAAAGTACTTCGAGTCTTAAGTCACGCTTGTCTCTAGGGACCGACTGAACTTGGCACCTGGGATCGACTGAACTTGGTACCTGGGGACCGATCGAAATTGGTACTTTGGGATGGAGTCTGACATTACGGACAGTCTTGCGATTTATCAAAGGATAAAGTACATCGAGTCCTAAGTCACGTTTGTCTCTAGGGACCGACTGAACTTGGTCCCTGGGATCAGCTAAACTTGGTACCTGGGGACCGATTGAAATTGGTACTTTAGGACAAAGGCCGATATTACGGATGGTTTGGCAGTTTCCCAAGTCAGGGGCATTTATTGTGATGTGATGCATGGTCCAGATGTCATGTAACTATCCTTCGAGAGGTGGTAACAGCTATCGCGTGTAATGATGAGCGTTATTCCCATCAAATCCAGGGCCATCAGATCTCGAATCCGATCTAATGGCTGCTATGAGAAGCCTTGGTGATTTATAAATAGAGAGGCTCTTTCCCGCTATTGTCTAGTTTTGTTTATTTTGATTTTCGCAAACCCAAGAGAAGAAGACTCTTCCTCTTCTTAAGGTGCATTTGGTGCGCGAAATTGGATTGGACTATTTCATGGGATTAGATTGGATTAAGATGGGACTGGGATTAGATTAGATTGGACTAGACTGGATTTGACTAAATTAATACTATGTTGTATTTGGGGAAACATGGGACTGGACTAAATTAATACTATGTTTTATTTGGTGAAACATAGGATTGGACTAAATATAATAATATTTTTAATTTGATAATATTTAAAATTGAATAAAAAAAATATTGAATTTGCCAAAGCTTTAGTGATTCAATGCTTCAGTGCTTCATTGCCAGATATTGGATATGCAATTTTGGAAAAATATGGCTCATGCTACTTTTTTTCTTTTTTATTATCCTTCATTTTCTAACTTCCCAAACACCATTTCCAGATTTCAAAATCATCTTCATCACTCAAACATCACCCAACTTCATCTTCCTCATCCAAACTTCACACAAAAATCTCTTCTTCAGCTTCACCCAAAATCCAACACCACCTAAAACTTCTCTTCTTTTTCTTTTTCATTATCTTTCATTTTCTAACCTCCCAAACACCATATATTTCCAGATTTCATTTTTCGACCACATCCAAACAACTGATTGAGGAATTTCACAGATGGGTGTCTGATTAAAAATAAATTTAAGTCTCACATCTGGTAGAAATGATATTGAGAGACTAGGAATTTTGTTGAAATTGACTAAATGAACAACCGGCCTTCTTTATTTGATCTTCGAGTCTGAGATGTAGATACCCTTATAATTTATTGACTGTCATTCTAATTAAGGTATATATTATCATCTATAGAAGGTTTTCTTGAACTAGCCAGCTATGGGTTGCCTTCTTTTCTTGTGTCATTTGTGTAATGTCATCTTGTCCTTCTCTTTTATTTTCAATTGTCAAGCTTCCAATGGACAAGGATCTCAAGCTAAGAGGAAGTCAAGAACAAAGGTAACCAGTGTATTCCTAGCATAATCAAATCCCTAGTTCTTGACTGAACTTCACAAAACACAGAAACAATTGATTGGCGATTTCATATAAACAGAAACAAAAATACAAACCTGAGAATGGCATTTGAAGGTGCCATTAATGCACATAAGAAAAAAAAAATTGAAGTTGAAGATGGGTCAAAATTTGATGAAAGAGCAAAGGAGTTGAGATATGTTGAAAGAGAGAGAAGAGAAATAGTAACGGTGAGTTGGGTGGAATGGTGGAGACGTGGAGTTGGTGGTGTAATAAATGAGAGAGATGAAATAAATATGGTGGGGTCCACTTAAAAATAGTCCTAGGACTAATAAAGACAGAGGGGGAGGGTGGGTTTATTTAGTCCCATGCTGATGGGACTATTAGGTACTGTTGGGAGATAAAGTCCCGAACAGTCCCAGTCCCAGTCCCGTGCAGTTGCCAAACATGGGTTTAGGATTAATATAATCCAATCCAATCCTAGCCCAAGGCACCAAACAGGGCCTTAGAGATTTTCCATAAATTCAAGCCTTATGGTCGCTTATATCTCTGGAATGAAGAATGGGAGGTTTTCCATAAACTGATAATGTCTATTTCTACACTTGATGTAGCCTCGTTTTACCTATCATTTGCCTTCGTTTTCCGGGTAAAACCGGTATTTTTAATGTTTAAATAAGCTTGTGCAGGTTTCAGGTCTTCTAAGGGCTTTATTTTAGATAAATGAAGAATGGGAGGCAAAAGCATCAAAGTTGAGGAATTTTCCAGGCCTGGAGAAGTGGAGACATAAAAGTGGCGCTGTACGGGCGCTCTACATAGGCGCTCTACGTACAGCGCCCAAGCCTGAAGCAACCAAAATGAAGAAATGGCGATGTACAGGGCGCTCTATAAAGCGCCCTACGTATAGCCCCCAAAAAGAATTTCGAAGATCAGAAAAGTGGCGCTGTATAGAAGCGCCCTACGTACAGCGCCCACACTGCCACATCAGAAATTGGTCTAGGTTTTCGTGCCCTAATTTCATACACTATAAATACCTCACCTCAGCTCTGTTCAAGCCACCTCTTGCACGACCTTAGAGCTCCAAAACACCTCCACTTCACTTCCAAACTCCCAAGAACACTTCTTTCATCCAAATCCTTCACCAAATCACTCACATCCTTCATCAAATCATCACCCAAACTCATTTCTCACCTCACCACTTCACTTCCTCACCAAAACCCACCATAAAAACCACATCTTGGAGCAAGAAAAGGTCAAGAAGAGAAGAAGCTTAGCTCAACCAAGCAAGAGAGGAGGAGTTCTCCAATTAGTTTACTCTAAACCTTTCTCTCTTTACTTTTGTTCATCTTTAAGTATGGCTTGTATTTATTACTCATATTTGGTAGCCATTTGTTGTATTATGAACTAAACTTCCTTGGCTAAGGCCAAGATGAAGCCTTTCCCATGAATTGTTAATCAAGGCCATCAATTTATCATTTATTGCGTGTGTTGTGTATGCTCATTTCATGTTCTTAATCATTATTGAATGTCTAGCTAGCATTTAATAATTGTTTGGTAGTTGTGTGAAGTACTGAGAGGTGAAGCACACAACGTGCTCGATGAAATGTGTGATAGAGGTTGGTAAGATAGAAATATGCAATGCTAGCCTCTAGGATTCAATTTGTGTGCCATGAAACTTAATGAATTTATATGTAGTTCGGATAACCATTGAGAAATAGGTTGTTGGTGCATATAAATGTTGTCTTTATCACTTGAGAGAGGTTAGAGACAAATTTAGGGTGTCACGAATCTACACACACTTGCATACTTTATCTTAATGATGTGCCTAAAATTGATGAGAATTGGATAGGTGGATTCATGGTCTTAGCCTAATTTCCCATAAGAAATACAATCACTTGCTTGTGTTTGGCTTGTTTTAGTTTGTTTGCTTGCCTAGTTTAAATTATTGCATTTTAGTTTATGTTTAATTTAGTTGAAGTTGAGTAGTATAATTTCATCATCATATATTTGTTTGTCTAGATAGTAATTGAATCAATCAATTGTGGTATTCAATACATCAATCCTTGTGGGACGAATTATATTCATCGTTTTACTACTCCTACTGCTCCGTACTATTGCGGGTGCTCATTTAGGAGTGGTCAATTTTTGGCGCCGCTGCCGAGGATTGAGCGGTTTATTGATATCACTACTAGTTGGTTTATTACTAATTTAGATCTTTTACTTGTGTTTATTTCTTTGTGTTTGTAGGCGATTGCTCTTGTATGCATCATTGTACAAGGAACAACAATTTACAGGACTTGCATTTTGATCCGGATATAGAGGGGACGGCTCGAAGGAATAGAAGGAACCGGAGGCAAGCCATGGATAGGGACAACGAGAATCACGATCCGATACCACCCGCAGCACAAGAGGGGCAACATGCACAAAATGAGCAATTTGGAGGGGATGATAGAGTCATAAGGGACTACGTCATGCTAAGGGTGGATCAAAACTTGTCACCGATCCAACTTCCGGCCATCAATGCCAACAATTTCGAGATCAAGTCCCATGTCTTTCAACAATTGGCGATGATGGGGCTATTTAATGGCAAGCCCACGGATGATCCAAACGAGCATTTGAGGAATTTTAATCAAATTTGCTCGACCTTCAAAATCAATGGAGCTTCGGGTGATGCAATTAGGCTAAGGATCTTTCCGTTCTCATTGACTAGCCGAGCCAAGTCTTGGTATGATGCACTTCCACCAAGGTCGATCGGTAGTTGGGATATGTTGGCTCAAGCTTTCCTCTACAAATACTTCCCTCCCGGAAGGGCGGCTCAACTAATGAATGAAATCCATGAATTCTCCCAATATGAGGCGGAAACTCTATATGAAGCTTGGGAAAGGTACAAGGAGTTGCTTAGGAAGTGTCCATGCCACGGAATGCCAAAGTGGTCGATAGTGGAGAAGTTTTATCGGGGTATGAACTTAGCCACTCGCCAATTTGTGGATGCTTCGGCGGGAGGCTCTTTGATGAACAAGTCGATGGATGCGGCTTATGACTTGATTGAAGATATGTCCATTGCAAATAGTCATTGGGGTAGCAATAGGAAGGCACCGAAGAAAGCACCCGGTATGTTGGAGGTTGATCAAGTGACCGCATTGCAAGCAAAAATTGATGCCTTGACAAGACAATTAAGCAACATGGGAGCAAGTTCTAGTGCGGCCCAAGTAAAGATGGTGAGTTGTAGTTTATGCTTGGGACCTCATGAGAGCGTGGATTGTCAAGCGGGGAACCCTTTTGCTTCTGGACCTTCGGAACAAGTTTCCTTTGTGAATTATGATGTAGTAAAAATTACTCTCAATTAAAATTAAGTTCGTTCACTGGGATCGGTGATTCAATTAGTTAAAACTACTTAGTCTAGGGAAAAATTAAAACTAATCTAAGTGCGCAAAATTAAATTGCATAATGCTTTTGAGTTGGAAAAGTGATTTTGGTTCTTGAAAATGCTTAAAGATGCAAACTTGTAAGCTAAAAATGTAAACTTGACACTAAAGATGCAAACTTGAACAATAAAAATGCTGTCTTGCAACAAAAAAACTATGTTAAACACAACAAACAACACACAACGTATGGATATGTGGGAGAAATCACTAGGGAATTAATATAACCTTCTTAGACCACTCAATGTCCTTACTTAGTCTCATTAGGCACTTCAAATCCAATTTTAGGGCTTGTTTATCATTAAGAGCTAGGTTCTTACCATTGCCTCCACAAGGTCATGTGCCAAGCAATGGTCATCACCCATTAATTATATAAACTCTAAGCCAAAACAACATGGCATGGTCATGCACATATTATCTTTCTCAATTACCAACTCATAATTAGAATTAAGGTGGAAAGGTCTTTCACACCAAACCCAATTTCATAGATAGCTTACACTACACACCCACATCAATTGTGGTCACAAAATAATATGAGTAGTAGATAAACTCAAATTAATCAAGTAAAAGAGACTAAAATTGAATTGAATTAAGAAATAGACTAATTAGTTCATAAAGTGGTCAAATACGATTACATTAATCCCCTAGCTAAATGATTAGTTACACATCAATGGAGAATTGAAAGAGAAAGCAAAAGAGTAGAGAAAACCCATTTCCTTGAGAGCTTCCTTTTCCTTGCAAAGCCTCCAAAGATGGATGGAATGGTGGTGGAGAAGGAGAAAATGTGGAAAGATGATGAAAATGGTGTAGAAAGGTGGTAGCTTGGGTGAATTTTGTAAGGTGGAAGGTGATGGAAGATGAGAGGTTTTCTTTGGGTGAGAAATCAATTTGGGATCTAGGGTTTAAGAGTGAGAGAGTGTGTTTTTAGCTAAAAGAAAATGATATATATATAGTGGGAGCCAAAAACTGAGTCTGAAACCCGTCACTTGATGAGCTGGCACGCTAAATTCGCTGGCAAGTTGGCTGGCAGGGGGCGAATGGCATGGGGGCGAAGATCACTGCCTCTGACGCCAAAAAAAATAAGGTCGCCCCCATGTTCGCTGGCAGGGGGCGACTACCTTGGGGGCGAACTTCTCTGCCTCTGTTGGAAAAATAATTGGTCGCCCCCATGTTCGCTGGCAGGGGGCGAACATGGGGGCGAACTTGGCCTGGGAGAATTTCTTCACAGCCTTCCCACTCCATTTTTGCTCCATAAATTGCTCAATCCTTGCACACTTGCCTCCGAACACTGCAAACCTGCGAAACGACTAATTTCGAGCCATTAGAACTCGATTTTTACCCGAGAACCGAACAAAAGCGACGGACATGGGGGCCAAAATCTAGTATAGAAATGGCTCGATCAAATTACAATAGGAACTTCAACAACCAACCAAGACCCTAATATAATCCCTACAACAACAACTACAACCCTCTTTCAAAATATCACCCCAACTTCTCATGGAAAGATAACCAAAACGCTCTCCAACCCGAAGCCAACCTTAAACCACCCGAATTCCACCAACCTCACCAACAAAACTACCCTAACCAAGCCCCGAACAACCAAGTGGAGAGGAAGTCAAACCTAGAGGAAGCATTCTCTAAATACATGGGCAAGTTAGACACTAGAATGGAGGAGGATGTAGAGATACCTCTTCTCTTGGGAAGGCCGTTTTTGAAGACGGCGGGTGCTTTAATTGATGTAAGAGATGAGAAGATGACCTTGAGAGTTGGTGATGAGCAAGTGGTGTTTGATATGTCTAAGGCAACCAAAAGGGCATTGGACATGGGTGATTGTTATGGGGTGGATGTGGTTGAGCCCATGATACAAGAGTACGTGAAAAGGGAGAACCCCAAGGAGCCACTTGAAGCGTGTATAATGCATGGAGTGATGGAGGAAGATGAGAACTTGGAAGTTGAAGAATGTGCCAAACAACTCAACTCCTTACCCTTGAGGACACTTAAGGGAAGATGGCACTTTGAAGAACTTGGTGTGGGAAAGCCAAAACTCCCACCATCTATTGAGAAGCCTCCTACTCTAGAGCTCAAGCAATTACCATCTCACTTACGGTATGCTTTCCTAGGAGATTCCTAGGAGATGCATCAACACTACCGGTAATAATATCGGCGAGTTTGTCCAAGATTGAAGAGGAGAAGCTACTAAGGGTATTGAGAAAGTACAAAAGAGCAATTGGTTGGTCAATATCGAACATCAAAGGGATTAGCCCATCCTTATGCATGCACAAGATCTTAATGGAAGACAATTTCAAGCCTTCGGTGGAACACCAAAGGAGACTCAATCATAACATGAAAGAGGTTGTGAAAGCGGAGGTGTTGAAGCTTTTAGATGCGGGAATCATTTATCCAATATCGGATAGCCCTTGGATTAGTCCGGTTCAAGTGGTGCCCAAGAAAGGAGGAATGACGGTGGTACCGAATGAGAAGAATGAATTGATCCCCATGAGGACCGTCACCGGATGGAGAGTGTGCATCGATTATCAGAAGTTAAACAATACCACCCGAAAGGACCACTTCCCACTCTCTTTCATAGATCAAATGTTGGAGAGGTTGGCCGGCCATGACTACTATTGTTTCCTTGATGGTTTTTCCGGTTACAACCAAATCCATATTGATCCCGAAGACCAAGAAAAGACCACCTTCACTTGTCCCTATGGCACATTTGCATATAGAAGAATGCCATTCGGGCTGTGCAACGCACCGGCCACATTTCAACGGTGCATGATAGCAATATTTTCGGACATGGTGGAGAAAAGTATTGAAGTTTTCATAGATGACTTCTCGGTTTTTGGAACATCCTATGATGATTGCTTGAAGAATTTGGGGTTGGTTCTCGAGAGGTGTGAGGAGACAAACTTGGTACTCAATTGGGAAAAATGCCACTTCATGGTGAAGGAGGGCATTGTACTTGGACATCGGATCTCTTCTCAGGGAATTGAAGTGGATCAGGCCAAGGTGGAAGTCATAGAGAAGTTACCACCTCCTACCTCGATCAAGGGCATTAGAAGTTTCCTTGGACATGCCGGTTTCTATAGACGCTTCATCAAGGATTTCTCCAAAATCACAAAGCCTCTTTGCCATTTGCTAGGGAAAAATGTTCCTTTCAACTTTGATGAAGAATGCGTACTCGCTTTTGAGACATTGAAGAATGAGCTTACTTCCGCTCCTATCATGTCGGCACCAGATTGGGAGCTCCCCTTTGAACTAATGTGTGATGCAAGTGATTATGCGGTGGGAGCCGTTTTGGGGCAAAGAAGAGGGAAGAGGCTACATGTGATTTACTATGCGAGCCAAACCCTAAATGATGCTCAAGTGAATTATGCCACCACGGAAAAGGAACTCCTAGCCATTGTCTTTGCCTTTGACTTTGACAAATTTCGATCTTACCTAGTGGGTTCAAAGGTGATTGTGTACACCGACCATGCGGCAATCAAGTACTTGATGGCAAAGAAAGATTCCAAGCCACGACTACTAAGGTGGATTTTCCTCCTACAAGAGTTTAATTTGGAGATTAAGGACAAGAAAGGATCCGAAAACCTTGTGGCGGATCACCTTTCAAGGCTAGAGAGGGATGAGAAAGATGAAGAGCAAATAGCCATAAATGAAGCATTTCCGGATGAGCAACTACTAATAGCCCAAGACTTGATGGCTCCTTGGTTTGCCGACATTGTGAATTTTCTAGCAAGGGAGGTCATGCCAGTGGAGATGAATTTCCACCAAAAGAAGAAATTCCTTTGGGATGTAAAGTCATACTTGTGGGATGAGCTACTCCTATTCCGGATTTGTAGTGATGGTCTCGTTAGAAGATGTGTACCCGAGGAGGAGATGAGGGATATCCTCATGCATTGCCATTCCAAGGAGTGTGGAGGACACTTCGGAGCAATTAGAACCTCAAAGAAAGTGCTCCAATCGGGATTCTATTGGCCTACACTCTTTCGAGATGCAAGAAGCTTTGTGGAAGCATGTGACCGGTGCCAAAGGACCGGTAATATTAGCAAGAGGGATGAAATGCCACTCAATGTGATGCTTGAAGTGGAATTGTTTGATGTGTGGGGTATTGATTTCATGGGATCATTCCCAAGCTCTTATGGAAACCAATATATCTTGGTGGCGGTGGACTATGTGTCTAAGTGGGTGGAAGCTATAGCCACACCAAAGAGTGATGCCAATGTGGTCACAAAATTCCTAAAGAAGAACATCTTCACAAGATTTGGTACTCCAAAAGCAATTATTAGTGATGAAGGCTCTCACTTTTGCAACAAGTTGTTTGAAGCTCTATTGAAGAAGTATGGTGTGAAGCACCGCATCATTACCCCTTACCACCCTCAAGAAAATGGCCAAGCGGAGGTGTCAAATCGAGAAATCAAGAGCATCCTAGAAAAAAAGGTGGGAAGCCGGAGAAAGGATTGGGCTAAGAAGCTTGATGATGCCTTATGGGCTTATAGGACGGCCTTTAAAACCCCTTTGGGCATGTCTCCTTATAGGCTTGTCTATGGAAAGGCGTGCCATCTTCCGGTGGAGCTTGAGCACAAGGCGTATTGGGCCATCAAGAAGTTGAACTTTGACAAGCAAGCGATGGGAGAGAAGAGGTTGCTTCAACTTAATGAGCTTGATGAAATCCGCCTTGAAGCCTATGAGAATGCCCACATTTACAAGGAAAAGACCAAAAGGTGGCATGATAGAAGAATTATGAAGAAGGATATTCAAGTGGGGAACCAAGTTCTCCTTTTCAACTCAAGACTCCGTTTATTTCCCGGAAAACTCAAGAGCCGGTGGACGGGTCCATTTACCGTCACCCAAGTACTCCCATATGGAAGTGTGGAAATTGAAAATTGAGCAAAGGAGAAGTTCAAGGTCAACGGGCAAAGACTAAAGCTTTATTGGGAGAATGCTTTGGAAGAGCCAAAGGAGAAGGTTCTTCTCAAAGGAGAAGGTTCTTCTCAAAGAACCGCCGTGATCATCCATCTAAGGGAGGTACCTTTTGTAAATAGTAGTTAGATTTAATTTTTATATTGCTTTTAGTTTACTTGATTTTTTTTCTTATGATTGAGTTCTTTCTCCCGAACTTGAGTTGTGCTTTGTGATTTTCTTTTGATAAGTGTGTGCGCAATGTGGACATTGCGCAATTTAGGTTTGGGGGTATAGAAAACTCAATCAATTTTTATTTAATTTATTTGAGTTGTTTTTATTTAACTTTATTATAAAATAATAATAATAATAATAATCCATGCAAGTAATGTTTCTAGTTGAGTTTGATAAGTGTGTGTAGGACCAATTTCAAGTATGAAATTCTAGAGGCAAAACAGGTCTGAATCAGACCCAATCAGCCCAGAATTGAAGACAGGCGCTGTACGTAGAGCTGTTCGTACAGCGCCCATCCTAAGAGAAGGGGGCCCCATAACTTACCCGAAACGCCGCCGTTTTAGAAGGGGCGCTGTAAAGGGCGCTGTACAAAGCGCCATACAGGGCGCTATACAAAGCGCCCTACGTACAGCGCCCATACCAGGTCTGCGTTATTAACACCAGCGACAAGCAGCAGCCTCCACACTCTCAAACTTTACAAAAGAAAAACGTCTCCTCTCCTCTCTCAAGGGTATTTCGTCCCAAATTGGTAAGTAATCCACCCAAATCCCATTCTTTTTACTCCTTTGTCATCTCAAATCTCTATATTGCATGATTTAAGCCAATATTGGCAAGGTTTGGGTGATTTTCGCATGATTAGGGCATAGATTGGGGGTTTTCGAATTTGTGTGGATTTGGTGGATTGTGGGTGTGATTTTGGTCCATTTTGGCTACAACTTGCATGGATTATTGTTTATTTTTGATTAATTTTCGAATGGAGCAATTTTTGGCATGAATTTGGTTGGGTTTGCTTGAGAATCCGAAAATTGGCTTAATATTTGGAGGTTTGTGTGGAAGAAGATTGTTGTGTTGGCTTTTGAAGTGAAGTTTGGGTTAATTGAAGATTTGAAGCGTTAGATTTAAGGGTGGTTGTGCCTTGTGAAGTGTTTGGGTAGTGTTTTGTGGTTCCGGATTGCCTAATTTTCAGTCGAAGTGCTGCCCGAATTGTACCAAAAATGCCACCAAGAAGCAACAAGCGGGCTAGACCAGGTGAAGGGTCTTCAGCGAGTGAAAGCCAAGAAGCAACCCCATGTGTGCGAAATAGGGACTATGCCACAAGAAAGGCTATACTCATGGTCCGTCCAATCATTCATGAGAGAGGCATTCATGTTTCTACCTTGGAGGACACTACCATTCCAACGATTGTTGAGGCTAGGAAATGGGAAAAGCTTGTTGCGTCACGTGGATTGGCCAACCTCACTTGGGTGAGAGAGTTCTTTGTTAGTATGGTGCCCGAGACATTCAGAAATGGGGGGTGTGGATTGGTCAGAGATGTAGTGGTGGAAATTTCAGAGAGAAAGATCAATGAACACTTTAGCACAACCCCCGTGAGACAGAGTGCCCTACCTTTAGGTTATGCCTCCTTCGACGGTGACTCTGAAAAATTGGCCAAGCTGCTGAGAGGAAATGATGATGGGGTGTGGACCAAGAAGCACCCAATTAGGCAGTCAGACTTATCCAAGGATATGGCCTTGATGAACCTCTTTAACTCATCCTCCTTGAGACCGGTATCCCACACTAGTTCCGTTTCAGTAAAGCGGGCAGAGTTGATAGCTTGCTACCTCACTGGAGGCCTGATTGATGTGGGGAGAGTCATCAAGGCTGAACTTAATGAAGCAGGGGACATTGACCTCAAAAACAAGCCTCAAGCAAAGAAGAAACCTGTCCCTTTTCCATACTTAATTATTGTGCTGTGCAGGGAAGCTGGTGTTCTAGAGCTTGACAATGATGAATGGGCCAAGGGAGAAAAGGGGGATCTTAACCTCCGCTCTTGGAATGATACAACCAGCAAGACAAAAGGAAGGAGAAAGTTGTGGAAATTGCCGTCTTCCCGTCCTAGAGCAGATTCTGGGCCTGAGGAATCTGAGGAGGAGGACGAGGAAGATGAGGATTTTGAGCCTCAAGAGGAGGAGTTGCAGTTTGGAGAGTCAGGACAGGCAGGCAGTTCAGAGATGTCTCAGTTTAATCAGATTATGAAGGCCATTGCTGTAGGGAAAAATACCGTAGTACACGCAGCGGAAGCGAGACTAAAAATTGATTTAGTAACTTTTAAAAATTTTTCCTTTTTATGAACCTTAAACCCTTTAATCAATTAAACATATATATTATCTAACAAAAGAAGAATACCTTTTGTCGCGTGATCCGATTGACTTATGTCGATGGTAATCCGCAAGATCTTCAATCCTAGCACGAACGTGAATCACCTAGGAGCGTGGTCTCCCTTTTCTTTGAATTGCAAACCTGTGAATGGACAAACAAACCTTTTTTTTTTCTTTGTTAGTCACAAAAACAATCAAAAGAAGACTAAGATTATTCCGGTCACTTTTGAGTTCTCAATCTAATGATCGAAACTCGCGTGAACCTAAATCGATGTTGTACACACAAGCTTATTGATGAACAAGCAAATAGTGTACCATCAAAGAATAATCTATTCACTCTTTTATGTTTTTAGTAGAATAAAAATAATGCTCTCTATGAATTAAGAAGAAGAAGAAAATTGTCTCTCAAGCACAATGCATAGGGTGGCCGAATTCTATATGTGTGAATATATAGGTGGCCTAAATTTTCTTCCTCTCTTCTATTAGGGTTGCCGAAAATCCTTCTCCAAATCAACTAGGGTTGCCGCAAATCACAAGCCAAAAAGAGTTTGTGTTGCACCCTAATTTCCATCTAGTTTAAGACTTCAAACCCTAATCCAACTCATAGATATTTTATTCTTTTATTTGACTAAATAAAAAGACTTCTTATTTGATTAAATAAATAAAATTAATTATTTATTTTCTTATCAAACAAGTCTTTTACTTTTAGTATACTACTACCAATAGTATTACTCTGGGAAATATATTTCCTGATCAGAAAAGATTTATTTCTTAATTAAACAATTAATTAATTAATTAATTAATTCTTATTTAATTAAAAGAATGAAACAAAATAATATATTAGGTTAAAAAGCACCTTGCCGCCCCACTTGAATAAATGAGCCTTATATTATTTTTCTTATTTCATTTAATCCATTGGACTTTAAATAAAAAGCCCACATGTGAACCAGACCCATTCTTACTAAAAGAAATAAGCCCACATGTCTTTCATTAATATATTAATATAATTGAGCAGCCCATTAAATAAATAATGTGCAAATTATATTCTTAACATATTAAATGCAATTCTAAATGGACCCATAAATTGGTCCGGTAAAATATATCAAGTGATCCATGCAAGTCCGTGTGGATTGGGAATCTTGGCGGGCTATCTAAATTTAAGCTTCAATAGACATAACCTAATCACAATCAACAAATGATTCACTTAGGTCCGATCCATTAATTTTAACTCATTCCACTAAAGAGCTAAAATTGAACTCTTAAATAAAGATAGAAAAGGAAGATGTTCCTCATTCATACCCTAGACAATCATATTGGAGATAGTGTATCCTCGTGATTAATATCAGTAATCGCCAAGAGTTCATAGACCGCCTATAACTCTCCAAGTTACCATATTTACTCATATGACCACGTTTTGAACTTGGATATTTTGACTTGTCCAGAAGCCATGTTTTCAATAGACACTATCGAAAACTCAACGTTGAGATTTAATATCCAATTACCTCAAAACATCCATATGATGATATTATACTCTCATTTAATAAATGGAGCCACGATGTCCATATCTATAAATGAAGTCCTCTATCGATTAACAAATGAATATCACCAAACTATCGAGGATAGACTATGCGATATAATCGTACTCATTGATAACTCAAATGATATCACTTGCAACCATAAGTCCATCATTTATCTCAGGATTAAGATATACTCTCCGATTGTCCTGATAATGAAAAGACTATTATCTATTGACGGTTCTAGATAAAGCTTTTCATTGTGATCCAGTTCAATGCACCCAGTGCACTAGATTCTTTTACTCGAAGACACTGCGATGATTTTAGACTCATCATATCTCATTTGATCCCACTCAAATGCTAGTAAAAGAATTCTACAACTTTAACAAGATAAAGGTGCCCAACCTTTAACTTAAGTTGTGAACATTATTCAAGACTAACTAAAGAATTGTGTCTACCACATACATATCCAGATGTACGAACAATTCTTCTTTTCTCATAGTCTTTAGACCTTATGATTATTTACTTTGACAATTATAATATTAAACTATAAATGCTATAAGATTTGTTTAGACCAGAAATCACTTTATTAATATGAAAAAGATTGTTAATTACAACATTACACTCTTGCTATTGAGCATAATCCTAACAATTGCGGGCAACCAGCTCGTCACAGAACAAGTGGAATCGAAGATTGATACCCTTACCCGGCAGTTCTCTGAATACATGCAGACACAGGATTTCTACAGGCATGAGCAAGAAGCTGAAGTGGAGGATGTCAGGGCGGACGTGGCAACCATGAGGGCACAGCTTGGTTTTCAGACCTATCAGAGGAGAGAGCGCCACAGGCCACCCACACCCACACCACCACCACCACCACCACCGTCTGCCGGTACCCTAGGTTTCTCAGCAGCTGATTATGTGCCCGATGACATGACACCTGCAGACATTGAGAGGATGAGGAGAGGCCAAAGTTCAAGGGGATAGGATTGGTCGAGCCCACCATTTAATGCCACCGGTTGCTCCGTTTTTATCCTCTTTTATTAGCGTTTATTTTCATGGTTGAATGCTTAACTGGATAGTTGTTTTATTTTGGTTTTTCGCTTATCTTTTGAAATTTTGGACCTTGTAGTTACTTTTTGCATGCTTTTATCTCGGATTTTATAGTTTCCAGTATTAGACTTCTATATTTTTGTTTTACTTGCCCTTTTACTTGCCCTTTATTTTGCTTTATTTATCTTTGCTTTTATTTAGTTTTAAATTGCGGAGTTGTATTGTGCTTAGTTTTTAGGTTTAGTTTGTGTTAGGGTTGCATTATGGCTTCCCTCCCGCTTCTAAGCTTACATTGTCCAATCTTTTTTATGTGCAAACATTGGGGACAATGTTTCGTTTAGGTTTGGGGGTGCGGCCATCTAGTGACCCTCTCGCGTCTTTCATTTTATATATATATATATATATATATATATGTATAGTTTTTTTTTCCTTGCATGAATATCCTGTGTGCTATTACATTTTTATATATATATCAATATATATCAAAAAAAAAAAAAAAAACTGCATGATTGTGTGGGCTTAAAGCCAAATTTTGTCGCTTTTCTACCATTTCGAGTCAAAATCTAGAGCAGCAAGGGCTGCTTGTTGAGATGCCTTTGGGTTGAGCCGCTGTAGGCACTTTTGTATGTCATGCGTTATTAGAGAGGCTGTGTTGGTCAAAGCTACATCACATTGCTTGCACACATCCTACCGGACTCATTTTGTGTTTTAGTGAATAAGGTAGCGCGCTTGAGATGTCTAGATCATTAGTAGAGGCTACCCATGTAAGCTTCATTGCCCAAATATTGCATCCACAAGAGTGAATTTTATTTCTATTCTCTAAACACTCATCATGTAGATATTAGGCATAATAAAAAAGGACCTATTTTTATTGCATTGAGCATTAAAGATCATATCTTTAGTATTTTACCTCATGTTCTCCCTTGTTTGCTTGCTTGACTCACGCCTTGAGAGATGACGTAGACAATGTGTGTTAAGTCACTAAAAATGGCCCAAACACGTCCTTAAGCCTTGTGTGTGTGTGCTTAATTGTCCAATTAATGTAGACCTCCACACTAAACTCAATCACCATATCCACCCATGTTACATTTACACCACATCAAACCCAAACACTAGACCATCCCATACAATGATCATGGCTAGAAAGCATAAAGAGAAAAATTGAAGCCCAAAAAGAAACATACCAAATTGTATCCAAGTAGCGTATACTTAGGCTTGTTGTAATCAATTTACAATTTATCAAAAAAAAAAAAAAACTAGAATAAGTTGCCCAAATACTAAGCAACTACAAAGTGTACAAAGCTCTTAAAGTCAATAAAATGCCTAGACGCTCAAAAGAGGATTCCAAAGTGCCAAGTAGAAGACTCTAGCATGATCATTGGTTCGCCAATAAGTCCATATCCTCCATCACCATTCAGCCATAAATTTTGCTTGTACTTAAAAATAAGTCCTAATTGATCTTTAGGAAGAGTCTAGCTTGAAAACAAGGGTGTTCTTAATGCTTGATTCCATTCTTGAGGTTCATTTGCATGAAAATATGAGCGTTCTTGAAAACTTTTCATATGCGTGGTATTTTTTTGAAAATCTCTTTGTGCATAAACTCCAACTCGCATATGTTTGATGAGTGAGCCTAGGTTCGGTGTGATAAAATAATGAGAGAACCCAAGAGAGGCTTAGAGTCAAAGCGAAATGTTATCAATGACTCTTGTGTTCGATGCTTTTGATACTAAATTCACTAAGAAGTCCGGAATTGCAATCATTAGTGTTGTAGCACCTTGGCTATCACACCTCTAGATTGCACTCAATGATCTTGGCATGCTTGTGTCTACTTTATGGTTCGCTCAATGTCGCATCTCATCTTTCGTTGGCTCGGTAGAAAACACGTTTGTGGGTACCGTTCTGTAGGCCCTCACGAGACTTCACTCGTCCACTAGGGATCGCCTAGGGGTTTAAAAGGCTTGTGGCACGTGCCAAGTGCCATCGTGTCACCCACGAAAGTGGTGTTTTCTTTTCTTTAAATTTTTAGTAGGTTGATCTCAGTTTTGTTTGCTTTGATTTTGCTCGGGGACGAGCAAAAGATAGGTTTTGGGGTATTTGATAATGCCTATTTCTACACTTGATGTAGCCCCGTTTTACCTATCATTTGCCTTCGTTTTCCGGGTAAAACCGGCATTTTTAATGTTTAAATAAGCTTGTGTAGGTTTCAGGTCTTCTAAGGGCTTTATTTTAGATAAATGAAGAATGGGAGGCAAAAGCATCAAAGTTGAGGAATTTTCCAGGCCTGGAGAAGTGGAGACAGAAAAGTGGCGCTGTACGGGCGCTCTACATAGGCGCTCTACGTACAACGCCCAAGCCTGAAGCAACCAAAATGAAGAAGTGGCGCTGTACAAGGCGCTCTACAAAGCGCCCTACGTATAGTGCCCAAAAAGAATTTCGAAGATCAGAAAAGTGGCGCTGTACAGGCGCTGTACAGAAGCGCCCTACGTACAGCGCCCACACTGCCACATCAGAAATTGGTCTAGGTTTTCGTGCCCTAATTTCATACACTATAAATACCTCCCCTCAGCTCTGTTCAAGCCACCTCTTGCACAACCTTAGAGCTCCAAAACACCTCCACTTCACTTCCAAACTCCCAAGAACACTTCTTTCATCCAAATCCTTCACCAAATCACTCACATCCTTCATCAAATCATCACCCAAACTCATTTCTCACCTCACCACTTCACTTCCTCACCAAAACCCACCATAAAAACCACATCTTGGAGCAAGAAAAGGTCAAGAAGAGAAGAAGCTTAGCTCAACCAAGCAAGAGAGGAGGAGTTCTCCAATTAGTTTACTCTAAACCTTTCTCTCTTTACTTTTGTTCATCTTTAAGTATGGCTTGTATTTATTACTCATATTTGGTAGCCATTTGTTGTATTATGAACTAAACTTCCTTGGCTAAGGCCAAGATGAAGCCTTTCCCATGAATTGTTAATCAAGGCCATCAATTTATCATTTATTGCTTGTGTTGTGTATGCTCATTTCATGTTCTTAATCATTATTGAATGTCTAGCTAGCATTTAATAATTGTTTGGTAGTTGTGTGAAGTACCGAGAGGTGAAGCACACAACGTGCTCGATGAAATATGTGATAGAGGTTGGTAAGATAGAAATATGCAATGCTAGCCTCTAGGATTCAATTTGTGTGCCATGAAACTTAATGAATTTATATGTAGTTCGGATAACCATTGAGAAATAGGTTGTTGGTGCATATAAATGTTGTCTTTATCACTTGAGAGAGGTTAGAGACAAATTTAGGGTGTCACGAATCTACACACACTTGCATACTTTATCTTAATGATGTGCCTAAAATTGATGAGAATTGGATAGGTGGATTCATGGTCTTAGCCTAATTTCCCATAAGAAATACAATCACTTGCTTGTGTTTGGCTTGTTTTAGTTTGTTTGCTTGCCTAGTTTAAATTATTGCATTTTAGTTTATGTTTAATTTAGTTGAAGTTGAGTAGTATAATTTCATCATCATATATTTGTTTGTCTAGATAGTAATTGAATCAATCAATTGTGGTATTCAATACATTAATCCTTGTTGGACGAGTTCTATTCATCGTTTTACTACTCCTACGGCTCCGTACTATTGCGGGTGCTTATTTAGGAGTGGTCAAGCTGGTGGTGTAATAAATGAGAGAGATGAAATAAATATGGTGGGGTCCACTTAAAAATAGTCCTAGGACTAATAAAGACAGAGGGGGAGGGTGGGTTTATTTAGTCTCATGCTGATGGGACTATTAGGTACTGTTGGGAGATAAAGTCCCGAACAGTCCCAGTCCCAGTCCCAGTCCCGTGCAGTTGCCAAACATAGGTTTAGGATTAATATAATCCAATCCAATCCTAGTCCAAGGCACCAAACAGGGCCTTAGAGATTTTCCATAAATTCAAGCCTTATGGTCGCTTATATCTCTGGAAAGCTTCACATTCTCCTATCTTCTTTTATCACATGATCAAACTCCAACAAGTCTTCAACCTAGAAATCTGGTATGTTTCTTGCAAGCACTGATCTCTTTATTATTAATATTGTTGTATACATACATATATATATATATATTTATATATTAAGGAAGAATATATAAATATACAGTCTTTCTATTGTCAGTTCGTCCTGACAATAAATATATCAGGACGAAGAATATGGACCACGGATTATAGAGAAGTTTTAACAAGTGCATACACTTTAAGTCAAAGTATGTAAATCTAGTGGTCCACATTCTTTGTCCTGATATATTTATTGTCAAGACGAACTGATAATAGAAAATTTGTGTATATATATATATATATATATATATACAGTCTTTCTATTGTCAGTTCGTCCTGATAATAAATATATCAGGTCAAAAAATGTGGACCACAGATTATGGAGAAATTTTGACAAGTGCATACACTTTGAGTCAAAGTATGCAAATCTAGTGGTCTACATTCTTCGTCCTGATATATTTATTGTCAGGACGAATTGATAATAGAAAATCCATATATATGTGTATATATATATATATATATATATATATATGCCTCACATCTTTGCATGTATTCGAAACTTCTTCTTTTCTTTTAGTATATATATTAAGGAAGAAAAATTATTCTGGGTGAAGACTTTGTGTGCCTATCAATTACAAGATTATCATCTTGATCTTCACACCAAATCAGATCAATTATATACATGTATACATTCTTTGTTGACCCTCGGATTGTATTTGTTCTTATTGGCAGCTGATACAAAGGTGATATAGAGGTGTGAACAAGTCGCTCGTGAGCGGGATGATCTGTCAAGTTGATTGGCTACTATGACCTTTAAAAAAGATCAAGTGCTAACTATCAATAGGAAATTACAGGGAGAGCTTTCCTAAACTAAGGATGACCTTCAGGTTGCATTGGAAGACTGTGACAAAGCTTCTAAAGCGTCTGAGGCTGCATAAATGAATATCGTTCTTCTTGAGATGCAACTCAAAGAATACACCAAAAACCTAATGCAAGTCAGAAAGGAGGTGGAAATTCAGGCCGTAGATTTATTCAAACAATCCCTCGCTTTTGATGCCTTTCTTCACAATGATTTTGCGGAAGGGGTTATTAAATGCCAAGACTTCCTACGAAGTCGGGGCAATTGTTTAACATAATTTCTTAGCCATTAGATCTTGCTTCTTTTAATGGATATGATTTAATCTCTTTTATCTTTCCATATTTAATGCATACATTATCTCTCACCTATTTAATATTTTTATCTCTCCAAAATATTATTATTTTATTAAATTCTCTACCTTATTTAATTGTCTTTTATTTATTTTTCTTTTCTTTTTGTTTTTCCTTTACACGTCTTTTGTTCTTTTTAAAAAAAAAAAAAAAACTTTATCTGAAACCAGAAAATCATAGTGTGACTTTCACTCTCACTTATTAGTCTTTAAAATCCTTTTATTCTTCTTTTTTTCTCTCTTTTTTTTACTATTCTTATTTCTCAATTCACTTCATCTAAAACTAGAAATTTTATACATGTAATCACTTGCTCATTTCCACTCCTATTTTGTTTTATTGATGTTTTATTAATTTTATAGATCAAGTCATGTATTCAATAGTAGTTTTTCATTGAATTACTTATTGCACATAATTAAAACACTTAACTTAATTACAAATTAAAACAGGACTCTACTCACAGTATTCCTTGCTCAAATCTGAACTGAGACTGGATTCGGTTTACAAATTTATCTCCTTATAAGTAGATCCTAAAATCACATGAAAATCAATCTAAGATTTATTGAGTTTGCTGATAAATTAGTATTCTAAAATAATCATCAACTGAAATCAGTCAAATCACTTATCTGATGGTGCATATTTCTTTCTTTTTCTGTTTGTTGCCTAACCGAAATCTGCTTCTCCAGATCTCCCTCCTGCATATTTCTTTCTCTCTCTCTAACGATCAGCTTCTCTTTTCTTTTCTCTGTTCTTTCTCTCATCGTCTGTTTCTGTTTTTTGTTATGTCTTGGGTTCGTGTCCGAGTGACTAGCTCTTCTCTCCCTCTCTCCATTTCTCTTTTCATTTTTTTTATTCTTTTGTTTTTGCCACTACTCACATGCAGACTTCACACCTATCACCCCAACTAGCCACTTATGCTCAACATTTTTATTTTATTTTTAATTTCTATTTTTTAATGCTAATTGGATTGGAAAAACTTGGTGGGCCTGATCATCTTTTGTGTTTGGATTTTTGGACTCAGGTTAACGTTTGGGCTTGGGTTTTGACAGCTTTTGGGTTGAAATATTTTGAGCTTGGATTTGGGCTTGGGTATATTTCTGGTGCTGGGCCTTACAGTTTTTAAACAAGCTTATATGGAAGAAAAGATTTTGTTTTTAAAAGTTTATTTCCACTCACCGGCGCTGGCGCTTATTATTTTATTTAAAACTATTTTTCCCAGGTAATTACCAAGTTCGTGCAGATTCTTTAGCATCATGAGATGTGCCACATGTGATGACGTAATTGGTAGTTTATAATTTTAATTAAAGCATGTTATGCATATATGTATATATACAGATTTCAAGATTTTTCATAATTAGTTTTTGAATACGTAAATATTCAGTAGATGAGTCCAACACGAAGAAAACAAGTTTTTGATTTTAACTAAATTATATTTTATGGTAGACCATAACCCACAGATTTAAATTGCATTTTTAAGTTACAAGGTGGAAAAGTTTTGAAAAGCCAAAGTGATCGGTAAAGAGTTTATTAGAAGCCATATTGGGATTCATATGATTTTCTATAATGTTTTCCAAAATATTCAGATTTCAAATAGAAAGATCATATTTTCATAGGATTCTCTCGGACTCAAGAGAGGAGTCTGGACGGATCCTGTCAAAAAAATAAGAAATGCATAGTTTCGAAGTTTGTAATCAATGCAGGCATCAAACCCTTTGTAACAGTCCTTCACTATGATTCTCCACAAACCCTGAAAGAAAAATATTGTGGCCCCTTAAGTCGCTCCTTTGTGTGAGTACATAATATTCACTTTCAGCTAGAAATTTTTATGAATTTTGTATGAAACTTAAATGCATAATTTATCAGTTGTAATTGTGTTTCCAGGGATGATTTCAAGGACTATGTTGAAATTTTGTTTAGAACATTTGGAGACAAAGTGAAGAATTGGATAACAATCAACCAGCCACTGAATTTTGCAAAATTTGGGTATGACTTTGGAATGCCTCCACAAGTTAGGTATTTTGACAGAAAAACCTATAAAGCAAGTAATTCGTCAACGGATTCAGTTTAGAGGTGTCAAACGGGCCGGGCCCGTTAAAAAAAATGTCCATTAGGGTTGAGGGCTGAGCCTTAGGCCCAACCTGTATACAAATTTTTAAGTCTTATCCGGCCCAAGCCCAAACCTCTATGGGCCTTTTGAGCCAGTCTGCAAAAAAAAAAAAAAAATTAGATCACAGAAATAAAAATGGTTTGAAAGAAGTAAAATTTTTATAAAATACAAAAGTCAAATAAATGAAACTACTTGACAGGCCTAACGGGCTTCAGACTATAAGCCCAGTCCGGCCCTCAAGACTGGCCCTCTGGGCCAACGGGCCTAAAACATATGTCCAAGCTTGCCCTTTCAACCAGGTGTGGCCCAAGTCTAGGCCCTCAATTTTGTGGGACGGGCTGGGTGGGCTTGTACGGAAACAGGTAAAGTCCGCAATGGGTACGCCCCGGCCCTTTTGACACCGCTAATTCGATTACTCTCAAGCTCTATCTTGTGATTTTCAATTTCGCCGGCCCTTTTGACACCGCTAATTCGACTACTTTGTGATTTTCAATTTTGTTTTTAACTGTCAATTTAAAATACAAAAATGGTTCTAGTGTGATCCTATCATAGCAACATAAAAAATTCAAAGTAAGTCACCACGGTTAGAGGAAAAATGTAATATGGACAAAATGCTATACGTGATTACAGTTACAGGAAAAAAAAAATTATAAATCGGTTCAGATGGCATACAAATCAAGTACACTAATAGAGTTGCTCGAAGAACGCAACTGCTACCGGTGTTTACACATGCAGTCGGGCACTGGATATGCAGTAACATCCCGGTCTCTCTTGTTATACCTTGGCTGAGTTGGCTCAGGCTGCCCCTGAGATTTCTTGTGCAGCTTTCTCATGATGCTTCCGAATTCTGTATCAGAAATTGATGAGTCTTCAAAGAAAGGAAGCATCGCTCGTTTGTTGGGCCTTAGGTGCTTCCTGTGACCCACATAGGCTCGGTGACCCTGTCAACAGAACACAGTGTAGAATCAGGAATTCAGGATTACAAGCTCTTCATGGAAAGTGCCTAGTATTCAATCACAACGTTAAATTGAATCACACTCACCTGCATGGCTCGGCCCATGTTTCCGCCATGGGAAGGTACAAAGACATCGCTGTTCAATGAGACAATGTAGTCAATTGCAGCCATGGCAGAGGACCTGTTGATGTAAGGTGAGAGTTCACCTTCCCGCGCCAACATCTCCTTCGTCACTAAATTGGGAAACGCTGCAGAAAACGGCTGCAGTCCCAAGTGACCCCCAAATGGCTGTCCTCCAGCAATGTATACTCTTGCATTTCCCGGTGCCCCCAAAGCCTTCAAAAACCTGTACCAATACCATATTCAATGTGTCTCTCTCAAACAAAATCCCAACAACTCTAAACTAAGAAATTGGCTCCAGATTTTAAATTTTGGTTTTTGATTTACCTGGCCATCTCTAATGCAGTGAGGGGACACAACCCAGCAAATCTTCGCTGAACGTGGCTCATGTTCAACTTTCCTGTGAGGTATTCAGTTTGCGATTCCCTGACCTTGATGATAGTTTCATCATATTCGGGGCCTAATCCAGTGAGACATCCAGTTCTGACCCACACGTCCTTCTCCAGTCGGAGATGAAGGGCAACGTATGGGCCTTCAATCCACATCCTTCTTGCAAGCCGATTCCCAAGTTCATGAATTGGGGCTGCAAATCTTAGCGCATGAAAGGCTACCTGCAATACAAATTTCAGGATCACATTCGTTGGATCGTTAGCAGTCATAATAACTTCCTTATCTTACTCGGACAACTATAAACTTCTGAGTGTACCTTACACCTAAGCTTCTGCAGGTCAGGTGGAAGATTCTTGGAGAGCTTAGAATCTAACCCTTTTAGTACAAGAACACCTTCTTCATTCAGCTGCATGAACCAGCAAAGTGAAAAAGAGTTTGACAAACGGTGTTTGATACTCACCACGAAAGAAAAAAAAAAATTAAAAGGGAGATTTTTGCTACTGCCATTTTGCAATTTGAAGTGACACATTTAAGATGTTATTTCAAGATAGAATGCCAATCTTGAGAAACTGAAACATATAAAATTGAAGCAAGAAGAGCATTTATTGACAGAGCAAACAGATCAGAGAAGGGTGTTTGTGACATACTTGTTTGAGGAACCTAGCGCGAATCCAAAGTGGAGACACACTGTAAGGAATCTGGTTTTCAATGGTCTGTCTTGACATCAAATGTGTGGAGGGAAGTGATGATACAACTCTTACATCAGCTTGCAATGTCCTCTTGAAGTGTTTGACATCGAAAATGTCCTCAAATTCACTGCAATTATATATCATAAAACAAGTCGATCAATTGAAATTCACAAGATCACAATTCAATGGACTAAAAAACACAAAATTCAATGCTAGTTCTCTGTACCTCTCATCTCCCCAGATCAAATTAACCTGCAAAACTGGCACAACCAAGGCTGCTTCAAGAATCCTAGCAATAACAACAGCATCAACAATCTGATTCCTCTGCTGGTTCAATCCACCTGAAGCCACCACCACCAAGAACCTCCTCTTCTCCTTGGAAATCTTCGCCGACTTTCTTCTATATCCGATACTGAAATCCAAGCATGGCTTGTACCCTTCACCGTCCGGCTGCTCCCAAAACTCTCTCTCCTCCTCAGACAAATTCCCCACCACAACATGAGCCGGCAACGGCACCATCACACTACTTCCAAGTCTCGGCTCATCATGATCATTACCATCCCCGTTGTTAGAATCCGTCGAAGCAAGCGAAGCCAGGAGTAGTTGAGAGTAGTGTAGAGGGAGCTGTGAGAATGGTGAAGATGATGAGACGACAGAGCATGGTAGTGGTGGATATTGATAAGTGGTAATCAAGTTAAGAATTGAAATCCCCAAGAAAGTGAAAGTGACTAACAGAGAGATGAAGAAGAGAGCGATTGTTTTTGGGGTCAAATTCTTGTGGTGGTTTCTGGGGCTTTTGGGAGAAAATAGCAGAGAAGCGAATGGAGAAACTGAGAAAAGATGAAAAAATGGTGATGGGGTCATCGTCATGAACGAGTTCTTCATGTTCCTTGCTCTCGCCATTAAAGCTTTTCTTGTTCTACTCTGAAATGTGATTTTTTTTTTTTTTTTTTTTTTTTGTGAATCTTGAAACTGTGCTTGTCTCCAGAAATGGAGATTTCTGTTATTGTTATTTGTGTGATCAATAGTCTAAAATACCTTTCTTTTATCGAAATGATTGTTGAAAAAGAAAAGGGTGTTTAGGTCATAAACACACTGCACACCCAGTTTCGCCCGGCAAAAATCGGTTACGTGCTTAACCGAACTGAACATCGGCAAAATACCGAAATTACCCCTGAACCTTCCAAGAGTTTCTTTGATAGATATTGAAATGGAAACGTTTCGAGTTTCGAACGGGTCTTCTCTCTATATTTTGCAAATATGGGCCGTGGCCCAAAAGAAGCATAAATTCTTTTTCCATTTTTTTGAAGGAAAAAAAGAAGCATAAATTCTATCTGCTGTAGATTCCTCAAATCTGACGCGAGCCCAGATTATATATAGACAGACAAAGAGAGCCCAGAGTCGACTCGAGACTGTGAGAACAAGGAGACTGAAGAGATCCTGAAGAAGCTGATTCAAAGAAAGCGAAACCAACAAGGCAATGGCGAAGACAGAAGCTAACGGGGAAGTGAGCTCCGTCGTCTCCGATTTTCTCGATTTCTTAAACGCTTCTCCTACTGCTTTTCACGCCGTCGGTAACTAACTTCTTTCAACTTTTTTATTTATTTTCCTGTTTGGTTCCCGAGAAATCAATATTCGATTTAATTAAAAAAAAAAAAAAAACATTTTCGTTCTTGAGTAATCAAGTGATTGCGTAAAACTGAAATTTTTTAATGTTTCAGATGAAGCGAAAAAGCGTCTGCGAAAAGCTGGGTATGAGCAGATTTCAGAGAGAGAAGACTGGAAGTTGGAAGCTGGCAAGAGATATTTCTTCACCAGAAATCACTCCACAATTGTTGTTTTCGCAATCGGCAAAAAGTAATTTATTTATTTTTTTGTTTCTCTGCTTTCAATCTAATTTTAATATCTCTATATTGGCTTTCCATTTTTTCTTTGGTTTTAAGATCATTTATTCATTTTCTGGTTTATTGTTTGTTTCAAAATATAGGTAGCTTAAAAACACCCTTAATATTTAAAGTTACTGTAATTTTCATTTCTTGTTCTTTCTTTCTTTCTTTCTTTTTTTGTTTGTCTTTTTTTTTTTTTTTTCTTTTAGTTGCTAATAGTTTTAAATTTACATATAGATATGTTGCTGGAAATGGATTCCATATAGTTGGTGCTCATACTGACAGTCCCTGCCTAAAGCTGAAGCCTGTTTCTAAGGTGATTTTTAAAGAATTGTATTGGTCTGATTTTCTTTTTATCCTTTTATCAAGATTGAACAATCATTGATTTATCCAAAAATAAAATTTGTGCTTTCTTGGAAAATAATTGAATTTTGTTTCTGGACATGGGTGGATTTGTCAGGTAACAAAAGGCGGGTGTTTGGAAGTTGGTGTCCAAACATATGGAGGTGGTTTGTGGTATACATGGTTTGACCGTGACTTGACAGTTGCGGGTAGAGTGATAATTAGGGAAGAGAAAGATGGTTGTGCTTCCTATTCTCACAGGCTGGTTAGAATTGAGGAGCCAATAATGCGAATTCCTACACTAGCAATTCACTTAGACAGGTTCTCTTACTATATGAATCACCTTGTTACTGAGCTTTTGTCCTTGGGATTGACATATTTGTTGGTACTTTGTAATATAGCTTGTCTATAGGATATTGGTTTTGTATTGTTCTTTCTAACCTACAATTCAATTTATGGTAAATAAACTAAAATGCTTTGTGTCTTGTGAACAGGAATGTTAATAGTGATGGATTTAAGGTAAATAAATTAAAAGGTTTTTTTTGTGGCTATTGAACAGGAATGTTAATAGTGATGGATTTAAGGTGAACACCCAGAGTCATCTGCTTCCCGTCTTGGCAACCTCAATAAAGGTAATCTTTATAGGCCACAGTCATTTAAAGGGTAATTATATTCAATTCATAATTTGCATCATTTGCTTGGTGTTAAGTTATATCTCTCTTTTTTTATGAGAAACACCAATTTATTAGAGAAAAAAAAAATACGAGGAGGTGGAAAAACACAGCTGGCAGAGGCTCAAAGGTTAAGAGTCGTATCTTTTAATTATTACTACTTGTGGAACAAATTAAGTAAAACTGGAATATTAGCCTCTATGAACAGGCTCAGTCCTGCACAAATCCATTTAGTGACTCTCTGATTATTTTTATAGGTTCATTTTATGGTTTTAAGGTACTTCTGATATGATAAACTGATATGCAATCTATTACAAGCTGCAATAATCTTTTAAGTTATGATTTACAGAGATTGCACATTCTACTGGGTCTGATATTAAAACAAGTATACAGCAAGTATCTTGCTACAGTTACATGAAATGAGAGTGACATTGTAGTTATTTTGTTGAACTGAAAACCTTTAGTTGTGTCTTAGTGCATATGCAGTTCGATCTGAAAATTAACTAAAATGATATGTGGAAGGCTTTGACTAATGACCTTATTTTTCATTGTGACTGGCTTACTACATACATTTAGAAATGACAAGCCTGGAACTTTTGCAAGAAATCCTCATATATTTGATTTCAATTATAAAAGGGGAAAATGTAAGTTGCAAATATGTTCCTGGTACAAAATCCTGAGAAATTTTACTGAAGGGAACAGAATATACTGAAGTTTACTTGGTTACTTTTATTGTAATCTGAAAATATACTTTTTGCAATCCGTGCACGAAATCACCAATTTATATTACAAGCTAGAGGAGGCTCAGAATGGAGATTATGATATACTTTCTTTATGGCGTGTGAACGCTAAATTTTTCTGAACTAAAGTAACTTGTGTTGGGAATGCATTTATTTAATGTTGTCTACTATTAAGCTTGCTATTTAGTGACTCAATTTAATTTTTCTATATCCAACAAATTGTTTGTCACAGGAGGAGCTTAATAAAACGGTCGCAGATAGCTCTACTGAAAAAACAAACACTTACAGGTCAAAGCACCACTCACTTCTAATGCAGGTTAACTACTTTTGAACCTCAGGTTCTCGTTCTTTCACCATTATTTATCTAGTGGGTGGATAAATGAGTTAACCAGATACCCATAATTGCAACCCTATAAGTGGACTGGGTTCACCAATTTGACAGTAATGGTGATTACTGTATTTTTTTTCTTTTTGTTTTTAGATGGTCGCAAGTCAGGTTGGCTGTGTACCAGATGATATATGTGATTTTGAATTGCAAGCATGTGACACGCAACCAAGTATAGTAGCCGGTATTAACAAGGAATTTATTTACTCGGGAAGGCTTGATAATCTCTGCATGTCATTTTGCTCTCTTAAGGTACAAATTGTTTCATTGACTGTCTATTCTTTTGTTAAGATAAAAGTAAAGTTGCATGTTTTGAGTTTCTACATTTTTATTTTATTTTTTTTAATAAAATAGTGCACTATTCTCATGTTAAATCCGCAATTCCTTGGATTCATGCAATTTTCACCTAAGAAGTGTTTATTCTGTTTGATGCTTAATAGTTATTGTATTGGGAGATGTAAACAGTTATAAGTCGAACCTTTCTGATGACACTGTAATGATCTATCATTTAATTTTCTGTATTTTCCCAAGGTACAGTAGTGTTGTGATTGGGATACGTTTCTTTGCTTGGCTGGGGAGTTTAGGCTTCTTTGGGTCCCTGAGAAGTTCAGTTGTGTCAATTCCATAGCTTTTGTTTTTGGTTTCTCCAGGTTGTTGTGAAGTTCGGTTGTCATCATTTATTAGATTATTTGGAATTTTCTTTGCGATGTCATTTGGCTAGCCTTATCATATATAATGTATTGATTCATGATACTAGCTTGGATTTAGCTAAAGGCCTTACCCCAATTAGGTTATGTCCGTCTTGCATTTCTGTCTCCAAACTGTGAGGTTTGGCTTTTATTCTTTTAAATTCACAGATAGTAAATAAAATAGAAATGTATTTTGTTATGAGTTTGTTTTCTTACATCTGAGCTAAATGTCTCTTATTAATCTAAGTAGTACTTGCTTAATTATAAGCGAAGTGACACTCTGTTTGGAAATTATCAAACACGTATGCTGTAGCTCTTGCTTTGGTGATCTCCTTGAATTCTTTGATACTTCTTGCATTATTAGTTTGATTGAATTCAAGTTGAGAGGTCATGAAAGATATTTCCTTATAACCAGGAACTTGAGAAGGCTTAATTATTCAAAGTATTTCTATTAATTCTAACTCATCTTGACAGCCAACTCCATGTTATTGAATACAACATGTCAGCTGTCCACTTTGATATAAAATGGTCTTGTTATGCTCTTATATTGTTGTTTTTCTTCAATTGTTCATTCTTATCGGTGTACTATAGCAATTTTTCATATTTTGCTTCATAAATTAAATTTCAGGCATTGATTGATACGTCTTCTGCAAGCAACCTTGAGGATGAGACTGGTGTCAGAATGGTGGCATTGTTTGATCACGAAGAGGTTGGATCAGATTCAGCTCAAGGAGCTGGGTCTCCTGTCATGTTTGATGCTCTATCACGAATCACAGATTCCTTCAGCCATAATTCTAAGGTGATAACTTCTCCATGCCTGTTTTCCGTTTCTGATTTTGTTTAAATCACTGTGTCATGAGGCTTCAAAAGCTAGTTATTGGCTTGTCACGATATGCTTTTTTTGTTCAAAATTAATATATGGTTGCTTTTCTGATTGTCTACTTAACTCTTTATGTTTGTGACCATGAAGGGATTATTTAGAGATTGTCCTGTTTTTGTGATGTTGAGATTAGCAAATATACAGACTTGAGATCGAAATGAGATTATTTGCTCACTTTAACCCCCACTTATTATTTCTCATTCCAAATTCAGATTTGCTTCTACTTATTCATCTTCTATTTTCCAGTGATATCCTTTTCATCTGGAATCCTTATTGTTTTAGTGCATTCAATTTTATTTTTTCCTATTCAGCTGATTGAGAAAGCAATCCAGAAGAGTTTCCTTGTTTCTGCTGACATGGCTCATGCCCTACACCCCAATTATATGGTATGTAAATGCCGATGCGTGTATTCCGTATTTGCAAATTCATATAATTATTTCATTCCACTGTGGTAATATGGGGTTATTTCTCAGGACAAACATGAAGAAAATCATCAGCCGAAGATGCATGGTGGGCTAGTTATCAAGCACAATGTAAATCAACGCTATGCAACCAATTCCATCACCGCTTTCATATTCAGGGAGATCGCCAGGAAGCATAACCTTCCTGTCCAGGTTGGTTTTCGCCTTTCTAAGAATGTTACAGTTGCCAACACTTTTACAGTTATTATTGAAAGAATCGAACTTAGTTTGAAGGCCCATAAATTGCCTTCATCTCTGACTGGACAAACTTATCATGTTGGAGTACCTTTTACGAATGCAGGATTTTGTGGTCCGCAATGACATGCCTTGTGGTTCGACAATTGGTCCTATCTTAGCAAGTGGAATAGGGATTCGCACTGTTGACGTGGGTGCTCCACAATTATCAATGCACAGTATTCGTGAAATGTGTGCTGGCGATGACGTTAAACATTCATATGATCATTTCAAGGCGTTTTTCCAGGAGTTCTCTTGTCTTGATGCCAAGATCACAGTGGACATGTAAATCACTGTTCCTTGTTTCTGAATATGCTATCCAAGGCCAAGCATGAGCATTGTTTTAATGTAAGACATAACTCGTACAGTATCGGAAAATTATTGTATCAGTGGATGTTTTATTTTGCTGGATTGGAAAGATGAAAAACTCTATTTCAATATATTTGCATCCGCTTCTCTGCAGTTATAATATTCTTCTAGAGTGGTTGTATTTTGGTTAAATTTTATCTGACAAAGACTAATCTTTCATTAATACAATCAAACTTTGGAGATAGATTTAGGATTATGGTATTCTAATCAAACCTGCAGCAGGATCAGGTATTTAAAAATCACCACTCAGTTACTGCAATATAACGAAGTGTAATTAATGTAAAATAAAAATTAAAAAAAAAAAAAACCTAAGTGCGATAAAACAAAATCATGCACCTGCAGCTTGATAACCGGAAAAAAAAAGGGAAGAAAAAATCTTGAGTTTAGTCTAAACCTGTGATGTTTTTATTGTTACACAAAAAACGGCTGCATAGCAGTCAAAACAACGATGAACACCAATTGATCAGCACGTTTGACAGTATATCAAGTACATGTGAGCAAAAACCCAACAAAAAAAAAAATACAAAAGTTCTCAGATAATTCATCTGCTTATAGCTAAATGAACCTCAGCGATGGCCAACTTTCAGGAGGAAAGTACTTTCTGCACCTCTGCGGTAACTTCTTTGGGAGATTTCTCAGCTGGAAGTTGTGCAACAATGCTTTTCTTTGAATAGTAATCAATGACCTACATTTTGAAAGTTAAACCAAGAGAGAAATGCAAGTTCCATCAGAAATGAAATGAATTTTGATATCCATAACTGTCCTCGACTAGTATAAAAATGAAATGAATTCGATAGTTACATTCTAACAGGACTAAAGTATGATAAGTTTCCAGATCTATTATAGTTTGATTCAAAATTCAATGCCAACTACAGCGTAAGAATAACACCAGAAAACAAAATGTGGAAAAGACTGCAAAAAGCAAATGAAAAAGATATAAGAAGCATACCGGTTCAGTTTGCCTGTGAAAAGCCTCCAGTCTTGACTTGAGAACAGCAGCAGTATCATCTTTACGTTGAATCAAAGGCTCTCCAGTTACCTTTGATATAATAAAAATTGATCATCAGAACTTCAACTAATTCAAGGCAACATATGCAATGCCATTCATTTCAACAAAATTTTCTTTTCAACAGACAGATTTTCTTTATTTTAAAGTGTGAAATCAAATATCATATATTTCATGTGATATCCATGTCTGTCGATACAATCATTAAAGCATAAATCTTCATAAGCTCTTTTTTCTGCCCAACACAAACTTAAGAATTTGCTTTATATCCGCCAAAATATTGAGTTATATACTTATATGAACTATGGCCAACCTATATAGTCTCCACATACATTACCAATGGAGCTCCACCTAACATAATTAAATTTAGTAATTTACATTAGACATCTATAATTCTATACCTATCATAATTTACACTTGAAATATTTAACCATTTTCATTATTCCTCAACATTTTCCTAGAATGTAGCACGAAATGCCATGTAAATGAGCTATATGTTGATAATGAAAATTAAAGAAGCATAAGGAGGATATTCATATCAGCTTACATCATCGGCACCAGGAACCTTGGGAGGTGCAAATTTGGTGTGGTAGGTCCTCCCACTAGAAGGATGGATCCAGCGACCAGTAATCCTCTCCTCCAATATAGCATCATCAATTGCAAAGTTCAGCACCTTATCAACTTTAACTCCTTGCTTTTCGAGCATATCATCAAGCTGCACATAAAATGTAAACAACGGGACATTTAGAAGCTTATATAACTAAACTGAATATGCTCAAACTGTTCAAGATATTGAAACACACATACACATGCACACATACACACAAACATGCAGATGCATAATCAAGATGTTGAAGAAGGTGACACCTTCTGTGCTTGGACCACAGTTCTAGGAAACCCGTCAAGAATGAAACCCTTCTGACATGAAGGTTTCTTCATTGCTTCATCTATAATGCCAACAACCAAGTCATCAGAAACAAGTTCTCCCTGACACACCATTACAAAAGATCCCATTAGCAACCCACCACTAGAACCACGAAGATAACACAAGGCATACAAAATAATAGACTATGACCTTGTCCATAGCCTCCTTAGCCTTAATCCCAAGCGGAGTTTTAGCAGCAACAGCAGCTCTTAACATATCCCCAGTAGCCAAGTGACACAAGCAAAACTCATCCTTAATGATCGGTGATTGAGTACCTTTTCCAGATCCCGGTGGGCCTGCCAATCATACAATATTGCAATGTTTACATATATCCAACAAGAGAGCTAAGCAATAAGAAGCACAAAGAAGAGTAACAAAACCGTGACTTGAAAACCTGTAGTTGTAAAATAATATAATCTTCTACTTTTTCTCCATTAATTACATTGGAGCTAAACATAAGTTGCAAAAATACAGAAAAAAAAAATTAAAATGTAAATTGAGCCCATTTGAACAGGTAATAATATGTCTCTAGCTTCAAATTAAGTCATTTCAGCACCAACACCATATTTTCATTTGACTAAACACTATGAATTTAGCAAATTGACATGGACATGGAGCAGTAAACATATCACATTCCACATAAGCTAGAAAATATATAATGCTTGTGCTTTTGAAAAAAAATATATATACCATCTTCATTTTTTATTTTATTCAACTGCTTCCATAGTGAGAAACGCAATATACTATATCTTGAGACTATATTATGTGTACAAAATCACACAAAAAACAATAATATTTTTTGTTTTAATCTACCCAATTATGAATTCACTTACACAAACCAAACACCAGGCTCTCAATTTTCAAACATTATGAACTAAATCATTTTAAAAAAAATGGCATGAACACAGGGTCTACACTTAACCGAAAAAAATAAAAATCCAAACTTTTGCATAAAAACCAAAATATATTATCGGATCTGAAGGTTTTTATATGAAAAAAAAAAAACAGAGAGAGAGAGATAGAAATTTGAAAATGCAAACATGGTAAGAGGCGTAGAAGGAAGAAATACCAATGAGAATGAGACGCTTGTCGGGTTTGGAGGAGCACTTCATGCGACGGAGAAGCTCAGACATGAGATCCGTGGAGGGAACATCTTCCAGGTTGAGTGTTGAACTAGTCGCCATTGTTGGTTGTTGTTGTTGTTAGGTTTTTCTGGTTAGATATAAATGAAGCAGACAATGGAGAATTTTGAGTGAAAAGGGAAAGATAGGTTCTATTCTATTCTATGCTTCTCAATGTTGTCTTCGGACCTTACAATGCTTCAAACTCAAGCTGCGGTCTTACACCGGCTTCTGTCTTATTCTCTTTTTACTGTTTTACCTTTTGATTTTTTATTTGGGTTATTGGCAGTTCGGCACTAGTCGTCCTGAATTCACATGAGTTTGCATTTTAACCCTGAATCTTTTTTTTTAGATGTTTAACCCTGAATCTTTTTTTTTAGATGTTAAACCCCGTAGACTATCATTTATCAATAAAATCTGATTGTAGATGCCCCTTAAATAGGCGTTCAGAGGGTAATAAACCAAATTGTTTACCAATTAATGAGAATTTAGGAGGTTTAATGCCTAAAAAAAAAGTTTAGTGGGTAAAATGTCAACTCATTTAAAGTTTAGGGGAAACTAGTGCCAATAACCTTTTTTTTTTTTTTTTTTTTTAAATCCCTTATAATTATATAATTATGTTGATGTAAGTGCGTAACTAATGTTAAAAAGACTAAGGGGCTGTTTGTTTTTTCCATTATAAGTCTTATTAGCTTTTATAACTTAAATTAAGAGAAATAGATTTGTTTGTTTTTTTCAATTTATATCTTATTTTGAGATATATATGTCTGATAGAAAAAGTAAAAAAATTTGGCTTTTCACTTAAGTAATAAGACATAATTAATACTTTTACAGTTATTTTCACAATTAACCTTGAACAATTATCTATTACCAAAATAACCTTAAATAAAAAAATCCCCAATTTCCTAAACAACTCTAACCCTAACCCTAACCCTACACTAACCTAACCCTAAATTAACCTAGGAGGAGGAGGAGGCGGCACCGGCGCCGGCGCCGCCACCGGCACCGCCACCCTGGGATTTTGCCGGAGGTGGCTAGCCGAGCTCCTCCTTGCCTTCGGAGGAGAGAAGACTTTGAAGAATGAGAGATTGAACTGTTCCAAATCACCTCTGTACTACCACCATTGTTGCTGTCAGTCCTACTTTCAATCACGATAGATTTTGATTCTTTCGATGATGACCTCATCTCCAAAGGCGTCAAGATCGAATGGCAGTGGAAGTGGAGAAGGATTTGGAGAGATTGGCTCTGGATTGGCACTAAGCGGGAGCGGCGGAGGTGGTGATCGAATTTCGTTCGCAAATTAAGCGAACAAATCGGAGCGGCAAATCTTTCAAATTCGATTGCGGGGGTTTGGTGATCGGTGATCGGTGACCGGCGAATCCTTCTAGAGAGGCCGTGATGGGTGACTCGCGGCAGTGGCGGCGGTAGATGTGGGTACGCGGTGACGGCATTGAAGTGTTGATTGTTTGGTCGTGGACTGATGATGCCTTTAATGAATTGATGGCTGTTTGTTTTTTTATTTCAATAATATAAAATATTTTATTTTATTTTAAATAAAATTTTAAATGAAAACAAATAACTTTTTTATATAAAAATAAATATTTAATAAAAAATAAAATACATTAAAAAATAAAAATAAAAATCTTAAATTTAAATGATTTGTTAAAATAGGGATATAATAGTAAAATCAAAACCACTCAATATTTAAGTGGAATACTCTTAAATAAAAAACAAACAAAACCTTCATCACTTATTTACTAAGTCTTTATTGAATTGAACTTAAATTAAGTCCTAAATAGATTTAAGATATAAAAACAAACAGCCCCTAAGAGCTTGTTTGGTTAAGCTTTTAAAAAACCTTTATTGGTAAAAGATTTACTTATAATAGATTTATTAGAAATAGAGTTTTTTTTTTAAAAAAAATCATAAATGTTTGGTTGGTAGACTTTTTTTTTTTTTTTTTTTTTTTTTTTTTTTTTTTTTTTTAATGTCTATTTAGAGAAGCACCTCCTCATGAGCTTTTGCCTAGTAGAGGTTTAAACTCTACTAGTCTCTACTCAATTTAAAATAGACAATCTCAAAAATCTAACCAAACAACTCTAAAAAACTCAAATAGACGTTGATAGATATTTTGAGCGAGGTTTAAACTCTACTAGTCTCTACTCAATTTAAAATAGACAATCTCAAAAATCTAACCAAACAACTCTAAAAAACTCAAATAGACGTTGATAGATATTTTGAGCCAGTAGAAAGCTCAACCAAACAAGCAATAAATGGATCACGTTGAAATGGGATTTATTTAGTGATATAGCTTTCACATTTAAGGTTCTGAATTTAAGTCTTATTTTTCTCTTTCAAATTCCGAATTAATTGTAATATATCTTTTACAATTAGGGTCGTGAGTTTGAGTCTTATTCCTCTCTTTTAAATCTGAATGAACTGTAACGTGTCAAAATATATATATATATATATATATATTATAAACAATAATGCTACTTTGTCTAGATTTGGTGACAAATGATGTAGCAACACTTTAATCCATTCATTTAAATTATATTAGATTTATATGATTTAAATGATTGGATTAGAGTATTGCCACATCATTTGGACACCAGATTTAGACACCAAATTTGAACAAAGTAACATTACTCTTATAAATTCCGATTTTTTAATTGAACAACACTAAAGACTCAATTTCACTTATTTGTATATTGGGAAAGATTCCTAAATCCTAACCCATCAATTTAATAATACCAAATAGTCCTTAGAGCGAACATCAATCGGTCATCTATGACTGAGCCAAGTGTAACATTATAAAGTGCACACATTAGTTAATAAAAAAAAAAAAAAAAGTTAAAAAATAAATATCTTAATCAGAGTTTTACATTTTGCACTTATTTTATAAACAGGATTTCTAAATATTTCTATAAAAAAGCAATTGGATCGTGCTTCAAAATTTTAAATATTTTTATCAAACTATTGGATCATCATGATATGTACTATATCAATAGATATGAACATAATAATCCAAAATTCAAGAAAGCAAACTGGAAATCTTATGTGCTTAATAACATAATAAATAAATAAATTACCAAACAACAAAAAGAGCCCAAAAACATTCGGTGTTGGCCGTCTCAGCTAAATGCTTGAATGCTGCATCAAGTATCTTTGCAGGAATACTTACCTCTACCAAAATACAACAGTTGTCTGCTGCTTTGGCTACCACACAATCAAACTAAATTTCTTAGCAAACAAGATAGGAGATGGTAACAAACAGAAACCAATTAGAGACTTGAACATTTAACACAAGTTCTTAAATACCTAATTAACGATAATTCCAACGAGTGCGCAGAGTGACTGCAAACAGAAAAACTATTGCTACAACATGTAGATATCAAAACCAGAATATAAAGTCGGAACACTACAGATATCAACACTTTATCAAAATTTCACTCATCGTCTTCACTTCTTGACTTCTTCTTCTTCTTCTTTTTCTCAGTGGTGGTGGCCTGCAAATCCTCTCCTTCATCCTTGCTCTTCTTCTTTTTCTTCTTCTTAGCTGTTCCGTCTTCTTCGGCATCCCCGTTGGTCACTGTCTTTGTCACTTCTTCATCCAATTTTCTTTTCTCCTTCTTCTTCTTCTTCTCTGATTTGATTCCCACAGAAGCATCTCCATTTGTAGCAGCAGTTGGTTTATCTTCAGCCTCACCGTTTGACTTCTTTTTCTTGCTTTTCTTTGCTGAAGCCTCAGTAGGAGCTTCATCAATATTCATATCTGCACAAGCAAAAACAATTTTAAATACACCAAAACACAAAATTAAATACAACAAAACTGAAGATGAAACTAGTTGAAAATGCCAAAATAAATGCTTGCTAACATATAGCAAACTGGCTTCAATCAGAGTAATCTATAAACTCTAGGAAATTTCCAGCTGAAACAAGGTCAAACCATGTTATTAAAGCCAAATGCAAGCAGAGATAAGATTGCTAATATGCAAAGGATGTAGCAACCAACCAAACCACCAAAAATTGAATTTTATTATTGTAAGAAAAAAATTAGCATATTCAAGAGTTTGCCCACCATCATTTTGTGTGCTTTCAATTGCGGATTTCATCACATCAATGTTTTTACGAGGTGCAACACCCTTATCATAAAAGTCCAATCGCTCTTCAACTTGCTCACGGAGTTTCTCTCCAAAAACGGTAGTGTTGTTGTCTGCAATACAAGATGATGGCAGAGAGTTAAATTAATGGGTTGATAATAGGAAAGAAAACGAAATTAGACAAAGCAACTCATTGTCATAAGCTGAAAAATTACCTGCAAAACAATCAATGCGAGATGCAATAGAACACTTGTTTGCAAGATAACGAGCCATTCGGCCTTTGTTCCGTGCAGATGCTCGACCAATGAAAGATGAATGAAAAATCAGACCATACTTTGGTGTGTTTCCTTTGGTTTTTAGGGCCCTGAAGACAACAAGAAAGGAAAAGTGAGAACTTACAACTAAGGAGGAAATATCTCCAAGTGACAAAAAAAAACACTTAAAAGTAAGAAAAACTAAATGGCTTAGAACAACGAAATACCAATTGCAAACAGGTTCTCAGAATTCAAACCAGTAAAATAAATACAAATACATTTCAAGTTTGCTACTTTAACTTTTACACAGGCAGCTCTATTGACAAAGAAGAATACCTGAAGAGTGCTTTCTCTGCACCAAGAATCTGAAGGGTAGAAGATGGGCATTTAGCCAGATTTGTCAGACTACCAGCATGAGAAATCAAGCGAGCGCCAACAACTTCACCAATCAAGGAAGCCAGATTAGGCGCAATGTCATTCATTTTAGTAACCAGATACTCATAAAGCTTCTTCCTGTACTCAGAAAGGTCCATGACCCTCTGCGCAAACATCTGAACATTAATCAAGTCAACAGCAGACAAATCCTGCCCTGCAAGAGGAAAAAGATAAGTGAATACAGAACATAGCAACATTCATATGCACTATTAAAAAAACAGGGAGAAAATTTTACCCATTGATGCTTTGCCAGCTTCTATAACCTCCTTTGCCTTATCTTCATCTCCAAGTATGTCTGTTAAAGCCGAGAGAGAATCATCAACTAACTTTGACTTGTCCTCTACAAGTTTTACAAGTCTGGCATAGAGATAGTTGTCATTGACAATCTTTACCAATTCAGGGAAATGCCAAGAGTACCATTCTCTGCAGAAGAACCAGGGAACAAGTTTTCAACAAAAAAAATAACAAAAACCAGGATCTTTTTGTTTTCATATAACAATCCCACAAGCATAAAAATATACATAAATAGATGGAGTGACAAACCTGACTCTCATGGAGAAGGAATTGATGTCCTTGTCAAGGGTATCAAGAAGAAAAATTGCTTGAATAACCATATTGTCAACTCGATTGACATTGAACTTCACCTTTGCTCTGCTGTAACTGTGCCCCAGACCAAGTTGAGCTTTTTCTATGTCACCAGGCTACCAAAGTTGAAAGATTGAAGAGATATTTTATGAGAAAACCATCTTTATAACATAAGGAAATCAAATCCATGACAAACAAAATAAAATCAGAGAAAATGCAAACCTTCAAGTCCTTAAGGAACCTATCAAAATGCAACCTCACACCACGAAGAATTTCAAGAACAAATTCATTACTTTGACAAGGAATCTTTGTTTCTTCAAGGATATGTGATCCAATCTTAGGCTCTGATACTCCTAAACTAAACTTTGCCTTCTTTCCTTCCTTCACTTTAGGGAGATTCAGCTCCAAAAAATTCCTCAGCTCATCAGTCATAAGCCCTGCAATCGAACACAATCAAATGCTATACTTGACCAAGCTTGAACTAGCCAGCACAATCAAACTAAAAATAAAATCAAGCTAATCTTGATAGCTAAACCAAGAGATCGCAAATTTAGATTAAAAGGAAAAAAAAAAAAATTATTTAGAATTTCAAGTTTGATTGAGCATAAAACAAACTGGCTTAGTTGAACCTTCATAATTTTACTCTATTTCATTCATTTTATAGATGTCGAAGCACTACATTGCATCAAACAAATGAATTGCACAACCGCTAAACATATATTGCATTCCAATTCTAGGAAGGAGTAATGACTTCAATATAAAAGACACAACACAAACTAAAAACAGAGCAAGATAAACACGCAATAGAACATTAATGAGAAATCCAATAACACTGACTTCAACAACAAAGAATAATAAAAACACCTCAAATAAGAAATACTACTCAACCAATTAAAAAAGCAAAAGAAAAAAACATTTTTTTTCCATGTTTATCGATGAAGAAGAGTTAAAAATGTATACCTTCGGAGACAGAGTTGCACTGATTGAGAGCATCGAGAGCCGACTCGAAAGGGTGAAAAGCCGTGAGCTGAACGACTTTCCCGAAGCGGTTCATGTCCGAAATGGAGCTTCGAACGGCCTCAGTATCCTGGCCGATTTGGTCGAGACCATGAGCCTCAAACAGAGAATAACCAGAAGCGGTTTCGTACAACAAATACAGAGCCATTGAACAGGCTCTAAACGCAAACACAAGAGATAAGCAACACAGCTATATATGTTGCAGTCCACCGGAGGAAAAAAACCCGCAGCTCTCTCCTTTCTCTCTGGAGGTGAAGCGGGAGTGACTATGGTCGAGTTTTGTAGAGTTGAGAAAGAATTAGGGTTTAAGAGATTTATAGCTCATTTCCGTTGCAAATGGGTTGACCCGGCCCAAATATTATGGGCTAGGGTTATTAGGATAAAATCACATACCCGGCCACCGGGCCCAAATTTCTCTAATCATAAACGAACTGGGCCTGAGCAACCCATAAGTCATATCAACAACTTAAAATTATTTTTTTGGGTTATTAGCACTAGTCTCCCCTTAACTTTACGTGAGTTTGCATTTTACCCCTTGAACTTTTTTTTTAAGCATTAAACCCCCTGAACTCTCATTTATTGGCAAACAGTTTGCTTTATTGCCCTTTGAACACCTGTTTGAGGGGTATCTATAGTCAACTTTTGTCAATAAATGAAAGTTCATGGGGTTTAATGCTTTTAAAAAAAAAGAGTTGAAGGGGTAAAATACAAACTCGCGTAAAGTTTAGGGGCCACTAGTGCCAATAACCCTTTTTTAACAAGAATAATAATATTACATAAATTCAGGGTTTTTTTTTTTGGAAGAGGGAAAACTCGAACCCACAACCTCATTGTGCAAGTGTGAGGAGTTTACAACCGAACCAATCTCATCTCGTCATCAATAACTTGATTATTAAACGAAGTAACGATATTTGCACCCTGAAAATTTGTATGTTTGCCCCTTTTGTATGTATAGCCCATTAAAAGTTTAAAAAAAATTATATCATGTAAGCACACCCCACACATTACCAATTATGCCCTTTGCTTTTTTAAAAAATATATATATATACCTTTTCTTTTAATTTTGAAAAAAAAAATTATAAAAAAAAATGGTAGGAGGTATCTTTTCTAGTTCAGTTATTTTCTCTAAATCCTGATTTATTTACGTACACCGTTTCTTTGAGCAAAAACTACATTCAAATCTATCTGGACTAAAATTATTGTGGGTTTGATTTTTCTCTTTATAGTGATAATCTATAAAATAACCATAAAAAAAGGATTTAAAAAAAAATAAAAATAAAAATAAGATTTGTTTTCGGTTGACATCATGCTTTTGAGTCTGGTAACAATAAACCATGGCATTTTTGTGTTTTAAAAAAATTCATATGATATAGGTTTAGCTGCAAATATATATATATATATTCTTAAGATATTGTATTTTCTTTTTTCTCTTTTAAAAATTTAGTTTAGTTAATTAAAAAAACCAATAATGCAACTTCGTCTAAATTTAGGGGGGTGTATTCAACCCAGATTTCGTTGGAGTTTGATGGATTTGTTTTAAGTGATGGATTTCGATGGAATTCATAAATCCTACGGATTTCATTAGATTTTGTAGGAATTGAGTAAAGAGTTCGTTAGAGTTCGTTAGAGTTCATTATGTAGATTTGGATGGATTTGGATTAAAATGAAAAATAAAAAATTGGATGGATTTGGATTAAAAATTCACGTTTTTCTCTCTTCTTCATCCTCATTTCACAATCTCTCTCTCTCAAAAACCTCTTCTTCACTTTCTTTGCACACCATCTCAAAACCCACTTCTTCTTCGTCACTTTCTCTCTCTCTCAAAAATCTCTCTTTCTCAAAAATCTCTTCTTCATTTTCTCTGCACACCATCTCAAAACCCACTTCTTCTTCGTCACTTTCTCTACACACCCTTTCATGCCCACTTCTTCTTCTTCCTCATCCTTCACCGACCTCCTCTGAACCCAACACCAATTAAAGAAACCAACATCAAACAATCTGATTTTGTGATTTTAATAAAATTAAAATCAAAAAATCGTTCACCGACCTCCTCCAACAAGAAACCAACACCAATGAAAGGAACCCAACATCATCATCATCAATTAAAAATTAAAAAATTTGAAATCTGATTTTGTGAGTTGAATCAGCAGATAGGTGAGAATCTTTGTTTTGTTTTGTTTTTTTTTTTTAATTTTGTTTTTATCATTATTTATGTTACAAGAGAAAGAGAGAGAGAGAGAGAGGTGAGAAACTCTTGAAAAAAAAATCTGGAAACCGAGAGAGAGTGTGGAAGAGAGAGAGAGGTGAGAAATCTTCACAAATCTTTGGGTTGAGGCCAAGATTTGGAAATTAGCTCTCTATTTATATTTTCCCCTTCCAAATCCATCCAAATCCAACCAAATCCATCACTTAAACAAATCCATCCAAATCCATTGGATTTCCAATACACCCAGATTTCGTTGGATTTGTTTGAAATCCAATGAAATCTGGATTGAATACCCCCATACTTTGTTGGATTTCAAACAAATCAAATGAAATCTGAGTTGAATACACCCAGATTTCTAAAATCCAATAGAATCCAATGAAATCCAACCAACTCTGAGTTGAATACACCCCCCTTAGTGTCCAAATTGTGTGATATCACTATAATCCATTCATTTAAATCATATTAGATTTGTATGATTTAAATGAATGGATTATAGTGATACCACGTCATTTAGGTACTAAATTTGAGCTAAGTAGCATTACTCAAAATCAATAATGCTACTTTGATTGAAAAAGTAAATTAGTTGTTAAAAATATAATATATTTTTATTAAAATGTTAATAATTTAATTTGAGAGTAATGTTGAATTTTAAAAATATATAAATTTGGAGTGTACATATAATTCCAAATGGCTACAAATATCATCATTTCATTTCTATTAAATGTCCATTGTTATTTTGGGCCCATTTGGACAATACTCACAAGCCCATTCTAGCGTTTATTGGAAACACTAGAGTTGTCGAAACTCGAAACACTAGCGATGCAAATACACAACAGTGAATTCTCAATCTTGTTCAGTATAGTTACGTGAGAGTGGGTTAGTTACTTTTGGTTTTAATTTTTTTTAACTTTTAAGGGGGTGTATTGAATTGGGATTCTTAAGGACATTTAAAGACTTTAAAAGAGTTTATATTAATCCAATGGTATTCATGGATTTTAGTGGATTTTGGTGGACTTGATAGTGAGAGATATAAATATCAAAGGTCATAACATGTCCGGCCTTCTTCCCAAAGATTTTCATCAGACAACCTAGCTCTCTACAAAAGACGAACGACCTTCATCCATCTCTCTACGAACAACCTTCGCCTTTGATTTTTCTTCACCAGCCCACCAGGTCTAGTGAATAACGGATAACCTGTCAAATCCCTCTCTTGTCTTTTTTTTTTTTTTTTTTTTTCTCAACAATTTTTCTTCTTTGATTGACAAATTGATTTCTTTTGTTTGCTTGTGATAAAGATAAAAACAGTAAGTTAGAACACACACTCTCTGGTGAAGTGTGGAAGAAGCAAGACTGCTGTCTAAAATAGCAAAACCCTAACAAATTGATTTCTTTTGTTTGCTTGAATTTTTTAATTTTTTTTAGACATAATTACATGTAATCTTTGAGACCTGATTGTACATAATTTGATGTCAACTATATGCAATTTGATTTCTTGTGTTTGCTTGAATTAATTTGTTTTTTTTTTAGACCTGATTGCATGTAATCTTTGAGACCTGATTGTACATAATTTGATGTCAATTGTAAGCAATTTGATTTCTTGTGTTTGCTTTAATTAATTTATTATATAACAGTAATAAATTAAATAAATATTCTTTTCTTTTAATTGAGAATATGTAAACTAATTATGTTTTATCATTTGGCAATATACAAGATTTCAATCGCACACCTAACACAATATTTTATTATGTATAAATACAATACAGTATGATTCGATCCAATTTAATTCTATATAATACAATATGGTGGTGTTAGAGACAACATTACATTACAACTAGAGAAAAGAAAATTGAGCAAGAGTTTCCTGACTTCAGTTTTTGGTCATCTTCTCTTACTCTGCTTTATTTTTCTTTGTTTGTCGCATATGATGTTATAATCTAAAATCTCATAAAATAAAAAAAGTGCAGGATCTGAAACCTACTACATATATATATATATATATATATATATATATTGCTTGCAGTAAGAGATGTGAAGGTCTTGATGGAAAGAAGGTTTACGTTGTTACAGGGTTCGTAATACTCAGTGGTTATGGAGGGACAATTGGAGAACTGGAAAGGGAAATAACTGATTAAGGAGGTGAAAAGAAAACATAAATTGTTGTTAGTATGCAAATTGTATTAATATATCATATTGGTTAATTGTATAGATGGTGTTATTGGGCCATATATTGGTATGATTCATCCACCTATAATAGAAGTCTGAGATAACAAATCCATAAAAATCTGAGATAGATGTAAATAAATCCATAAAAGTCTGAGATGGATGTCTAAATAAATCTATAAAAATCTAAGATAGATGTCTAAACAAATCAATGAAAGTCCATGTGTGGATTTATGAAAGTCTGTAGAAATCTATAAAAATCTGTCACTTTAAAAATGTCTTTAAATATCCTCGAGAATCATAATTCAATACATCCCACTAAATTTACGATTTCCGTAGACCATTGGATTTTAACTATAAATTAAACCAGCAACTATATAGCACATGTGCGGTAGGCCGGTAGCTGAACCCCTGTTGGAGAATTGAGTCACGTTGTATTTTCTGTATCTTTGATGCTATATTTTCTTCTGTGGATAATTTCTTTGATTCTTTAAGCTTAATGTGTGTGTAACCATAAAACATTAATGTTTCAGTAATTTGAGAGATGTTAATTAATATGTATTCATAATCATTCCTATTAGAGGTGCAATTATATGCCAGACTAGGCTGATGGGTCCCTGAGAGATTTTATAGTTTGACAATTGAATACAATGGTGGATATTATTCATTATTTTTATGTAAAAAATGATTCAAATATTAATTATTTTGTTATGGTGTCTCTTCTGATTGAGTTATGTGACTAAGACCGCACCTTCTTTGCACCCAAGAATAGGGCATCTGGTTGTCACATCCATTTTATCATGACAACCTAGCATCTCAGTGTTACTTTTGTTAACTACTTCAAATGATAAGTATAAAAAATCTCTCATCTTGTTACTAAGTAGTTCGAGCCCACCCAAAAGGCCAAAACTCCATAGTAAAATCATCAGACTAAAATATTTATACTGATCGGAAAGAACCCAACAATAGTATTTAAGCACCTTAACAAAATTTAAATATAGATAAAAAGTCATAATATATATGAATACTAGTTAATTTAGCTGATAAGATCTCTTATCTTGTGTATAACTAAATAAATGTTCTTTATGACAGTAACCTACCTTATGTCCTGCAATTTAATTGCCCTGCATTTGGGGTTACACATCAATGGAGGTGGAAGGGTGGCATTGACCAAGTAGTAAATAGAAAATGGAATAGTCGCTGGTCCATCCATTGTTGCTCTTCTTAGAGCATTAAAGAGACTCTTCAAATAAGATATTTGTTAAAGTCAAACGAGTCACATCAGTATATTTGACTCTAATAGACTCTATAAATGAGATTCTTCAAATAAGATTATATTTCCCTGTCTTCAATCTCCCTCTTTAATTATTATTATATTATTTTTTTATATCACATCATCATTAATATTTAATATCTATATATTTTTTTTATCTTTTAATTAAAATAAAATTTATATATAATAAGTTTTAATTTATAAATTTTATCATCATAAAAATTATACCATTAGAAAAGTTTCATCTAGATCCTTAAAATGAGACTAATAGTGAATATTTAATAATAACATATTAATAATTTGGAAGGTCATTCAAATGATTTTCATATCCATCTAAAAATAATACTAGTTTATTTGAAAATTATTATTTCTAACTTAAAAAAAATAGAGAGTAATTAGATTTGTTGATGAGGAGAAGGGAATTTGAGTGCTTTCATTAAAATAATATAAATCTATTTTTAATTGAAGAGTATTTTGGAATGACTTTTTTTTTTTTTGCTTCTTAAATTATTATATAGGTAAACAAATAGATAATTGAAGAATGAAAATAAAAAAGTCTTTTGGGATGCTCATGACTTCTACCGGCTTGACGTACCCAATTACTTCCTTTATGGATGTGGGGACTTTTACCTTTAAAGCTGGAGTCTTTGCAGATGAAAGAGAATGACATCCAATTTTATAAAGTAAACAAAATCCAATCATACAAAAAGTCATATAGTTTTGGTTACTTTCATTTATTAGAGGGGTGCAGTTGAAAGTTGAAACAAGGTTTGTTGGTCCTTCAATAATTATAGTGGCAGAATGAATGTATATATATATATATATATAGGTCTCACCTCATTGTTGTGACCAAGATTCAATTCACAGCTTACATGGTCTTTTTATGAGGATGATCATATTTTGACCTAATAAATGACTAATAATATATAAGAGAAGCAAATTCTTTCTTTGCTGTCAACCTAGATTTCTAAATTAACTGCTATTAAGTTCATTGTTTATGGGTGTGTTTGATATGACTTTCTAAATATAGCTTTTATTGAGTAGAGCTTTTATCAAAAAAAAAAAACTTTTGGTTGTATAAATTACAAAAAAAAAAAGTATTGAAAATGTATTTTTAAATAGGTATTGGTTGTGTAAATTATAAAAAAGTATTGACAATGTATTTATAATGAAAAAGTTGTACGGTGAAATATCTAAAATTTATAAAGAGTAATTGAGACAATTCATTATGTTTTAAAAAAAAAAACTTTTATAAAGAGTAATTGAGACAATTCATATATTAAAAAACTGTTTTGATTTTTACCAAAAAATAAAAAAATAAAAAAATAATAATTCTAACATTAAAAAAGCACTTTTGGCCTTTACAAAAACCATACCAAAAATACACATGATCTTGATGCCTCACATAATTTCACAGTTTGAAAGCCTGCCCATATTGAAGCTCTGATCCTCCTACAAGATTTAGTGTGAAGCCATAGAAGATGATGGATGGATCTTCTTCATAAATAATTGCAATGATCTGTACTGCCAAGCACAAATGTATGGGCACTGCAATTTGTTCATTATTATTATTATTTTTTTCATACTGGGGACAGACTGTGTCTGTCTTTATATCTGATATCAGTAGCTCACAACTCACAAGTTCCAAAAACATGCACTATTTTTCTCACCATCCCTTCATTTGGTTATAATTACATGAAAATTGAGACTCTGTTCCATTAAGACATTAACAAAAGTGGTTGCAAGTTTTTGGTATCTATTTGCTAAACAGTGAAGCTGATATTGATTGAACATTTAACTTATCTCCATTACCCAGAAAAATGGAAAGGAAGAAAGGGAAAAGAAATGTCTCCCTGTCAAATTTTGATTGATCCCCACTTGGATTTTTCTTTTGACAAAAGATGAGAGGTCTCAGTCTTGCAGCAGAAATGTACATAATAAAGATAAGACTAGCTCAGAGGATAATAAATGACAAAATACAGTTACCAAGTAGATTAATACTGCACAGACAATACGGGTTGGTCCAATGCCATTGAAATTGTGGGTTCGAGTCGTGTAACCTTTCCCAAAATCCGAATTTATCGTAATAGTTCAAAGAAGTAAAATACCAGAGTAAATAACAGATTCCTTTACATCGTCTACTTCTCTTCATGGTCATTGTCACTGTGCTCAAACCATAGAGAGAGACTTTCAACTTCCAACTGTGATACTATTATATTCAACGCTCACAGTGTTCTCTAAGAGAAAACAAAAAAAACATGTGGAAGCACTAAATGCATGTAAATCCAGGTACCCCACCTATCACTCCCTAATATTTCCAGCAAAATGATGTGTTTTTCACTCGTTGGATTGAGGGAAAATAAATTAATGGAAAACACTTTCCTTTTTTTTTTTTTTTTACAAAAACTTCTCTTTTGTTTCTCCTTCATGGGTTTAACAAGCCTTTTTTGAGCTGATCATTTATCACTCAAGTCTCTGCACTTTCTCTGTTTCTGCATATTGTGTTGAGTCTGACTTTAAAGATTTACTTACAGTTGACGAAATTCAACTTTTGAGGAGCTTCTGAGGTAAAGTTCTTTAGTCCTAGTAGTCTAGTACATGCTAGTTTTTGACCAAAATCAATCAAACTCATATTTTAAATTTAACAACTCGGTTTCCATATTCTCTGTTTCAACTCTGTTTTGCTAATAAATTTTTGTCATGTTGAATACAGGTTCTACTTGATTGCTCATAAAGTAACAACAGAGAGAATTTCAGCTTTTGATGGGGTATTTGAATTTGTATTTTCTGTTATATATTACATGGAGCTTGTTTATTTTGAGAACCTATCAACTACAATCCTCACAAACACAAGTGCTTCTACAACTGAGGAAGCACTTGGAGTACCCAAAACAGCTTGATATTTGGATTGATCATGGCACTGATTTTTGCTATGAATCTTCATCCACACAAGTAAATATCACATGCCAAGACAACTCTATCACTGAGCTCAAAATTTTGGGTGATAAGTCAACCAAGGTTGGTGATTTTGATGGGTTTGCAATTGCAAATCAAACTTTATCAGAAAACTTCTCCATGGATTCATTTTTTGTTACTTTGGCGAGGCTTACAAGCTTGAGAGTTCTTAGCTTGGTGTCTTTGGGGATTTGGGGTCCACTTCCGGACAAGATTCATCGTCTGTCTTCACTTGAATACTTGGATTTGAGTTCCAATTTTCTCTTTGGTTCGGTTCCTCCTAAGATTTCTACAATGGTGAAGCTTCAAACTATCAAACTAGATGACAATTTCTTCAATGAGACACTCCCAGATCAGTTTGATTCACTATCTAATATGACATTTCTAAGCTTGAGTAACAACAAGTTAAAGGGTCCATTTCCATCTTCCATACGAAGAATTTCCACTCTCGAGAATCTAATTTTGTCGAAGAATGAAATATCCGGGAGATTACCAGATCTTAGTAGCTTAAGTAGCTTAAATGTGTTGGAATTGAGTGGAAACAAATTAGACTCTAATCTACCTGCATTGCCAAGAGGGTTGGTCATGGCTTTTCTCAGCAAAAACTCCTTCTCAAGTGAGATTCCGATGCATTACAGCCTGCTAAACCAGCTACAACATCTAGATTTGTCATTCAATTCACTAACAGGAATTCCTCCTGCTGCACTTTTCTCATTGCCAAACATCAGTTACTTGAATTTGGCATCGAATACGTTGAATGGCTCACTTCCAACCCGTCTACATTGTGGAGCCAAACTGAGGTTTGTTGATATATCAAACAACAGAGTAATGGGAGCATTACCGTCTTGTTTGAACAATGAATCGGATAAAAGAGTCATTAAGTTTGATGGAAATTGCCTATCCACCGGCGCTCATGGTCAGCATACAGAATCATATTGCTTAGAAGCAGTCCACATGAAGTGGAAAGAACATGGAGGCAAAAATGTAGGAATATTAGTGGGTCTAATTGTTGGTATGCTAGTTATTATGGTGCTTCTGGTTGTCGGGTTTCTCATCCTGTGCAGACGATACTGCCAACGAGGAGTATCGGACCAGCATTTGCTGCATAAATCAGTGCAAGATCAGTCAGCAAGAGGGTTCAACACTGATATCTTAACAAATGCAAGTAGGTATCATTTTCCAGTTCCACTATTACATTAGTGACCTTATTTTTCAATGTTAGCGGCAAAAAAATGAACCTTAACTTTTTCTTCTCTACTCTTCAGGGTATATTTCTGAAGCTGTAAAGCTGGGCTCACAAAATCTCCCGGTGTGTCGGTCGTTTACATTCGAAGAGTTGAAGGAAGCTACAAACAACTTTGATAACTCTTCATTTATGGGTGAAGGTTCATATGGGAAGGTACTGTCATTAACATCAAGTATTCTATAAAAATATTTTATGAACAAAAAACATTTTCCTTAAACTGATTCTTTATTTCCTTTGTTTTCCTAGCTTTACAAAGGAAAATTAGAGAATGGAACCCAAGTTGCTATAAGGTGCTTGCCTTCATCGAAGAAATATACGAATCGAAACCTTAAACTCAGGCTAGATTTGCTTGCAAAGCTTCGGCACCCACATTTGGTTTGCCTTTTGGGGCACTGCATAGATTGTGATGGACAAGACAATTACAGTGTGAACAAAGTCTTTCTTATATACGAATATGTGTCTAACGGAAATTTTCTTACTCATCTCTCAGGTAATTTCGAAACATTTTGTTTTGTAAGATAATAGCTGCTGTTGTAATCAAGCACAAACAAAAGTGTAGTTAGCTAATAGCCTTTGCATTTGCATTCATATATGTATGTGTAGAGAATACTCCTGGAAAGTCTCTAAATTGGTCAGAGAGATTAGCAGTTCTAATTGGAGTTGCAAAAGCTGTGCAATTCTTGCATACTGGAGTTATTCCAGGTTTCTTCAACAACCGATTGAAGACGAACAACATCTTGCTCGATGAGCACCTGATTGCAAAGTTGGGTGACTATGGACTGTCTATCATTTCAGAAGAAATTAGCAACAATGGGGTAAGAAATTAGCTACATTTGATGATGAATTTTATGTCCTTGATGTAACTTACTTTTTGATCTCAAGTGATAATGACTTGTTTTCATTATTTGTAGAAAAAACAACAAGACAATAAATCATGGTAAGGATTTCATTTTATCAAAAGCAATATTGTGTTGTGATCCACTGACATTTCCTGTTAAAATTTATGTCAGTACTTTTTCCTGCATATATTTAACAAAATCGATTTCTTTTTCCAGGCAAATGACAATATTAGAGGATGATGTTTTTAGCTTCGGGTTCATGTTGATCGAGGCAATTGTTGGACCTTCAGTATCTGCTCGAAAGGGAGCATTTCTGAGAGACGAGTTGGTAAATATCGAAAATCTTTCCTGATGGATTGAGATTAATGTTGGTATAACGCGGGAGAAGTTTTGAAACTAGATGCTGCATTTTACAGGCATTGTTAAACAGCCAAGATGACCGCGGAAAGATGGTGAACCCAATCGTGCTAGCGACTAGCTCACAAGAATCCCTCTCAGTTGTGATCTCCATTGCAAACAAATGCCTTTGTACTGAATCATGGAGTAGGCCATCTTTGGAAGACGTCCTTTGGAACTTACAGTATGCAGCTCAAGTCCAGGCAACAGCAGATAACGAACAGAGATTTGGAAACGTAACACTTTAATCAGTTCTCTACGTATGCAATGATTGATTCAAAACTTGTTCATTCCATATTCAGGATCCTGGAAATGTTTTTCTATTAAGTAGCAGATACATTTGAGGGCATTCAACTCGTAAACGTGCCTCCATCTGGACAGCTGCTATTATCAGTTTCTTCTTCACTGGGAAAATATGTTTAAAAGTAATTCTAAAACACCGACAACGATAATAGTAAAACTTTTAAACTCCAGAGGCTCAATCTAACAATACAGAACAAACTGAAATGTCATCAGATACCCTTCTCAAGCATTGCCCTAACCCTCATTGGAAGACCATAAAGCTTTATGAATCCGGCAGCGTCAGCCTGATTGTATATATGTCCACTCTCAAACGAAGAGATGTCCTCCCTGTACAGACTGTACGGGCTCTTCCGCCCTGTTACGGAAACAGATCCTTTGTACAACTTAAGAGTCACTGAACCGGTTGTTGTCTCCGTGATCTTCTCCATAAATGCATCCATTGACTCACGAAGTGGATCGAACCACCTTCCTGCATAAACGAGCTCTGCATACTTTAGGGCAATAGAATCTTTAACTTGCATTGTTTCTCGGTCAAGTGTTAAGGACTCAAGTTCGCGTGCAGCAGCGAAGAGGATAGTGCCACCAGGAGTTTCATAGACTCCGCGGCTTTTCATCCCAACAAGCCGGTTTTCAACCAAGTCAATACGGCCAATTCCATGTCTCCCTCCGATCTCATTGAGTTCAGCAAGAAGGGATGCCGGAGAAAGCTCTTTTCCATTAACTGAGACAGGGAGGCCTGAAACTATTCCAATTTCTATGTATCTGCAGAAGATGAATGAAAGAGACTAAATTGAAATTGAAATTCAAACTACTCAATGAGTTAGAAATGTTGAATAAAAGATGAAACAAAAAAACCTACTCGGGTTTGTCAGGTGCATCTTCAGGATCAACAGACATCATATACATATCTTTCTTTGGCTCATTTGCTGGGTCTTCCAAGATGTCTCCCTTTAATGTCACAGGTATAAAAATTTCAGAGGAGCAAAATCAAAATAGAAAGAAAAAAAAATAAAATCTATAATTTCTGAGATATCCCATGCAAGATAATAATGATTTAAACTAAATATTTCTACACAAAATCAGAGCATCAATGCAAGTTTTACAAATCATTGGATAATTGGGATAAAATCACCAATTCCAGAACCGAATCAGTTTATGTAATTCCTTCCAGCATCATGAACAGAATGCTTAATATTAGATTAACAAAATCATGGATCATACATATAACATACTTCAAAAACTTACTACAGGTAAGCATATTGAGAACAAGCACGTAATTCCACCTACTTCTCATATCCTAGGAGAAGGGTATACAAGTCCTCATATAATGCAATAAAAGATGTCACGTCACCATAAAAGTGCGTCTTTACATTTAGATTGACTGAATTTTTTTTTTTATTTTTTTTATTTTTTTATGAGAAACAGAAATTGTATTAACAGAAGAAGTGAACCAGAGTTCCACTATAGGGACCATGCAATCCAAGAGAAAGATCTTCTATACCTATAGCAATAACAACAAAAACATCTATTAAAAATGTCTTTCATTCTTCTTTCATTAAATATGTCATATGTTGCATCTAAAACAGGGGCCTGTGACATATCTGTATATGCATCCCTATTTGCATGAACAAATTTACAAGTTTTGATTCATCCAAGCATATCATCAAAGTGGCAGAACAATGAGTGCCCAATAATAAAAACAGATTTTCAACATCTATTTTAAAACACGCTGAAGACCATGACTTGAGATCCATATCGTATTAAATACTGTAAGCCAAAAAGGATATCATAACAGTGACATTTACCTCATGGCTCAAGTGCCATAAGTTACGGTCTCTGCTGTATATGGATTTTTTTGTCACAGGGACAGGCACGTTATGCTTCTTAGCATATTCAATAGCATCTTCTCTACCCTGAATATCCCATTCCCTCCATGGAGCCACAACATTCAGTTCCGGATTTAAAGCAAAGAATGTCAGCTCAAAGCGAACCTGAAGAACAAGGCAAGCAAGGTTAAGTCAGACTGTCAGAATAAAAAATACACAGAGTCTCATTATATCAAAGATTAAATTTTTTAACATGCCTGATCATTTCCTTTCCCGGTACATCCGTGTGAGACAGCATCAGCTCCAACTTCTTTGGCGACATCCACCATGGCCTGTCATCACAATACATCAATATAACAATAAGTTTATCATAAACAAAGAAACTCAATCAGTGCAGGGATAACCAACAAAAAATTATGGGCTATAATTTGCATAGATAATTAACCAAGAAGAGCAAAAATGACCAAAAGAAGGCTAAATTTACATCTCTCTGATAAACATACGGAAATCAGAGCCTAGAGCACCAACAAAAAATTATGGGCTATAATTTGCATAGATAATTAACCAAGAAGAGCAAAAATGACCAAAAGAAGGCTAAATTTACATCTCTCTTATAAACATACGGAAATCAGAGCCTAGAGCAGACACCTGGAATTCAAAACAGCTATTTGCTACAAATCCCAAACTAGGATATCACCTTTGCAATAACAGGGCGGGCCATTGAGGTTCCCAACAAGTATTTCCGTTCATAAATTGCGCCAGCTCGCAAGCAAGGAAATATGAAGTCCCTCACAAATTCCTCCTGCAAATCCTTCACCACTAACTGACAAGCTCCACTAGCCTTGGCCTTTTCTTCCAAACCTTCCAACTCCTTGATACCCTACAAATTAGCACTTGTTATTAAGCACACTGAATTATTACATAATCATCATTCAATAGGGAAAGGGGGGAATAAGAGCACAAAAATAGGTCCAACAATGTACTAAGTATACATTGATGCATTTGACGTACTTGGCCAACATCGGCAGTGAAGCAAACAACCTCGCAACCATAATTCTCCCTGCAAAAAAAAAAAGAGGTAGATAACGTATATGATTAAAAATACAAATGATTCCAAAAAATGAGCAGGGTTAATGGATCCCACCCTGAAACAACCAAAAAGTAAGTTTCAATTCACATCTAAAAACCTTAACTTATACGAATAGAATACAAATAATTCCAAAAAATGAGCAGGTGAAAGGATCCCACCCCGAAACCAAAACGAAAGTTTCAATTCACTTTACGAAAATAAATTGCAAAGGAATGCTGCTGGCAGAACTTAAAATTATATAGCAAGCCCTTTTTGAAGGAGATGTGCTCAAGCAAGAAACTGTTGTAATGTTTGGTTGACAAAGAGAAACATACAGTTCTTCATTGGCACCACATCAATTACCAGAATACCCTAGTTTGACGGCAGCTCTATACTTATCACAAAGCACATTCACATTGCTTTTCAAATTCTCTAAACCACTATGCTGCTACCACTGCTTGTTAAACAAATATTTGCAAAACTTCCAGAATTAGGGTATTTAAAAGAAGAAAAGAAAATGTCATAGCAATCTCATACTGTATCCACATTCCAGAGCCTCCTATTCAAAGCAAAAACAGCAATTTATGATTCATCGGCCATGAACAAGACATATTCTAAAACATAAAATAAGGGCCACACCTTAACCATGGGACAATGACCGAAGTGTCTAATCCCCCACTATATGCTAAAACAACTTTTTTCAATTTTCCTCGTAGCCCTCCATTATTCGTAGCTGGGGAAACTTTCCCCTCTTTCTCACTTGACAGAACTGCTTTAATGGCTGCAAATGAAGGACAGAATATCAGCATACATAAAAGGAGTAAATAAAAAAAATGTAGGAGCCAGAGAATAATCAAAATAGCCGAAAAGTCAGTGAGGTTAGACACTTGTCATTAGGTGGGGCCATGAAAAAAACTATCCAAGATTAGCATCTTTTCGCACTTCGCTACTTTAAGGTATACAATGACATAATCTACAATAAGATCAAACTTGTGTACTTAACAAAATCAACTTGTTTTTCATCTGATCATTTAAGAAGACAATGTGCATTAAATCATTTTCTTGAGGATCCTGGTTGCAGGTCAATTAAAAGAAAAGTAATGGACTCATATTGAAGTCTACATTGTGCTACTTTTTGAATAAAACAAAAGTAAATCAAAATCATCTTCAAATAAAGAAGATAGCAAAGAAATATTCTCTAACCAAACCATACCTTGCCTGTTGCGAGTTCGAACAACATTGCAATTATTACCAGCAACTACATGACCATGAAGCTCACTAGTTCTTGCCCCGAACTGCAAACAGATATTAAAAAATGTCCCGATTATTCACGCACAAAATATTAAGTAGAAGCATAAATCAAACGCTACACGTGATAATAGCGCAAAAAAAATAAAAAAAAACACAGAATTACTACCTCTTGAAACTTTGTTGGGCAAGAAACTTTATCATGATATAGCAAAGAGCCTGCAAATTACATCAATCCCATATAAATGTCAATAGATCAAACACTTTTTTATATCAATTTTCTTTTTTTTTTTTTCTTTGTTTCACTGCACTTAAATTTTTTTTATCAAAATAAAACAACACCAAACTTTAAAATAAAAAAAAAACACTTTGAAGCTCAATGTATGTTCATCGGCAGAAATGAATGTAAGAAGAGAGAAAACTAACCTCTTTTGGGGCTATGAAAAGCTAGATTGATCGATGAACATGGCGATACGGCCTTGAGTTGAGCCATGTCCCTGTTATTTTGATAACACTCTTTTTGCTTTGATTATTGAAGAGAGAGAAAGACAAGCTAAAAACAGTTGAGGGAACGTTAGGGTTTTCAGTATTAAAAAGTAGGGATATTATTATATCCCCCCTGACAATTGAAGGAACGGCATTTTGCCCCCTCTATTTTCAGAATTATCAATATTCCCCCTGCCGTTATCCAACAGTTCAAAAAGTCAAAACAAGTGTGTTGACTGTTAAATGTTAAGGGTAGTCTTGTAATTGAAGATGGTAAACGAGAAAAAAATGGCGAAATCAGAAATGATTAAAAAAGGGGGATGTGCCTTCCCACTATCCTCTACTCTCTCACCCTCTCCCTCTCCTCCTCCGTACTCTCTCGCCGCCGCCGCTATCACCATCGTCTCCCACTTCCCTCTCTTCTCTTTCTTCACCGCTACCACTATCCGCGCGCTCTCTCTCTTCTGTGCAATGGATGCTCTGGTTTTGTTCGAGTATGATTGATGTTTGCGTTTTAGATGGATGGCGGTTGTGATTTTGATTTTTGATTTGGCAGTGGACAGAAGTAGTGTTTGAGGGTGTTGAGGATTATTGTGGTTCCCGGCGGCTAGGGTTTGTGTTTGAGCGGAGGAGGCGGCGGCTGTCTGTGTTTGGGTGTGGTGGTGGATTAGGTTAAGGTTTGGTGAAGATGATGACGATGTAATTACTTATTTAGCCCTTATTGAGTTATTTTATACTCCTTTTAAATTTGTGTGAAGGACAAAGGAAGTCTTTTCGTTTATTCCAATTAATGAGCAAAGGCTATTTAGTCTTTTCGCCTACCGTTAGTGTCGGACAATCACTTTTGTTAACGATTGACAACTGCAAGGGGAAAATGTCTAATTCTGAAAATAGAGGAATAAAATGTTTTTCCTTCAATTTTATGGGGAATAAAATAAAATCCTGAAAAGTAGCTTTTGTAAAGGGGGAATGCTATCTACTTTTCCCATTTATTTTTCCCATTTATTTTTCCCATTCATTGTTTGACACGTGTACACTTTTTCATTTAATAAAGAGAGCTTCTTTTGACAATCCAATTTTTTCTTTTTACACTTCTTTTCTAAAAACACTTCATTCTCAAAATTTAAATTTAAAAAAATTCTAAGGACACTTCATTTTATTACAAGATTACCCTTTTTATCCTTTTTGAATTAAATTATTAAAAATAGAAATTATATCTCCTAAATCATTAGATTAATTATTACATATTAAATACTCTATCCTAAATTTTTAATTACCATATTTAACTCTCTCTCCTCCAATACATATCTCTAATTTTCTATCCCCATTCTTTCTCAAGCAAGATTAACAATTAAGAAAAAAAAAACTTACTAATAAGCTTGATTTTTAGGAACCGTATGTATGTATATATTAAAAATATATATATATATTTTAAAAAGTATCTTATTTTTTTTAAATCGAAATATGAAAATGTTTTTTGTAACTCTTGTAGGTATGTGATTGTCTAGAGAACTTTAATTCTTTCATTAGTCTTAGAAATTATGAGTTTAATCGAATCTAGTTGCAATAATTCAAGTTTTCATATATCTTTTTTTTTTTTTTTTTTTTTGAAAATTGACTTTTTAATATATATATATATATATATATATATATATTACTATTAGTAAAAAACCAAAATATTCATAAGTTTTTATTTCTTTAACTATTAATCAAAGATTGATTGAGAAAGTATGGAAATATGATTTTTATTTTTATTTTTTTAAAAATGGAGAGAGATTAATTAGGAGAGAGTGTTTAATATGGTAATAACATATTTAAGAGAGAGAATTTAATACATAATATTTAATATAATGATTTAGGAGAGAGAATTTCTTTTTTTAATAATTTAATTAGTTTGGAGTGTCTTTAAATTATTTTGTCTTGTTTAGTAATTTTAATTTAGGTTAAAATTGTCATTAATAAAAAAAAACTAAAGTGGAGTGCGAATAGATAATTTGTGGATTGTAAGGAGAAGCTCTTTTTAATAAAAGCCCTCACTTTTTACTACAAAGCTTGTTTACATATTTACCCTTGATGGTTGCTTTTATCATTTCATTAATAAAGGGTAAATATGTAAACAAGTTTTGTAGTAAAAAGTAAGAGCTTTTTATTAAATAAAAAAGTATACACGTGTTAAACAATGAGTGAGAAAGATAAATGGAAAAGTCAAATGGAAAAGGTAGGTAGCATTCCCCTTTATAAAAAACCTGAAAAAGTAGCTTTTACAAAGAACCGGACGGAATGTTGTCGTTTTACTGTTGTGTAGTCAAATGTAGCCGCCAATTGTCCCAAGTCACAATCTGCTGAATATTATTTGGATGTTTGGTATGCCATATAATACGCACCGGACAATATTGTACGAGATTGGAGTGGACTGAACTTGATTGGATTGGATTGGATACATTCTTGTGTTCGATGCTCCACCGCACTGCACCGTATTGGACTTGTTGCCGCAGTACACATCTATCAAAATTTAATTTTTTTTTATGACTTTGTCTTCTTTTCGATACTTATTTTAATTTATTTTTATCCAATGAAATTTTAATTTAAATAAATAATGTGATTCAATTTTTTAAATTTTAATAGTTTATTGATTCGTATACATAATAAAGTAATATAATATCATACATAATCTAAAATATACATAATCAAAATTATAGCCTCAAAATTAAAAACACATTATTATTTAATTCAATGTGAAAAAAAATAAATACATATTTGTAATACTAATGTTTATGTCTTTAGCTAGTATATGTTTTTAAAAAAATTGGTATATGTTTTTTACAAAAATTCTTTACTCTCCTTAGGAACTACCGAATTATTTCTGTCAATTTTTTTTTTATCAAATTATTAAATTTAAAAATTTGTTTGAGATACAAATTTGTCTTTTTATAATACTTATTTTATTTTTTTTTTGGAAATCAAAATTTTAATTTAAATAATTTGTTATACAGTAGAACCCCTGTAAATTAATCTCCTATAAATTAATATCCTTTCTAAATTAACAAAAAATCTCGGTCCCGACTCAGGCCAATGTAAAAAATTAATAAACCCTTCTATCGTAATAATTAATAATTTCATTTTAGAACTCAGTGTAAAATTTCGGTCTCGACTGTCGCATAAATTGATAATTCCATAAAATTACAAAAATATATTACATAATAATTAAGAACTAAAAAAATACTTCAAGATGCTAGTTTGCACAAAGCCATAATGCTTGATATTTTTGATTTCATCCTTTATCTTTTGAATTGTCCTCTTATTATAACAAAGAAGATAAAAAAAGAGATAATTTTTAAGAACTGTTAGGAATAGAATTTTTAGGTATATCATGAGATCTCTCTTGTTATATACAACCAAAAATAAGAATCACTATTTATAGGGTAAGTATCCTTGGTTACTAAGTAATCACATTCCCAAAAGGAATTGAAAATTTTCTTAATAAATCTTTCCTAAACAAGGAATTCCGAGAAAAGAAAAAAAAAAAAAAAAAAAACTTTCCTTGAAGAAGAAAACCGACTAAACAAGGAATCTCAAAAAGGAACACTCCCTAAATAAGAAAACCGATTACCACACATTTTCTAAGACAAAATAACACTTTACAATGTAAAACTCTTCAAATTAATAACCCCTCTAAATTAATACTCAAGGATGGGTCCCAAGAATATTAGTTTAGAGGGGTTCTACTGTACAATAGAACCCCTGTAAATTAATCTCCTATAAATTAATATCCTCTCTAAATTAATAAAAAATCATGGCCCCGACTTGGGCCAGTATGAAAAATTAATAAACCCCTCTACCGTAATAATTAATAATTTCTCCCAGTGTAAAATTTTAGTCCCGACCGTCGCATAAATTAATAATTCTATTAAAGTACAAAATATATTACATAATAATCAAGAACTAGAAAAGTGCTTCAAGATGCTAGTTTGCTCAAGGCCACCATATTTGATATTTTTGACTTTATCATTTATCTTTTGAATTGTCCACTTGTTATAACAAAGAAGATAGAAAATAGAGAATTTTTAGGAGCTATTAGGAATACAATTTTTAGGTATATCTTGAGATCTCTCTTGTTATATACAACCAAATAATAAACCTCACTATATATCCTTGATCTCTAAGTAATCACATTCCCAAAAAGAATTGGAAATTTTCTTAATAAATCTTTCTTAATCAAGGAATCTTGAAAAAAAATAAAAATAATAAAAATAATAAAAAAAGGAAATTTCTCTGAAGAAAAAAACTGACTAAACAATGAATCCCGAAAAAGAACTTTCCCTAAATAAGAAAACCGACTTGCACACAAAATAACACTTTACAATATAAAACCCTTTAACTTAATAATCCCTCTAAATTAATACTTAAGGGTGAGTCCCAAGAATATTAATTTAGAGGGGTTCTACGTAAATGAAAATGTCTTCATCTTTTTTTTCTTTTTCTTTTTCTTTTTTCTTTTTTTTTTTTTTGGTTAAACCTCATTTGTAATAGTTTTTATTATTTTTATATTTTTCTTTTTAAATTTTTAATTTTACCTGACAAAACCCGTAAACTAGACTTCATAGATGGAATCATGAAATGCGGTAGGTAAGTGTGCATGTCAAATCATGCATACGCAATGAAGAAAAAAAGAACAGAGATCTTTTCGAAGTCCGATCGTGGAACACCCTTCTATGATGGACTGATTAGTACTACAAGAGCCGGATTAACATATAGTACTGTCCAGCCCATTAGTCCAATCCAGTACAACGTAACAAACGAGTCCTTATAATTTATAATAAAAAGTAAATTTCAACAAGATTTTTCCCTAACTTTAGAAGAAACTAGTAAAATGGCTCGTGCTTTGTTGTGGGAGTATTATGCCGTTTTATATATTATTTTTAATTTTAATAAATTTTATCTATCTAAATAATGAAACAAAAAAAATTAAAATATAAAAAATATATTAATCAAACATATAATGATAACCAAGTAAAATAATAATTATAATAATTCTTTACCAAATAAAAATATCAGTTATATTGATATGTATATGTGTAAATACGAAAACAATATATTCATAGTGCAATGAATATTAATACGAGAAACAAAAGTCTGTGCATTAAATATTAATGTGAAACAAAAGTATCATGCATTACACATATTTTGTCTATTAAAATGAATTTATTTAATTAAATGGGTAATTAACATAATTTAATAGTAATTATAGGGGCAAAACTAGAAGTTTGAAGTTGGGGGGGGGGGGGGGGGCAAAGTTTATTTAACGAATTTTCTGCGGTATGCATAATGATGACACAAACAATCAAATTAGCAATTTCTTACACGTAATCTAAAATAAAAAGAGTAAAAGCGTACCTATTTAAAAATAGGTCATGAGAATGTATTCGTCTTTGACTTGAGAATATACTTTAACAACAAAAATATCTTTTAAGCATCATTGATTCACTGTGATATCAATAGTTTGCAAGAACCTGTATATAATATAAGGTAATGAATTTAGAACCCAAATTCAAACTTAAACATAGGCACAAATAATATAACAATATAACACTCCAAAGACAATGAACAAATATATCTAATAAATATAAACGCATACGAAATAATTATAACATTGAACAATAATTTATTAACTAAAAAAAGATGATAATTAAGAACTTTAAAAGGCATAATTTTCCATTATATCTCTAACACTTCTAATGTTTACACACAAAATACATCTCCAATTATCTCCAAATATCTAGTCAAATGTGACTAAGATATATACAAAAAAGAAGAAAACAGAAAAGGACCGTTATCCATACAAAAAGATCATCTCCAAGTCTCCAAATATCTAGTCAAGTGTGACTAAGATATTTTGCAACATCTAGTCAACTACCTCCAAAAAGATCTTCTCTTAATACAAAATGAAGAAAGCACAAAAGAGAATACGAACATCTTTCAAAGTTGCACATGGTGTTCTTTTAATAGATTGAAGTCATCTATTATCGAATCTGAACTAAATTTTTCTGCAATTTCCTTTTCAATGTAGACAGTCAAGTAATTTGCAAGAAACTTATCATCCAGCTTGTTGCGAAGACTTGTTTTAACTAATTTCATAGCTGAAAATGCTCTCTCTGTAGTTGCTGTGGAAACTGGAAGAGTCAATACAAGACGAATCAATCTATCAATTAGAGGAAACTGATATGAGTTTCTTGTTTCCATCAATCCTCGACACAATTCAGAGATTGTAGACATTTTTTGAAACTCTTGATGGTGAGACACATATAACTTAAAATGTTTCAATTCAAATGCCAAAAGATCTCTCTCATATTGTGTAAAATCCTGAGGATAAAATTTATGAGCCAATTTGTAAATGCTATCAACACTAAGGGCTCGTTTGGTGCACGGGATAGGATAGGATTATTTTCATGGGATAGGATAGGATTGAATTGGATTGGATTAATTATAGTGATTCCCATGTTTGGTGCAACATGGGATTAGATTAAAAATAGTACTATACTATGTTTGGTATGTCATTGGATTGGAGAAAAATAATGTAATTATAAATTTTAAAAATAAAAAGTTGTTTTGAATAAATAAATAAAAAACCAATCAGAGTATCAATGATTCAATGTATCATATCTTTCCCATCATCTCCTGCATCTCTATCTTCTTTTACATTTCACCACTTTATTGAAAAGAAAAACGATCTCTCTCCTCCTCTCATCTCTTTCTCTCACCAAAAATAATCATCAGATTCATTCATACCAAAAAATCTGTTGAATCAAGCTCATCCATCCATCTTCATCCAAATTCAATAGCAATCACAAACCGAACAAAAAAAAACCCACGATCAAACCCATACCCAAATCAAAACAAAATCAAAACCAAACACCCATTTCAGATCTCCTCATATCGGCGCTCGATCTCGCCGCCGAATGTTTTACCAGAGAGAGAGAGAGAAATTCCAGATTTGCTTTGTGGTGGTCTTTGTTCATTTGGGTTTGTTCATCTCATATTTCTTTTTTCTTTATTTATTGTTAAAAAATTTTGTTATGGTGAGAACTGAGAAATAAATGTTCATATGATAAAAAAAAATCGATTTTTTTTTGGAATAGATTGAAATGAATGTTGTTTGGATCTTGATTGTTTTTTATGGGTTTTTTAATTGATTGAAGAAGTTTTTTCTGGGTTTTTTTTTTTAATTGATTGAAAAATTGGATGAGATTCATTTGAATCCCACCATTTTGGTTGGGACTAATTTATCCCATATCAGTGGGATAAAATTTTCAGATAGGACTAATTTATCCCATCCCACTGATCAGCCAAACATGGGAATGGGATTAAAAACAAGCTGATTCCCATCCCATCCCATGTGCCAAACGGGCCCTAAATGACTTAAAACCATCTCTAGGATCTAGGTAAGAGTAAGTAGTTCAATTGCTTGCACATTGAACCAAATATTTAGTTCATATAATTGAGAGTCAATTGCAGCTGTGAATACATCAACCTGATAGTGATGCTCAATTGTAATGTGATCTCTTTGTTGACAAGAACGACCACGGCCCATTAAGTAACGAGCACTCATATCAGGAACAATAATTTCATACCTTGCACAAAATGATATCAAAACTTCAACTAAAGTATCCCAACCATCTTCTCTGATATTTTGGATAAGTGACTTTGTTGTTGAAACAAGATGCATAGCATTTGAAGCATTTGAAATATTTGAAATATCTTGGGACTTTTGTTGCAAAGCTTGACAAAGAATATCTGTGAGCCCCATGATTTCCTTCATCAAATGTAAGATAAATATGAATTCAAATGATGTAATAGTATCATAAGCAGTATCTGCATCCCCGCGTTGAGAATAATTGGATCCCTTGTTTATGATATTTTGAAAAACAACACACGTTGGCCCAAAAAACCTCAATAAGCTACAAACATAATGAAAATGAGAACCCCAATGAGTATCCCCTGCTCTTTGCAAAGCTCTAAGTTGATTTGCCCCTTTACCAGTTTCAAGTTCATCAATAGCTATCATATGTGTAATTGCATCTGCCTAAGCACATTGTAGTTCACTATTGCGTTTGCAAGAGGCACTAATTATATTCACAACAAAAGTTAGCTTTGAAAAGAATTGATGCACGGGAATTACCTCTCTGGAAGCAGTGACTAATGCTAATTGTAGTCGGTGAGCCATACAATTGATATAATAAGCATATGGACACTCACGGATAAATAATGCTTGTAACCTATTCCACTCATCACGTATGTTACTAGCTCCGTCGTAACCTTAGCCTCTAATATTCTGAATATTAAGAGCATGACGAGAGAGAACTAGAGATAGCTCTTTTTTAAGAGTTATTGCCATGGTATCTTTGACATACACTACATCAAGAAAACGCTTTCTTATAAAACCGTCTTTATCAACAAATCTCAATACAAGAGCCATTTGCTCCTTCTTAGCTACATATCTAACCTCGTCAACTAGGATGCGAAATTTAGAATCTCCAATTTCCTCACAGATGTGCATTCTCACCTTATTAGAGAGAATTTGTAAGAGTTCTTTTTGAATTTTTTGTGAGGTATATTTTGCATTTTTTTGGAGCATTCTCTAATACAACTTTGGTAACACCATCATTGTAAGTTGCCAAAACTTTTAACATCTCAATAAAATTACCTCGATTTTTTTATTCCAAAGATTTATCATGGCCTTTAAAAAAACATCCTTGAAATGTAAGCCATCTAATTGAATCACTAGAAGCCTTGAGTCGTAAGCAATTATTTGTAACTTGTTCAGAAGTTTGACGATTAATGACCTTGTCAATATGGCGAGCTTGATTAATTAAATATTCACAAGCTTACACACAAGCCTTGTGTGTTGTAATACAATCTTCACCCACATGGTTTCTTAAAGGACACCTTTTGCCGTCATTAACTTTCTTCCAATTTGTAAACTCATCACTAGTAAATGCATTTGATCCATATCGTCTATCATGTGGCTTTGCAAAAAGAAAACAATGGAAGCAAAATGCTGCATCCTTGGAAGGGGAATATTCTAACCAAGAAAACGTTTTAAACCAAGAAAACTGAAATCCACGAGGATGATTTGCTGGCCCAGAAAAAGGATATTTTGAAAGAAGATATTGATATGGTCCAGCTTTGATGTAGGCTCGTCGAATTTCATCTTGCTTATTGATTGGATATTCCCAAATTTGACGGCGTAATCCAGGATCACGTTATAAATAATTTTCATTACCATCAACTTCTTTTGATTCAACTCCAGGAGTTTCAGATGGACGTTGAACGTCCATTAAAGATACTAGTAGTGGCATGTCCCTTTCATTATTGTCAACTTCTTTTAATTCAACTTTGGGAACTTTAAAAGGACATAACTCATTTGACGATGACTCTAGAGGTTTGTCACCACCAGACAAAACTTGTCATTTAAATAAAGAATCAATAGTTTTAAGTTTAACCATAATTCCAACTATGATTTTCAAGATGACTATTATAAAGCACAAACCTGAAAACCATTTAACATGCTTATATAAATTTCAATTAAATTAGAGGAAATGATAATGTAAAAATACAATTAGCACCTTAACAAAACCATAATCAAAATACAACTAGATAGGTTTATTTAAAGCAAAATTTATATAGATTTTTTAGATACCAAAAGCATACATTGATATACATTTTATTTATCAATAACCGAATTAACACATAAAATTGCAATAAAATATAATATTTCAATAACAAAATGAAGTAACCAACAACAACAACACAATCGGTCAATCAGAAAGTTTAATTAGAGCTTGGAAGTATACCCAATAACCCAAAAAGCACAAAATTCGTCTATCACAAATTTTCAATAAAAAAAACATCAAAATTTCACTACGTCTATCAAACTATCACAAATTCAAAATAAATAAAAAAAACATAAAAATTTCACTAAACCATTTAAGTCTAAAGAAACATGAACTCTCTCAGTCTCTCATTCTCTGATTCTCAGTTTATTCAAATTTCAATATTTAATATTTTCTCTGTCAAAATAAATTAAAAAATACCTAATTGATTTTCAAAAAAGAAAATTATGTAATTGAAATGGAAAAGGAAAATAAAATCTAACCTTTGAGTTGTTTAACACTTTAACATGAAGCAACAAAAGAGGTGAGAATTGAGCACTAAGCAGAAACTCGTGCTTATCTGACCGAAGCAAAGAAGCGGTGGGTCATTGGATTGTCTAGGTGACTAGGTGAATTGCTGAATTGGGAGTGGTGGTAGTACTGTGGTAGTCTAGGTTGGGAATTTCCGAATTGGGAGTGGTAGCAGTATTATGGCAGAAAGTGACGGGTGTGTTTCCAAATTAGGAGTGGTAGTAGTATTGTGGTAGAGAGAGATGGTTTGGTTTCAATTTTACACTCACTGGTTTGTGACTTTGTCACTTTGTGAGTTAATTTTGTTTTTTGTTTTTTAATTTTTATTTTATTTTAGTTTTTGTTGATAAGACTAAGAGGAACACATTATTACAAGTGAGGACATGTCATGGCCATACATGAAAGTACTTTTATATTATTATATACATATAATTAAAAAAATAAGTACAATAGACTTGTTAGTGATTGTTAGTGAGTACATATTAATTATAGGATTTTTTTAATAACTTTTAAAAATACATAAATTTTTTTTTTAAAAAAAAGTCAGCAGGGGCCACGGGCCCACGGCCCATGCTGGCCTCTACACTGTTCCACCCCTGAGTAATTATCATAGCTCTAGAGCTTTATTGAGTGATCCATGGGTGAAGCACGAAAATCCTGCCGAACTTGGTTTGACATTTTTGTGACATTTATAATATGATTTATACCATCATCCTCTACTGAGATCTTACTCTATTATAATTGCTTGACATGCAAAAGCTTTATTCTATACAATAACAACAGTGAAAGATAAGATATACAATTTTGCTAATAGAAAAATTTTCGAGAAAAAAAAAAAAACATAATTGATTTTAGAAGCTATAATTTTAGTTGATGTGATGTTACCTTATTTTCAGCAGGATCAAACAAATATAATTCTTGAATTTTTTTTACTTTCAATGTTTTTGATGGTTTCACTATTTAGTTCACTCCTTGCTGAATGCTGATTGAGGAAGAGTAATGATGGGTGATTCCATGTTTTGAAACCTTAAAATAATAATTATACAATAAGTCATTAAATTAAAATAAGAAGAAATAAAACAAAGAAGATACAAATTATGCAAACAAATAAATTATTTTTTCTTGTATTCAGAAAGTTATGGGACATCAGGGTTGAAGACGCATATTGTATAATATGAGCTGCTAAGCACTGGTTTTCCTATAGTATATATAAAAAATCATTAATAAAGTTAATAGTATTGCAAGTTGTTACAATGTAAAATAAATAAGATTAAGATCAACATTGATATTCTTTGACTTTCAGGCTTGTTATAGCAATGAACACAGGAGGAGAAAGTGTTGCTAATATTTGTTCATTAAAAGTCATTGCAATATCAGCTATAAAGTAATTCTAATTTTTCTCATTTCTATTATAACATAAAAAGAAAGATATAAAACAATTTAATATTATGTTTTTATATCTTGAATTGAATGAATAAGTAAATATATCAGTGTATATAAATAAAAAAATTAAAAGTTGATATTTACTTTGTATTTTGAATATGAATATCTTTTTTTTTTTTTTTTTTTTTTTTTCATATCTAGTATTATGGACGGACACCACTTCAGTTGCTTGCAAAGCAATGAGACATCCAAATATGTCTTTCCAATTTTTTTTTTTTTTTTTTATGCTAGTGTCCATAAAAATATAAATATAAGATTTACAATATGAAATACTTTATAATTTATTCAATTACCTGTAAGGATAACATCATTATTTACTCTTGATAGAAGTTCATCAAATTGAAAAAAATTAAATCCATATCTTGGTATTGGTGGATGAGTGTCTTCGAGATGAAATATTTGAACTCTTTTATTTAATTCAAGCATCTCGTCATGTATAACTATTATGTTTGAAGTTTTGTTATGAACAATATGAAATTTTCTTATTTCACATATGTCTCAGCTTTCAAAATTATTTGAAAGTGTTTCATCTCTCATGGTTGAATTGCAATATGTATTGTATCTCCCTTAATAATAAAATAAAAAATGTTAAAGTCAAGAAATAAGTTTTCTAACCAATTCAATAACTGTTTTGAAATACTTATTTTTTGTCAACAAAAACACATTCTAGGCTAAAGGGTTGAGAGTTGCTTCCAATACTTTTTACTGTCCACATCCTGCACACTCTAACCCTTATTCTATTACTATGTTCATATGACTTCGGTGCATAAACTGGTGTGATATCCATTAAATTGGAAAGAAATTTAAGTATATCAGTAATAACAAAAAATATTAGTGAAAAATAGAAAAGAAAGAGCAATGATTTGAAATGCAAACAACAAAGACAAATGTTTTGAAACAACAGTGAAGATACAATATGTTAAATAAATTTATTGAAATAAAAGACATGAGTACCTCTTGATAAATTATCAAGAACATTTTTATAGACAATATTTTTTGTATAATTAAAAGTTGCATCAACATCATGAGCTATTAACATTTTTAAACCCTTTTTTGATGTAACTCTAGGTATAACAACATACAATTGTCTATGTTGATGCAAATACAATCCAACACTTTTGTGAGATTGTCTCTGACTTTTATCAATGGTTATTGCATAGCAAAGTCTTATAGGAAATTGATGCCTTATAAAAATAAATGATCATTTGCTATCTGTTGTTGTCAAAGTAATACTAGGAATAAAAACTTTGTCACCAATGTTGCTATTTGTGAGATTGTCTCTGACTTTTAAGATTTTTGTGTTAATATCAATGTGTCTTTGAAAGATGTAAATATGTTATTATAATAGTTTATGTTAAATGGACTATGTAGCTCTATACCACACATTTTCTTGCTTGTTTGTGAGTGAGATTGGAATCTAAGACCTCTTACACAACAAGATAACATACAAGTTGAACAAACTATCTGCAAATTTTCTAGGTTTACGGACAATAGATGTGTCTATTTACTTAACTTTTATTTTTTTTCCCTCACTCTAGTGTCTTAACAAATCTAAAATGGATGAAGAATTTTTGTGTTGTGTTTTTATTTTCTATACAAAGTGCTGGAGGCTGGAAAAAAAATTTCAAGTTGATAAAGAATTACACAAGCAGATGTCTTGAGGCTCACATGTATTGATAAAGAATTTCAAGGTGCCATGTACGATGGAGCTTTAGAATTAATTGATTGATTTGGTTTCTATTAGTTACCATTTGTTTTAAAAGGATTATAAGAGAGGAATGTAAATAGGATGTTAAAAGGAAAATAGAGAATTTTAATATTTAGTAAAATTTATTTTATTTGCCATTAATTTTTTGATTTGGATGCTATTATATAATGAACTTGGATGTTTTATTATTATTATTATTCTAACATTTATTTTCTCAATAATTTCATTGATTCATATATCTATTATATCTATATAATATGATATATTATAATTGAGAAGTTTTGATTGATTTGGCTTCCATTAGTTACCATTGATTAATGCGTTCATTAAATTTTAAATATAATAAATTTGGACGTTTAATTATTATTATTAGTCTTGCATTTATTTTCTTAATAATTTTGTTAAATCACGTATCTATACCTTTAACAGCAACTTAGCCAAACCCTACATTTATAATATGATATATTATAATTGAGAAGTTTTGCCTTAAATTTAAATATATTTTTTCCCAATATTAATTATGATCAATTGAATATGAGTGAGTGCTATGTGAGTGAATCTCAATTTTTCTATAAAATACAATTAATAAGAATTTAAGGCAATTTATACATATGATATAGATCAATTGAAGGTTGAGACTCTCCATCTTTTTTGGGAAAAAAATATATTATTATATTAAATAAAATTTTCCAATAGTAATTATGATAAAATTGAAATTAGGATATAAAGGAAAGTGTAACAAAAATAATTAGTATGTTGGGTGAGTGCTATATGAGGATATCTCATTTGTTCTTTAGAATTGCAATTAATAACTAATTAATAATAAATTAAGTCAATTTATACTTATATAAATTAATGGAAGGGTGAGACTCTCCATTTTTTTTTTAAAAATAAAATTATATTTTTATATATTACAATTAATAACTAATTAATAAGAATATTATATAGATTAATAATAATTTATTTTCCAACCCTTGATTTTCCAATCAATTTTCTATAAATTAATGGTTGTTTCCTATATATATAGTTTTCTCATCTTTACACACTAATATATTAATGTTAGTATAATACTATTCCTGTATCACAGTTTTCAATTTATATTTTAGAATACCCGCACATCGTATGGGCTACAAGCTAGTTAATTAGTAATGTTTAAATAATTTAATTCGATCCATTAGATCATATCGGATCGGATCGGATCCCACTATAAAATTGGATCGGATCAGATTGCAATTTCTTCAATCCAATCGGATCGGATCGGATCTTGGATCATGGTAAATCCATTGGATCCGATCCGCCGCACACCCCTAGCGGGTAGAGTAGGAGGTGCTCATGCTAAGAGTAGTGGATCGGGGGATGTCACTAGGGATTAAACCAAGAGTGATGAGTGGTAATGTCGATAGCCTGAGGTTGTCTAAAGTGAGAGTCCGTGTATCACTTGAGGGTGTAACCTTTTATTCATATAATGGATTTGGGTGATCGTGTGTGGCTAACATAATAGCTCGTGGTTTTTCCTTATTGAAGGCTTCCATGTAAAAATCAAGTGTTCTTTAATTTCCACACTTTATACTTGATTTTATTGTTTGTTGAATTGGATTTATAATTGAATATTGACTAATCCGAAAAAGTTGGTAATAATCGGATTAACAACCCATTCACCCCTCTCTAGGTTGTTTTACACACACGCGTATATATTTTCATGGCTCTAACAACCATTCAATGTTACTCTTCTCTTTTTGGAGAACCGCAGTTCGTAATGCATTGTAACCCAGAAATGCATTTTTGAAGGCACATACATAGTGAGGATTTCTTGAAAGGGAAATGAAAACCCACCCGTGTATACCATTCTTGTAATTTCACCATCCAGTTGTTTTTTAGCACCAATGTTAAATGCCTTCTCAAGAGGTCCACTCATTCCCTTCCTATTCTTTAGGTCAATAGATGGTAAACCGGAATCCAATCCATGATAAATACTAGAGTTAAAAGAACCAATGGTCTTATTATGTGAGGATGTGGTGGGTAAAAGAACTCGCATAGGTAAATATTCTTTCACCCTTAATTCTGCTTCTTCCACTACCTTTTGCATTTCCAATATATTTGCATTTGTAACTCTAGAACAACTTGCAATCTCACCTCCTTTAATTTTCAACAAGTGACTCTTCACTCTACAGTACGATCATTTATAAACAATCATGTAAAAGTTGCATCGAAATAAAATATTTCCTCCACCTTTCCCTATTTTATCAAGCTTTGTAACATACCTCACAGTGGAGCATGATCATTCAAAGCTCTAGCACTAGCAATTTCATCTTCAGTGGCTATATTAGCAATGCCAATATAGCCGGAAGAGATTGGTACATCACTCATTTTTTGGAAAAACAAAAGAAATAATAATTTATATAAAGGAAGAAATAATAATTTATCATTTATCAAACATTAGTAATTTATTATTTATCATTTATCAAACATTAGTCTAATCATTAGTTTAGGAATGCTGAGTTACTACATCAGACATATATCACAAAAGAAACAATAATTTGTATAAACTAGTAATTAAGTAATTAACTAATTAAGTAGTTAATTGATCTTATTATTTTTTATTTTATTTTAAGAATTAATAGATATCAGTACATCACTTATCACTACATCAATAACATTAGACATGTATTTGTCGGTTAGACATCACAATAACACTATAGCAGACATCTTAAATTCTTAAAAAGTAAAAGTAAAACTTACAATAAAAACAACTTAACAAGTATAGAAACTAGAAATGCATATTAGTGTCTTAGAGCATCTCCAACCAACACACTATCTCCACCAAACACACCAAATAATCTCCTCCAACCAACACACCAATTACACTAAATAAATTTGATGAAGCTAACCTGGTGCGTACTGTAGCTCCACCTAGTTTCAATTATTTTTTTTCCTGTTAAAATGTCACATCAACATTTAATTTTTACTAAAATTACTAATTTAATCATTTTATACTTAATTATAACAATATGTATTCCAAAAAAATGTACTGTTGGAAAGATCTCGTTGAGATCTTTAAAATGATACCCATTTTGATATATATTTTATGTCAATAAAATTATTGAATATTATATAAATTAACTAATAGAAATTGATTGGTATTATATAAATATTTATTAGGGGAATATTATTTAAAGATGTTCTTTTTGTGTAAAATTTGGTGTAGATACATCGGAGTGGAAAAAAATTTGGTGTAAGAAAGATACTCTTTTTATGACAAGTTGGTGTAATATTTGGTGTATTGGGTTGGAGATGTTCTCACAAAAAAGACATCCAAAGCTAAAGACACCCAAAGACAGCAAAGCAAGCATCATTGTTTTCAATTTTTCTTAAAAAGAAAACCATCAAGCATAATTAACTTAATAACTTCAGTGTTCAGACGAACTCAGAAGATACAGGAAATGTATATGAAATCGAAAGACGGAAGTACATACCTTGAGGTGGCGAGCAGGTATGCTGACTACGAAACTCTTCTTCTTCATATTCTGACTCTTTCCTTCTCTTTCTTCTTCTTCTTCCTCTTCTCTTCTTCTTTCTCGTTTTCTTTTTCTTGACAGGTGGTAGTAGAGTGATTTCTCTTTCCTTCTATTTTAATTGACGTATTCTGCCGTATCCGTATCCTAATTTTTGAAATTTGTTTATATCTTCATATCTCCATATCGTACTGTATCCGTATCCTGTACCTGTATTCGTATCCATGCTACATAGATTAATGGTAACACATTAAAAACATTAATTATTGCACAGTCTTTCTATTATCAGTTCGAACTGACAAAAGTTATATCAATTCCTTGTATGTGGACCACTGGATTTAAATACTTTGACTGACAAGTTCATACAGCCAAGTTAAAGTATTTAAATCCAGTGGCCCACATACAAGGAACTGATATAACTTTTGTCAATTCGAACTGATAATAGAATTTCTGAACTATTGCATTAAATTCTATAGATTTTTAAAAAAATATATATATATGAAATTTACTTGAGTTTTTTTTTTTTTTTTTAAATGGTAATAAATAAATATTTCTCAAAATAATACAAAAATAACTTTATCCGAGTTAGTTTTGATGAGTAAAAAAGATTACATCCATCTCCATCAAAGTTATCCCCAATGGTTCTATTTTTAGTGTTTTTTTTTTTTTTTTTTGGTTTCATTCAATCTCTCCATTTTTTTATCCCAAAAAACACAACCTGATCATTATTGATGAGATGAGGTTATGAGGTTGATCCGGTGGTAACCCCTCACACCTACATCATGGTTCATGTAGTGCGAGTTCGAGTTCGAGTCCTCCTCCCACCCTAAAAAAACTCCGAATTTATATAATAGTGTAGTACTTTAAAATAATAATAATAATAATCAAATTAACTCCATGATATTTGTATTATATGATGATAATGCAATAGAAGAAAAGCAAGGATGATAACAAACATGATGGTTCACAAATATTTAGTTCAAGTATCGTTGATATTTAGTAGAGATTTGAAAATTTTATGTTGTAAAATTTTTGGAAGGATGTAAAAGAAAGGTTTATAAATTCTTTTTCGAAATATACATATTCTACCGTTTTTTTTTATAAATATTATAATAATTCTGGCTTTTTGGGAAGGGATATAGGACTCGAACCGACAATGTCTTGGTGTAGGTGTAAGGGGAAATACCATCGGGCCAACCTCATCTTCTCAAAATAAAATAAAAAAGGTATAAAAAGTGAGGATTTCGTTTGGGTCCCTAACGTTTTGCGCTTTATCAATTTTTTACCGATCTTTCCTTTTTTGGTTCATATGGTCCCTATGTTAACGAAATTACATCAATTTGACCCCTAACAAAATTATTAATGGTCAAAGCTAACATAAAACTTAAAAGATAATTTTGCACTTAACATTAAATAATTGAGTTAAATGGATCACGTTATCCTTCATTCTTTTTCAAATTCATACTAGCATAGTAGCATGCATGTTTATACTCTTTTTTATAAACACAAGGAACATTACATAATAGAGGAACCAATGGGAGAACTATTGTCCAGCCAAAGTTACTCTCTAATGTAAATAAAATCTGAACATGCTAGCTTAAGTGCTAAGAAATTTCCATAATTAGAAATTGCACAACACTTAATAATGCCTACATCTAAGAACAACGCTTTAATACCGTTCACCATGCATGTTTATACCAACAACCAATAAAAAAGTAATTGTTACTTTAAAAAAAAAAAAACGTGACATGTGATTTTGTCCTTAACCTTATCTTTTTTTTCATAAAAATTAAAACTTTAAAATAATTTAACATTTTTTTTCTAGAAAAAAACTTATTTTTTTTAGCTAAAAAGCTTTATTTTATTTTTTTATAAAATAAAAGGGAATCAAAATTAACAAATAAAAATGAAATAAGTTATTTTTTAAAATGAAATAACTTACATAAACAAACAAAATAACATTTGTAAGGACCTCTATTTTATGATTGGCTTATTTCATGACAAACCACATTGATGATGATTTTGTAATGGGTAGCTTAGGTTCTCGATGGCAAGCTTCCAAGCATCCCTGTGACTCCAAGAGCAAGAACGAAAGGTAAATCACTTGACTTACCTATTAAAGAGAATAGTTGCACACACAGTTGCATGCATTTGTATTGTTATGCATTTATTCCTTATTGCTTATGTGTGCATTCTTTTCACAATCACACTTGCACTTCATTCTTAGACTTAAGTGTGGTTTTGTATGGTGTAATTCATTTTTCGATGTTTGATTAGAAACGTCTATGCATATACAATGGTGTGCTTGTTTTAGCGCAATGAGAGACCATCGGAGATGGTCCCAGTACGCAGGTCCCTACCCGTGCAGTGCACTCGGGTTGTTTTCCAGCTCCTGGTGTACGGGTCCTTACCCGCACAGTCACTAGAGAAGTGACTTTTGGTGTTCTTCCAGGTCCCGATGTGCTGGTTATGTATGGGTCCTTACCAACAAAATGACCACCCAGGGCGCAGGTAGTGCACGGGTCCTTACTTGCGCAGTGTCCATTTTCAGCCTATTTTTCTAAAATGACATAGTTTCACTTAAGGTTCCTTTATATACCCCTTCATCTTCTCCATTCGTTTTTTGGAGTTTAAAATTTGATTTTTAGAGAGATGACGATTTCCCTAAGAGAGAGAAGCTCCAAGAGTTGTTCTTTAACTCTCCAAACCCAAAACCCATCATTTTCATGCATCATTGAGCATATTTAGGCATGGGTTTTCATCAATAAGTTGACTTGGTAAGTTAAACAAAAACCTCATCTTTGTTATTTGTTCATACTTTCCAAGATTGTGTTTTTATTGCATTTATTAGTTAATTAAATGTTAGGACTCTATTTATTGCATATCTTTATGAGTTTTCTTGTATGATTGGATTTGTATTGTGATAGCTTGCATTTAGTACATTGTTGCCCTCTAGCTAAGTCTTTATGCTTTGCATTTAGACACCGTTGATTATGACTCATTGATTGCATTTATTGTCTTTGCCATGTTTAATGACAACTTGTGTTGATTGGCTTTTGTTTGATGACTAGATTTTAGATTCTCTTATCTATATCTAGTTATTTGTTCATACTTTCCAAGATTGTGTTTTTATTGCATTTATTAGTTAATTAAATGTTAGGACTCTATTTATTGCATATCTTTATGAGTTTTCGTATGATTGAGTTTGTATTGTGATAGCTTGCATTTAGTACATTGTTGCCCTCTAGCTAAGTCTCTATGCTTTGCATTTAGACATTGTTGATTATGACTCATTGATTGCATTTATTGTCTTTGCCATGTTTAATGACAACTTGTGTTGATTGGCTTTTGTTTGATGACTAGATTTTAGATTCTCTTATCTATATCTAGTTATTTGTTCATACTTTCCAAGATTGTGTTTTTATTGCATTTATTAGTTAATTAAATGTTAGGACTCTATTTATTGCATATCTTTATGAGTTTTCTTGTATGATTGAGTTTGTATTGTGATAGCTTGCATTTAGTACATTGTTGCCCTCTAGCTAAGTCTCTATGCTTTGCATTTAGACATTGTTGATTATGACTCATTGATTGCATTTATTGTCTTTGCCATGTTTAATGACAACTTGTGTTGATTGGCTTTTGTTTGATGACTAGATTTTAGATTCTCTTATCTATATCTAGTTATTTGTTCATACTTTCCAAGATTGTGTTTTTATTGCATTTATTAGTTAATTAAATGTTAGGACTCTATTTATTGCATATCTTTATGAGTTTTCTTGTATGATTGAGTTTGTATTGTGATAGCTTGCATTTAGTACATTGTTGCCCTCTAGCTAAGTCTCTATGCTTTGCATTTAGACATTGTTGATTATGACTCATTGATTGCATTTATTGTCTTTGCCATGTTTAATGACAACTTGTGTTGATTGGCTTTTGTTTGATGACTAGATTTTAGATTCTCTTATCTATATCTAGTTATTTGTTCATACTTTCCAAGATTGTGTTTTTATTGCATTTATTAGTTAATTAAATGTTAGGACTCTATTTATTGCATATCTTTATGAGTTTTCTTGTATGATTGAGTTTGTATTGTGATAGCTTGCATTTAGTACATTGTTGCCCTCTAGCTAAGTCTCTATGCTTTGCATTTAGACATTGTTGATTATGACTCATTGATTGCATTTATTGTCTTTGCCATGTTTAATGACAACTTGTGTTGATTGGTTTTTGTTTGATGACTAGATTTTAGATTCTCTTATTTATATCTAATTAGGTCTTTATGAGTATTCATATAGACATTGATATCTAGGATTACTTTTATTGCCATCATATATTCCTAAATAAACATTTAGTATAGCCTATCATTATTTGTATATTAGAATATTATTACATATTCACATAGGTTGCTTATCTCTTTATTGAGAATCAAGTCTTATGACTACGGTGGTGTAGTGTACAAGTATTGGTCTAGAATCACTATAAAAGGCCCGTAGGGTAGTAGTGGTGGGTTAGTGACCGAGAATGGTGTGACTAGAGGTTAACCTAGGTTATAAACATTATTACATATTGTGGATTTGAGGACCGTGTGTTGCTAGAAGGATAGCCCGTGAGTTTTGCCCAGTTGGTGGGTTTCTCCCGTAAATCAATCAGCGTGTTATTTATTGTTTTCCACACTTCAATTACGTTGATTGTATGTGATTGTATTGAGTTAATTTTTATAATATTAACTAATCCGAAAAGTTGATAACTAATTGGATTAATAACCCATTCGCCTCCCCTCTAGGTTGTTTAGACACACCATATTTATTTTCAACATTAAAACATACATCAAAATATGAAAAACATTTTATTTAACATCAAATTGAAGGATAAAACGTACACGGTCCGAAACCCAATCAAGTATGAATATTAGCACCCATACCCAAGATTCGAGTAAAGATTACCTAGGCATTACCCAAAAAATCCCGGCCGGGTAAAGTCAGATACCCGGGCCAACTGAATATGGTTGCCATCCCAAGACAAATGAAGGATTGTAGCAGAATATATGGTTGATCTAAATTGGTTTTCTACATCAGTTACTGGAGAATTGCATAATTAAACTAAAGCATACAGTGCCTTAATTTATCGGATGAGCATTTACAATCAAAAGACTAGCTTATTAGATAGTGTTCACATCAACTATAATCGTAAGAAACAACATCATTTCATTAATTTAAATGACCAGAGATAAGAATGGTAAGAGTTTCCTTCCGGTCTTGGCAGTTGTTGTTGTAATAAAAAAAAAAAACACTGAACCTTCAAATGTATAATTTAATATACTTTATAGGTAGAAAACAATGGAAAAGAGCTTTGAAATATATGATAATTCTTATTTGTAACTATATGGAAATTAAACTGAGGTTTGTGTTTATATACTCTTTTACAACTAATTATACGCTTTCAAACTTGAGCTTCTTTTTGTTTCCTGTAAAGACTGAATTAATTTGTTTACGCCATTGTATTTGGCATTGCATTAGGTCTAGCAAACGAGATTGCAGATGATTATTCATCTCGTTGTCATTTTCATCATTCTTGTAGCCAATTTCTGATAGTCCATGCTTATTTCCATTTTCATTTGCATGGTTGTAGGTGTTCCTTATTGCTGTTCACGCACGAGATTTGTTTCGCTTAATTAGAAACGAAGATGGATTATGGATAATAGGGATGAGAACATAAATTTTGAACAGTTATGCGGATGGAGATTGGGGTATCCATCCCAATCCGCTCCATTACTATCTTTACTAATACTTGTGGCTTTGTAAGCACGTGTCAACCAATGCATCGATAATTTTTTTTTCTTAATTTTTTATTTTGATAATAAATAACCCAGATCAATTTCAGCTTTTAAAAGTCAACAATTAACTTTAAGCGCTATATAATCAAAGACAGAAACAAGTTGAAAATCACACCATGAATGAAAAGTGGAGGGTGTGGATGCCTATATAATTAAAGACAAAAGTGTTGAAAATCACACCATAAATGAAAAACGGAGGGTGTTGGTGTCTATATAATTAAAGAGTAAAGCTACTTTGTCCAAATTTGATGTCCAAATCTGGTGTCCAAATGATGTGGCAACACTTTTGTCCATTCATTTATATTGTATTAGATTTACTTGCTTTAAATGAATGGACGAGAGTGTTGCCACGTCATTTGGGCACCAGATTTGGACACCAAATTTGAGTAAAGTAGCATTACTCATAATTAAATACATAAAAGTTGAAAGTCACACCATAAATGAAAATTCGAGAGTTATCAGTGCAAATTACCACTCTATTGTAGAATTCTCGTGCACACTTTCATCGGTTGTTATACAAATGTCCAGTCTTTTTATTGTCAATTCATCCTGACAATAAGTATATTATGACGAAGAATGTGGACCACAGATTATGGAGAAATTTTGACAAGTGCATACACTTTGAGTCAAAGCATGTAAATTTAGTGGTCAACATTCTTTGTCCTGATATATTTATTGCCAGGATGAACTGATAATAGAAAATCTTTACGAATGTCTACCTATTCAAATTGTTTTTTATTTGGCAGCATCTTCTCCCCTGTCAACTGTATCACGTGACAGACAACAAAGAAGACAAAACCATACCTCTCGGTCTCAGATACCTGATTGGCAGCCTGTCAGTCTGTCACTGCTAGGAGTGATCACTGTTCACTCTTTATCCTCCAACATCATCGCGCATCATCCTAAAGTCAACTCTATCGATTACGTTCACTCTCTCGACTCAGTGAAACCAGTCTCTCAACACAATCCGCCCGAGATCCGAAAACACCGAGATGGGTACTTCCACACTCCTCTCTCTTCACATTCAAACATTTTTATTTATATTTATTTTTGGATGCAGATTAATGGATTTTTGAGCAATTGTGCAGGTGCGGGATCGGATTCTTCTAGTTCGAGTTTATGGTTGGCTCCGAACCCGAGCAAGAGATGGGGCGAGCTTTTCTTCCTTGGTTATACACCTTTTTGGCTTACTCTTTGTTTGGGAATTATTGTTCCGTTCAAGCTCTACGAGGTAAAAATAACGAACTTTGCTCGTGCAATAAATGATTTGTTAAAGTATAAATTACATGTTTTCAATTTTAAAGACTTTAGATTTTAGATTGAATTTTTGTTTTATTTTAACTTGTCAAGAGAATGGAAAGATCAAATTCTACAAGGATTAATTAAGGCTAGATAAATTGCTGTAGTCCCTGAAAGAGACTCTATTCACTGATTTTTGTACTCTCAGATAGGTAAACTTGACACTGAAAGTGTAATTTCTGTAATTGACAGAGATTTACAGAACTGGAGTATTTGCTTCTGGGTTTGGTTTCAGCGGTCCCTTCTTTTCTGATACCAATGCTATTTGCTGGGAAGGTAAATTCTTGAATGTTGTTCCTCTTGTTTTATATAATTCTCTTTTAACCCAGGTCCTCGGGTCCTTGTGGCAGAGCAGTCCTGTACGTGTATATCGTTCTATTAGTGTCATGTACAGTCATACTAAAATTGGATTATCTGTCACATATTCACACGTAGGAATGCCAAATCATCTTGCCCTTTTAATTTGGGTGGATTCATTCCCACATTGATATGCTCTACCAATATACTAGTGTCAGAGTGTTTAAATACTATTGTTGGTTTCCTTCAAAAAAAAAATAAAAAAAATACTATTGTTGGAATCTTTCCTCTATGTTTTTGGGTTTGATGGTTACTAACATAGTATCTGAGCTTAGTTATAGCCGGAAGTCCTAGGTTTGAATCCCCCATGTGATTATATTTGAATTTGTTATTTGCTATCAAAATTTGTTGTGTGTTTGTATTTGGGCTCGAACCTTGTGGCAAGCATGTTGGTCTTGCACGTGAGGGGATGTGTTAGAGTGCTTAAATAATATTGTTGGGCTATTTCCTATCGGTCTAAGCTTTTAGGTCCGTTGATTACTAACAACCAAAACCGATTCCTCATGTAAACTAGCACATCAATTTCAGTAGTCTCATCATTTTTGAAGCTCGTTTAAGGTTTAATGGGGTAACTAGTTGTTAATTAATACTTATAATTTATTATAGTATTGGGTACCCAATAGGAGGATAATCCCATAGTTAGCTACTCAAATATTTATGTTCTAAAGTTTTCTCTCACTCTCTCAATTTTGCAGGCTGACAGCAGCTTGTGCTGGAAGGATCGTTATTGGGTCAAGGCAAGTGTTTTCCCAGGGTAACATTTTGATATGATTTTTATAAAAAAGCATGTCTTCTATTGAAGTTCATTCCTGTTTTGAGATGTATTTTCGTTATTGTTGCAGGCAAATCTCTGGATAATAATCTTTAGCTATGTTGGCAATTACTTTTGGACCCACTATTTCTTCACAGTTCTGGGAGCGTCATATACATTTCCATCATGGAAGATGAATAATGTAAGTCACAAATAAAAAATTCTTACACTCGGCCAAATCCAAATTTTTTATAGATAATCAAGCTAATTGTTTTAGATGCCACTTTACTGATTTCTGTTATTCTCTGCAGGTACCACATACAACTTTCCTTCTCACGCATGTCTGCTTCCTATTTTACCACGTCGCATCAAATTTAACGCTTCGCAGATTGCGGCATTCCATTGCTGACTTTCCGGATAAAGTTCGGTGGGCTATTGAGGCTGCATGGATTTTGGCTCTTTCTTATTTTATAGCTTACCTAGAGACGATAGCCATTTCCAATGTAAGTGGTAACGGGGTCATTTGTTCATTTTATTTAATCTAGGATCCTTGGCTAACCGTATATAGACTTCTGAAATATGCAATGGTGGCAATCAGTAGATTAACCCTTGATAAGTTAGAATCATGCAGTTTATTTTGTAGAGGATTTTATGGATTTTAGACCTTTCTTATCGAAAAGTGTGATTAGGCCAACTTAACTCATATATGATACTCTAATGGGCCATTTCCTACACAGGAAAAAGGAATGTTGGTTTCAGTGTTTCACTGTTTTGATACCTGATTAAACCCCTACATTACTACCATATAACCTTATGATGTGTGGACTTAACTGGGAAACAGGAAAAGCTGGGAACTGTTTTAATAGGTTGGCTAGGTCTGTTGTTTATATATGGCTCTCATCCCAGTTTCTGCATTTTTTACCCAATCTAAATAATGTTAATAAAACCCATAAATTTTAGGTGAAAACACTAAAAAAAAAAAACAGAATTATGTTTTTGCACAGTTTCTGAAGCCCATTTTCTCAATCATTTTTTATTTTATTTATTTATTTATTTAATTTTCTCAAAAAAAAAGTGGTTCCTATATATCTAGAGAACATATTTATAAATTATAATAGACAAGCACTTCAGAATTCAGATGTCATTTATTTCACCTTTTGTTTTTGAGTGAAAACATGTAATCTTAACTAAAGTTAAATAAAATTGAAAGTTCTGTAGAATGATTGCAAAGTAGATATTGTTTGTGTTCTTTGAAATGCTTCTCTTATCTGTATGCCTTTACAATGGATGGACCACTAACATGTCAAATTAGGTTTTGTCTCTGATGTTCTGTTTGGAACATGTGCGCAGTTCCCATATTATGAATTCGTAGACCGGGCATCCATGTACAAAGTTGGCTCTTTGTTTTATGCCATCTACTTCTTAGTGAGCTTCCCTATGTTCATAAGGTGAGAACTCAATTCGACCGGTCAACTTGAAGCATATGCCTACAAGAATTCAATAGTTCATAAGATGCTATAACATTCATTGTACATTTTCTAGACTATACTTTTTAGTTCTGTGCTTATTCGATTAGTAGTGTAAAGTTTAAGTGGCCATAAGTGAAATCTTTCGGTGTAAGTGCAATTCTTATCATCTATCAATTCCGTTAATATTTTCTTGATGACATTTCATTCATATGCTCAGAATTGATGAGAAACCTGGGGATCTGTGGGACTTACCACGAGTGGCTGTTGATTCTCTGGGCGCTGCAATGCTGGTCACGATAATACTTGATTTGTGGCGAATCTTTCTAGGACCTATTGTGCCAGTCTCAGATACAAACCTTTGCCTCCAACCAGGACTTGCATGGTTTCCAGGACATACCAATCAAACTTGAAACTTGCATATGAAGAGCAAGAGGTTCCTCTCGCTAAAGAAAACATGATTCGGATTTCTTATAATAGATGCTGTACTAGTAGCTGTACTTTATTAGATCATTTTGTTTATCCATTCTTATGGATATAAGCAGAAACTTATCAACACTTATACCTGTAGTTTATATGTTGTGATTGATTGATTGATTGCCTGCTCTAATTCAGTTAATTTTCAATATTTTTCTTACTTCATTGATGATATCTTGCCTCATAAGCCTAAACTATTTTTGATTATGAGCGTAAATTTGATATAATTTGTGGGGTTGGATTTAATCAGATTATTGATTTATAATTATCTCTCTTGTGATTATTCACTCAAAATTCAAAAATATTGAAAACCCTTCTTATTTGATGATCATTGTACTTTTGGAAAGTCGACGATTTCAAAGAATCTATTCGATTTTAGGACCTTGTCGATTTCAATGGTTCATACTTCATAGGGATAACAAAATTGTTCGGACTTATTTTAATTTTCTTATTTTAGTAAGTTTTATATGCGTGATTTCATATGTAATTTTCGTGCAATAACACAAGCGGGATCCTACACGTAATTTTTGTACAGATGACCGATTGTCACATGTAACATCCGATAATTTTCTTATATATTTATTCTTTTTAAAAAAAAGTAAAGCGACCATAATTTGTTACACGCGTGGGAGGGGAGGCACGTGCGAGAGTTTATCTGAACTTCTGAAGCTCCAAAATGATAAGAAAGATATTTATTTCTCAACCTCATAAAAATGATACACACTCACTCAATCACTTTCCCGCTTCAACTTCATTCATTATATCTCTCTCTCTCTCTCCTCTCTAAAACCCTACTCAAATTTCTAGGGTTTAATTGAGCAGTATATTGACTTTGAGTCCATAATTTTATCTTAAACATATGCAGTTAGGTTTTGTGGGGAGCTTCTCCTATTCACTCTACTTAGCTTCTTGTACACCCAATATATTACCTCCAAAAATGGCTGCTTTCACTGCTCTAACCCCCTCTCCCTACATTTTCTCCTGCAAGCCAACCCACAGAAAGCATTACATTTCCTGCTCTACTGCCTCTCCTACAACCATAGGTACCATATTTGTCATTTTTAATTCTCTGTCTTGTTTCGTGTTCCGTTTGGCTGCCGAGAAAATGATATGTTATTGAACTAGACACACATCTTTGAAGCATCTGTTAAGTGTCAAGTTGTTAGTAGAATGGTTGAAGTTTGATGTTATTTGTATGGTTTATATACTCCATATTTCAGGTAATGGATATATTTATTTTTGGTATATTACTTAGGTATTTGTGCTGATGATATGAATCATTTGAAACTTCTGTATCATAAGCTGTTTCCATACTATTTATTTGTTTGTAAGAAAGATGTGAATTTGGGTTTAGTTTTTATATTTAATGAATTCAGCTTGATGTGGATTCTGATCTTTTTAATGGAACTAAAACTGATATAAGTATTTTCGTTCATTCAATCAGAATTTATATATCTGCTAATCAAAATAATACATAGGTATAGGGTTTTATATCCTTCTCCTTTTCTTTTACATGCTTGTTCTCCATAATCAATGGACAATTATGTTAAAAAAAAAATTGTTATGTATTCATACTTTGACTGATGTAATTATTAATTTTGTGTCTCATCAATCTTTGGGATGAACTTTTTGGCATGCAGAATGTTTACTTATCAGTTATGACGGATGGGACCTGCCTTTTGTTTTTATTTTGTCACCATTGTATCAGGAAATCTGTAAGTACAGTAAAGGAAATTTATATGTGATATTGTGATGGTTGTTGAACTGTTCTATGTCATTCTAGGAAAAGGTGTTGCTAAAGTACCACACAAAAGATCAGGAAGAATGGAAGGGCCAAGAAAAAGTATGGAAGATTCTGTTCAACGCAAGATGGAACAGTTTTATGAAGGTTTGAGTGGGCCACCACTGCGTGTGCTTCCAATAGGTGGTCTTGGTGAAATTGGGATGAATTGCATGCTTGTTGGGAATTATGATCGCTATATTCTAATTGATGCTGGTGTCATGTTTCCAGAGTAAGTCTTTGACTACAGTTCATACTCTTGAAAGATTGTATCTTGGTTATCTTTGCATGTCATTCTGCCAAGTGGAGAATAACTTTGATATGGTGGTTATTTCCTTGAAACTAGTTCTAATGTATAAACGATGGTTGCTTGTCATTGGCTTTTCCCATTTTCAGTTGTTAGTATTAATTGGCGCACAATTTTCAGTTGTGAGTATGATGGCTAGAACTAAGGCCCATTATACTCTCACAGATGGTGAAGAGGAAACTTTTACTTGAAAATCATTGTTTTGTAGTACTCTTATGATCTTATCATTTCTACCTTCCTCTTTTCATGTTCTGAGTTCTGACCTTATACTGTTTGACATCCATTCAGCTATGATGAGCTTGGAGTCCAAAAAATTATACCTGATACCACATTTATTAAAAAATGGAGCCACAAAATTGAAGCAGTTGTCATAACTCATGGCCATGAAGATCACATTGGTGCGTTACCCTGGGTAAAGTTTCCTACTACTACTAGTAAATTTCATTTAATTGGATGCTTACATGTTAACTGTTGAGTTCTTTCCATCATGTCACAATAATTTAGTTCTCCTTTCTTTTGTTAAGAAATGATTCTTCAGCTCTTAAATAATTTCAAAACCAAAAAATGAAGCCACACATTATAAAATGGTTGTAAAAGTCACTTTCAGAGATTATTTGAATTATTTTTTAAATTAATAGTGGTTTAGGGAAAGATGAGCTGAGCAGCAATATGCCTTGTTAAGGGGTTCTACTAGCATATACCATATATACATATACCCAAATTATTTGGCTTCTGCCTCTTTGTCCCATTGCAGAGGGAAATGCTCTCAAAATTTCTTGAAATTCCTCATTTCCGTCTGTAGTTTTTTGTTGTGTCGTGGTTCGGGAAGAGATTTGACGTGCTAAACATGCATGCAAGGGACCTGTGATGGAAATCTTTTGCAACAAACCCTAGCATGCATGGTGCTTCGATGGATGCCTAGTTTCTTTTGGTCAAGAACAAGATAAAAGTTTGATTTTTTTTTGAAGAGCAAAATAACCTTTGTGAAGCATTTTTAGTCAAGATACTATAACATAGCAAATTGTAGACCACCTTGTTTTTTGGGTAAGCAACTTGTAGGTCTAAATAGGATCTAGAATAAGTAATGAAAATTTGTCGATAAAAATGAAGCTGTTCAAGTTTTGAACTTTTAGTAATTGTTTTTAGCTGGTCTAGGGTTTTTAAAGAAACCATGAAGGTTGGAAATTTTCTTAAATACATGTATAACATTGCAAATGGTATCGCCTTTAAGTTGAGGATGTGACTACCATTTTTGTTAGAATGATTCTCATGGAGATATATAGGAACCATATAAGTGTATGCAGCCATCTTGGCTGCACCATTGATTTGAATGTAAAGAATTGTTGGATACTTGGATATAACTTGTCATGTTAGATATTGCCATATTGTTAAATAAAAAATATATTTTTTTGCTGACTATCAGGTGATCCCAGCATTGGATTCTCATACACCGATATATGCGTCTTCATTTACAATGGAGGTACTTCACATGGCTATTATTTCCACACACATGCAATATGCACTTGTCACATTCATCCTCCACAAACTTGCTATGGATGGAATATAGCTGTGATACAAATTTTTATTTCATGAATCCATATGAATGTTAGTCTGAAGATTTCAAAATCACACACAGGTTGAAGTACTTGTCTAAAATTATCAACCCTGGCTGGGTAGCTCTTAAGACTATTTCTTTCTTTACCATGGCATAACATCTCATATCACCAAACATCTTCTCATGATCATGTATCCACATATTTGTGACCACAATGCCTTGTTGTTGCCATCTTTGATTTTATCATGATTTTGCTTCTGTCTATCATGGTCTAGAAATTTAATTCTTTTTCTTGTTTTGTCAGCTTATCAAAAAGCGTTTGAAGGAGAATGGGATTTTTGTTCCATCTAGACTTAAAGAATTTAAAACAAGGAATAAATTTACAGCTGGGCCATTTGAAATAGAGCCAATCAGGGTGACTCATTCTATTCCCGACTGTTGTGGATTAATTCTTCGTTGTGCTGATGGCACAATTCTTCATACTGGGGACTGGAAGGTAACCTTCCTAATATTTTTTCTTATCTTCCCTTTTAGCATAGTTTACACTTTACAACTGCATAACAATTTTTCATTTAACAGATTGATGAATCACCATTGGATGGGAAAGTTTTTGACCGTGAAACGTTGGAGCAACTCTCAAAAGAAGGAGTAACTTTGGTAAGCCTCCTAGATTCATGTATTAAATCGTTATGTTGACACAATACATAAGTTAATCGTTTTGGTCTAGTTCCGGGGATAGAAAACATTTCATTGAGAACTTAAGAATTAAAATTGTGGAATCTGTTTATTTATGCTGCAAAATTTAATTGAAGATGGAAATGTCATGATTTTGGCTGAGATTTTTCCCGATAATGTACTATCCTCATTATGGCATCAGTGGAACCGTTGAGAACTGAAGGTTTTTGTTATCAGCTTTCTATTGGGAAAAAGATTCTGCTTAAATATATTCATGAAGTCCTAGGGTTTTTCCTTGATAGTTAAAATACTCTTGGAATTTTGGGATTTTTCCAGATGATGAGCGACTCAACAAATATACTGTCACCTGGAAGGACAACTAGTGAAAGCGTTGTAAAGGATGCATTAATAAAGCATATTTTAGCTGCCAAAGGAAGGGTTATAACTACTCAGTTTGCATCAAATATACATCGCCTTGGAAGTGTAAAAGCTGCTGCTGATTTAACTGGTAGAAAGTTGGTATTTGTCGGCATGTCCTTAAGGACATATCTAGATGCAGCTTGGAAGGATGGAAAGGCGCCAATTGATCCATCAACTCTGGTAATAACATTTTAAGACTTGTTTGTCCTTTTACGTTTTACCCGTGTTCTCTCTGTCTCAACAAAAATGTCTGTTATTTTGAGCCTGCTATTGGGTACAGAGACTTGCTTTTTGCCATATGCTGTACATGTTAGAGAAAATGTTGACTTAATTTATCTCAGATCAGTTATTCTTAAATCCCATTCTTTTTCAGTTGGTAAGTGAATCCTTCTTTTATGTCAGAATTTCTTGCTCATCCCTTACATTCTTTTACTTCCTTGTATGCATTCTTTGGTCTTCCTTTAACGTGACTGAACCATTTTAACCTACTTATGCTTCCGGTTCTTAATTAGTGTGATGTGTAGCTTCTTGTTGGTGCTCATATAACTAACTGAGCACATCTTTTTGATACTACATATTCAGGGCCAGCTCAAGACGCTGAGGCTTAGGTGAAATTTTCAAATTAGACATTGTTATGTTTAATGCAAACATATTGATTTTTCTTATTTATGAAGATAAAAGTAGTGTTGTTACTAAATATTCTATAAATAATGACAATTAATGTGATTGTGTACACAACCATAAAATAATTCTCTATATCCACATGTTTGTAAATAAATCATTCTTTCAGACAATTGCTCATTTTAAATAGAATATTTATTTTCCAAAAAATAAAATAAAATGGTGTATTGATTTCATATATGGAAATTGAACTTTTTAAATTTTAGTGAAAATATTTAATTAAGATAGAGAAGAGAGCCTAATAAATGAAGCCTAAAATGTAGAAAATTTAACAAATTGAGGTCTATCTACCCATTGACCCAGCCTTATACATATTGGTTGGCACTACTGATTCTTCATACTGGCATGCAGTATATCTGTTAATATTTCATTTTAAAACTTTATTTTCTGGTAAGATCTTACATTATTTGCTCCCTCAATCCCAAACTATCTCAACCTTCTAATCTTAGCTATGTGTTTCATCAAACATGTCTTTTGAGTTTTGACAAGTAGGCACTTTGCAGTATGTAGCATTTTCTTTGTTGTGCTTGTCTTCTTAATTTTTGTTTCTTTGTAATAAGTGAGTGTTAACCTTTATCCTGTAGTGCTGCTAAAGCACAATTTTTTGTCACAATAATTCTATGGGCAAGGGCCCTGTTTTACATGCTTGGGCCCCCAGTTGACAATGATACCCAAGTTTTGGCAAGAGGTTGCCTAGGACAGTTCCCCTGAACTCTTAATTATTGTGTTAGCTGTTAGCATCCTGATACTATCTTTAGCATATGCAGGTAGATTGACTCCTGAAAAGAAAAAATTGCTTCGAGCTGTCCTCTATGGACTTTCTAGCTCAGAACTTCTCCATGCTTTATACGCTTTTTGTCTGACATAATCATCTATGTTGGTTCATCATAATTAAGACTTTCAAATTTGTTATGGAATCTTATAATCTTCCTGCTTTCGTTGAAAACCCATTATTCCCATGATATCTTCTACTCTTTGATCATTTCAACGTTATATAGGTCAAAGTAGAAGATATTGATGCGTATGCTCCGAAAGATTTGCTAATTGTTACGACAGGTTCACAAGTAAGTTAATCTTGATGACTCCAGTGACTGCTAAGTCACATTAACTATAGTAGTTTTATTGGACCACCATGCTGGCATGTGATCGTGTACTTTATTGTGTCAGGCAGAACCACGTGCTGCCCTCAATCTCGCATCATATGGAGGTAGTCATGCCCTCAAGCTTACCAAGGAAGATGTAATTCTGTATTCAGCTAAGGTAATAAGATGTTATAGTTTATAACTGTTCACCTCATTGTTTAATTACTAATTTCTTTTTCTTTTTTTTAGTTGTATGTGTTGATAACTTGATGTAATGTTCCCCTTCTATGAATTTATTTTATTTTATTTTTATTTTAGTCAAATTAGGTTTTCAAGAAGTGATTTGAGGTTCTCGATGCGGTTTCTTTCTATCTGGTGTGGTTGTGGACATGGTTATTGTTAGCAACCAACAGACCCAAAAGCTTAAACTAATAGGAAAATGTCCAACAATAGTATTCAAGCACAGTAACACATCCCCTCACGTGCAAGACCAACAAGCTTGCCATATGGCTTGAGCCTAAAAACAAACACATAACAAATTTAAATATAATTACATAGGGGGATTCGAACCCAAGACTCCTTGGAATAACTAGGCCTTGATACTATGTTAGTAATCAACATACCCAAAAACTGAAGCCGATAGGAATGGGACCAACAATAGTATTTAAGCACTCTTAACATTTATGTTCGTAGCTTCCAAGTATTTGAAGGTCCTAATTTTTTCTAATTTAATTTGATAATAATTTATTAAAAGAATTTCTTTTAAATATGTTACATGCATGATGCTGCTCCATTTTTATTCTTTCTTTTTGGCTTCTTGTAATGGAAGAATGCAATTTATTGGATGTGTAATTTTCAATAAACTAGTTTTCAACAAGCTTTCTATTTTAGGCTCAAGAATTTGTTGATTTCTATTTTTTTTTTAATTAATAACTACTGCAACTGATTTATTGGGAACATTTCCAACTTGCTGGCTGTAGTGCTGATGTTCGGGAATATTGCTATTTTAGTAGTATGTGTAGTTCTTGCCAAAATCTGTTCAATGTTGAAACATGATGATTAATCCTATATTTTACCTGCAGGTAATACCTGGTAATGAATCTCGTGTGATGAAAATGCTAAACCGCATATCAGAGGTTGGATCAACTATTGTGATGGGTAGGAATGAGGGCTTGCACACATCTGGTCATGCTTATCGAGGAGAATTGGTAAGATTTATAAATGTTCCTCTCAATCATACTTATTATTTATCTTTCTTTGTTGTATTTTCATATGGTCAACCTATCTACCATGCTAGTGTTATGGCATCACCATATATATTCATGGAGAATTGGAGACTAAGGGGGTCCTTGGCGTTTGAATAAAGTAGACATAATTATGTCTTTCTGTGTCATTCTTTTGCCCTTTCGTATTAAAATAATCACTTTGAAGACTAAATTGAAATTGATGTTGTGAGGGTTATTTTATAACAAGAAAACTAGAAGGTGAAACTTCACTGCCATCGTTAACAAGTTATTCGAAACTTCACTGTCATCATTTTCTGAGGTCAAACAAGTTATTCCTCTTTATACCAATCTTATGTATCTTGAAACTACGATTCATGAGATCAAGATATTAAACGGAGAATGTGGGAAAGAGGATCAATGGAATCAGAGATACTGTGAAAAAAATGGATAAACAAACCAGTATTTGGTAAAGAGAGATAAAGAGAAGGAGATTTGATGATTTTCAATAATCTAATGTCAGTCCAAATCTGTTACTCTTCGTACAGCCACGATTCGAATCTTTATATGAGCTTACATCTTTTTTTTTTTTGTTGATAAGAAAACTTCTTAATTATAAATGCATAAAAATAACCCAAATATAATATTTAATCATAATGAGGTCTAAAGTTATGTGAAACTGCTCTAATTACATTATTAAAGTAAGCCCAAAACTATGAATAAACTGTTAGTCTGAATTTTTAATAAAATAGTCAATATAATAATTAGATGCAACTTCTATAAATGTTATACCTGAAAGAATTTTTTTTTTTATTAGAACTTTCATTTTCTTTTTGGTCTGTTTGCTTAGATCCCATCTTTATTGGTTAAAAGATAATTGAATGATATCTTTTTCTGACATGTTGTCTGACGTATGTTCAGACTGCATATTTCTTTAATGCTGTAGTCATATTATACTTTTGATGATATTATCTAATCACAGTTTCTTCTTGAAGGAGGAAGTTCTGAAAATTGTGAAACCACAGCATTTTCTACCCATTCATGGAGAACTGTTGTTTCTGAAAGAGCATGAATTGCTTGGAAAATCAACTGGCATTCGACATAGTACTGTGAGTCAGCATGTATCTTGTTATATGTTTCTGTTGTTTCCAGCCCGTGCTTGACATTTATACAAGGATTTATATAGTATGTTTATGACCTTGTTTAGATTCTATTTTTACATTGGCATTTTAAATGTTTAGGTTATAGATTTTATTACCATGTGATGGAACTTAGAGAGTAACTTTTGTAATTATACCAGGTTATAAAGAATGGAGAGATGCTTGGGGTTTCTCACTTGCGGAATAGAAGAGTTCTTTCAAATGGTTTTATTTCTCTTGGGAAGGAGAATTTGCAGGTTGGTGATCCTTTGAAGTCGTCTATGTGAGAAGCTAAATCTGCAAATAATTTAATCTTATATTGCAGTTGATGTATAGTGATGGTGATAAAGCATTTGGCACATCGACTGAACTTTGCATTGATGAGAGACTAAGAATTGCATCGGATGGTATTATTGTGATCAGGTAGATATTTTTATCAGTAAATTAAGTAAAGTCTAAAAATTAAGTACATCCATATTATATGTATAATGGCATCTTAACATTCCACTATTGCAGTATGGAAATTTTGCGCCCTCAAAATATAGACAGTCTAAGTGAAACTAGCATAAAAGGGAAGATAAGAATCACTACTCGTTGTCTATGGCTTGACAAAGGGAAGCTTTTAGATGCTCTGCACAAAGCTGCACATGCTTCACTTTCAAGCTGCCCTGTGAAATGTCCTTTATCCCACATGGAAAAGACTGTCTCTGAAGTTTTGAGAAAGATGGTGAGGAAGTACAGTGGTAAAAGGCCTGAAGTTATTGCTATTGCTACAGAAAACCCAGCCGGAGTTATCTCTGATGAGATCAATGCAAAGCTGGCTGGCAATTCTATTGTTGGTTTGGGGATGCCAGCACATAGAAAAGTGGCTGATTCATATCCAAAAAGAAGTCAGTTGAACCAAATGCAAGCAGAAGGAAGTGGCTATCAACAGAATTTGGAAGGTCCTCATCTCTCTCTCTCTCTCTCTCTCTCTCCCCCCTGTTGCTGTTTGCATTTGTGTCAGACCACTTGTGCATGTAGAATAAAAATTAACTTCACTCAGAATGATAATGGAAAAGTGACAGCATGGGAGTGGACATTTAACAAGCAGTTGATGAGATGTGAGAAGGTAAAGCCAGAAGGCTTTCCATCTATAAGATATTGCTAATTAAATTTCACACTATTGTATCACTGCCAAACGGTATAGATTCTAACGTCACATGAAGTACAAGTGTGATAGCATAGGTGCTTCCTGATGATTCAATAGTTTTTACTATTTGCAGTCATCAAAGTAAGATGTGGATGTATCTATTGGAATATTAGAATTTTAATGGAACATAAAAAAATTTAAATTTGGTGTTTAGGTAGAAAACTTTTTTCATGGATTTTTGAATTCTGTTATTATAGGGTTTTGATGATTGAATTATTTTTTTGGAGTCCTTAAAAGTATTTTGCCCTATTGTTTGTATATGCTCAAGTCAGTGGCTCTGGTTTCTTATTTAATGACGTCCTTTGCTCTAGAAACTGAATGATTGGCTGGTGTTAGGAACACTCCATGGGAATTCTGGCTCTTCGAGGGTTTCTTATTGAGTCCTTATTTCTGCCCATTGGTACTGTTACATTGCTCTCATGCCTAAACTAATTTAACTGGACAGTAAAATAAGTTGAGATCCTACAAAAGTATGAAGTGAAGAAATGCAAAATAAGAAAGTAAAGAACTGAGTATTCACAGCTGCAACGTCATATAAAACTGTCCATTGTGCTTCAAATGTTTAAGCTTCAAGCAAGTCTTCATGTAAGATTCATTGTTTCTTTGTTGCGGTGTGTTGAGATGTAACTGAAATCTAGCAATTTGTTTGACCAGTAATTATTTTCCAACTTTTCCTTGGTTGATATTTTATTTCCTTGAGCTTGTTTTTGAAAGTGTGTTAATTACATGTCCTCTTCCCATCGTCATTCATTCATGCAGTTGGCGGTATTAAAGCTGAAGAACTACTACCAGAGGAAGACACCACCAGTTCAAGTTCCAACTTTGGTGAAAGACCTTCTCATAATTCTGAGGATTCAGATGATTTCTGGAAATCATTCATCGCACCATCTTCATCGATTGACAATTCGGTCAAAGATAACAATGCTTTGGCTGAACAAGAAAAACAGAGGTCAGAGGTTGATACAGATGATAATGAAAGCAGTGAAGATGACTCCTTAGAATCAGCTCAACCAAAGTCTTCCAAGACTGTGAAGCGGAACAAATGGAAGCCTGAGGAGGTGAAGAAACTCATTAAAATGCGTGGGGAATTGCATAGCAGATTTCAGGTAGTGAAGGGGAGAATGGCCCTATGGAAAGAAATATCAACACATTTTATGTCTGAGGGGATTAATCGAAGTCCAGGCCAGTGCAAATCCCTATGGGCATCTCTGCTTCAGAAATATGAGGTTCGGATTTTTCGAACTCAAAATGAAACCTGCACACATATATCAATCTGTCTAGCTTTTCCAATCTATTAAGCATTTTCATAACATGTTGGAAAAGCTTTAGGGGTCAATAGGAATGTCCGAATAATTTGGATATTGGGGTCATCTAGATTTTCGGTCTTATTCCCTTATCAGCCTTCATATTATCCTGCTTAAATGTGTATTAGATGAATCATGAATGCAACCACCAACTGCATATAACCAGTTTATTAATATTGCTTATTTAACAATAATGGTTTATTTAACACAGGAAAGCAAGAGCGATGAGAAAAGCCGAAAAAGTTGGCCATACTATGAGGACTTGGATAACATTTTATCTGATTCTGAGATGGCAGCGACAGAATGATTGGAAGAGTAAAAGCAGCACCAATTGATTTTTTTTTGGAAGAGCGTCTGACAACATTATCTAGAATTCAGCTTGGCTTTGGCAACATAGTTTACTGTATCATGGGTTTCATCATGTGCAAGCTCTGTCTAAGCCGGAAAGCCTTCCCATGATTGGCTGCGTCCAGACAGATATACCTGCAACGACAAACGAACAAGAGAGGTTAGCTTTTGTAGTTATAGAGCCTCTGTAAATTAGTCATTAGAGACCAGCAAGAGCACAATGACAATCTTTGAGAACAAGAAGAAAAATCCTGGACAGGTGATTTTTTCTTTTTCTTTTATATTATTTTTCTTCATATATTTTGAAAAATTGCAGCATAAGTCTGATTTCCAGGTCGTTGCTCTTTTAATCTTCTGTATATCTTTCTATTAAGGTGTCTTAGGATAGGATTATTGATGTTTCTTCTTTAAAATTAATTAATTTTTTAAAAAAAAAAAGAAAAAGAAAGAGAGATTATATAACTTCACCAATTCCCAAGTGTAAAATATGTCATGTGACAAAAAACATGACAAAGTCTGTTAATTAATTTCCAATCAGATTCAAAGCAATATCATGTTGTGAAGGAAGCCAAATGCTTTGACTATAATATTGTATCCAACATGATCCTCCTGGTTGGACCTTTCAACTATAGATTCTCTTTATATTAAATCTTTATACTAAATTTACAATTAGTAATTAGAAATTAAAGAGAATAGAATATAAATTTTTAATGTTAAGATGACATCAGTTTAGAAGAAATTTCAAATTTGTACAACGAGGAAGTCTTTGATTTGATTAACATATATATCATGTATGTTATAAGCTTATTTAGTAAATAAAATATATGGAGATTTGCAAAACTCGCCCTTAGATTTGATCTTTCTTCATAAACAACCTTCAAGTTTAAAATGAGTAATGCTACACTACCTAAAATATTTGATTTAGAATGTGAGTTATCGACGTCTTGTAAATCATGAGATGATGTAAATTTGAAATTAGAAAGTTGTTTTATGATGATAACTAAGATAATTAATATGATGGTTACAACTTATATGTCATATAATCTCATGATTAATATGGTGGCTACAATTCACTTAACACATTATTTTGAAATATTAAAATAAAAAAAAATAAAAAAACATTATTTTGGAAGCCTAACATTATTCATATATGTATAGGGTTAGACTATATTAACTTAATTATTTTACTTCAATTATGTAATTTCATACTTCATCCATTACTTAGTTTTAATTACATAATCTAAGTCAAATTTTCAAGTTCCATTTAAAACGATCAAACAAAAATATATATGATATATTTTTTCATTGAACAACTTCAGTCGCTTGTATCTTTCTCTCCAAAAAATTATAACAAGTAGACATAATGGGTTGGTTTCACACCTATACCATCAGGCTGTGGGTTCAAGTCTGCTCTCCTCTTTCGACTCCCGAATTATTGTAATATTTCTATAAAAAAAAGAAAATACAATTCAACGAAAAAATTATAACAGTCAAAAGTCCGTACCAACCCAACGTGTACCCTAAAAAATTTAGAGACTAGAAAATGAATGACTTATCTAGTCGTCTTCCACACGCACGGCACACCCGTTGTCTAAAAGGAAAAAATACACTAAAAAAAAAAACACAACGGTAATAATTATAGAATAGGGTCGTTGTTGACCGTTAACGCAAATCTGGTTTCTTCCTCCTTGTTTCGTTTTCCATATATGGACCTCGTTTTTAATTATTTTCTTCTCTTCCATGTTGAACACTTTTTTGAACCTATATTTTGAAAATTGATTGAAGCTTCTTCCAAACAACATGGAACACTCTCTGAAACACCCAACTCACACGTACCCATATATGTATAAAGAGTGGCACCAAACCTCTCTGTTATATCAACAACAACAGAGGAAATTAATTAGCAGCAGCTAAGCTAATTAAATATCTATCAAGTTTCAACTGTTATTTCGTTTCGATTATGTTGAAGAATGGCGATACTGATCAGTTGGAACGTGTTTTTATCTACTTTGATGAGAACGGAGATGGGAAAATTTCTGCGTCGGAGTTGAAGAACCGGGTGGGTTTGATGGGCGGAGAGATGCTGTTGAGAGAAGTAGAAGAGGCGGTGGAGTCGTTGGACAAAGACGGAGATGGGTTGTTGGACGTGGAAGATTTTGTTGGGTTGATGGAAGGAGGGAGTGAAGAAGATAAGTTACAGGACTTGAGAGAAGCTTTTTGCATGTATGATGTTGATGATTGTGGTTTTATTAGACCTAAAGACTTGAAGAGAATGCTCAGCCGACTCGGTGAGTCCAAGTCCATTGATGAATGTAAGTCGATGATTAAACATTTTGATCTTAATGGAGATGGAGTTCTCAGCTTTGAAGAATTCAGAGTTATGATGAAGTGATCATCATATAATTCTAACATTTTATTTTTTATTTTTTTATTTTTTGATATATGTATTTCTTCAATCCATTTATGTATTCTTTGTGTGTAAATTAATGGTCGTGCAATTCCTTTTTATTTCTTTAATGAATGTGATGATCTCTTCAATACTTCAATTCTTTCTCATCAATATCTTCATTACCTTTTAGTGATGTGTGCCTTTCATTTTGGACGTTCATGTACAAGAATGCATTTTCAAAAGAAAACATATATATATATATATATCTATATATCTATTTGAAAAGACTCTTTAATTTATCATTAGACTGTAACAATATATAAAACTAAACTCTCGCTAGAGTGGCGTATTATGACCCTTCCATTGTCACACTTCTATAACAACTATATAAAATTGAGAATTTTGCAATGTTTTAGTGGCAATGAGAGCAGGAAGCAGCTGTCTAGATAGGCTTTTGTTTGTCCCAAGCATTTTTTCACCTACCAAATTGATAACTGTTGTTATTATATCAACAAAAATTGACTTTAAATATAAAGAGATCTTTCTGAGCATGTTTTGAGATTAGAGGTTGATTCTCAATGGTTTTCTGCTCATTCCTTCTGTTCTTCGCTGGTGGACAATGACTGTATGGATCCGGAGTCTTTTCGTGTTTTTTTCTTTTCTTTTCTTCTTCTTCTTCTTTCTTGTGTGGCCTGCGCACCCCGCTTTTCTGGTGGGAATTTGCTCCGTGTGTTTTTTGGCTGGTTTGGTCTGTGCTACGATTTGTTCTCTTCTATTATTATTTATATAATTCTGGACACTGCGTAAGGTTTTTCAGCATATGATCGTTTGCGATGCTTTTTCCCCTTATGTCAGTCCAATTTGATATATATATATATATATAAATGAAAAATTGTAGAATAAAAGGTTATTATTGTTGAATGTTGAAGCACATGCATGCCGGTAATTGAATATAACGGTTGTCTTGTAAAGTCCATGAAACTTGTCAATCTCTTGAAGGACACGAGTATATGCGGGCGGCCAAAGTGTTCCGATTATCCCAATGAGCACCTGTGAAATTTAAATTCATTAAAATCATGACTTTGCTTTCAAGGTAAATCTCTCAATCGTTTATTTAGATTATTTTAAAATTATGATAATTAATATCTAGTTTCTTTTCGGTTTATATATATATATGAAGTTGGAAAAGCAATCCTCTTTCTGTAGTGTACTTAATTGTACATGCAGCACCAGGAGGGATTTGAAGAGCTGTTGAGTTCCGGCGCGCAGAGGAAAAAGCTTCTCAGTTTCAAAGGAATATTAAAGGGTTGATCTTCATTCTTGATTCTTGATTCTTGATTCTTGATCAGCCTTGCCATAGACGGCATGTCACAGCAAGTTCTTGTGACGACTACTCAGGTATTCTTGATCTCCTGTTGCACACACCTTGCAATAATACACTTGACCAAAATGCTTTTTGACACACCCAAAAACACGCCCAAAAAGCACCCAATTATGGCGCAATGGTTGACGTTGAAATTTTGACTAGTCTTTTAGTACGTAGTACTGTTACAGAGAAACTGACTATTATTCCACCGTTGACTTGGAAAAAGGAGGCAAGTCTTTGTATATATGCAGATACACATAACGGTGGAGATCAGGAGACCTTCTTTGATTCTCATCCTTGCCTCCCCTCAGCCTCAGATTCTGAAGATGATTTTCGTAGTGTCAATACCGGTAATTCTAAACAACTCATCATCATGATTAACCACATCATCTTTAATTTGATCTTACAAATCTTGTTTTCGCAGAGTTTTCTCGCTCTTTTAGTAGCTCTCCGAGGCATCGGTTCAGCTTCACATGTCCTTCTCCTCTCAACGAAACAATAACCAGAAACGAAGCTGATAATAATAATTCTCCTGTAAAACAAGATAAGAAACTCTATCAACTGTTTGATGATCCGTTTTGGAGTGACCAAGTTGTCAACAGTAAGGAGATAGAACTAGTTGATTTCTTCCAGGATAGCTTGTGGATCCATCAACTTGTACTTGCCAATCATAACGCTCTTCCTTCTTCTCCAAGCAGCAGCAAAAATGTGTGCACACAAAACTCTAAAGGAAGCGGTGAGAGTGATGATCATCAAAATATTAACTCTCCATGTATTTGCATTCCAATAAGTTTTCCAAGGCTCGCCTTTACGAGTAAAAAGGGTGGGGGTGGGGGTGGGGTAGGTACCTTGCCCCAAACCCAAAACCCTATTTCCCCCAAATAAATAAATATATATATATATATATATTCTTTTTATTTTTATTTATATATAAAAATGTTAACAATTAATAAATATTATAAATTATAATATTAACATTAACATTAACATGAGTTACTGGTTAATGGTTATAATATTAATATATTTTGTATTGTGTTTGGATTTTGTATTATATTTTTATTACTTTTTTGATTGAATACTTTAACAATGTCAAATCAATGATTGGAATATCCAGATTCTAATTTTTCGGATTAGAAATTGAAAATTTAAAATTGAAATTGAAAAGAAATCAGGAAAATGGGTTATGGGGGTGGGGGAGGGGAGACCTACCCCCAAAACGTCCCCACCCCCAATCCCCCCAAATAGGTTTTGGGGGAGGTGGTGGGAGGAGGTTTAAGGAATGGGGGTGGGGGTACCCTCCCCCGCCCCATTGGGCCCCCACGCCCATCCCTAGTCCTGTACAGTTTATTTTGCGGCAAATCCAAATATAATCTTAATTTTATTGCTGTAAACTGCACTAGTAAATTGGGTGAACAAAATTTTTCCTCATTATACTATATACTGACTTGCAATAATAGTCTGAGAAAGCCTAAAAACTACCAAACGAACTTAAAAAATGTACTTCACAATCACATCATTTTATAATTCATAATGACAGAACACCAACTCTACATGCTGCCCGCAGCAAAAAATCACTCTTAGAATTCAATGACATTTTGCCTATCTGACGGGGCAACACATCGCCATAGAGAACAGTATGCCGGAATATCAGCCGCTTCAACCTCAAGGGCAGCGAGGTTTCTCCCATACTCCTGATTAAATCATGTATAGTGTTATATGCTTGAGATCAGATTCACTTGCATTTAAATACATGGACCAACACAGAATGATGCTTACCTGAATATCAAGGAACAATTGCATACTAAATTTGGCATTTTCGGATACATTGTGGTCTGTGACATCCATGCTTGCTCCAGCTCGCTTTTGTGCACCCATTCGTAGTCTCTGGAGTGAAGACTCTGTTTTCTTAGCCTGGGTATGATCATCAAAGAGTTAAATTTTGAGAATATTTGTCAGAGGGATATAAGAGATCAAAATTTTACTCAAGACACTAACCATTTCAATGAGATCAGCAGCTATTTCATAATAACGATTAGTTATCTCATTTACAGCACTGACTAATAATTTATTCCTAGTCTCCATTGTCAAATATGTCGTAGCTTGCTGTCCCTCCAATAAAGTCTGCAAACAGTGGGAAGGGTATGTCCAGGTTACAATAGTATTATCATGCGGATATTATTCAAAATCAGAATTGTACAACTTTTAGACAAGATACAGTCTGGTTCACTTCTATTAGCATGAGATTAAAATGTTTCTATAAACTTTGGAAATTAAACACTAATCATAACAAATATAAATACATAACAATTGAGGCCTCTAGTGCAGATTTCTGCATCTTTTTTATTTTTATTTTTTACCAACCATCAAGATGTGATCGTGAATGTTTCAAAAAAAAAAATGTTATAGTGAATGGTCTTTGATCAAGACTATACTAATGTAAATCACAACCAAAAAACATAAGATGCAAACAACAGATGCAAGGAATTATTGGGCATAGTGGCATACATAAGAAGTGTATAGCAAGAACCGAAAACAAAGAAGACTGCATACCTTTAGGGGACGCAATAACCCAGACACATAGGGGGAATGCCGCACAGGAAGAGGTTTATTAGTCAATCTGAAAGTTGCAGTTATTCCCTTGAGCTGTCTCAAGTCCTACATTAGATAAACAAAACTTGAATGAATGAAGATTCTGAATGCTGGGTCATGCAACTAGCACAATAACCCATCATTGCATCATCCATTAATACATTATATAACAATAATTCCTCTATTAGGAAAAGGTTAAAGAAACACATTAAAAGAAAAATGCATCCCCTAACTATTGCGAATTAACTGGCATGAAACCTTGAAAAGATGCGACTTACCTCAACAGCCTTTTCAACTAGAGTCCCTACTATTGTGTTGATAACTGAAGGTTGTAAAGCATTCAAAGCCATTCCGCCTTGTACAATGCTCTGTTTTACTAGATCGAGAACTTCGGCAGGGCATGAAGAAAGAAGCTGAAGTACATGAGCCAGATAGTCACCACAAACCTCTGATGCCAGACAATTTGTATCATGGAGAATCTGCAAATCAAAAGCCAATATATATATATATATATATATATATGCCAGTTAACCAGGATGATTTTCGTGTATCAATAAAACTTGACTTCTAATCTTCAGTTTACATGGGAGACTGGGAGCATTACAGGATAATTTCATATGCTATGATGTTGCCAAGCACCAGCAGATCTAACATTGATAACCTATAAGGATCGAATTGCGGTACCAACAAAGTTTGAACAAATCTTTTTTCAAATATTTATATTACCAAACATGACTTCAAGTCTTCAATGGAATGCACAAAGATTGAAAAGTCAAACATAAGTTGATTGCTTATTAGCATGTTTGATATAGGAGAGAGAAACAGTGAAATAAGGGCAGAAGCGTACATAAATAAAGTCATCCGGGGCAGCTGATATAGCCCATTCATTTCCAGGATTGGCACCAGAATTACCCACTTTCCGAGCAGCTAGTCCAGATGACAACCAATTTGAGTATCTATGAAAAAATTATCATTAGGCAATCAAACATAAATAGATATAAGCTGAATAAAACATAACCTCTCATCTAAACTGACCTTGAAAGAAGCTGCAAGGACAGGCGAAGAAACTTGTCGGAGCAAGAAAGTACGAAAACATCTTCCCTCCAGCAGGATCTCAAGCTCTCCAAAAGAGTCTCACTTTGTTTTAATGTTAACAAAGGAGACCTTCCTTCATCAGAATGTGAATTATGAATAGGTGCAAGACTAGCTGCAATTAGAGCAGAATGTAAAGCCCCTGCTATTTCCTGAAACCTGAACGAATTGAAGTTTTAAACATCAGCAAACATTATTTAAAAATAAGAACCTATTCTAAGTAGCATGGCCATCTAAGAGTTGCACTGAATACCTCAAAGAGAAATAAACCCCAACATTCCATTGCTTAATGAACTCAAAATAAACAGCTTCGCCTCGGAATTTAGCAACAGCAGATCTGGATGGACAATAGCCTTGCATGACAATTGGATGTTATAAATATAATGAACAGTATACACTTATATAAAATGGCAATATAGTCCTAAACAGTCACAAAAAAATCCAAAGCAAACACTGGATTAGCTATGTCTTTTCAATCTTGTGGGGATGTGAGAATATTTTCACAACTAGAACCTACCTTCAAGATGAGCCAAGAAATCAAGGCTTGATTTGTAATTTTTCAAGAATTCTGAAGGTCTTCCTGGAGAAAAAGCCCCTGGTTTTCCCTTCTGAATTGCTGAAAGAACCTCCTTTAGGATTGAATTCGCCAAGAAGTCAAAAACATGCAAACCAGAATTCTCTGGAAAAAGCAAATAAGACTAATTAATGCTAAAGATGCTATAAATATTATTCATTAATTTAATGGATCAATTATACACATGCTGAGACTAAAAAGAATAGATAATAGAACATGAGCAAGGTGATCAAAGAGAATTGTACACCATCCATGGCTGTTTCCAGAAATGCATACATTTCAAGAAACAAGAATAGCCATGTTTTGGTACAAAATTATAGTGTATTTAAGAAGAAGAAATATGTCAATTAAAATGCAAAAGTAACACATTGATGATGGAAAGAACAAGATAGCACTAGAAACATACAAATACAGCAATTATAATTATGTACAAAACTGGGTGATATTTTCTTATTATTAAGCAGCAAAAACCAATGACTAAAACAATGAGTGATGTGGTTCAAGAGAAGATAATTTGAATGCATCTCAAGGTTATGAGAATGTAACGCCCGATATTTCCACTAATGGTCCAAAATAGACTAGGATAACAGAGTACTTTCCCAGCAACCCAAAAATTGATGCCTTTTGGCGTGGTTAGAAGTACAGTAGAAAATGATGTATGGCATTAGCATACCTGCAGAAGAAATTTCCAATAAGAATTTACAGTCTTTCTCAACACATTGCTTGATTTGATTATAATCATTTTCAAGTTCATCTCCAGATGCCCCAGCAACAAGTTCTGTCGACCCATGTGGGATAATTTTCTGTATCAGTGGTGCCACAATAGTGGTGCGAAAAATCTCCTCTGCATTCCTGGTGTTATCGATAGCAGCATATGCACGCAAGCAGTTGTAAATTACATTTGCATCCTGGTGTTCTAGCCCATCTACAAAACAATGACCCAAGCTTGCATCCAGTAATAAGCTAGCACTCTGAAACCTCTTCTCCATATTCTCTATGAAAGGCAGGTTCTGTACTAGCATAATCGAGAAAGGAAATAAGCACAGAATGTAAGGTGCCAAATAATTGATTTTGAGCTAAGTGATTCCTTGTTACATTCTTTAAGCATGCCCCATCTATATTTTATCTTGCAATAATTACATCTGGCAATTTAAGGCATGCAAATTTTAAATTCCTGCTTCAGCACTAACAAAATTAAAATTCAAAAATGCGTATTAAAGATATCTACAATTGCAAAAACTTTCATTTCACAACAGACATTTTTAAGTAGCCTAAGAGGACAATTACCCTCTAGTGACCTCTCACAAAGACATTAATGTCAAAAGTTACCTCACAGAAGAATATGACGGAAAAGAGGCAAGTGTAAGGAAAAGAAAATACTTAATATGCAGATGCCATAAATTGCAGGTGCATCCTGGTGCTATAGCCCATTTAGCAAAAACTAATAGGATAGTTGTTCCCAAGCTTCTCAAGACAAACCTTATTCATTCACATGTTCTAGTTAATGTTGGAAAATCAAAGAAATGAGAAATTGATTGAACTCGAAGTGAAGTTTCGGCTACATTCACAATAAACTTCTGAGACAAATCTGACTAAGGCATCCACAAATATATATATATATATATATATATATACGGTCTCGTTCGTATCAGTGCGCACTGATATAACTACATCAGTACCAATGTATGTGGACCACTGATTATGGAGAAGTTTTGACAAGTGCATACACTATGTAAATCTAATGGTCTACATTCAACGCACCGATGAAGTTATATCAGTGCGCACAGTGCGCATTGACTTGAACATTTCTATATATATATATATATGTATGTATATATCTATATATATATATGTATAAGGAGAAAGAGAGAGAGAGGAAGAACAAGAAGAAGTAACAGCAGAAAATCATAATTTGAGAGAGAAAGAGACCTGTGCATGAGCAATATAGAACTTTAACCGATTCATCTCACTGGCAATTCTCTCCAAAAGCATGCTCTGAGTCTCTCTGAGATTCGTACCATTCTCAACATTTTGTAAGGTAGCAGCATGACTCGCAGAATTCCTCTCTGCCAAATTCACATCTCCATTTGACCAATCAGTGGGCATACTGGGCAACTCTTTGATAAGTTTTTCAACCTGCACTCATTGAGATACATATAAAAAAATAATGATCACGACACTTATAATTACAGTACAATAAAACCAACAGAGATTTATACACATTAAAAACAAAGAACTTCTGATACTGCAAAAGTGCCAATGGCCATATTCTCACTATGGTAGACTGACAATGTGAAGTAAAGAGAAAAGATCAAAAGAAGAAAAAGAAATCACAGACTCAATTGATGCTTATACATAAATACATTTTCAAATACAAAAGCAGAAATCCAGAAAAGATTATGGAACTAGAGTTTCAGCCAAATTATGTACAATGAAACTAATTTGCCAAAATTAGACTTGGCATAGAAACTTATTCTTTCGAAATTGCTTTTGAGCATTTATGAGGAATAAAATGTAAGTTGCATTCCATTCCAATGAATCCTCCAACTGATAATTCAACGCAATAATAACCAACTTTCCTAAAATCTAAACAAATCAAATCATCAAACCTGTGCAAAACTACATAGACAGATAAGATTCCAATAAACAAAATAACCCATTACACTTCTGAAGCTATATAGCTTGACAATGTAAATTTTTATTAACGCATATGAGCAAAAAAAATTCGAATTTTTTGGATGCCAAATGTTACAACTGCTAGATCCAAGCTTCTTTTGTCTCTCTAGACAAACCCACCAACTAAACCACACAATTATCTATAATTCAGCAACTTATGGACCACATGCGAAGCTAAAATCAATTTGCCTAATTGAATTCAGAATATAAACACTAACTCCGCATAAAATCTCAGACCTTCGTCCTATGAAAATTGAAAAGTACTACTTAGTTAGTTCATCGATTCGTTATATCCTAAAAATACTTGTTCCAATTCCCAATGTAGCATTATCTAGCTATCGAATTATAGACAACAACACCAGTCCTTACCTTCGACACAACGTGGAACGTATCGAGCAACAGTTGGAGAACCTCTCTGGCCGCGGCGGCCTCCGATCTTTGCTTTAAACCACTCTGTAACGCAACAAGAGACCCTTCGACGCTGCCTCTGAAGCCTTCAATCTTCTCTCTCAACTCCAGTAACGGCGCCCGCATCCGTACGACGGCGGCATCGACGTCGACGAGCTTGGTGCTCAAGTTGACGAAATCGGCGTAGTCGCGGTTGATTAAGTCGATGAGTTCGTGGTTGAGGGAGGACAAGTGGGCCTGGAGCTCGGATCGGAGCGTTTCGAATGGTACGAAGGTTCGGAGCTCCGAGATGTAGGACTCGGAGTCGAAAGTTGGGGAGAGGAAGAGATTTGATTTGAACCAGAGCGGGTGACTGTCCACCGGGTCCGAGAAGAAGTCGGTGGTGGATCTGTGCGGCGGCGCTGTCGGGATCGACTCCAGCATTTTCGATGTTGTGTGTTTGGCCGGTGAGAAAATTCTAAATTTCGTCGAATGGAAGAGGTTAGATTTTAGAGATTAGTAAGATCAAGACTGTTGTTACTTAGTTAACAAGGAACGACGACTGCTTCTGTTAAATAACTAAACGCTGTCGTTTGACGGTATTTTCTTCAAAATAATAATCCTCGAAAAAATATTCTGATAATTAATTTCTTTCCTTTTTTTTTTTTTTTTTTTTTTTTTTTTGAGAAAATCAATTTTTTCTTTTTAATTATTGCAAATTTTACTTCAAAAAAAGTTTTAAGGAAAAAACTCAAATTTGTATTAGTTTTTTTTTTTTTTTTTTTTTTTTTTTTTTTTTTTGAGTAAAATTTGTAATAATTGAAAAGAAAAAATTGATAAGTCTAATTTGAGTTCTTGATAAGAGTAATTTTTACTCGATATGAAGTTCTTAAGATAAAATCAAAATTTGGTCATTTATATAGTTAATATTAATCGAGTAGTAACTTAAATATTAAAAAAAAAATCTAAAGTCTTAAAAATTATGTATTCCTTTCAAAAAAAAATAATAATAAAGTATTGAAAACAATTGTGATTTCTTTGGTAATTAGTCCATAGCTATACAAATACTATAGTAGTAAAAACCTCGAATTTTGCGGTCCAAAATTGATTTGTCATTAATTATTATTTTCACTAACGTAGACGGCACATCACATCTTAACTTGTGAGATATTAATTTGTAAGTGGTTACACATTAAAAATGATTTAACTTACCATATACATCCAATCACAAATTGACATATCATTAGTTAAGATGATCAAACATTATTTTTATTTCTTTTAGACCGTGAGTACCCATGTCAATATATAAATGGAATGGTCAGACTGTATCAACTTAAATTTATAACTTAATTGATTAAGATGTTGAAGTCAAAAAATAAATCAGAAACTCACGATTTTAACTTTTTTCTTTTGGGGATTTTGCAATAAATTTATTATGTGAGAATGCTAAACTAATTATTGACATATCTTGTTAATCCAATTTCAACTACATCTTAATGTTCATAAGAATGATTTTGCAAATGTAAAAATTACAAAAATAAATAAATAAATAAATGCTTATGATGGTCAAATTGGATTGGATTTAGAATCGCTTAACAGTAGATAATATTGAACTGAGTTTCCTCTTCATGAAATCATATTAAAAATCTTTTATATCTTTCAAGTTTGGATGGTGTTATAGCAACCCTAAAAAAAAAAAAAAAAAAAGGGATTGTGCTTTTGAATTAATCTTTACTCTTCGCTTGCAACATTAATCTACATATGAGAATGAATCGAAACGCTCACGCATGCTCTGTTTCTTTGAAGGTATGCAGAAAGGAACTATCAATAATGCTATTATTGTCGTTGGATTCTACGGACATAAATAATTACAACAAATGTATCTACACAATTTTTCCTTCGCATTGTCTATTAACTTACATATTTAGAAACATTTCCTCATGTTGGTAGCAGTGCAACCATCAAAACTTCGGAAGGCCAAACTATCATATAATTATAACAAATTTAATTTTAACACCCTATATTTTCACAAGATGGCTCTTCCGTAAGGAAGTGGCTCGAATTACTCGGGCCACAAGATTTATAATTTATAGAAGAAAATAACCTTTTGTACAGACTTCACATGAAATAGCTGAGAGACTTTTTTCTTCTTGATCCCCCTTCGCCGTAGAGTTCATTCCATTGTAAAAGCTCAGTCATGTTCACAGACTCCGATGAAACACTAGCGCATACCTAAGTTACACACAACAAGAACAGTAGATTAAAAAGCTATAAAAATAAATAGAAAAATCAAATCAATTATGATCATTTTTCGCATTACCCGCTCATGAGCATATTTAAAGTCGTCAATGTTTAGAGGCCGTATATCAGCACACACACTCAAAGCTGGAGCAGGTTTCCCTTCTGCTAGAGCAGCAGCACATTCCTGTCATCAGCTCATCATATTAGATTACAGTAGATATGCTTCGATTCAGTAAGTTCTGGTTTGCAGATTATAACATATAAGGGAATATATGTAGGATGAATTATAAGAATTTCATTTTCATCTGACACTCGTCTATTATTTTCTTTTTCTTTTTAAATACAGCAAATGGTTTAAATTAAAATGTGATGCCTTCATATGCAAATAGAAGACTGAAATATATAATTGGATTTTTGCACTTAATATTTTACATTGTTTTTGAGAATTCTGGTATTTACAGAAGTTAATAAATAAATATAAGATATGTTATACTTGTCAAATGTGTTTCAAATCCATAATAAATTCATCATAAATTATATGATTGAATAGGCAAGTCAGGAATGAATGCATGTGCTTATTAATGATGATGATATGAAAATAGCGAGAAGTAGAAATCAAGTTTCGATGTAATTATAATTTATTCATCAATTAATCGCATGGTACTTTCCCTCGATCCCAATGCATTGAACTAGTGATTGAGGGATGGGGCTTTCAGCCAAAAAGTCAAGGGTTCCTACCAATGATATTAAAAATCCTACGAGTTTCAAAGCTACCAAAATTACAGGCAGTAGCCCCCAGTTTAGAATCAAAGGAACAAAAAAAAAAAAAAAAAAAAAAAGGTGAGGGAGTTATATATATTTCAACAAGGAAGGTTTACCCAGTATTGATTCCTAGAAAGCTAGATTAGGAATCAACCAGATCAATGTTAACCTGATATATTCTTCTAGTTTCATGAAACAGTTGCACCTTAATACTTAAAGCTACCTTAAGATGAGGAGAGAAAGGCGATACAAACATTTTGTTAGTTATTATGCTGATTTCTAGAGATTATAGTTTCTAATTTTATTCTCCTTTATTGTAGCTTTATTGTCTTTCCTATTTTGTTTCCTAGATTAGTGAGATGTGATTTCCTAGATTAGTGGGATGTGATTCCTTGTATAGTGGGATGTAATTTCCTAGATTAGTGGGATGTGATTCCTTGTATAGTCCTTGACTGCTTGTATATATATGTTAGTATACAGACCAATATAATCGAAGCAATCAAGCCTATTTCTACATGGTATCAGAGCACTCTCTGAACCCAAGCAAACCCTAGTTTTCTTGCTGCTCTTTCCGGCAACAAAACACCAAACAATTTATATATATATATATATATATATATATATATATTTCTCTCTATTCTACTGCTCTTTCCAGCAGTAATCCATCCTAAAACCACTCCAAAAATCAGTCATGTCAAACGACTCTAAAGAGGCTGTTTCCGGCTCAAATTTCCCTAAAACAGACAGCAAACGGATGATAAGTCAGCAAGCATCCTCCACTATAGCAACTGGATCATTGGTTCACTCAGGTAATTTTCTACTAGCCATGAATGCAAAACAAGTGTCTAGTCAAACCTGGATAGTTGATTCCGGTGCCTCAGACCATATGACTGGTGATTCCAGTGTATTTAAGACATTCTCACCTTGTGTTGATAATCTGAATGTTCGTATAGCGGATGGAACACTATCAAAGGTGACTGGAATTGGTTCAGTGGCTGTCACTAAGGATTTGGTCCTAAAATCAGTTTTGTTTGTTCCTAAATTAAATTGTAATTTGCTGTCTGTAAGTAAGCTGACCCAGGAACAGCAATGTACTGCTAATTTTTCTCCTTATGCATGTATTTTTCAGGACTCGGATTCGGGGAGGATGATTGGCAGTGCTAAAGCCTTGTCTGGACTCTACTTTCTCAAAGCAGAATCCTATGTGAAAAAGCAATCAGATCTAGCAGCATGTGGGGCTGGTTGTGAGGTGTTTTCTAGCTATCAAAGTCTCTTGTCTAGGTCTAGTGATGATAGGCAGGTTATGATTTGGCATTATCGCTTAGGTCACCTGAATTTTTCCTATTTGTCCAAAATGTTTCCCTCATTATTCAAAAATAAAAACCCCAATCTGTTTCAATGTGAAGTGTGTCAATTTGCGAAACATACTCGCAATGTTTATCCTATTTCATCTTATCGAACTTCGAAACCTTTTTCAATGATTCATAGCGATGTTTGGGGACCCTCACGAGTTCCAAACATCACAGGATCTAGATGGTTTGTTACATTCGTAGATGATCACACTAGGATCACTTGGGTATTTCTCATGAAAGAAAAATCTGAAGTTACACGTATTTTTAAAAATTTCAAAAATATGATTCAAAATCAATTTAAAACGTGTATTCAGATTTTAAGGACCGATAACGGGAAAGAATTTTTTAATTCAACTCTCAACAATTATCTTTCTGATAAGGGTATCGTTCACCAAAGCACATGTGTTGATACCCCTCAACAGAATGGAATTGCTGAAAGGAAAAACCGTCACATTTTAGAAATTGCCCGATCTTTACTTTTTTCTAGCAATGTTCCTAAAACTTTTTGGGGTGAAGCAGTTCTTACTGCTGTATTTTTGATTAACAGGGTTCCTTCAAGGATTTTAAATTTTTCCACACCCTGTCAAGTTTTTAAAATTGCTTTCCCTCATACCCGACTTGTAACTGATATCCCGTTAAAAATTTTTGGGTGCACGGTTTTCATTCATGTGTATCCATATTACCGTAGTAAATTGGATCCTAAATCTGTTAAGGGAATATTTATTGGATACTCTCCTTTTCAGAAGGGATACAAATGCTACTGTCCAGAGACTAGAAAATTTTACAATTCAATGGATGTTACGTTTTTTGAAAACCAGCCATTTTTTTCCAAAACCGATATTCAGGGGTGGACACAAAATCAAGAAGTTGAATTTCTGTTTTGGGATGCAAATCCTGATCAAATTATTTCTTGTCCTATTCAAATTGGTCCTCTCCATGACAGTAGGAATCCCAATCCTGGTCAATCTCTCAATCCAAATCAGTCTGATCAATCTCCTAAAAATCAGCCACAAGATCTTCAATCCTCTCTTAGAAATCAGACCTCTATCAGTCCTAGTCTCCCTAGGAATCTGCTACCACATCTTACAAATTTTCCAATAAACCAGCTGCCAGAAATCAGCCTTGAATCTTCTAGGAATCAGGCTAGTTGTGAGGATAATTCAAATCAGCCCTCAAACACTAAAAATCAGAAGCCTCTAGAAAGTCAAATAGAGTCTAGTCAGTCTGTTAATCCACCTCACGTGCAAAAAGACCTGATTGTTTATCACAGAAGAGGGAATATGCGAGAAACAAGAAATCAGACAGATTTTAGCTCTATCCAGGAGTCTGAACCGAATTCTATAGTCCCAGAAACTGACTCGTATGAAACAGAAAAAGAAACAGTATTAGAAGGAATTCAAGATCAGCCTATTGCCGTGAGAAAAGGATACCGAGAATGCAGGGATCGTCCGTTGTATCCATTAAGCAATTATGTTTCATATGAACGACTCTCACCTCAGTTCCGGGCATTTGTTACCAGACTTGTTGATATTCCAATTCCAAATAATATTCAGGAGGCTCTAAAAAACCCTGAATGGAAGAAAGCAGTTATGATTGAAGTTCAAGCCTTAGAGAAGAATGGGACCTGGGAACTAACGGAATTGCCAAAAGGAAAGAATCCTGTGGGATGCAAGTGGGTGTTTACAGTCAAAACACGAGCTGATGGAAGTGTTGAAAGACTCAAAGCAAGATTGGTGGCAAAAGGGTTCACACAGTCATTCAGAATTGACTATCAGGAGACTTTCGCACCTGTGGCAAAATTGAACACTATTCGGGTCTTTTACTATCTCTTGCTGCTAATCTCGACTGGTCCTTGCATCAGCTAGACGTGAAGAATGCTTTCCTGAATGGGGATTTGGCAGAAGAGGTCTATATGGAGGTACCATCTGGACTAGAGACAGCTGCTACTGTTAATAAAGTATGCAGACTCAAGAAATCACTATATGGCCTCAAACAGTCCCCTAGGGCTTGGTTTGAGAAATTCATTTGCGTGTTGAAGAAACATGGGTATTTCCAAAGTCAATCGGATCACACCATGTTCATCAAATACTCTCGAAAAGGGCAGCGAGCAATTTTGATCGTTTATGTAGACGATATCATCTTAACAGGAGATTTTCTTGATGAAATACCAAGAATAAAAGGTTGGTTAGCTGAGGAATTCGAAATCAAGGACCTGGGACATCTCAGGTACTTTCTTGGTATGGAGGTGGCTCGGTCAAGAAAGGTATTATGATTTCACAGCAAAAATATGTGTTGGACCTACTGCATGAAACAGGAATGCTCGACTGTAAGCCGGTTGAAACTCCTATGGATACAACCATGAAACTTGGAGCTGACACTAGGAGTGCACCGGTAGACAAAGGAAGATACCAACGGCTGGTGGGAAAGCTCATTTATCTCTCACACACTAGACCGGACATCGCTTTTCCAGTAAGTGCAGTAAGTCAATTCATGAACAATCCTACTGAGGAACACATGACAGCTGTACAGAGAATCCTAAGGTACCTGAAATTCACACCTGGAAAAGGACTGTTTTTCGCAAAAACAGCAAACAGGGAAGTAACTCTATACTCAGATGCTGACTGGGCAGGATCTATCACAGATAGGAGGTCTACATCTGGGTATTGTACGGTTGTTTGGGGGAATTTAACCACATGGCGAAGCAAAAAACAATCGGTTGTGGCTAGGAGCAGTGCTGAAGCAGAATTTCGTGCTATGGCACATGGAATATGTGAGGGGCTTTGGATCAAAAGGGTTCTGACCGAACTTAGGGTGCCTATGGAAAAGCCTATAAACATGTTCTGTGATAATCAAGCTACAATAAGTATTGCTAAGAATCCGGTTCATCATGATCGAACCAAACACATCGAAATAGACAGACATTTTATTAAAGAGAAGTTGGAAGCTGAAATTCTAAAGTTGTCTTACATTCCAACTGGCCAGCAAGCAGCAGACATATTAACTAAGGCACTACCTCGAAACAGATTTGAAGAGTTAAGTGTCAAGCTGGGATTAATCAACATCTACGACCCAGCTTGAGGGGGGGTGTTAGTTATTATGCTGATTTCTAGAGATTATAGTTTCTAATTTTATTCTCCTTTATTGTAGCTTTATTGTCTTTCCTATTTTGTTTCCTAGATTAGTGAGATGTGATTTCCTAGATTAGTGGGATGTGATTCCTTGTATAGTGGGATGTAATTTCCTAGATTAGTGGGATGTGATTCCTTGTATAGTCCTTGACTGCTTGTATATATATGTTAGTATACAGACCAATATAATCAAGGCAATCAAGCCTATTTCTACACATTTTGATAGACTTTGTAGGATTGAGCATAAGATCTTTACTTTGGAAATTGAAGAGCAATCTGGAGGAAGCATAGTCAAGATTACAGAAAGAAGTAGAAATAGAAGTTATGACATGAAGATGGGAGTGGAATGTGCTCATTGGTTGGGGAAGTGCTTGTTAGAAGCTGCTGAAGATAACAGTGAAAGAAAGTTCTTTCGTATCTGTAGATTTAACCATTATCAGCTATGGATGGATAGATTTCAGAATAATAGAGGAACTTTCTTTAAAATTTCCTTAAATGAAGGCAGCAAAGGTTTCGTGAATATTATTATTCCTAAAGGTGTTAAGTGATGGATGGAGGAATATGGGAATGATGATACTCCGCAACAAAAACTCGTTTGGAGTTAAAACAAAGAATGATGAGAAGAAAGAGAGGGACAGAAAGGAGCAGAGGAAGTCAGGAAAAGATGAGAGGTGTTATGAAGCCAGTGAAGAAACTAAGAAGGTAAAGCTATGCTGAATGTCTTGCCTTTGGTAAATGGAACAGAGCTGTAATTTGTTCCAAGAAGAGAGGGCATGACGATTAGAGTTCAGTTCAGAGTGCCCTGTCAAAAAGCCTACAGTGCAAGATTGATTTAGAGCCATTCCAAGATGATAAGGCAGTCATTTTCTGTCAAAATGTAATGGAAGCTCTGCTAAGTTCGGGAAAGAAGGGAAGATGTTTTTTAGAAGGGTCTTTAACTGTAACTTTGCAGAGATGGAAACCAGATATTAATAAATCCAAAGAATTGTTTGCTTTTGGTGGTGGATGGATTGCTATAGAAGGTCTTCCTTTTCATATATGGACTAAGAAGATGTTTTGCAAAATTGCAGAATTTTGTGGGGGTCTCATTGAAATTGACAGACGAACAGAAAATCTTCAATCTCTTTTTGAGGCAAGGATTGAAGTGGGGGAAAATGAAAATTCGTTTATTCCTGCTGAGGTTGAAATTGAAGACGGTGATAGGTTTTTCAATCTTTAACTCAGGCCATTATCCAGGTTTTTTTCTGGTTCAGGTAGCATCAAAAATCCATTACTCAGGCAAGAGGTTGAAGATGATTCTGCAAGACTGAAAGTGACACGTGGCAGCAGAGGCAGAAAAGATGAGCCAACATTTCAGAATGAGGTGAGTTCAAAAAGCAATCTAATGTTATTTGGAGAAGGAAGAGTGACAGCTGCAGGAGTAACGAAGAGGTGGTGACTGTGGAAAATGATGAGGTGGTGACTGTGGAAAATGCAGAGTCCCAAGGAGCTGTAATGATTACTGCGAATCATAAATGTTGTGTTCAAAAAAATGACAATTCGGATATTGGAGCTAGAGGTGTTGGCGGGGCAGGCCTGAATGAAATTGGGCCTCTTTGTGATAAGGCCCAGTATGTTTTGGATAAAAATGAGTGTGTGAAATGTGTTAGCGATACCCATCCGGTCCAGGGGATTTATCTTTACCAAAGGTCTCTCCAACCAATCAGCTCTGTTTCTACTTATGCAACCCCAATTTAGACCTTGAATTCTAGGTCTAACCACCCTTTCTTTGGTATATAAAGTATGGAAAAACCGAATAATTTCCTGTTCAAGGAGTGGGTTTGTTTACCTGCATAGGGCAGTTCTGGAGGAATTATGATGATATGGAATTCTAAGTCAATTAAGGTAGTTGGTTCAATGCTCGGAGTGTTTTCTATTTCAATTAATATTCAGGGATCCGATGGAAGAGATTGGTGGCTTTCAGGGGTTTATGGTCCTAAGACCATCTCCAACCCATTGCACCAATTTGTTGCAACTTTGTAACAAATTGCAGCAACTTACAGTCTTACACACCAATTTTTTTTTCCATCTCCAACCCATTGCACCAAATTTTACTCTAAAAAGAATATTCCTTTAAATATTCCCTTTCAGCCAATAAAAAAAATGAAACAATTAAAAAAAAAAAGGCAAGAGCTGTGCTAAATCCATAGTGTTGCGCCAGATCAAAGAGTCGCCCCAGATCTGGCGCAACACTGTTGATGGAGGCAAAATAGCATAAGAAAATGCAGCAGGGTTGGAGAGCAAAAGTTGCTCTATTTTAGAGATTGGTGCTTGGGTTGGAGATGCCCATAGTAAAAAAGAAAGGGGAGAATTTTGGGATCAGTTGGCTGGCCTGTTTGGTTTATGTGCACCAAGATTGTGTGTGGGTGGAGATTTTAAAGTGGTCCGATTTCCGTCAGAACAGTCTAATGGGGGTAGGGAAACTAGAAGCATGAAAGACTTCAATCGATTTATAAGAGAAACTAATTTAATCGACTCAGTGCTGAATCATACAGATTTTACTTGGTCAAATCTCAGACAGAATGCCACTTGTTGGATTGATGGATTGATCCTACACCATTAAGCTTGAGATTTCCAAGATTATATAGGCTTTGCTTTTCGCAAGGTAATTCAAAATAAATGGTAATATAGTGGGTGGGGTTTCGATTTAGGAGAAACTTGAATGATAGAGAGATTGAGGAATTGTCTTCTCTTCTCTCTTTGTTGGACAGTGTCTCTTTAAATATGGAAGGAGAAGATAGGTGGGCATGGTCTATGGATTCTAAAAGAATCTTCTTTTTGTTGTGTTTTTGGCTCATCAAAACCCAAGTCAAGGCTTAAGAAGGAATCCTATTTGGATTAGGAGAAAATAAAGTGTGCACATAATTTCCTATTGGGATTAGGAAATTATATTTTCTCAAGAGTCCCAAATCAACTAGGATTAGGAAATAAGTTAGCTTTTCCTATTCTAAAAGGATTTAGGAGTCCTATTCTAGCAAGGAATGTAACCCAAGTCCTATATCTATAAATAGGGCTGCTGGGAGCTTATTTTTAACATAGAAAAAACAGCAAGCATACAAAGGGTAAAGAGCAAGAGTGATAGAGAGGTTCTAGCAAGGTTTTGGGGAATTAGCTAAGGGGTTTTCAATAAGTATCTTGTAACCAAGCGTTTTTCTTCATAGTGCTAGTGATTTCTCAAGAGAGATCACACGAGGACGTAGGCAAAGTTAGCCGAACCTCGGTAAATTCTTGTGTTTGTGTGTGGTGTGTTTTCTTTATTTGTTCATATTTTATTCCGCATATTCGCATATCATTCTCCTATAAGTTTATTACTATAGTCTATCGAGAAAACACGATCAATAAGGGAGGTTAAAATCAACAAATTGGTAAGTCTTTCTTTAAGTGTTTGGTGAATGACGAGTCTCATCTATTGTTTGAGCATGCTAATATAGTTTGGAAGTCAAAGGTTCCTAACAAGATCAAATTTTTGGGATGGTTGATAGCTCATGGCAAAGTTAATACTTGTGATATTATTCGGAAGAGATACCCTAATCTTTGCCTTCTCCCCTCTTGGTGTATTATGTGCCATAATTCTGAAGAAAATTTGAATCATCTTTTTCTCCATTGTCCGGTGGCCACAAAGTTATGGAGTAAGCTATTTTCAATGGGGGATTAAAATGGGTTGCTCCTTGGTCGGTGGGTTCTTTCTTGTTGGAAGATTTTAAAGTTTTTGGAGGAAAAAACTCTTTGGTATTGTGGAATTTTTGATATTTTATGGGTTATTTGGTTAGAGAGGAATAGAATGATTTTTGAGGAAGCTAAAGAGGAGGACAATTTTTTGTGGGATAAAGCTTATTATTTAGCTTCTCTATGGGCATCCATCTCTGAAGATTTTAGAGACAATTCTCTATTTTTCATCATGTCGGATTGGAAGGCTGTTGTTTTTTGATTGAGTTCATTGTAATTTTTATTTTTGTTTAGCTTGTGTTGGGTGGACTACTGGTTCACTTTTTTACTCTCTTCTTTTTTAATAAAGTTTTTACTTTCCTATCAATATATATATATATATATGCTTTACCTCAAATAAATGGAAACCACTCAATAAACAAATGAAAGAAACATACCTTTTTCTCTTTTTCCAATATCTCTTTAATTGGACGGTGTGCAGCAGTCACACACAGATTCTGTGATACAATCAAAGCAAACATGAAGACGAGTCACTACAGAAACTCAACAAAAAAATAAACTACAATTACATAATTGAGAGTATAGCAAATATTACCTTAAGGTCACTTCCAGAATATCCATCAGTCATACTTGCAATTGCATCGAAATCAACACCAGAAGACAAATCCTCTTTTGCCAAAATAACTTGTAGTATCTTCGCTCTATTTGGAGAATCTGGCAAATTTACCATCAATCTATGGGGGAAAAAACAAATCATCAGAGCACTAAAATCAAAATTTACTTGTATGTCAAAAATAAACTAAACCAGGGCAAGATATCAGAGTATGCTTTGCAGATGTAAATCTATAGCTCTTTGTAATGGGACTTTTTAAAAGTAATACTTTACCTACGCGGAAGCCTTCTAATGACAGCCTCATCAAGGTCAAAGGGCCTATTTGTGGCTGCAAGCACCAGTACTCGTTCTGTGTCCTTTGTTCTTAGGCCATCCCAGTTCACCATAAATTCATTTTTCATCTTGCGCATGGCCTCATGTTCCCCTGGATTTTCCCTCCGACCCAACATGCTGTCAACCTATATGAAGTACAACGAAAAGTGGGTGTAAAGAAGGCAGTGAATCTGTATATGATATAAACCCTAATTCAAAGTACTAAAGAAGTGCTATGAGAACCTTACCTCATCAACAAATACAACACTAGGGGCAATTTTACTGGCTAGTGAGAAGACGGCTTTCACATACTTCTCACCCTCACCAAACCACTGCAGTAAAAGATGAACTTACAAGTTTTACATTATGACATAAAATCATTGTGAAATTAACTGTTATAGAAGGTTCTGACGATCTTTGACCTTAGATGTGATGCTTGACATGGAGATATTGATGAAGTTTGCACCTGCTTCCGTTGCAACGGCCTTTGCAAGCATGGTCTTCCCGGTTCCAGGAGGTCCAAACAAAAGTATTCCCTTGCAAGGCTTCACCAAGAAATTGCAGTGAGATTACCTTAAAAACCTCTTAAAACTACAACCTGAATTCCAGAATTTTATAAAATTGATCCGTTGAATTGGTGGTTACAAGTCAGAAACTGACACAAGCATTAGTATTGGTTACAGCTAAATTAAATAACAAAACAGGAATGCAATCAAGCAACAGAGCAGAATACAACTACACTCTAAGAAAGATATGGAGTTATACAAAATGTGTCTTACATTATACATCTAAAAAGCATTAAGTAAATAACAAACCTCATATGTTTACTGTGCTACTAGGCTTGCTTAGAACTTTGAGTAGGCACATTATTGTCCAAAACTTTAAAAGCCACTCCACAAAGAAAAAGTCTGGATTTTAAATTGAAATGTATATCAAGCGTATTTACTTCTGTGAACCACCATCCATTCTACCAAGAGGCATGTTAGAAGAACATTTTATGGATATGCAAGCATTAACCTATTGTGTGTATCAATATTGCTATTTAGTCTATACCCAAAATCCATTGAAATTGAAAACTTGCAACTTTAAATGTGATACAAAATTGGTCAATAATAAAGCAAGAGGACAACATTGGGACGCATTGCTTTAATTATCATAGCTACAGTATTGAGGGTAATTGTCTTTATCTAAAACAATCCAGAGGAAGACTGCAACGTGTTGTTCAAATGAATAATCCGTTACATGATCCTTCAAATCATATTACCAACAGCATGGTTGGAAAATACTAAGAAGGGTTCCCATAATATAATCTAACAAAGGTACTTGAAAGACCAGAGACAACAGAGACATCATTGCCTATAAGAGCTAAGATGCATCACCATCTCATATAACATCAGATTATCAGTACTTCAATGGGGCAGCTATTTTCCTAAATGTAAAGAAATGTGATAACCTTGGTCAGTTGCCCCTTGCAGAATAGTTCAGGCCTCTGTAAAGGAAGCATCACCAACTCCTTTAATGTATCCTTGACATTTTCAAGAGCTCCAATATCATCAAATGTAACTCCAATATCACTAGGTGGAATAACATCAGCTAAAAGTCTTTTCTCGAATTCATTTTCTGTTACAACATCCTGTATTGAACAAAACAGTCACAATGTAAGTATAACTTTGCTTAAAGAACGTTTAAATATTCATAAAGCCTGATAGAATATCATCTATGCATGAGAAAATAAAATAATAACCTTAAGCGACTTCTTTAGGCTTTTAGATTCATTCTGGATAGCCTGTAGGATTCCAATCCCATACTGGATGCTGCCAGAATTGCAACATCGCATTACAACTGTGTAATTTCCATCCGAAAGCCAATAATTCAGCCAACGATTGTTGAGAAAGATTTTTGAAGATGGGCTATTAGTTACCTCTCACAAGATAAAACAAGTCTTGCATCAGGATCAGCTTCAGGGTTCTGCATCAGATGGTTGCTTAAAGCCCATCCAATTACCTTTTCAGCGCCTGCATTGTAGATGTCATCATCTTGCAGGTAAAGAGAAGAATATGAAGTTTTATATGGTAATTCTTTCATGCAAGATATATCATAGTAGGCATACTTTCATTTGTAAGTGATTGGTCCTTGATGCACAATGTCTCGAGTCCCTCACATTCCATCCCACTCCGAGCCAGAACCTATATATGAAAAATTAATAATTATAATATAACTAATTATTTCCTCAAAATATCATAAACAGTACATCAATTAGATATTTCTGTATAGAGTATCAGCAAGCACAGTACCACTGAACTTTGAAAGACGTGACAAAAAAGGTAAAGTAGTCTTGACTTTTCTTAAGACTGAGAAACTATGACTAAAAACAGAATCAAATTTCATTCCGATCTATTTTATCAATAACAATTGCTAAAAACCAACGATCAAAAGGGGGAGAGAGAGAGAGTTGGAGAAAGAGAAAAAGAAGAACAGCATAATCATATAATCTAAGCACAGTGCCATAGAACTTTGTGAGTTTGACCATCACAAAAAAGGTAAATCAGTCATAACTTTTCTGAAGACGAAGAAACTGTGGGCAAAAACAGAATCAAAATTCATTCCAATAGTTTTTATCAGTAACACTTGCTAAAAACCAATGATCAAAAGGGGAAAAAGAGAGAGATTATTGGAGAAAAAGAAAAAAGAAAAACAGCATAAACCTATAGTCTAAGCCACAGATGAATTTCCCAAAGAGAAAAGGAAAAGGTATCCAGAACTTTAGGACTCTCCAAGCAATTAAAATCCTCATTCTGCATATTTATGTTGTCAAAACGCCAGCAGTTAAACAAGCAATTTAGGCATGACATAATAAACCATATAGGTTACACAACCATTGGACATCATACATGAAAGGGACCATTTCTTTCATCATCATTATTGCAACCAAAAACAAGCAAATGAGTACCAACTACCGAATAGTATTCTCTTCAACGAGTTGTTTGCAGTAAGAATACAGCAGCCTTGATGGGAATGCCCTGGTACAAAAACAATTTCCCTGAGAAATAACTATACCTAGAACCTAGAATTACTGAACTTCAACCATCTTAACAACTCAGCCTCCAACCAAAGTCATCAACACTCCCAGCATCTCCCTGCTTTTCATACAAATTCTGAAAATGTGCATCCACTGGTTCTAACTCCAAATCTTACACTGTTTCAAGAGTGATCACATCTGATGTACAAATTAAAACACTTCAGTTGGTAACCTGATATCATTCTATGTCCTCCAAGTGCTCAGTATATGACCCAAGCAGGAACTTCTTACTTGGGTTTCTAGTTGAGAAGTGTTTCTATCCTTTTGACTACGTACTACTCTTTTCCTTTACTTATTCTAACATTTGCGTACCAGTTATAATTCATTCAAGCAAAACAACTTATGATCTCAGCACATATGGCATGAGACAATTCCAAAAGATAAGTTATTAAAGTGGGAACGGGATCAAGTGTTCTCACAGCTCACTACAGTGAACGGTCTATCTTCATTCCCAAATTGAAAAACAAAACAGAAAAATGGAACCATCAGATTTTGTAACTTGTCCAACTTCATATGTTATTTTCAGAATTTTCTGTTTGGGGATTAGTTAAAGGCTATTTTGGATTTGTTATAGCTTGAAGCAACTCCGAAAATGGTCTAGCAAAATTAACTACAAAAATGCAAGACAATGTAAAATTGGAAACATTGCTGTTTATCTAGCTATAAAATTTCCTAAATGCCAGCAGCAGCAATAAATTTCCACCACACTGATATTGACTCTCAGCAAAATCTGATCCTCCATATATTTCAGGGCAATTCTGATCTGTAATATTAATGCAGTTGACCACCATGTTACACCGAAAGACAACATTCCCCCATGATTACATACAGAACGAGCAATATTATGTTTTCAATTTCATTTATAAAAGTTAATTACATTTCAACATGAGCTCAAACCCATCGGAGCCAAAATAAGCAATATAATCCAATCTACAGTGTTGATGCCCAATAATTGAAGTACACCGAAAAATTACTCACTGTACGCAGCTGATTTAGATTTCCCTTCATCTTCAGGGTTTCAGCATCTCGATCCAACTGATGCTTCCAAGATACAAGAAGTGCTTCATCCTACAGTATTGTACAAGCTTTCATAAAATATTATGACAGTACATAAACTAATAATCAAATAAAAAAGCCTATAATCTGATATCTAGTGTACAGACCTGTGGCATGTGAATGGTTACTTTATTAGGAAAAAGCTTAGTCATAAGTTTTGTTGCCTTTGGAACTTCCTTACCCCGGTCATGCAGTCTTCCAAAACTATCCTGAAAAGAGAGAGATCATGCCTTCAGAAATCAACAATTTCAGAAAGAGTCTCACAATTTTCAGTTGGCACTCATAATAGCCAATAAAAGTAAGCTTGACAGACAAAAACAGTAACGAGAAGCATATTTATACAAAAAATTATAGGTTAATACACTGACTAGCATACATATACAAAAACAACTCAGACAAGTTATCTTCAAAACCAGAGTGATCAAATACATAGATCAGAGAAACGGAAACTCCATCTATCTTATTTGCCTTTGTTTTTACAACCAAACAAAAGAACTTCACTAATACAATTTTTATTTTTTTATTAAGAAACTGAAGATTATATTAAAAGAAAATAAGTGAACAAGCAATCCACTAAGGGGACCTTACAATCCAAAGAAGAGAAACCCATATCTATACACCTATAAAACCATGTACAGCCCCTCCGAATTTTTTTGACAAAACCAACACAAAATACAAGTTAATACAAAAATTAGAACACTAGATAGAGAAATAAAGCATAAAAGAGGGGGGTGTAAAGCATAAAACTTACAGGTAGGTTGGTAACTAGAAGCAGTTTAGACGACAAAGGGTGCAAGTTAGATGAGCTACCAGAGATCAGAATGTGGTTAAACAGCTATAGTACAAGTACAGCTGACAAATAATCATAAAATGAAAGACGGAGACAGGGAACTCTTGTTAGATGACAGAGAGATAGAGAGCAAAGGGTAGAAATATCACTAATCTGATATAAATACTGATGGGTAAAGAAGAAAAAAGGGTGGGGCATGTTCAGTCAGCTAAATCCACTCCACTAAATCCAGGTCAGGGCAGGATTGTGGCTATCAAACAGACCCTGTTTAATTCAATCCATCAGGTGCATTGACAGGGCTGTACGAAAATGTTCATATCTACAGGAAATCCAACTCGGATTGCAATAATTGTCACAAAGAAAACACTGAAAAATGAAGGATTTCAGTATAATTTAATTTACTTTTATTTATTATTTATTTTATTCTATTTTTTTGTGGATCTGATTTGAAAAATGAGATATCAAAGCTTTCTTAACTGGAATGAAAAACTCTCAATAGAACTTGAGTTCAATTCCCAAAGACAAACAACAACAGTATCCATACACCGTCTTTAAAATATTTAATAATTCAAGACTTAAGTTGATATACATTGTACTAGGTATTTCACAATTTCAACGGTGAATTGAAGAATAATGAAGAAAAAATTTGCAATGCTACTCCTAGCCAAGAATGATATTAAGATCATGTAAATTAATATTTCAAGCCACCGGGTCTTGTATGAAAATAACTCGATTAGATAGAGGTTGAGGGAGAAAATGGAGGAACAATTACATATCAGCAAACAACATGAGCATGCAGAAAAATATTAAATTTGCTGAAATTCCTACATGAAGATCTATGCATGCAAAAACTGGAGATACGAATTATCCGAGTGCTCATCTTGGAAGTATTGTCCAAATGCTTGTCAATACAACAAAACAAAAAACAAAAAGAAACTTTAAGCTTTCATGCACAGGAAATGACAGACAACTTGTTGCTCCACAGAATGAAACACCTCCACATCTTAACACTTACAGACTTAAAAGAAGAAATACAGAAGATAAGCAATCATAATACAGTAACATTAAAATGTAACAAAACGTATCTTTTAAAAATTATAATAATTACCGGAAAAGCCAGGTCAAGCAGAGCAGTCTGATTGCTGCCAAATTTTGTGAAAAGTAGGCCACCAGGATGCGACTGCAAGAGGAAAATGCTATAGTATAAAGAACTCGTCATCATTTAGTTACAGAGGCTACACAAAAGACTTGCCTAACCTACTCGACTAAGAACATTTCCAATTACTAATCATAATTTGATTTTATTTTTAAGTTTCTACTCCATCAAAGCTTGAAGTGGGTTCATATACTCTTTATTAATTACTACATGCAGGAAAGCTTTTCTTCCCGTGTCAAAACCTAACTCTACTAACTTCCTCTTTAATCATTTTGCAGACAGTTTTAAGCTCCCCTTTCTGTCCAAAAGTTTACATCTAACACAATTGCAAAACATAATTATAATGCTGCTTTGTGAAAAAGGGAAATTCTTCATGTTAGAAATAACAAAGAATTATACGGCCACTGCACTTGATATGTTGAAATGAAAAACACCACATTTGGATTAGCACTAGCTTTGCAGTCAATTATGGTAAGATTAGCCTCACCTATGAAAGTAAGAGTACATGTTGCAGAGGAAACAGTTGTGCAGAATAATTGTTTTACAAATTCTCCATAAATTTGCATAAAACAGTACCATAAAAACCTAAGATGACATTATCATTCCTTTTATATCTCCATTTACATTGACCAAGAAGTAAAACATATTGCGTCATTTAATTAACTCCTAAAGATATTTTCTCCAATACAATCGTCAAATCACATGTAGGTCCGCAAATGCAGACATACATGTAACTATGTGAGTAACCCTGTTTTGTAACTTCACTAAATTTAGTCAAAAGTTTTAACTTATACCCTTTCTATTGAGAATTTTTAAAGCATAAACCGATTCAGAACGCTCATAAGGCATAATAATGCTTCAAAAGATTCCTGCCATGATTAAATGCATGAAATCAATCAATCATTACCTTCTCTTTGCGATTATCGGTATGACTATGTGAACCCATTACAATAACTTTATCAGGAAGTTTTTCAAGTCTGCTCTTAAATATGGCATAGGATTCTTGATTGCCTGCAATCGACTTCTCAGCATCTTTCATAAACAAAATGAAAGGAGAACTCCGGCTTTCACTGTATACAACCTGATAGATAAGACCAATTGCAAAGAATGAGAAACTAATAGAATAGAAGTAAAGCACAAATATACACAGATATAAACTCACTTTTCTAGTAAAGAAATACTACCTCAAAGAGAGTGCTAATGAGTAACTTGTCCAAATCTTCCACACCCGTGCTCTCCAAACGAAGATCATTAACTAGGGAGAGAATGAGAAAGCTTCAATAATTTGAGGCAAAAGGCTGAAAAATATAGGAATTTTACATGGACTTAACAGATGAAATGTTGATGGCAGAAACCAATATTACCATGGCAGAAGAATCCATGACCTGCTTCACAGTGACCACCAAGGTCAACACCATCTAGTATATGTTTATCAAATTTTATACCGATTTTTGACAAAGGATTGTCCTCAAAAATTAATGCAACCTTTCCTCGAATTCCATAGGATGGGCCCCTACAAATTAAATTGAAAAGGCATAAATCACAAAAGAATCAAACGGGAACATCGAGACGCAACATGTAACAGAAGGAGAAATAAATCTGAATGTTTGAGATTAGACGTCCTATTGGGCCATATAGGACAAGAAAAATCAATGGATCTACTCTTAACACTGCAGCGTAAAAAGCATTGCACATTATGTTCATCCTTGACAGCCACTAACCACATCAATAGGTGCTCTCCAACAAGAATTTCTATTCTATCCTTTTGTAGGCTGTTTTTCAGTGATAGTACAAGGTTCTATATCTCCCCTTAATGTTTATTCTATAAACATCTTCAATTTGTTGCTCAACCTCAACCTTCCCTCTTTAAACATCATATAATCAGGCTTTCTGGCCCTGCCATCAGCATAAAATTATAAGCCTCAAGTTCAAGCCTTATTTCAATCAGAATAGAATCTTAATTCATAATAAGTTTTTGATGAACTTCCTCTTTGGGCTGCATCGATAAAGATGTAATAGTAATTTGTTATGTACTTATGTTAACAGTTCTTTTGTAGTTTCAGAATCTGCATGATACTTCTAGTATGTTCATCTGTTAATAATTTGCTCAGTCAAGAATTATTCAGAAATCTTCTAGTGTAGTCTGCATGAGAGAGACTATTTCACTCATATATGATAGTAGCTGGTGGAGAACCAGAAGAGAGAAAAGGAACTAACGAGGAAGGGGAAAACATTTGAAAAAAAAAATGAGGAAGAAATTTCTATTTATTTCTTATTCATCAAGTCTGCTCAACACAAAGAACCCAGGCCACTATCTATAGTAGCCAAAAGAGAATCCTACAGATTCAAGAACTCAAATTAAAGAAGGTAACGATTTACCTTCCAAACTTATAAAGAACTTATTCAAACATGGAAATTAAAATAAAACAAAAATAGAAAACGCAAAATGCTAATTAAAATAAAACAAAAATGGAAAACGCAAAATGCTAATTAAAATCATTTCTTCCTATGCCTGATATATGCGAGTAGCTCCTTAGAATGTTCAACAGCACTAGCATAGCATCTCAAAAGAGAATATTATATTACCCACCCAAATTTTTGGCAAACTAGTCGCTCACCCCTAGCTCTCAAGCATTAAATAAAATCCTTTCAAGATATCCAATATCCTCAAATGATCAAACTTAAACTGCCTCAAAATGGCCACAAGTAGACATCTCCAATACATCAATCTTAAAGAAAACTCAACTACGATTCTTAATCTTCCTACAACGAAATATATTACACAAAACTTTCTATTTTAAACACCATTCCAACAACGAAAATATATTATACGAAACTTTATACTTTAAACACCACTACGAACAAGTATTGTTATCTATATGGGATGCTTAATGAGCTACAAGCTCTCTCTTAATTCCAAAAAAAAAACTACATTATTCACTATTTTTTATAATTATCTATGCAATTAAAAACTAATGGCATATAATCAGCAAAAATGCAGACAGACATAAGGTGTGTTGAGATCAAGATGTAGCCCAAGATAGAATAATTATTGCCATGGAAAGCAGGACCCATCACATAGAAACAGAGAAAAGAATAAAAATCATCTAGAATAAGAAGGGATTGGTATCCCTAGGCTATTGTCAGCATATATTGCACCTTGTAGGAGATGCTGTAGGATACAAGCTACCAGAAGTCGAACCCATGAATCTTACCCGGTCACCTGCATGTTTCAATTTCAGAGAGTTATCACCAAATCCAAGATAACTTGGTCAGTTCAACCTGTAAAAAGACACTGAAAAACCAAGTATGAAAGGACTCTCGAGCAAAAATGCCAAATGGCAAAGGGCATACCATTTCCCCCTCAAATGCCCTACCTATTTTAAACATGTGATTCTTAGATGTGCCAGAAGAAGTAGGTGCAACGTCAGTCTCTGTCTTTGTTTGAGATTCAAGACCACTTGAAGGAGGATTTGAAGAACTAGGTGTGTCTGCTTCACTAGCAGATAGATTCACATTCTTAGCCAAATCAGTGGGTAGAGGGCCTTGTTTAACGGTGCTGTTGGTCGATTTTTCTGCACCCAATCCATCCTTTAGCAGCTCAGCTTCCTTAGAAGATAAACCCTGTTACACATTTAAAATCAGATGATTCACCCACTTATCCATCTATGTCATTTCTTAAGGTTAAAGCAGTAGCAGCAAAGAAGAAATAAGAATGTGATAATCATAAAAATAAGTAAATAAACAGTAAAATTTATTTTTTGATAACATTGTCAAATTAATCATAGACCAACTTATTAGTATCAAGTAGGTGATTTTTATCTTACCCCCAAAATTGAATGACTATCGAATATGAGTAATTTAGCCCCAAAGTATTGGGCAAGTGCCTTTGCTAACATCTCCTGGTAGATCTCAGACCCTAAAAAGAAATTCACCGGAAGAAACTTAAATATGAAGTTCAAAATCATTAATGTGAAAAGACACAACCAACAAAACATGTGTTTAGGATTATGATAGTAAAATATCCACACACCTGCAGGGCCAGATAGCAAAATTCGCGGATTTACAGTGGCTAGCTCTGATGTATACTTTGCATGTTCTTTGTGCTTCAAGTGTATATATGAAGCTGCAACCAGCACATGTTTTGTATTCTCGCTGCAAAAGAAAGAAATAAGCCCACAAATTGCTAACGTGTTTACATAATATAAGAAAACATGTAAAAGTTCTGACTTATTAGGAATCAATATAAAATATGATATATATACACTCCTAAAAACTCACTCAACCATAGAGACAAACACATGGTGGGGGGAAGGTGAGTTACCAAAGAATTAAACTGAAAAATTTTCTAAGATTGAAATAAAAATTATCACACATAAATATATATGATTCAAATAAATAAAAAATGAATTTACAGCTACCAGATTTCTGGCACCCATCCTACCAATCCTTTTAATATGGCAACTCCAAGTCACCACCAGTAGTAAAAATAAATGCCTAACCCAGAGCCGATACCGGTGCATAAAGGTCACTACTAGGATTTCCATCAATAGATGCTAGATTGTAATCTGACTTGCATTGTTAGCAGCATCATTCACAGACCCTAATTACTTCGTGCTTCTCTCCATCATTTTCCTTTCTTGCTCACTCACTCTGAGGCAGCTCCAGACCTCTACAGAAAACATTCACACAAATCTTTGTTCGAACCATATATTAAACATTCCTCTAATCTATATAGCCCAATTTGGAAAACACTGAACCATAATTTCCTCATGATGACAGACCACTTTCATAATTTAAGCCAGACTCTTATACCTTATATCTCAAGGCCATATTGCTTAGTAGAAAGAAGCTGCTTTACGTTTCCATTCCGCCACAATATATTTATATACTAAGTCACTATTCTTGTACCAAAAAATCAAGCTACACATAAAGACATAACTATGCATTTGGTGATAGATATGTAGATTAAAAGAAAATCTACAAAGCAATAAAAAAATGAAAAATAAAAACATCAAAGAGGAACTTCTTTTAAGTATATATTTACAAGGTATACACAATGTTGCAAAATAAGTTAGGCGCTAGTCGGGCGGTGACCCTTAGGCAGCCTAGGCGGCTAAATGGCTGGAAATTTTTTATTTTTTATTTTATTTTTAATATACTGTACAGACCTTATTTGTATATATTTTAAATATTGAAAATCAAAACCCAATCTAAAATTCGTAAACAACTGAATCTAAAATCCATTAACAACTCAATCAAATCCAACAAAAAAAAAACAAAAAATTGACTGTCTAGGCGGTCAACGCCGCCTAGGCAGCGCCAGGCTCCCGACTAGGCGCTGGCCGCCTAGGCATGGCGATTTTTCCAAAATCGAGGCCGCATTTTGCAACACTGGGTATACAGCCTTGGAGCTATACCCCTCCTTTTTTTTCAATATATTCAATCTTGAATCATATGTCAGCATCGGGAGAATTGTAAGGTCCAAGCACATATAGTGAAATCAAATTAAAACAATCAATCCTACTGAACAATATTAATGATCAGCCAGTGGCTCCAACCGTATTAAGCACGAAAAACAGAGCACGTCATCAAATGTGGAATTATTCTGAAATTCTGACATGTATACGTTTAAACATACGAATGATCAGAGGAAATATAAAGATATAATATGTGAACACATAAAATTTACAAATGCAGAATATGGCGGAAGTACAATATCATACCTTAGATAATATGGGAAGTTGTCAAATGAAACTTGCAAGGTTTTACCATCCACAATTCCAGCATGAATAGCTTCTTTGAATACCGCACATCGTAGAGACATACCCAACGTTGATGCCGGCTGCAAATCCCTTCTCCACTCGTTTTTTTCGTCCAATACCTGTTTACAGATACTTTTGCTCAATTTCAGATTACAACTAGTTGATGGAGCAAACATCCTCAAGAAAGGCCTTAGCAAATCATTAACCCCAGAGAGTTTTACATTGCCTGCCTCTATGCCAGCATCCTGGTTGCTTTCAAGAGAACCATTCTTGCCAATCGCTCCAACATCTGCAGCTTTATCACTCTCTACATTCGCAGTTGAATTGCCTTCCAAGCCGTCGAGATCAACCTCAGTACCATCATGATCAACGGAGGGGGTAGGCAACTCAGCCCCTTGGTGGAATTTATTGAGAGACTGAGCTGAAGATTTCCAACGAGATAAATCTTGCCTCATGCTAGAAAGAGATGCCAAAATGGAAGCCCCAGCCACAGCTGAAGCATCTCCCGTCCTTCTCTCAAGCTGCAGAAATTTTCCACCACTACTTTGAAACTCTGCACCTTTAATGGCAACCTCAGTCATGAGTTGCTGAAATATCTATGTTGAAAAAAATTAAGGAAATTGTCTGCATATGCATAGATAAAAATGCATACAATACAGGATAGATTGATAGCAGATGAAGGGAAAATGCACTAGAAAATATCTGAGCAAGAAAGAACTAGCAAATATACAGCCCTTGCATTAAAGGAAAGGATACATAAGCATGATTCCCAAGAGAACCAAACACAAGCTCATCACCAGACTTAAGCTCATGATTTGTATTCCTCTTCACAACTATCCCATTTACTTGCACTGAACCTTTGCTTCCCGCGCTTTCTAGCACAGCCACTGCACTGCCTTCGCTCTGATCATGTCCACAAATAATGAGTACTCATACTGCATATACATATTTAAGGAGTTTATCCCCACAAATAAAATAAAAGCAATAGTTACCAGCACAGAAACAAAAGAGGACCAATATACTAATCCAATGGCATATAAATAGAACACTCCAAAAGCCCAGCCACCATACTAGGAAGAGAAATCTATATCATATTATTATGTGCCTTTTTACAAACAAAAATTGTTTAGTTCTCTAACAATCTAGCAAAAATTGACACAGTCTGAGAATAGATTTAGACAATACCTGCGTATGCTTGATCTTGCATAGAACTCCACTAATAGTATGGTCCTTTAAATTAAAATTGCAGCTTCTGCTTGATCCAATTGTGAATTGTGATGAGTAGATAGATACATTTAAATTCTGCAGTACCACAAATAATTCACTTACTGATAATTTCTCTAATCAAGACTAAACTCAAAAACGAAACAAAAAAGATCTATCTACTTGAATCAATGTGGATTTGATTTGCATGTAGCAACATTAGAGTTCCATCTAAAACAAACAAAAGTCACTTCGCAGTTCACACATATACATTGAAGAGTTCAAATTACCTGTGCAGATTGTGATAAAAGCTTGCACCAAGGTGCTGACATCTCGAAACTGGGGTTTTGCTTCTGATATAAACTCCATGAAGAGAAAGAACTCCTCGGCTTCTCCATCACAATTGGCGTGGACCCTTCCAAACGAACAACCAACTTAGTATATTTCACATTCTAATCCGAAATTTCACTGAAACAATAATAAAATACAAAACAAAACAAAAAAAGGGTACTAATTTTTATGAGTTGAAAACGACTACCTTCGGCGATCGGTGCTGCTACGGCCCCGGCAGACGTGGCCTCAGCCTTTCCACCACTCACATCCTCTCCAGCGATCGGAGCATCGCCGGTCCCGCATTCTCCGGGATCCGCCGCCACTGGAGTGCACGCTTCCTTCGAATTCTCAGTCGCCTGCATAGGTTTCTCCGCCGCTCCACCATTTTCCGCCTTAAATTGCACAAATTCCAAAGTCAAATCGCTATAATCTCATATAATCCCAAACATTCGACGCACCAAACACAAAAAAATTAATTAATTAATTAATTAAGAAAATGAGACCTTCTGACGCTTCGGTGAAGGAGGCTTTTCTTCAGAAGAGGAAGATCTCTTGCTATTATTACCAGAGAGAGATCCACTTCGTCTCGTTGAAACCATGACTCTCCTAGTTTGTTCTGTTTTGGTTTTTTCTTTTCTTTTCTCTTTTTCTATTTCTCTCTGTTCAATACTTAATAGAGAAGAAGAGAAATGAAGATTAAATTATTGTTGTCGTTTTAAAATGTCTGTGTCCGGGTTGGTGCACACAATTTCGATGCATCCGTATCGGGGCTTAATATAAGGGAGTGGCCTCAGCTGACCGGTGTAAAATAGCATCGAGAACCCTTAGATTCTGATCGGTTGTTGGTGCACGTTAGCAAATTGCTTGTTTTGTTACTACCTAAAATGCGCCGAGAATGCGTTACACTAACAACGGTTGCTGAAGTTTTGAAGTGAGAACGTCAACGCCAATAGATTTCCTCCACGTTGAAGATTCTCCTGCTATATCACTCTTGGGAGAAAAACTTGAGTACATCTGATGTACCACACTGGAATCTGATGGTGGTGTATCAAATCCACTCAGTTAGTGACATTAAAGATCAAAAAAAAATTTCACTTTTTTTTTTGTTACAAGGGAGGGCACAAACCCAGAACAGAAACGAAAACTAAAACAGAGGAACAAGACTACGCCTAAAACAGGTAACACCCATAGCATCAGCTTCCAGAATTCCTATAGAAACTAGCGGAGGATCATCAAGAACATGCATACCAACTTCCATGTCATGGCCCCAACAGAGCAAGGTTATTGGCCAATATATTGCCTTCTCTGAAAATGTGAGCAATGTCATATAGACATTCATCAGCAATCATCCTTTTGCGGTTTTGGATAAGGCTAAACAAGGGATGGTTAGAGTTTGTATCAACACAGAGCAATTGGATTGTAGTGAGAGAATCAATTTCAGCAACCACTTTTCTATGACCAGAATTCCAAGCCATTTTAAGGCCTTTAAACAAACCTTATAATTCAGCTTCAATCACACTACCACACCCTTAGTTCATCATAAAGCCTTTCATCCATTGACTCAAATTATTTCTCAAAACATCGCCTGCAGTTATACGACCAAAACTGGAGTCCCGACTCCTATCAATATTCAGTTTTATCCATCCTACATTATGAGGGTTCCAAGCAACAGGTACCACCAAACTAGTTCTGGCAGAGGTAGGACAATTCGCAGTAAACCAGTCATTTGCAAAGGAATTAATCATCAAATTGAGGGAAAGAGGGATGGAGAAATTTGCATCAAATATCTTTTTCACCTCCATTTCCACAAAAACCACAGAGTATTAGCAAATTGGAGATAGTTAGGTATCTTACCAGTCACCAACTTATTATTACAGAGATTCTAGACCAGCCACTCTTCAAGATCACCTCTAAAAAGATGAGAAGAAGTTGTACCTTTAGAGATGTTATCCCAAACCCCACATTAATTGCTGTAGCCACGAAAGATGTGGTCCACATCTTCAACAACAGTACCATATCTGAGACAAGAAGCATTCACAACCAAACCCCTAATCATTCTTTGCAAATTTGTGAGAAGCTTATCATGGAGAAGAGTCCAAAGAAAATGGATAATGCGAAAGGGAATTTTGAGTTTCCAAATGAAATTCCATCGCCACTCAAGGAGGTTAACTATCTCCAGGTAGCCTATATATGCTGACTTAACTGAGAATTCACCATTTACACTCCAACTCCAAATGGCCCTATCATCACCACTATAAGTTCTTCCAGTATGAATGCAAGCAATTTTATGGATTACATCCCAAGGAAGAACAGCTGCCAAAAGCTGAAGTTGCCACTCCCCATTTAACAAAAATTCTCCCACACGTTGATCCAACTGGCTATCATTAAGGATAATCGTGGCATGATCTTTAAGCACTCCAATGTTTGGGACCCAATCATCAATCCAGAACCGAATAAGACTCCCATCTCCCACACGCCACCTTAGACCTTTAGCAACAAGTTTGGCACCAAAAGCAATGTCTCTCCAAATATTAGAGCAACTAACATTCTTTCTATCCCCAAAATCTGTAAGAGAGTTATTTTTGAGGTATTTATGCTTCAAAAGCTTACACCAAGTGCCTTCATCATTTTGAAGCAACCGCCACCCAGCTTTGGCAAGAAGAGCTTGGTTCATATCCTTAGAATTCTTGATGTCCAAACCACCATACTTCTTAGGAAGGCAAACTGTATCCCACTTAACTAAATGAATAGTTCTCTTGGAAGAAGTGTGACCCCATAAGAAGTTTCTGTTAATTTTATCCAACTTACAGCAAATCTCTCTAGGAAGTTTAACTGATTGCATAGTGTAAACTAATAATGCAGAGGTAACAGCCTTGATGAGAGTAGTTCTACCAGCGAGAGAAAGGGTTTCACTCTTCCAAGAAGCAAGTCTTTTTTGAGTTTTCTCAACTAACTCCATATAGGTTTCGTTAGTAACCCTACCATGAATGAGAGGAACTTCCAAGTACTTGCCAAGGTTATTAGTGAGAGTAGAACCACAAACACTAGCTATATTTCTTACATCTCCATAATTCATATTATTATAATAGAAAATCCGAGATTTAGGGAAGCTTACTTGTTGCCAAGAAATGTTACAAAATATGTCCAGAACTTCCTTTATGATATGAGCTTATGGGGAAGTAGCATGACCAAGCAGAATGAAATCGTTAGCAAAGAAGAGATGGGATATCTCAGGACCACCCCTAGAAATCTTAATAGGCTTCCACATCCCTAGCTGAAGTTTTTCAGTGATCAAGTGGGAAAGTTTTTCCATGCATAAAACAAATATATAGGGAGAAAGAGGATCTCCTTGTCTGATTCCACACCCGGGAGTAAAAGTATCAGTTAATTCCCTATTCAAGACAACATTATACTTCACACTTGCGATGCACAACATGATAAGATCCACAAGCTTACCCCTAATACCGGCCTCAACAATGACATTCCTGATAAAACCCCACTGAAGTTTATCATATGACTTTGCAAGATCAATTTTCCAAGCAACCAAACCCTTTTTCCCTTTCATGGTTTTGAGCTTATGAAGAACCTTTTAAGCAACCACAATATTATCTTGAATTTGTCTTCCAAGAACAAAAGCCACTTGGTTTGGACTAATAAGCTCGGGTAAGAGGTTTCTAAGTCTTTGCACTATAACTTTACTGATGAGTTTATAGGTAGTATTGCATAAACTAATAGGTCTAAGTTGGGACATGTGGAGAGGGCTCAGAACTTTTGGTATAAGGGTGATAAGGGTTTTATTACGATCATGAGGAAAATGCCCATTTTTGAAGCTGTTCACCACCAACTCAACAAGATCCTTTTTACAGGCATTTCATTGATTTTGGAAAAACAAGGCTGGAAGGCCATTTGGGCTAGGAGCTTTGAGACCACCAATACCAAAAAGGCTATCCCTCATTTCCTCCTCATTAATATCTTTATAAAGATCATCAAACAGATTATCATTCAGAGAAGGGAAACAAACAGGCAAATTATCATAACCTTCCAACAAAGGTTAGGCCGAAAAAAAGTTGGAGGAAATAAGAGGTAGCAATAACCTTCATGCTATCTTTATCACACTTCCATATACCATCATCATCTTTTAACCTTTTGAATTTATTATGTATCCTTCTAATCATGGTAGCAAGGTGAAAAAATCTGGTATTTTTATCCTCTTCCTTAAGCTAGTTATTCCTAGACTTTTGGAGCCAAAATATCTCTTCTTGCATAATGATAAGATTATATTCCTCTTGGAGCTTTGCTTCAAGCTTAGCCAAACCCAGTTTAAAACTCTCCCCAAGACTCCTTTGGATCCCTTGGAGTCTACTAAGGATCCTTCTTTTCTTATGGAAGATACAGCCAAAAGTGTTTCTATTCCATTCTTTTAATTTGTTACCGAACACGAGGATCTTATCCATTAAACTCTCATTAGGCATACTCTAGCATTGTTTCACCACATCACCAAAATTCTTATGTTTCAACCACATTACCTCAAATCTAAAAGGTTTCAGAAGGTTTTGAGGTATGCGCTTACTGTGAAGGCAGAGAAGGATAGGACAATGATATGAAGAAACACGTGGAAGATGTTTCACATAGCCTTTCACAAACATAAGTCTCCATTCCATAAAACACACCGCCCTATCCAATCTTTCAGAAATATTCCCACCAATTCCCCTTCTAGTCATCCAGGTAAATTTTTGCCCAACATATATAACCCAAATCAATAAGGTTATTCTCACTAATCCACTCAGTAAATCCTATTTTAGAAAAGCCACACCATCCTCTTTTTTCCTCACTACTAGTAATTTCATTAAAGTCTCCAATTACAATTCAAGGCCCCTTAAAACAACTTCTAACAGCACTTAGATAATCCTATAATAATCTTTTAATAACAGCATTAGGATTGGCGTACACAATAGTCAGAACCCAGAAATTATTTCCCTCAGCCATCACTGCCGTAATAGAATACTTAGAGCTGGCCATAACTTGTAGTTTAACTTTACTATTATTCCACAATAGCCATATACCACTAGAAAAGCTAGAAGCCTCAATAATAAAACAGTTAGAAAACCCCAACTTATCAACAATCTTGGAAGCCTTAGTACCATTGATTTTTGGTTCCCAAATAGCAATCACCTCATGGTGACAAAAATTTCTAAGATCAAAAAGAACTTTAGAGAAGTCTTTCTTACCTGCCCCTCTAACATTCCACGTACAAATCATCAAAAAGGAAAAAAATAAGGGGAGGAAACACAGGGAAATACCCTATTCCAAAACAATTTCCATTGCCTCTTTAAGCTTAGAGATAGCCTCTTTAAAATTAGAAACATTAGCAATATCAACTTGACTAATCACAGAACCGGAGTTAACACCAACAATGTTGCTATGGTCCGTTTCTGTAGATACATGCTGAGATTCCGCCACTTCTATATTCGTCAGGTCTCTATGCAGCGGCTTAAGTACTTTGGAGTCATCCAATTCCTTTTCCATACCAATAGATTGAGTGTTAGTTTTACTAGGAATAAGCTTCCTCACTGCCTTACCAGTCTTCTTCCTCCAAACCCCACTCATATTTTCTTACAAGGGCTTAGTAAAACTACATTTATCACCAGCAAGATCTATCAAATATTTGTTAGCAGTGGGAATGATTTGCCTATCATTAGGAATTATTTGATTAGAGATTTCAGAGAGGATTTTATTGGAAGGAGCCAAGTTTTTTGTTGCTACAGGTTCCTCCTCAACAAACTCAGTAAGGATAGCAAACCTTGATCCCTCAGCTTTCTTGGAACCCAATTTGCCACCTTTCATTAACATTTCTTCTTTTTTCAGCAACCTTTTCCCCAACTTTACTAGTATTTTTCCTACCACCTGGCATACTCTTGCCATCTCCATAGTTAGGAGTCCTATTACCAGAGTTTGTTCCACTACCAGGTTTTACATGCTTTTCGATTCCAGTAATAGGAATACTAGTATCATTTCTGTAGCTATTTCCATTTTTCCCAGCACCCCCTACACTTCCATTTTTACTAGCATTATAGTTAGAGCTCATGTACCTTTTATTATTCATGTCATACGAAACCTGCATCCATGGTCCAAAAGGTTCGATAACCGCATCAGTGTCTTTTTTCCCTTCCTTATGAGACTACACTTCTTCACTATGTTCTGCTCTGCCTTCCATGTATACCTCCATACTATGTCATATTCTGCCACAATTGAAACAAATAATGCCCAAACTCACATACTCCACTTTAATACTTCTATCCTCAACTTCTAACGAGCTATTAAGAGGTTTAGTAACATCAATTGCTATACAAATCCGAGCAAATCTTCCCCTAGCTTGTGATTCAGTGATAGGGTCCACCTTATACGTGGTGCCCAACATACCTCATATGATTCTCAGCAGATCAACTTTATCCATTCCATTGGAAGTTTAGAGAGCCTAACCCATACCGGCATTTTCTGGATATCATCTTCTCCGGGGACAAAATTGGGTCTCCACTTTTGGGCCACAAGATAATGATTTGCTATAACCCATGGTCCTCCGGTGAGCGCGAACTTCAAATCCTCCAACATCTAAAACCTAGCAATAAAATACCCATCCTCCAAGTCAGTTAATTACCACTACCCAATCAATGGTCACTTTTGTCTAAGTTTCGAGAGCATGAAATTCAAAGTGTGGTTCCTCCCAATGATCTTCAAAATGTGAGCATTTGACCAAGGTTTACACAATTGCCACTTTAGGGTTTGCGATAGCCTTATAACCGGACTATTCATACCTTCAGTGAAAATGATGTCGCCATCCTCAATCTTAAATTTCTCTTTATTATCCCAAAATCCCAACCAATTACCTGAGTTAGGTGTGCTCAACAACTTTGTTTTAAAACTCTCGTTCACTGGTTTCCTAGGCATGTCACTGGCATCATCATCGTAGACACGAGAACGCTTGGCACTAACAGCAGGATCTGGTGGCTTTTTCTTCGCAGCCTCACTATTCGAAGGCTCTGTTTATGTTGAAAACAAGAATACATCAGCCATGAGCCATAGAAATCACAAATCGGTGGAGAAAAGGGGGCGCGTGGGCCAAAAGACAGAGATTGCGATCACACGCCACTTTTTGGCTCTTCTCTTCTAGCAATAAAACCCATTTTCTCTTCCATTTTTCAATGGCTCTCTCTTCGTCTCCACCCAAATCTCGACATTGACTTATCAGGATCATTGCCATCTTCGATCCTCGTTGTCTTCGGTGACCACTATTTCAATTAGGTGATTATTTTATTAATTTATTTAAGTTGTTGAGTTTTCATTTTACTTTGTGATTGAAGCAATGTACATTTAAATTTAAAATTTGCTTTTTTTTCCAGAGATAGAGGAGTCAAGAGATCTAATTGGGAATTTTTGGATCTCATGTCGTCGAAGACCGCCGAAACGCTTTTCTCTTGGTTGCCGATTAAGATCCATGGCCATGTCGAAGTTAATGTTGTTGAGACGATTTACCTATACCTATACAAAAACAAAATCACATACCTATACAAGAACAAAATCACATAAAACAAACACTCAAATGAACACCTCAAATAAGCTTGAAAGACATAGATAAACATACCATTATAGTTACAAAATGTATAATAAATATACATAAACTTTAATTTTCTTGATAGTGGTAGTGATCAGCATCATAATTGTTTGAACCCTACATCACAAATTCATTTTATGTTAGAAAATTACATGAATCTATATAAATTTACTTAGAAGCTTCAAGTCAAACCTGGCTCAAATGAGACATTTGTACTATGCTCTGAAAACATACTTGAAAAACTTAAGTTATGATGTCCAAAAGGCAATTGCAAATTATCCTAAAATTAAAAAACAAAAATAAGTAAACGTGAATATGAATAAAAATGAAGGCTACTAAGATACATTATGAACACAAATGAAATGCATACTAACTTACCTTTTCATAAAAATTTAAAGTGTTTGGTATATTAAAGTGATGATAAGGTGTTGTGTTAAAAGCAATAAGATGGTGTGAACCACTAATAGACACATGTTTTGTGCTACCCTGTATAAAAAAAAAAATGTAACATTATATTAATTACAATTATTAGTACTAAACACTTATGTATGAAGACATGAGATAATTTTATACCTTTAGTCATTTTCCTTTTTCACCTCACCAAATTACTCTTCAATCTAGCATTTGTAAGTCCTTTAGTCCTTACAATTGGTGGATTCAACATCGAACTCTCATGGATAAGATTGTCATGGTTTGAATAATCACTTGCTTTCCTCTATCTCTTCTCCAAATTGCTTTCCAACACATTGATAATGTTTACATCTTTTTCAAGTAGCTTTATGACTTCCACTAACTTCTCTTTAACAATTGTAGTTCCATAATCAGTCATCGAGGCAATGTTATACACATTCATTCCCATGTGCATCAGCTCACAAAGGTGCAAGGATTGGGAAGACTTGATATTGTTACTTGATAACCTATCATAGGTTACAACAATTCCTTTCTTCGCCTTTTTAGTCCATTTTTTTGATATATAATAAAAAGGCAAACTAGTAAAATTATTCAAATTAAACACCTTCAAAGTATGACGACATAACATCTCGGCCCATCGACTCAAATAACTTACAAGAACATGAAATATACATAGTCATTGAGTTGTTTTGAATTATATGCATTCTTTGTTGACATTCTTCATTTGCTTCGTACACACAAACCCCGCCATCATTACAAACTTCTTTCAATCTCACAACCATACAATTCACATACTCTTTTTCAAAGAAGCTAAACATTTTATTAGTGTAAACCCATGCTACATGACTCAAGATTTCACTCCTTACTTGGAGACAAGGACAACCTTGTTTGTAATGATAATCCTCTTCCAATTTCGCCAAGCGCATCTCACTAGTTTTTTTTCATAATGATGAACAAATTTAATGAGATCAATCATTTTGGTTGAAATTTGATGGAAAACATTATTTGTACTCTCACTTCTTTGGGTGGACTTGAAATTTACTGAAAAAGTATCCAAAATAAAAGTCAGGCACCATTTCTTTCGAAGATCATACAATTCTTAAGCCATGAATGACTCTCAAGATTGAAAATTGTAATCATCTTGTTCCATGAGGCTTCAAATTCCAACTCATTATAACACTCATAAAAGCGCTTATTGAATTATTTCTTGAACTCGGGATTATTATAATAACTACTAAGATGTTGTGCATTATTCTTAGAAATGTGCCAAGTGCATAATCAACGACGTGTCTTTGGAAAAACTATTTTGATTGCCTTTGACATTGCTTTGTCCTCATCAGTAAATATAGATTTTGGTTGTTTATTTCTCATTGCTTTAAAAAATGACCGAAACAACCAAACAAATGACTCGGTGCTCTCATCTATTTGAAAAGCACAACTAAACAATACATTTTTCCAATGGTGATTAACCCCCACAAATGGAGCACATATCAAATTGTACTTATTAGTTCGAAAAGTAATGTCAAAGCAAACAACATCACCAAAACAATCATAATCTAACTTTGCTATACAATCTCTCCAAAAAAAAAAAAAAAAAAAAAATTGGCCATTTGATTATATTGGTCCACTTGTATTGAGTAGAAAAATGTAGGATCCTGACCTTGTTTACATTCCAAATAATCAAGCAAACTTTGAACATCTCCCGCTTCTATCATTTCTTCCTTCTTCTTTTGCAAATAATTTCTTGTGGCTTTTTTAGTAAACCCTATATTCTCAACACCTCCAACTTCATTTGTTATATAGAAGTATGCTTGTTTTGGTCTTACACCGGCATCAACCATAGAACTAATGACATTCCATGAATTTTTGGTATTTTTTCGACCGAATTTCAAAAATTGTCTTTCTTCTGGTTTAGCAAGTTCATGATTATGATTCAGATTTATATGAGAAATTGTCCATATCCCACTACTCATAGTGAATCGAATTAGAGCTTTGCAACCAGTTCTTATCTCTAACTTATTCACTTTCTTTACCTCACATAAATCTTCATCCATCTGAAATCCTTGCTTTGAACATACATATTCATGTTGTCGAATATTATTCGATGAATCTCTTCTAATGACATGTTTCCGAACACTAAAACCTTTTTTCAAAGCATAATTATTATACAAATCATAGGCTTCAGCGTCATAATGTACCTCCATTCCCACTATGAGTACTCCATCATCTTCTTTCTCAAGTATTTCAACTCTGTCCCTGTTTTGGTTTCAACAAAAAAAATAAAAAAATCATCAATGTCTTTTAAATTATCTCAACTTGCATAATTAATCTCAACTTGCAACATAGAAAAAATTATCTCAACTTGCACAATCAATTAGTTGATAACTTTTACAATTAGCTATCAATTGTATATAAACAGTTGAAAAGTAAAAATTAAACAAGTAAAAGTAAAATTAGCTAAAAGTTGGAATAGAACCAAATAAAACAAGAAAAGAAGAATTTTAGAAGCAAAACATTTCAAACATCTCTTGAAAATTTGATTTTCAATTCCAAACATTTCACCAAAACCCAAATTTAAAATTCAACATCATTTTATATAATATTATACATTCATTATAAAATCTTTCAAATAAATGTTGTTTCCAACAACTAGTACACACAAAAAAAAAAAAAAAATTATTGATCATTAGAAAACAACAAGAAGGATTTTAGAAGCAAAATATATATTGAAAGGAGAATTTTTCTATACACTATTTGAATAACTAAGCAAAGATTAAAACTTTAATTACTTAAATAAAATTTTTAAAAATAATCACTTAAAAGTCTAAAACAATGGTTAACAGAGTGGTCACTGGAGACGGCGAGGACCGGCAACGGTAAGGACTGAAGATGGCGATTGTCTAATATCTCAAAGGTCACTGAAGAAGAGCCAAAATGAAATTGGAGGGAAACAGGTTTTATTGCTAGAAGAGAAGAGCCAAAAAGTGAAAAAAAATGATATTTTTTATTAACTTTAAGTATGACATGTGTCACTCATTGAGTGGAACCGATGCTCTCAAGTTTTTCTCTACTCTCGAGCATCGCTTACAATCATAAAATTTTCATAAAAATAGAAAATCAAACTACTTTTACACAAATTTAAGAATAATATGATACTATTTTATTTTTATGTTTTTGGAAACTGATCATCGAGCTAAAGGGTCTACCAGGATCGGATATATACTTCAACGATATTGGAGAGAAAATTCTCTAGCATGTAAAAACACAAAAAATGTTTGATAGAAATGAACAAGTATTCGAATAAAGTATCAAGAGAGAATACAAAAGCTAAAAACTTTAACGAAACTCCATTAATGGAGGTTAAGCGAGAGATATTTTTCATTACTAGAATCATTATTTACGGCCACTATTTATACAAGAATAACATGTAGAATGTATGTTAAAAAAATTCCCGTAATATCAAGAATAGCTGACCAATAGAATTGATCAGTTGTGCCACATTAGCTTGGTTGTTATTGGTTGTTATTGATTGTAACTAATTGCGCTGTTAACAACCAACTGCTTTGACTAATCACCAACACATTAATGATTTCTTCTTAACGTCGTTTTCCCATCATTGATAAGCTGGAAGCAGATAATGATGATCACGTCCTGATTCTTTGTTTCTAATGTGTTGATACTTTGTTTATGATATCAACGTATCAACACCTTCAACATGCTTCATGATACCGGCATAATTGCTGGTTGACTAATTGTGGCTTCTTTACGCTTTTGGTTATCATGCCCTCGCAAACTAGACTAGGGAGAATCTATATATCAGCAACTTGATGTTCAATAGGTATATACCTTATATCAATTTCACTAGACATAACCTTTTCTCTTATAAAATAAATATTAACGTAAATGTGCTTTATACATTAATGAAACATAGGATTTTGAGAGAGGAAATTAGCATATATTTTATCACACCAAACTATTGAACTTTGTGTGACCAGAATTCATAACACTGTAAGCAAAGATCTGAGCCACAAGTAGAAGTGTCAAAAGGGCCGGGCCAGACCAGACTAGCCCAGTCTAAAATTTTCAAGCCCAATTACCGTGCGAATTGGACTCGGATTGGGCTTGGATATTGTGCGGACTGAACTGGGCCGGATCTAAGTTTTCAATTTGAATGTTAAGCCTAACCTCAAGATTAATATCTTAAAGGTTGGGCCGGATCGGATTTGGGCCTAACCGGGCCTAATCAAGTTTTGTCATATTATAAAAATAAGATTTTTAGCTTGAAGACTAGATTAACATGCTTTCTCATTCAAGTATCAATGACCACCACGCTATACTTGTCAATTGGTAACATATTTAAATTGTATTATTTATCACATACAATTTGGTTTTTTTATAAAATTAAGATTTTTGGTGTAAAACATGAGGATTCGAACATGAGGATTCGAACCCTAAGGTCTTTACTTATATAAGCAACACATATCACCTAGCTGTAGTCATAAACTAGTCATTGAATTCAAATTTATCTATATATTACATATTTAGAAATTATTATATGTTATCGTAAGCACCCAAATAAGACCTGTTAACTTAAAATTTTTATTATGTTTTTATTTTCTTTCCTTTATTTGGCAGTAAATATTTTTATTAAACAAAAAATATATATATAATAATTATCTACTATTCAGGCCAGATTTATTCGGGTTCGGATCGGGCTCGACTCATACAGTAATTTATAAAAGCCCATTCTGAATTTGGGCTTTGAAATAATATGCTCATATCAAATTAGCACCTCTACACTATCAGGTCGGATCGGACAGGACCCGGGCTGGACTCGGATCGGACCGGATTTATCCAACCTTTTTGACACCTCTAGCCACAAGACATAGGTTGTGACTTGTGACCTGAACCATGGACCGATGTTCAGCCTCTGTACTAGACTGGGCGACTAGATGTTGTTTCTTAAAACTCCATGAAACTAGATTTCCTCCAAACAAGACACAATTACTAGTAGTTGGCCAACGATCATCAATACAATTGGCCCAATCTGCATTAGCAAAAACTTCAAGTGTAAGAGCTGAAGTAAGCTTGACATAGAGACCTAAATGAGGCGTTCCTTTTAAATAACGAAGAACTCTCTTGCAAGCTTGCCAATGCACCATTGTAGGAGCCACTAAGAACTGACTAAGCTTGTTGACAATGAAGGAGATATCTGGTCTTATGTTTGTGAGATATTGAAGAGCACTAATTATGCTTATATAAAGTGTTGGATCACTAAAAGCTACTCCATCATAGAGAGACAAGTTTGTACCAGCAAAAATTGGAGTGTCACAAGGATGAGACTCAAACATGTTGGTCTTTTTCAACAAGTAAGTGACATACTTAGCTTAAGTAAGATAGAGCCAAGATGCATCATGATAAGCTTCAAATCCAAAGTAGTAATTGACTGAGCCAAGAGTCTTTAGTGCAAACGCTTTATGAAGAGTGGCAATGAGATCATTGAGCAGTCTCTGATTGTTACCCATAACCAGAATATCATCTACGTACACAAGTAAAAACAAGGAATTCTAGCCCACGAACTTTGTGAGCAAGGAAGAATCAGACGTTGACGTTGGTTCTTGCATTGATAGACTGTCAACTGTAAAACGAAAGACATTTGTAGAAGGAAAAGCTGAGCAAAGCAAATAAGCCTTGTTATCTAATAAAGAAGAACATGTGGACTATTTACTGAATTATCTGATAAAGGTGTTGTCATTTGTCTTGAAGAATGAGAAAGCCTAATAACAAGACTTCCATTTAAGGAATTAAAGTTGGAAACTTGTGACAACACATTTTGCATAGTGGTCAAAGGCATGCTAGGATTAGTCAGTGTTTGAAAAAACGGTCTAGGCGGCCGCCTAGACGTTGTGCGGTGTCCGACCGTCCCGAATTTACTAAATTCGGCCAACAAAATCAATCAATGGAAAAGACAATGGTCAACGTAAAAAATTGGGCGACTTAGCTATTTTAGGCCGATTAATCGGGTCCGGGCGGAGTCAAAGCCGTTGACTCTGCCTAGTCGTTCCAAACGTCACCGTCACCATTGTTCGCCACCGTCGGCGAGTAGGTTGTCACCACCGTCGGCGAGTAGGTTGTCACCACCTCGACTAGAAGCTTCAGGAGGCGCCGGAGAACAAAACCCATGTGCCCGGTGTCCAGATCCGACACCATTAACGATGAAATAAGATAATTCAATAGTTGATCTGAGTGAGAGAGACAGAAAGGTGTCGAGGTTAGATAATATGAGAATGAAGAAAGGGATTTGAATGAAGAAAGGTGCCGAAGAACAAAATGAATATTGTGAATGAAGAAAGAAAATGGAAAGTAAAAAAATGGTGTGTTTTTGGTTGTTGACTTGATGACGGTGGGTTGGTGGTACATGATGTAAAATTGGAAAGTAAAAAAGAAATATAAAAAATAAAAAATAAAGTAACGTAAGAACAAAACAAAAAGAGAAAAAAAATTCAAAAAAAAAAACCGGCCACCTAGAAATCCGTTTAGACGCTAGGCGTTGGTTCACCGCTCAACTAGCGTCTAGCGTTTACTAGAACACTGGGATTAGTAAGAGGAGCATGTGGTGAGCTATGAGTTGGAAAGAGATACACATATGGAAAATGAAGCTCATTAAACTCTACATGATGTGAGATATAGACCTTCCTTAATGAGTGCAAGCATCTATAACCCTTATGCAATTGACTATACCCAATAAAAATGCATTTGGAAGTGTGAAAGTTAAACTTGTTCTCAGAATACTCTCTTAAGTATGGAAAGAAACTACACTCTAAAGATTTAAAGAAACTGTATGATATAACTCCTCAAATGATGAAACAAACCGAAAGAAATCTATTGGCATATTATTTATAAGGCAAACAATTGTGCTAAAAGCTTCATAAAAAAATTTGAGAGGCATACTAGCATAAGCAAGTAAAGTCAAACTGGTCTTCATAATATGTCTATGATTCCTCACATCAACTCCATTATGTTGATGAGTGTAGGGAAAAGACATTCTAACTTGTATTCCTTGCTTAGAGATAGAAAGTAAAAGCAATGTATTCTCCTCCCATATCAGTATGTAAGCTCTTGCTTTTCTTGTCAAATTGTAACTCTACACTCTTTTGAAATTTAATAAACACATCAAGAGTATCTGACTTAAGTTTCATATGAAACAACCAAGTAAATCAAGTATGAGCATCAATAAAGAAAATGTAATATCTATAGTCATCAGTTGATAACATTGGAGTTGAACCCTAAATATTATAGTAAATGAGCTCTAATGGAATTTTAGTAGTAATATCTACTCTTGAGAAATACAACTTATGAAGTTTACCAAGCTTACAAGAGTCACAAAAGTGTGGTACATTAATTTTTTTTATTGAAATGAATTTTGTCTAGCATATTTTGAAGAATTAAAGGAGTATGGTGCCCTAATTTAGCATGTCAAACACTAGCATTCACATCAGCATGAGAAGCTAAATGTGCTTGATGTGACTTAGATGATAACATTTGTCCAATGCTAGTTTTATTTTGAGCTGAAAAAACAATAAGAAACTGTGGCTTTTAAGTCTTCAACTTGTCCATAATTTTGAACATCAGTTGCCTCAACAAACTTCGAGTAGTAAAGACCATCTTTAAGAGCTTTTTGAAGCAAAACCCTCTTCGTTTTGAGGTCCTTTATCACACATGATAAAATTCAATAATAGCTTTATTACTAAAAGTAAATTTAGAAATGCAGAGCAAGATTTTCGTAATTCAAGGTACATGCAAAATGTTCTTGAGATGAAGTTGCTAATATGGCTTTGTGTGTGACTTAATAAATGTGTCACCAAAGTGAGAAATAAGTAGTTGATGACCACTGTTTACTAAGAGTTCATCATTACCTTTATAGCTTGACCATAGAGAAAGATTGTTCAAATAATTGGTGATGTGATTAGTTGCTCTACTATCCACATATCAAGATGGATCATTGACGGATTCTAGTATGACCAAGTATGCTGAGTTCTAATGAAAGTTAGCTTGAGGCTCTGTCAAACTCATGTTCGAATTTGCTTGTGAGGATTGTGAAAAAATATATAAACGTGTGTCTAAAACAACCTAGAGAGGGGGTGGGGGGTGAATGGGTTGTTAATCCAATTAGTTACCAATTTTTCGGATTAGTTAATATTACAAAAAATTAACCCAATACAATGAAATATAATCAACGTAATTAAAGTACAAAAAACAATAAATAACATGTTGATTGATTTACGTGAGAAATCTATAACTGGGAAAAACTCACGAGCTATTCTGCTAGCCACACATGGTCCTCAAATCCACTATATGTAATGATGTTTACAACTTAGGTTGACCTCTAGTCACACCATTCTCGGTCACGAACCCACCACTACTACCCGCATGCATTTTATATGATTCTAGAACAAAATGCTTGTGCACTACACACCCATAGTCACAACACTTAACTCTCAATGAAGAGATCAATAATCTATGTGAATATATGACAATATTCAAAATGCAGTTACTGCTAGGCTACGCTAAATGCTTATCTAAAGATTAAATGATGGCAATAAAATCAATCCTAGATATCATGATATCTATATGAAAGCTCATAAAGACCTAACTAGATGAAGACATGCAAGTCTAAGACCTAGTCATCAAACAAAGCCAAATCAACACAAGTTGTCACACAATATGGCAAGGACAATAAATATGCAATTAATAAATGCAATCAATGAGTCCTACACATCAATGTCTAAATGTAAAGCATAGAGACTTAGCCAAAGGCCAAAATGGTCATAAATGCTAACTATCACAATACAAACAATCTCAACTAACAATTAAGAACACAAACATATTCAAGACATGCTTAATCAAAGAAACATGCAATTAATCAACAAAGTAATTGCTAACCCTAAGCAAAGATGAACAAATAAACAAATAATAGGTTCTAAAACATGTTCAACTTACAAGGGTGTGAAAGCATGAAGACCCATGAGAAGATGATGCATAAAGGATGCTAGATGCACATAGGGTTTGTGTTTAGTTAAGTAAAAATCAAGTCTTGGAGCTCTCTCTCTTTCTCTAGGAGTTAATCTCTCTCTAACAATGGGTTATTGAAGCTCTAATTCGGACAAGTGAAAGAGAAGGGATATATATGAAGCCCTAAAAGAAACGGTGTTGTTTTGGCAAACAGGCTTCAAAAATGTGTCAAACCGTTATACGTGTTGTGGTATGGACAAGGTGTCTCGACTGCGGTACACACGGCGTGGAAGCCCTGGAAAGCTTCGCGGTTGGGACCGTAGTGGAGGCAAGGTCACCAACCGCGGTATCCTACGCGTGAAACCCACTAGTTTCTACCGCTGTGGGTGCCGTGGTATAGACAGGTGCATGAGAAGCGACCTGCATTGCGGTAAGAGACAAAAACTCTTTTACCGGGCTCTCAAACACACCTAAACTATATGAATTTTGTGCAAGTGTGAAATGAGTAAATAATATGCATGGGAATAGATAAAAACATGAATAATCACCAAGCATGTGACACAAAAAAATATACAAGATATGAAAATGCAAGAGTGTGATGATAAAACATAGATGCACACAATTAAGAGAAACACAAATGCAATCATAGAAATGCAATATGAAAGTGTGCATGCACAACTAAATCTCTTCAAGAGACAAGTCAAGTGATTTACCTTTCGCTCTTACTCTTGAAGTCACGGAGATGCTTTGAAGCTTGTCATTGAGAACCTAAGCTACCCATTACAAAATCATCTCCAAATATGTTTGTTATGAAATAAGCCAATCATAAAATGGAAGTCCTTACAGTTGGCTTAATGATCGGTCATTTATTATATATGTTTTTGATCCCCATTCCTCCAATCATTTGCTAATTTCTCGAGTCTTTTAGGGGTTTATTTATGTGTTTGAGCATTTTCAGGTTATTGGATCCAATTGAGTTGTTTGAAGAATGTCAGCCAAAAAGGTGCTATTTTAGAGGATCTCAGGGGCTTTTTAGCAAAAGGCCAAAGGCGCTATCCCAACCGCTCCTAATTTCAGGATAGCGGTTCAGCAGCGTTTCAACAACAGTAGAGACCGCTGCCCAACTACTGCCAATTGAGCTCTCAAAGCCACAGCATTGCTCCGTCACAACGAGAAGACCGATGTCGATACCGCTGCGGCTTTCGCAGCAATTTGACAAATCCTTTCAGCTTAAAGTGTCTTTTCGTGTCTAGGAATTGGAGGCCTATATATATTGAGAAGATTTTAGGGTTTTGCTCTCTCATACTGGCTTACCCTTCTGAACACAGACTATTCACTACACAACTCATCACACAGTTCTATCATTCATCTTGACACATAGAAGATTCGAAGACAAAGAAGACTTCAACATCGAAGATTTGAAGAAGTTATTGAAGTTTTTCAATGAGTTTTATCTTTTCTATCTCTTGTCTTTTTATTTTCGCTGTGTGTAACTAACTCCATACTAGGGAATCAATGTGAACCTCTATGAATGCTCTTTGTTATAATTGATTATATTTTCTTAATTCAAGTTTTGATTCATTCAATTCATCCTATGTCATAATTCTTTATTCTTGTTAATGCATAGTTTTATGCTAGGCATGAATTTATGTTTGTTTGATAATTTAATGGTTGAGATGCGCGTGGATTTCACCATTCTCAACCAATCTTCAATTGAATGAGTAAAATTATACTCACCAAGTTTTTGGACGTAAGTTTTGGTTCACTTGTTCATATGCTTAATGGGTTTTCGGTTGTAATTTATACCTCAAGTTTTTGAATTAAATTATAATTGAGAACACTTGATTCATTCCAGGACCATGCGGTAATAATCATATTTAATTTAAGAACGAACCCTTAACTTGGTTAACATCTTTTATCGAAGTCAATTCGAAGCATTGAGTAAACATAGTTGGGGAGCATTGATGACTTAGTCCTCTCACCTCTTGATCACATTTACATATTCTTGTTAATTGCTTTCTTAGATAATTCGGTTCTAAATCAATCAATCAAAATCTTTTGGATACTGTTAATTGCTTAGCTTTAATCAGAATTAGTTATAATTAATAAATCACTTTTTTTTGTGGGAACGATCCCTACTTGTCGCTGTACTTATCTCACGATTCGTGCACTTGTGAGTTAGGTTTTTATAACACGATTTTATCTATCAAGTTTTTGGCGCCGCTGCCGAGGAACTAGTGAATTTATTGGTTATTTCTCGTTTTAGTTCTAGTTAATAGGTTTACTTTAGTTTAGGTAGTCGAGTCATTAATTTTTAGCTTTTTAGATTTTTCTTTTTCTTTTTCTTTCTTTCTTTATTTTCGTAGTTTACTTGTGAGTTGTCTTTTCTTGTTTCATGTGTTGACAGTAGATGCAAGATAGAAGATCTCAGCAGGGAGAATTGTTACCTTTGAACGATAACATTGATCGCATCAGAAATCAAACAATGGAAGACGAGCAACCTCAGAACCAAGAAAGGCTCAATCAAGGTCTTGATCCCATTCCTAACTTTGTTCCAAATCCGGTTTATGAGCCAGAACCATAGCCCATCAGAACTATGAAGGATTACAGTAGGCCGGTTGTGAGCAACCATCCCTTATGCATTGTGCTAGAACCTGCAGCAAGGAATTATGAACTGAGAAGTAGCAACTATAACCAGCTGCTTGTTTTCCGCGGTCTACCAAATGAAGATGTGCTTCTGATCTTTAAAGAGTTCTACGCAGCAATACAGTCCTTACCTAACCATAGGATTACAGAAGACCAGCTACGCATGAGGTGCATCCCACATGCATTAAAAGATGAGGCGAATACATGGTTGTTGACATTACCTCCAGCATCTTTGAGAACATGGGATGAAATAAGGGAAAAACTCACTGATCAGTATTATGCACCTTAGAAAACCAGTGAAATTCGAGCCAAAATTTCAAGTTTCTATCAACAAGACAACGAGACTTTGTATGAGGCATGGGAGCGTTTCAAGAAGTATACCAGAGATTGTCCTCAGCACGGATTTCTTACTAATCAGCTATGTCAGTGGTTTTATGATGGTCTGACTGAAGTGTTAGGTCTTTTAGTGAACAATGCTTGTGGAGGATCCATGTATGACAAACAACCTGAGGAGGTATACGCTATCTTTGAAAAGTTGGCCCAGAACTCTCGTCACAAAAATTCCAGGAGGAAGAAGGGAATCTATACAGTAGATGCCAACATGGAAAGCTCCATTTAGATGACATAGATACTGAAGAAGATGGATACTCTTACTATTGATATAGGACAACCGAAAAACTGGCAACAAAAGGTGTTTATAGGTGAACACCAAGTAGGAGGTCTTGGACCTAGAGAAGAAGAAGAAGAAGTTCAAGCCATGAACAACTATAATTCTAGACCACGGAATGATCCATATTCCAACACTTACAATCTAGGTTGGAGAAATCATCCCAATTTTTCGTGGTCCAACAATAATCAAGGCACTGGAAACGAATGGGGCAACAACAACAATAGCAACCAAAGGTAGATTAACACCGGTGCTTAACAAAATTTTGAATCCTAACCCAAGAAGCCTTCAATAGAAGATATGTTCCTACGATTGGAGCAACAATTAAATCAACAAAACCAACGTAATGAGGTACAATTTCAGAATATTCATGCTTTATTGAAGAAGACAGAAACTCAAGTTGGGTAATTAGCAGAGGCTCAACAAAAGATGGAACATGGAAAATTTCCAAGTTTCACTGAGCAAGCAAAGGCTATGACAATTCTTCGAAATAGTAAGATTCTAACTGATAATAGACCTGCTGAACTTTTTGATAAATCTGTTACTGTTTCAGGTCCTTTAAAAGATAACATCATATCCTGGGAGGAAGAGATAGTGGTGGAAAAATCCAAAGTTTCACCACTCCTACACAAGTCAACCAATCCATATGTTCCTCTAATTCCATTCCTATGGAGACTACAAAAGAGCAAGATAGAGAAATCATACAAAGACATATATGATATTCTCTCAAAAGTCAATGTCAACTTGCCTTTACTGGAGATGATTCAGAAGATGCCAACATATGCCAAGTTTTTCAAGAGTCTTCATACCTACAAAACAAGATTTGTGAAGAATCATTAAGAATTCATGACCGAAAGTGCTAATGCGGTCCTTCAAAAGTCGTTGCCGCCAAAATTACAAGATCCAGGTAGTTTTTGCATCAACATCACTATTGGAGGTACAACTTTGGAAAGAGCCATGTTGGATTTGGGAGCCAGTATTAATTTAATGTCTTTCACTATCTATGAGCAACTGGGATTGAATGACCTGAAGAAGACAACCATATCACCTTTGTTGGCCGATGGTTTCGTCAGATACCCTGAGGGTTATGTTGAAGATATGCTGGTGCAGGTAGATAATCTTATCATTCCTGCTGATTTTGTTGTCCTATACATGGATGAAGGAGCTAAAGATAGAACCTGCAAACCTATTCTTTTGGGAAGACCTTTTAAGGCAACAGTAAAGACTTTTATAAATGTCCAGAATGGAAAGCTAACGATGACTGTGTTAGATGAAACGGTAGAGTTTAAAGTCTTTGAGTCTCTTAAGTTCCCTAAAGCAGCCGATGATTGTTACTCAGTTGAAGTAGTGAATTCGGTAGTACAAGATGAATTGTCAGAAGAAATATCCAAAGAACTACTAGATTGGGTTTGTGATGTAATTGAAGATGATGAAGAATTTCAATAGGTTGGAGTTTCAGAAGAAGAATATGATATTGAAGAAGTAAGTGCTGAAATAGAAGATGAGATCAACAAGTCGTTAATCCCATCTATGAGTTCTCCCCCTGCACTAGAACTAAAAAAACTTCCGTCCAACCTCAAATATGCCTTCTTAGGGATGAATGATACTCTCCCAGTGATTATAGCCTCTGACCTAGAGTCAGAAAAAGAAGAGAGGCTGTAAAAGGTACTCCAAGAATATAAGGCCGCCATTGGATGAACCATAGCGGATATTAAGGGAATAAGCCCTGCCACTTGCATGCACCATATTCTTTTAGAAGAAGGTATGAAGCCGTCTAGAGAAGCTCAACGAAGACTGAAAGTATACAAACAAAGTTAAATTGCTTAAAGCATACCTAGAGGGGGGTGAATAGGTTTTTACACCTTTTTCAATCCCTTGAACAAACTTTCGTTTGTCCCTCAAGGTAGCCTTACACACAACACAATAAGCTAAGGATGACATACATAGACAACACGATAATACAATCATAAGAGCAAAGTCTAAGTATATCAACAAGTTATGTGAGGTATAAGAACAAATAAACACAACAACAAAGTAAGTTTGTATTTCAATAAGTGTTCAATGAGTTACAAGAGTGATCAAAATGTCACTATACAAAAATTACAATATATAAAAGAATCATAGATACAAAATTGATCAATAGAATGAATTCAATAATCACACTATACAAAGTCTTGCTTCACAATGCACCACATGTGAATATTATGAATCAAGATAATAAAATATACAATTAAAATATGAGAGAAAGAGATAGAAAGAATTAACACAAGAGATTTTTTAACGTGGTAAAACCTCCAAGGAGGAAACATCCACGGGTTGAACTACAACCATTGGGTACTATATTATTGGAAAGTAAACATAGAACATTCACAAAGTGACCAATCTTTAGCTCACCAAACCTAGTGAAGTCTAAGCCTACCCAACCCTATTGGAAAGTGTGAAATCCCTCAATGATGCGAAACCACCATATATTGGACACCACACACAACCAACATCGATGGTAGATTAGAAATTCCTCAAGAGTGCATACACCTCCCGTGTACCCCGCTTTATCGGAGTCTATGTCTAACCATACGCCTAGGCCTACCAATACAATAGCCAACTCTCTATCCAAGACACTCTTGCCTCTAGGGAGCCTCCCATGCATGACTATCTGAGTCCTCCCGACTCTAGCCATGACTCCTTGCTTACCTATCCGAGTCATCCCGACTCTAGGCAAGACTTCTTGCTTGGCTATCCGAGTCACCCCGACTCTAACCAAGACTTCATGCCTTTTACAAGGACTTCCTAGTGTGATCATGTGAATGCAAATGATGCAAACAATTAATACAACATAGAACATGTGATCAATACATTCTATGGCACAAATAGACCTAAACATGTGATATCACAAGCAATCAAGTCTAGATGCAAAATACACGAATAAAAACCTAAGCATATGAAACACCAAACACATAAGCTCAAGATCTCATTCACATATACAACACTTGAATCAAAATATATTCATAAAGTACAAATTCAAGATGCTATCAATATACAATTAAATGCTAGATATATGAGATTAAAATCAATCAATATTCTAGTAAAAAATATAGAGCAAGGATTTGAGATTTTCATCAATCAAAACCTAGATTCTCTAAATCACAAACAAATACACAAATCCTAGATTTCTTCAATTAAAGGATCAAATCAAATCTCAAGGTCATTTAACACAAAATTAATTCAATTAAGTTCCAAACAACCTAAGATGCCATTCTAATCACAATACAACTCACAAATATATGTAAAACTTAGAATCATAGAATCTAGTCAACATTAGTCCACAAATTGACTTTCAATTAGAATGATAATCAAGCTATCTTTCTCAATAGCTTTTACCAAACATAAACATAGATATAGAAGAAGAAACCCCAAGCAAATGGAAGGTCAAAAAGAAAGAAATCCCAAAGTTAAGTCCAATACCTTGGATTTTATAGCTGGTTCGGAAATCAGTGTTGAACCACTAGAAATCACGATCAAACAGCCACCAAACCACTTGGAGATGATAGAGGACTCAAATACAAACACTCTCCAACTTGAATCACTCAAATCCGACTCCGGATGAGGAAGATATGGTGTTTGGAAGTTGGGAAAAGTTGAGAGAAAATTCTGACGGGAAAACACAACTTTTTCTTCTTGAAATTTCAAATGGAGAAGAGAGGGAAGAAATAGGAGGAGAGAGAAGAGCCAACCGGCCAATTGTGTGAGGCTACATCACCCCCTGGCCATGGGGGCGCGTGGCCCACACGGGGGCAGAGGCCCCTCAAGGCCGTGGGGCCCACGGCCACACCAACGGCCAGCCCAAGTGGCCTCACGGCCTGGCCTGTCTTCTCGCGCGCTCCCTTGGTTCTTCAGCCTGTATCTTGGGCATCTGAATTCCAATTTCGAATCTGTTTTTGGATTACGAAACATGACTCTCTCACGCACGACGACGACTACACAACTTTAAAAAACGATTGAGAAATCATCTCAGAAAATGTAGATAAAGTCAACTCAACGAATGAGAACGAAAAGTAGCGTAGCTACATTGTTTGGACTCGAAACTACATGAATGAGTAACCGAAATGATCGAAACTCAATAAGGAATCATAATAGAGCATATTCAAGTCCAAATACAAAAATACAGAAACATACAAACACAAAGACACACACATATGCTAGTTTCCAGACATAGTCCTAGAAAATGCAAAACACAAAGTTTATCGACATAATATGAATGCATGAGCATATTTTGCCAAATGTGTGAAAGTGATATGTAAATGAAATTAAATCATGAAGGAACACACAAGAATGCTATATGTGTGTATGTGCCTAGCCTTGTAAGAGATAAGAGGTCCTTTAATACCTTTGTTGACCAATGATGCACGAATCTCTTAAAAGCCGACTTCTTGAATGAATTGTGGTTGAGACGTCCTTCGTCTTCTTAATTCTTCAATATACTAACCACTAAACATTACAAGATAAACACGTTTTAATATGGAATTGATGCCAACACTAACTATAAACCTTACAAAGACTTGACCCGAACTTGAAAGAGGTCGTGAAGGAAGAGGTCCTAAAGCTACTTAATGTGGGTATCATACACCCTATATCTGATAGTAATGGGTTAGTCCAGTCCATGTTGTTCCAAAGAAGTCTGGGATTATTGTGGTAGCTAATGAGAACAATAAGTTGATTCCTACAAGGAAGACAACGGGATGGAGAGTGTGCATAGACTACCGCAAGCTCAACACGGCAACTAAAAAGGATCACTTTCCTTTGCCGTTCATTGATCATATGCTTAAGCGTTTGGCGGGACATGCTTATTATTGCTTTTTGGATGGGTTTTCAGGATACAATCAAATTGCCATAGCTCCAGAGGACCAAGAGAAGACGACGTTCACATGCCCCTTCGGAACATTTTCTTACCGAATAATGCCTTTTGGGCTGTGCAACGCCCCTGCCACCTTCCAAAGATGCAGGATGTCAATCTTCTCTAACATGCTAGAAAAGTATATTGAGGTATTTATGGATGATTTTTTTGTTTTTGGTAATTCTTTTGACCACTGCCTTGATAACTTAACTAGCGTTTTGAAAAGATGCATTGAAACCAATTTAACTCTTAATTGGGAGAAAAGTCACTTTATGGTGAAATCTGGAATAGTGCTAGGACATGTAATATCTGATAAAGGCATAGAAGTAGATAGGGTTAAAATTGAAGTAATTGCTAAATTTCCATCTCCCACTTCGGTGAAGGGTTTGAGAAGTTTTCTTGGTCATGCATGTTTTTATAAGCGCTTTATAAAAGATTTTTCAAAAATTAGTCGTTCCCTATATAACCTCTTGACCAAGAAGTCTACATTTGTTTTTAATAATGAATGTTTGCATGCTTTTGAATCTTTGAAGGATAAACTGACATCTACTCCTGTAATCATGCCTCTTGATTGGTCTCTTCCATTTGAATTAATGTGTGATACATCAGACTTGTACGGAAAAATACCAAGAAGTACACGCAGCGGAAGCGATACTAAAAATAAGATTTAGTGACTTTTAAAAAATTTTCCTTTTATGAACCTTAAACCCTTTAATTAATTAAACATACATATACAATAACAAAAAGTAGAATACCTTTTGTCGCGTGATCCGATTGACTTACGTCGATGGTAATCCGCAAGATCTTCAATCCTAGCACGAACGTGGATCACCTAGGAGCGTGGTCTCCCTTTTCTTTGAATTGCAAACCTGTGAATGGACAAAACAAACTTTTCTTTTCTTTGTTAGTCACAAAAACAATCAAAAGAATGACTAAGATTATTCCGGTCACTTTTGAGTTCTCAATCTAATGATCGAAACTCGCGTGAACCTAGATCGATATCGTACACGCAAGCTTATTGATGAATAAGCAAATAGTATACTATCAAAGAATAATCTAACACTCCTTTTTGTTTTAGTAGAATAAAATCTTTCTATGAATTGAGAAGAAGAAGAAATTTGTATCAAGAACACATCAAGTGGCCGAATTCTATACTTGTCAATATATAGGTGGCCTAAGTTTGCTTCTTCTTTTCTATTAGGGTTGCCGAAATCCTAACCTAGAAATAACTAGGGTTGCCGCAAAATACATGCCCACCATAGGCTTATGTTGCACCCTAATTTCCATCTAGTTTTTAAGACATCAAACCCTAATCCAACTCATAGATCTTTTATTCTTTTATTTTGACTAAATAAAAAGACTTCTTATTTGATTAAATAAATAAAACTAATTATTTATTTCCTTATCAAACAAGTCTTTTACTTTTACTTTTAGGAAATATATTTCCTGATTAGAAAAGATTTGTTTCTTTAATTAAACAATTAATTAATAAATTAATTAATTCTTATTTAATTAAAACAATGAAACAAAATAATATATTAGGTTAAAAATAACCCTTGCCGCCCCACTTAGACTAAATGGGCCAAAATATTATTTTCTTATTTCATTTAATCCATTGGACTTTAAATAAAAAGCCCACATGTGAACCAGACCCATTCTTACTAAAAGAAACAAGCCCACATGTCATTCATTAATATATAAATATAATTGAGCAGCCCATTACATAAATAATGTGCAAATTATATTCTTAATATATTAAATGCAATTCTAGATGGACCCTTAAATTGGTCCGGTAGAATATATCAAGTGATCCATGCAAGTCCGTGTGGATTGGGGATCTTGGCGGGCCATCTAAATTTAAGCTTCAATAGACATAACCTAATCACAATTAACAAATGATTCACTTAGGTCCGATCCATTAATTTTAATTCATTCCACTAAAGAGCTAAAACTGAACTCTTAAATAAAGATAGAAAAGGAAGATGCTCCTCATTCATACCCTAGACAATCATATAGGAGATAGTGTATCCTCGTGATTAATATCAGTAATCGCCAAGAGTTCATAGACCGCCTATAACTCTCCAAGTTACCATATTTACTCATATGACCACGTTTTGAACTTGGATATTTTGACTTGTCCAGAAGCCATGTTTTCAATAGACACTATCGAAAACTCAACGTTGAGATTTAATATCCAATTACCTCAAAACATCCATATGATGATATTATACTCTCATTTAATTAAATGGAGCCACGATGTCCATATCTATAAATGAAGTCCTCTATCGATTAACAAATGAATATCACCAAACTATCGAGGATAGACTATGCGATATAATCGTACTCATTGATAACTCAAATGATATCACTTGCAACCATAAGTCCATCATTTATCTCAGGATTAAGATAGACTCTCCGATTGTCCTGATAATGAAAATACTTTTATCTACTGACGGTTATAGATAAAGTATTTCATTGTGATCCAGTTCAATGCACCCAGTGCACTAGATCCTTTTGCTCGAAGACACTCCGATGATTTTAGACTCATCATATCTCATTTGATCCCACTCAAATGCTAGCAAAAGAATTCTACAACTTTAACAAGATAAAGGTGCCCAACCTTTAACTTAAGTTGTGAACATTATTCAAGACTAACTAAAGAATTGTGTCTACCACATACATATCCAGATGTACGAACAATTCTTCTTTTCCCATAGTCTTTAGACCTTATGATTATTTACTTTGACAATTATAATATTAAACTATAAATGCTATACGATTTGTTAAACCAGAAATCACTTTATTAATATGAAAAAGATTGTTAATTACAACATTACACTCTTGCTATTGAGCATAATCCTAACAAGACTATGCTGTAGGTGTTGTTTTAGGACAGCGAGTAGATAAAGTTCCACATATTATTTACTACACTAGTCACCCTTTAAATGATATACAATTGAATTACTCCACTACTAAAAAAGAATTGCTTGCTGTTGTTAGTGCCTTAGAAAAATTTTGTCAATATCTAATTGGATCCAAAGTCATTGTTTATTCTGATCATGCTGTTTTGAAATATTTACTAACAAAGAAGGAAGTGAAACTGAGATTACTTCGATGGATCCTTTTGTTGCAAGAGTTTGATTTGGAAATTGGGGATAAGAAGGGTAGCGAGAATGTGGTAGCTGATCACCTTTTTTGATTAGTAGAGGATAAGAACATGGAAGAAAGCACTAAACTTGTGCCAATCAATGAGAATTTTCTAGATGAACAACTGATGGCTGTGGGAGTAAATGATCCATGGTATGCGGACATCGTGAATTATCTTGCAAATGGCATCATACCAGTTGATCTGAACTCGCAAGCAAAAAGAAGATTTATCTCCACACTAGGCAATACTTTTGGGACGAGCCATACCTGCTCAAATATGGTGCTGATCAGATCATTCGAAGATGCGTCCTTGAAGAAGAGCAGTAAGATGTGCTGAAATTCTGCCACAACCTTAGTTGTGGAGGGCATTTTAGTGCTAAGAAGACTGCTCTGAAAGTTCTCCAATCAGGTTTCTTCTGGACCTCTTTATTTAAGGATGCTTATACCTTTTGTGTTTCTTGTAACAGGTGCCAGAGAATGGGGAACATTGGTAAAAGAGATGGGATGCCTCTTTCGGGCCTGTTGGTTGTGGAGATATTTGATGTGTGGGTTATAGATTTTATAGGACCCTTTCCATCCTCACACGGGTTCATGTACATCTTGGTTGCTGTGGATTATGTCTCAAAATGGATCGAAGCAATTGCAACCAAGACAAATGATAGTCAGGTGGTGGTGAAGTTTGTCAAGGAGAACATATTCACCAGGTTCGGGACACCTCGTGCAATAATAAGTGATGGTGGAAGCCATTTTTGTAACAAGGTATTTGCCTCGTTAATGAAGAAGTATAGTGTCAAACACAAAGTGGCAACCCCGTACCATCAGCAGACTTCAGGACAAGTTGAAGTAAGCAACAGGCAGATTAAGCAAATATTAGAGAAGACCGTGCAACCAAATCGAAAGGATTGGTCAATCAAGCTGAATGATGCGTTGTGGGTGTACAGAATTGCCTATAAAACCCTGATAAGTATGAGCCCTTATAAGATAGTCTTTGGCAAAGCGTGTCATATACCAGTAGAGTTGGAACACAACGCCTATTAGGCTCTGAAGAAACTGAACTTCAATTTAGACAAGGTAGGGGAAGAAAGAAGTTTGCAAATGAGTGAACTTGAGGAGCTCCAGAACAATGCATATGAGAACGCGAAGATATACAAAGAAATGACGAAGAAGTTACATGATAACAAAATCCTTCGTAAAGAGTTTTATCCAGGAATGCTAGTCTTGTTGTATCAATCGCAACTAAGGTTATTTCTAGGGAAGTTGAAATCAAGATGGACTGGCCCCTATAGGATAACTCAGGTTTTTCCGCATGGGGCTGTGGAAATTGAAAGTCTGCGTGAAGTTGATAAATTCAAGGTAAATGGCCATAGACTCAAGCCATACTTCCTTTTCAATGAGCCATAAGGCTCCTGTGCGTCTTGCCCAGACGTTAAATAAAGCGCTCGGTGGGAGGCAACCTACCCATGTATTTTCTTTTCACTTTGCTTTTGTCATGTCGTAATTTAGTGTTCCCCTTACTTAAATGCAGGTTTGGGGGTGTTTTTTTTATTTTTTATTTAAAAAAAAGCCAGGTCTAAACCGCTCCCGTAACCACTTCTAAAGCCAGAACGCTTTGGGCAGCGGTGTCTTCTGTCCTTAAAGCGCTGTGAATAATTATGAACGGTTTGACAGCGTAAATACCTGGGTAAACCACTGCCATGTGCGCTGCGGAATAGGGAGCGGTAATGGAAGCGGTGTTTTCTGTTCTTAAAGCGCTGTGGAAATTAGGAGCGGTCTTGGCAGCGTCAATACCTGGGCAAACCGCTGTGGGAATGCTGCCGCAACCGCTGTGTAACCCACAACAGTACCAAATTGAAACGGTGCATTCCACACCTGTCACATGGCCGCCCAAATAAGAATGGACTGCTACGAAAACTGCTGTGGCTTTCGCAGCGGTAATCGCAGCGGTCGAGCCCTAATTATAAAAAGACCCTTTTCACACGAGACCTGTCTCTTTCTTCCTTTTCTCTCTTTCAAAATTTCTTCCTCCCTATTCTTCCTCCTTCAACTAGCCACTCTCATCAAACAAGGTATGTTTTTAACCATAATTGTATGTTTTGATGGAAATTTTATAAGTTGTGTTTATTGCCAAATAATTGTATGTTCCCATTCCCTTCTTCCACATTTTTCTTCAATTGATTTATTTAGGGTTTATAGACCAAATTTGGGGATTTCGGGTTTGGGACAATTTTTCCATTGCATGTGTTCTTGAATGATTGCATATGGTGTAGGCACTAGTTTGAAGTGATTTTATGCTATCAATTTTCCATAACATAATTTCTAGCAAATAAATTCGAAATTGAGTTGGTATTGTAAAAAAAATTGTTATACTATGTCTGAGTAGTGTTGTTTTGTGTTGAATGAATGAGGATATAGAGTTGTGCAAAAAAGGCACAGGGTTTAATGTTTGTACTAACAAAATGTTGTTAAAATTTTGTTAAAATCATTGTCTCATTCTGAATTATAACTTGCTTTTGTTTGCTTGTGTATTCCCCAGATATGGTAAGGACAGTTATCCGAGAAGGTCATGATCCTTCGGATCCTAACAGAAGAAGAGAGAAGAGACCGACTGAGCAGACATTCGTAGGAAACCCTGAGTTTAAGGATAGGTTGAAGAACAATCGAAATTTCATTTTGGAAAGAGGAATAGCTGTGGAAGAATTGGGAGAGACTCCTGTCCCTGCTACTGTTGAGGCCAGAGGATGGGTTGGATATGTGCGTTGGCCATATAATGCCAACATTACCTTAGCCCGTGAATTCTATGCCAATATGGTGGACACACAGTTCGCTTTAGATGGTGTGGTTATGGTTAAAAGAGTGCTTGTGGTGATTTCTATTGAGAAGATCAATGAATATTATAACCTACCACCACATGAGAGTATTGAGCCAACATGGTCAAGCAGGTACGAGTTAGGATGTGCACTTCGCAAAGAGGGCGAAGCTGGATGGAATGGCCAAAGATCACTGAGGGGTGATTTGCATCTGGACAGCGCCTTTTGGAACCTTTTTATCTCAGCTTCACTTAAGCCGACAAGTCATATTGGGGAGATTTTCAAGGAGGTACCTTATGTTTTGTATACAATTAAGACGGGAAGATACTATGATGTTGCCAGCTTCATTAAGAAGGAGATCCGTGGTTGTGGGTTGAAAATAAATATAAACGTGTCCTAAAGTAATCTAGAGGGAGGGGGGGGGGGGGGGGGGGGGGGGGGTGAATAGATTTTAAACATATTTACCCAATTTTTCGATATTAGTCCAAAATACGAAAAAGCCCCAAACAAGTCAATATATAAAAATAAGCATACAAATGCGGAAATTAAAGGACACACAATTTTTACGTGGAAACCCACACGGGGAAAACCACGGGCTGTTATGTGCGCCACACGAGAACCTCGAATCCACTATTTGCAAATACGATTACAAATTAGGTTGACCACATCACACCTAAATTTACTAATCCGTCTTTGCTACCCTCGGGCCTTTAATAGTGACTCTAGTTCCTTGCTTGCAAACTACCTAAGAGGTAAATACAAGACTTGTCTCTAAAGTGAAGAGATAGCACAACCTAAGGTGAATATGTGAAATACTCAAGAAGCTAAAAATGCAAGGTTAGACATTTAAGCTTATCTAGGCATGGATGAACATGTTAAACATTCCTAGATATCATATTACTAGATGACATGCATAAATCAACACCAAATAAGCAACCAAAGACCTATATGCATAATCTATCACAAAACAACTCACAAACCACAATAAAACAATCTTGAAGCTAAGTCAAGTCATAAAGATGCAATCTTGAATCAATTCAAGTCATAAAAAAGCTATCTTGTAAAGCAAGAACATGTAGATATGAGAATGATGTTCTAGATACAAGTCATGTGAGCAAAACTAAGAACTCTAAATGAAATCATCCTAGAATCATACTAGATGATGAATGAAAGATGCAAGATGAAGGGTTTTTGTGATTTTGAAGCTTAAAGGTGAAGTCTTGATACCTTGGAGATGAAGATGCTCAAGAGGCTCTCAAAAGTGTAATTTTTGGTATGTTTGACGAGCCAAGGCAAACAAGACATATATATATTAGATCCAAGTGAAGTGAGGTCGTTTTGGCAAAAACCTTTCAGCTTCTCGCTGACTCACTGCCGCGGTCTCGACTGCCGCGGTTGTGGAACCGCGGCAGATGTACCGCGGCAAAGGTCAAAATATTTCTGTGGCTCGACTGCCGCGGTTCCACCACCGCGGCAACATAACAGCGGCAAGCAAAAATATTGCTGTCGCTCAACTGCCGCGGTTGGGCCATCGCGGCAGGTGCACAGCGGCAGAGACAGGAAAATCTCTGTCGCTTGCATGCCGCGGTTGGGCCACCGCGGCACCATAACCGCGGCAGAGAAGGACTTGGCCTTCTCAGCAGCTCCTCACAAAGAACCAATGAGTAAACGTGCAAGAGTGTGAGGTGACAACATGCATTCTTATGCAAAACAAGTTATGGCAAATAATAGGCTAGAAGCAATCAATAAGCATGCAAGAGGAAAGCTTAAATAGTCAAAGATGCACACAAAGAATACACACACAAACATACAAGTAAGAATTATGCAGGTGTTGTGTGTGTGTGCAACTACATCTCTTCAAATTAGAGTTAAGTCAAGAAATCTACCTTCCTTGAAGCTCTTGATTCCACAATGACGTTTTCTTTCATTCTAAGCTACCCTTACATATAGACCCCCATTGTGATTTTGCCAACGAAATACGCCAATCAAAAGTGAGGCACTTACATGGGTAACAGGTGGGAACAAGCATAATCTTTCCTTTCTTGAATACAGCCATGTGTGCTGCGGCTGGTTTAATGGTGGATGACGACGCTAGAGATGTAAGAACAGAGCCTGACACTCCACTGTCATTGGCCACATGGAACACCCAAGCAAGCATACGTGGACTACCCACGATTGGTGAGTTCCTTGCATGAAAAAGGCGTCGGGATAAGGATAACATGAATGAGCCAGACCAATAGATTTTGGAGTAGCAGGTTCATGATCTAGCTCAGCACACTTATGGAGATTTTATGCCTGGACCTCAGGCAGATTCATGAGCTGGGTCGTCACAGCAGAGACCTGAGTAGGTAGAGTACATGCTATCCACGATAAGGGGTTACGTCGATACTGAGGTTACGTCGATACTGGGGTAGCAGGACTGAGGACTGAGGACTGAGGACTGTGATGATCTCACACTTTGACTGTTAGGATTATGCTCAATAGCAAAAGTGTAATATTGTAATTGACAATCTTTTCATATTAAGAAAGTGATTTCTGGTTTAACAAATCTTATAGCATTTATAGTTTAATATTATAATTGTCAAAGTAAATAATCATAAGGTCTAAAGACTATGAGAAAAGAAGAATTGTTCGTACATCTGGATATGTATGAGGAAAACACAATTCTTTAGTTAGTCTTGAATAAAGTTCACAACTTAAGTTAAAGGTTGGGCATCTTTACCTTGTTAAAGTTGTAGAATTCTTTTACTAGCATTTGAGTGGGATCAAATGAGTTATGATGAGTCTAAAATCATCGGAGGGTCTTCGAGTAAAAGAATCTAGTGCACTGGGTGCATTGAACTGGATCACAATGAAAAGCTTTATCTAGAACCGTTAATAGATAATAGTCTTTTCATTATCAGGACAATCGAAGAGTCTATCTTAATCCTGAGATAAATGATGGACTTATGGTTGCAAGTGGTATCATTTGAGTTATCAATGAGTACGATTATATAGCATAGTCTATCCTTGATAGTTTGGTGATATTCGTTTGTTAATCGATAGAGGACTTCATTTATAGATATGGACATCGTGACTCCATTTATTAAATGAGAGTATAATATCATCATATGAATGTTTTGAGGTAATTGGATAATAAATCTCAACGTTGAGTTTCGATAGTGACTATTGAAAACATGGCTTCTGGACAAGTCAAAGTATTCAAGTTCAAAACGTGGTCATATGAGTAAATATGGTAACTTGGAGAGTTATAGGCGATCTATGAACTCTTGGCAATTACTGATATTAATCATGAGGATACACTATCTCCAATATGATTGTCTAGGGTATGAATGAGGAACATCTTCTTATTCTATCTTTATTTAAGAGTTCAATTTTAGCTCTTTAGTGGAATGAGTTAAAATTAATGGATCGGACCTAAGTGAATTATTTGTTGATTGTGATTAGGTTATGTCTATTGAAGTTTAAATTTAGATAGCCCGCCAAGATCCTCAATCCACACAGACTTGCATGGATCACTTGATATATTCTACCGGACCAATTTATGGGTCCATCTAGAATTGCATTTAATATATTAAGAATATAATTTGCATATTATTTATTTAATGAGCTGATCAATTATATTAATATATTAATGAAAGGCATATGGGCTTGTTTCTTTTAGTAAGAATGGGTCTGGTTCACATGTGGGCTTTTTGTTTAAAGTCTAATGGATTAAATAAAATAAGAAAATAATATTATGCCCATATTTAATGGTGTGGGCGGCAAGACTAGAAAATAGTCTAAATATATTATTTTATTTTATTGTTTGATTAAATGAGAATTAATTAATTTATTAATTAATTATTTAATTAAGAAACAAAATCTTTTACTGATCAGGAAATATGTTTCCTAGAGTTATACTATTGGTAGTAGTATACTAAAAGTAAAAGACTTAATTTGGTAATTAGATAAATAAAAGATTTATTTATCTAATCAAATTAGGAAGTCTTTTATTGAGTCAATAAAGAATTAAACACTTAAGAGTTGAATTAGAGTTAGGATTCTAAAGTTGATAGAAATTAGGGTAAAGCACAAATCCTCTTTAGTAGAGAATTCGGCCAACCCTAATTACATCATAAGGAGAATTCGGCCAACCCTAATAGAAAGAGAAGTAGAATTTGGCCACCCTATATAATACACATTATAGGGTTTCGGCCACTCACACGCTCTCAATTGATTCACTTGATCAACTTCTTCTTCTTCTAGCTTGAATCATACTCATAGACAAGTGTTTTATTTTTTGGCCAAGACATAAGAGAGAAGAGTGAATGTACACAAACGAAGTTAAATTGCTTAAAGCATACCTAGGAGGGGGGGGGGGGGGGGGGGGGGTGAATAGGTTTTTACACCTTTTTTTCAAACCCTTGAACAAACATTCGTTTGTCCCTCAAGGTAGCCTTACACACAACACAATAAGCCAAGGAAGACATACATAGACAATACGATGTTACAATCATAAGAGAAATGTCTAAGTATATCAACAAGTCATGTGAGGTAAAATAGCAAATAAACATAACAACAAAATAAGCTTGTATTTCAAGAGATGTTCAATGTGTTACAAGAGTGATCAAAATGTCACTATACAAAGATTACAATATATAAAAGAATCAAAGATACAAATTGATCTAAAGAATGAATACACTAATCACACTATACAAAGACTTGGTTCACAATACAACACAAGTGAATATTATGAATCAAGACAATAAAATATACAATTAAAATATAAGAGAAAGAGATAGAAAGAATTAACACAAGGGATTTTTTAACGTGGTAAAACCTCCAAGGAGGAAACATCCATGGGTTGAACTACAACCATTGGGTACTATATTATTGGAAAGTAAACATAGAACATTCACAAAGTGACCAATCTTTAGCTCACCCAACCTAGTGAAGTCTAAGCCTACCCAACCCTATTGGAAAGTATGAAATCCCTCAATGATGCGGAACCACCATATATTGGACAACACACTCAACCAACATCGATGGTAGATTAGAAATTCCTCATGAGTGCATACACCTCCCGTGTACCCCGCTCTATCGGACTCTATGTCTAACCATACGCCTAAGCCTACCAATACAATAGCCAACTCCCTATCCAAGGCACTCTTGCCTCTAGGGAGCCTCCCATGCATGACTATCCGAGTCCTCCTGACTCTAGCCATGACTCATTGCTTACCTATCCGAGTCATCCCGACTCTAGGCAAGACTTCTTGCTTGGCTATCCGAGTCATCCCGACTCTAACCAAGACTTCATGCCTTTTACAAGGACTTCCTAGTGTGATCATGTGAATGCAAATGATGCAAACAATCAATACATCATAGAATATGTGATCAATACATTCTATGGCACAAATAGACCTAAACATGTGAAAACACAATTAATCAAGTCTAGATGCAAAAATACATGAATAGAAACCTAAGCATGTGAAACACCTAACACATATACTCAAAGTCTCATTCACACACATAACACTTGAATCACAAAATGTTCATTAAGTACAAATTCAAGATGCTATCAATATACAATCAAAAGCTAGATATATGAGATTAAAATCAATCAATATACTAGACAAAAATATAGAGCAAGGTTTTGAGATTTACATCAATCAAAACCTATATTCTCTAAATCACATAAAAATACACAAATCCTAGATTTCACTAATCAAAGGACCAAATCAAATCTCAAAGTCATTTTAACACAAAATCAATTCAATTAAGTATCAAACAACCTAAGATGCCATTCTAATCACAATACAACTCACAAACAAATGTAAAACCTAGAATCATAAAATCTAGTCAACATAAGTCCACAAATTGAGTTTCAATTAGAATGATAATCAAGCTACCTTTTCAAATAGCTTTTATAAAACAATAACATAGATATAGAAGAAGAAACCCCAAGCAAATGGAAGGTCAAATAACAAGAAATCCCAAAGTTGAGACTCAAACCTCGGACTCTGCAGCTGGTGTGAAATTCAGTGTCCAACCACTGAAATCACGATCAATCAGCCACCAAACCACTTGGAGATGTTAGAGCACTCAAATACGAACACTCTCCAACTTGAATCACTCAAATCCGACTCCGGATGAGGAAGATATGGTGTTTTGAAGTTTGGAAAAATTGGAGAGAACTCTAGACGGGAAACTGAAATTTTTCTTCTTGGAAATTCAAATGGAGAGAGAGAGGGAAGAAATAGGAGGAGAGAGAAGGAGGAAACCGGCCAACCATGTGGTGCCACGTCACCCCCTGGCCGTGGGGGGCGCATGGCCCACACGGGAGCAGAGGCTGCTGAATGTACACAAACGAAGTTAAATTGCTTAAAGCATACCTAGAGGGGGGGGGGGGGTGAATAGGTTTTTACACCTTTTTTCAAACCCTTGAACAAACATCCGTTTGTCCCTCAAGGTAGCCTTACACACAACACAATAATCCAAGATAGACATACATAGACAATATGATGACACAATCGTAATAGAAATGTCTAAGTATATCAACAAGTCATGTGAGGTAAAATATCAAATAATCATAACAACAAAATAAACTTGTATTTCATAAGATGTTCAATGTGTTACAAGAGTGAGCAAAATGTCACTAAACAAATATTACAATATACAAAAGAATCAAATATACAAATTGATCTATAGAATGAATACACTAATCACACTATACAAAGACTTGGTTCACAATACATCACAAGTGAATATTATGAATCAAGACAATAAAATATACAATTAAAATATAAGAGAAGAGATAGAAAGAATTAACACAAGGGATTTTTTAACGTGGTAAAACCTCCAAGGAGGAAACATCCACGGGTTGAATTACAACCATTGGGTACTATATTATTGGAAAGTAAACATAGAACATTCACAAAGTGACCAATCTTTAGCTCACCCAACCTAGTGAAGTCTAAGCCTACCCAACCCTATTGGAAAGTATGAAATCCCTCAATGATGCGGAACCACCATATATTGGACAACACACTCAACCAACATCGATGGTAGATTAGAAATTCCTCAAGAGTGCATACACATCCCGTGTACCCCGCTCTATCGGAGTCTATGTCTAACCATACGCCTAGGCCTACCAATATGTTAGCCAACTCCCTATCCAAGGCACTCTTGCCTCTAGGGAGCCTCCCATGCATGACTATCCGAGTCCTCCCGACTCTAGCCATGACTTCTTGCTTACCTATCCAAGTCATCCCGACTCTAGGCAAGAATTCTTGCTTGGCTATCCGAGTCATCCCGACTCTAACCAAGACTTCATGCCTTTTACAAGGACTTCCTAGTGTGATCATGTGAATGCAAATGATGCAAACATTCATTTCAACATAGAACATGTGATCAATACATTCTATGGCACAAATAGACCTAAACATGTGAAAACACAATTAATCAAGTCTAGATGCAAAAATCCATGAATAGAAACCTAAGCATGTGAAACACCTAACACATATACTCAAAGTCTCATTCACACATATAACACTTGAATCACAAAATGTTCATTAAGTCCTAATTCAAGATGCTATCAATATACAATCAAAGTCTAGATATATGAGATTAAAATCAATCAATATACTAGACAAAAATATAGAGCAAGGTTTTGAGATTTACATCAATCAAAACCTATATTCTCTAAATCACAAACAAATATACAAATCCTTGATTTCTTCAATCAAAGGACCAAATCAAATCTCAAAGTCATTTTAACACAAAATTAATTCAATTAAGTATCAAACAACCTAAGATGCCATTCTAATCACAATACAACTCACAAACAAATGTAAAACCTAGAATCATAAAATCTAGTCAACATAAGTCCATAAATTGAATTTCAATTGGAATGATAATCAAGCTACCTTTTCAAATAGCTTTCATAAAACAATAACATAGATATAGAAGAAGAAACCCCAAGCATTTGGAAGGTCAAATAACAAGAAATCCCTAAGATGAGACCATTACCTCGGATTATGATGCTGGTTCGGAATTCAGTGGTCAACCACTGGAAATCACGATCAAACAGCAACCAAACCACTTGGAGATGTTAGAGGACTCAAATACGAACACTCTCCAACTTGAATCACTCAAATCCGACTCCGGATGAGGAAGATATGGTGTTTTGAAGTTTGGAAAAATTGGAGAGAATTCTAGACGGGAAAAACTGAAATGTTCTTCTTGGAAATTCAAAAATGAGAGTGAGAGTGAGAGAGAGAGGGAAGAAATAGGAGGAGAGAGAAGAGAGTTTTCGACCAATCACGTGGTGCCACGTCACCCCCAGGCTGTGGGGGGCGCGTGGCCCACACGGGAGCAGAAGGGGCTCCAGGCCGTGGGGCCCACGGCCTCAACCACGGCCAGCCCATGTGGCCCACGGCCTGGGCTGTCCTCTCCCGCGCACTCTCGGTTCGTCAGCCCGTATCTCGATCGTTCGAACTCCGAATTCGAATCCGTTTTCGGATTACGAACCGTGACTCTCTCACGCACGAAAACGACTATACAAATTTGAAAAATGGTTGAGAAATCATCTCGGAAATCATCGATGAAGTCAACACAACGTAAGAGAACGTAAAGTGGCATAGTCAACACGTTTGGACTCGAAACCTTATGAATGAGTAACCGAAACGACCGGAACTTAATAAGGCATTGAATAAGAACATGTTCAAGTCCTAAACACAAAATACAGAAACATACAAACACAAATACACACACATATGTTAGTTTCCGGACATAGTGCTAGAAAATGCAAAACACAAAGTTTATTAACTAAATGTGAATGCATGAGCATATTTTGCCAAGTGTGTGAAAGTGAAATGAAATGAAATAAAATCATGAAGGGACACACAAGAATGATATGTGTGAGTGTGTGCCTAGCCTTGTAAGAGATAAGAGGTCATGTATACCTTTGTAGACCGATAATGTCCGAAACTCTTAAAAACCGACAACTTGAACGAATAATGGTTGAGACGTCCTTCGTCTTCGAAATCCTTCATTTACTAACCACTAAACATTACAAGTAAAACACGTTTTGATATGGAATTAATTCCAACACTAATTATCAACCTAACAGCTGCTCCAGGCCGTGGGGCCCACGGCCTAAACCACGGCCAGCCCTTGTGGCCCACGGCCTGGGCTGTCCTCTCGCGCGCTCCCTCGGTTCGTCGGCCCGTATCTCAGGCGTCCGAACTTCAAATTTGAATTCGTTTTTGGATTACGAACCGTGACTCTCTCACGCACGATAACGACTATACAACTTTGAAAAACGGTTGAGAAATCATCTCGGAAATCATCGATGAAGTCAACACAACGTAAGAGAACGTAAAGTGGCATAGTCAACACGTTCGGACTCGAAACCTTATGAATGAGTAACCGAAACGATCGGAACTCAATAAGGCATTGAATAAGAACATGTTCAAGTCCTAAACACAAAATACGGAAACATACAAACACAAATACACACACATATGCTAGTTTTCGGACATAGTCCTAGAAAATGCAAAACACAAAGTTTATTAACTAAATGTGAATGCATGAGCATATTTTGCCAAGTGTGTGAAAGTGAAATGTAAATGAAATAAAATCATGAAGGGACACACAAGAATGATATGTGTGAGTGTGTGCCTAGCCTTGTAAGAGATAAGAGGTCTTTGAATACCTTTGTAGACCGATAATGTCCGAAACTCTTAAAAGCCGGCAACTTGAACGAATAATGGTTGAGACGTCCTTCGTCTTCGAAATCCTTCATTTACTAACCACTAAACATTACAAGTAAAACACGTTTTGATATGGAATTAATGCCAACACTAATTATCAACCTAACAATGAGATTATTCTATTTCGATAGTACACTAATAGCTTATACATCAATAGGCTTTTGTGTACAACTTCGAATAAGGTTCACGCGAGTTTCGATCATTAGATTGAGAACTCAAAAGTGACCGGAATAATCTTTGTAGTCTTTTGGACGTTTTGTGACTAACGATCAAGAAAAAGAGATTTTGTTTATCCATCCTCAGGTACGCAATTCAAAGAAAAGGGAGACCACGCTCCTAGGTGATTCACGTTCGTGATAGGATTGAAGATCTTGCAGATTACCATCGACGCAAGTCAATCGGATCACGTGACAAAAGGTATTCTACTTTTATTAGTATATATATATGTTTAATTAATTTAAAGGGTTAAGGTTCATCAAAGGAAAAATTTTAAAATATACTAAACTCGTTTTTAGTCTCGCTTCCGTTGCGTGCACTCGTATTTTTCCCTACATTGACACCATGCAGCTTTTTATTGATGAGATCCATCGGGCCACAGTTTGCCCGATCTCAGCCTTTTGACCCCTCTCATTCCCATGTTATTTCAGGTGATGACGTTGTTGTTCTAGAGACTGCAGCCCAGCACCAACATGGAGTTTTCTTCATTGCGCCTTCTAGAGGTGACAGATTTGGGCCTGGCCCGAGCCAGCAGCGAGATGATGACTGCTAGAGGCGCTGTAGACGGACCTAAGTCTACAGAAAGATATGTTATTTTTCTCTTTTATTTTCTTTATTTTCTTTCATTTTTAAATTGCGGTATTCGGGATTTACTTTGTGAATTCAGTTTATTATGATTATTTTTGCTGTTTTATTTTGTGTCATTATAGCTCTGCCTTGTCTTTATCCTATTTGTCGTGTGTTTTAATTTCATACATTGAGGACAATGTTGGATTTAGGTTTGGGGGTGTGATAGTGTGTTTTTGAGTCAATTTTTGTTTTGTTTTAGAGTCTGTCGTTCCTGCGTCTTTCAAGACGAGATACTTCGGTGTGTGCCGCAGAGATGATGTGCATTAATCAATGGGTTTACATTAACATCTTGCCATTTAGGGTAATGCATTGCATTTTTCAAAACTTATGACATGCTCTAGATATAATAATTAATAGAATGCTGAGTTAAATTGCCATGATTAATAGTGAAGACTACCCTTGTGAGTTCACTAAACTAAAAAGTGTACATAAATGACGTGCTATGAGGGTCCTGTTGTTTCTACTCTTTAAACACTCAATAGGTTCTTAGCATTAAATTTGATCTCTATAGGTTGTACATTGAGCATTATAGAACTTTCATCATATAAGATTTCACATGTTAAATTTTGATCTTGAGTAAGACGAACCAGTGAAAGTAATGATAGACTATGTGTGCTTTAGCTACTTAAAATGCCTTACATATTTCCTACCTGTATGTGTGTGCTCCATAGCCCTGTTTGAAGCCAAACACTGATAGCCTTTTCTTTCTTCACCACATTAACTGTAACCCAAATAAGCCAATGACATAGCCTTTCCTTATAGCTTGGGATCATACGTTGAAAGAGTGAAGAGGATGTACTATTTTTGCACATGACTGTGTGCATAAATTGTTATCAAGGAAACGAAGAGCTACATTCAATCCAAAAGTTTTTGAAGCTGAAAGTAATACAATATTTGTAATCTCTGATTCATTCAAAAAAAAAAATGATGAATGGTGTGTTGATAGAATCAGAGAATAAAATGTAAAGGGTGCTATAAAGTCAATGAAGATTACAAGTTTGAATCTATTCAAAAGAAGTTGACAACCTTGAAAAGAGAACCACAAGACTTGTGCTAAGCCGAAAAGGTAATAGAAGACTCTCATGGTATGATCCTAGGTTTTTGAATTCCAATTTTCCGTTCTTTCTTAACCTTCACCCAATAGCCCCATTACAACCTGAATGAAGTCTATTTGATCTGCTGGTTATCCTTGCTTTGATACTAGAATTATGGCTTCTGATTATCTTGTTCATAATGTTTGACTCTTTTCATGAGATCTTTTGCTTCCATATCAAGCGTTCTTTCAATAATATATCTATATGCGATAATAACTTGAATTTTCTTGTGCATAACTTCTAATCGCATATGTTTGATGAGTGTATTTGCCTAGGTTCTGTGTGAAATTAATGAGCGATATCTTGTGATAATTAGAGTCGAGGCGAATCATATCTATGGCTTTTGACGATGTGTCCTAGAAGCTAGAATGTTTTGAGCTTGGGCTTTTCACTAAAAATTAAGTAATGTTTTCAGATTTGTGACTAAATATTAGTCTTTACTTATTGGCTTTTGCATGCATTGTCTCAACATGGGCACATATTGTTGTATTTTGGATGACAGGATTTCGCAGGATATGTTTGTGGGTGTCATAGCTGTAAACCCTCAGGAGACAAAACTCCTCCTCTAGTGACACCTAGAGGTTTAAAGGCTTGTAGCATTCGCTCAATGCTATCGTATTCTCTATGAAAGTGGCTTAGTTAGGATTTCTATGTTCTAGTTTTAGTTTTTAGTTTTTGTTTTCTTAGTTTTGCCCAAGGACTAGCAAAATATAGGTTTGGGGGTATTTGATCGGTTATTTATTGTATATGTTTTTTATCCCCATTCATCCAATCATTTGCTGATTTCTCGAGTTTTTTAGGGGTTTAATTTGTGTGTTTGAGCATTTTCAGGTTATTGGATCCAATTGAGTTGTTTGAATAATGTAAGACAAAAAGGTGCTATTTTAGAGGATCTCAGGGGCTTTTTAGCAAAAGGCCAAAGGCGCTGTCCCAACCGCTCCTAATTTCTGGACAACGGTTCAGTAGCGTTCCAACAACAGTAGAGACCGCTGCCAAACTGCTGCCAATTGCGTTCTCAAAGCCACAGCATTGCTCCGTCATAACGAGAAGACCAATGTCAATACCGCTGCGGCTTTCGCAGCGGTTTGACAAATCCGTTCAGCGCAAAGTGTCTTTTCATGTCTAGGAATTGGAGGCCTATATATATCGAGAAGATTTTAGGGTTTTGCTCTCTCAGACCGGCTTACCCTTCGGAACATAGACTATTCACTACACAACTCATCACAGAGTTCTATCATTCATCTTGACACATAGAAGATTCGAAGACAAAGAAGACTTCAACATCGAAGATTTGAAGAATTTATTGAAGTTTTTCAATGGGTTTTATCTTTTCTATCTCTTGTCCCTTTATTTTCGCTATGTGTAACTAACTCCATACTAGTGAATCAATGTGAACCTTTATGAATACTCTTTGTTAGAATTGATTATATTTTCTTAATTCAAGTTTTGATTCATTCAATTCATCCTATGTCATAATTCTTTATTCTTGTTAATGCATAGTTTTATGTTAGGCATGAATTTATGTTTGTTTGATAATTTAATGGTTGAGATGCGCGTGGATTTCACCATTCTCAACCAATCTTCAATTGAATGCGTAAAATTATACTCACCAAGTTCTTGGACGTAAGTTTTGGTTCACCTGTTCATATGCTTAATGGGTTTTCGGTTGTAATTTATACCTCAAGTTTTTGAATTAAATTATAATTGAGAACACTTGATTCATTCCAAGATCATGCGGTAACAATCATATTTAATTTAAGAACAAACCCTTTGTATGGAAAAATATGGTCACGCAGCGGAAGCGAGACTAAAAAAGGGTTTTAGTATAGTTTAAAATTTTTCCATAATTTGAACATTAACCCTTTAATTAATTAAACATATATATATATACTAAAAAGTAGAATACCTTTTGTCGCGTGATCCGATTGACTTTGCGTCGATGGTAATCCGCAAGATCTTCCAATTCTATCACGATCGTGAATCACCTAGGAGTGTGGTCTCCCTTTCTTTGAATTGCATACCTAAGAATGGAAAACAAAATCTCTCATCCTGATCGTTAGTCACAATAAAATCCAAGAAACTAGAAAGTATGTTCCGGTCACTTTTGAATTTAACAACCGTTAAGATTGAAACTCGCGTGAACCTAATTCGATGTTGTGCACAAAGCTTTTGATATTCAAGCTTACAAGTGCACTATCGAAATTAGAACTCTCTTTCTCTATTTCTCTCTTGGCCGAAATTAAACACTTGTCTACAGTATGAATTATTTTTCTAAGCAAAAGAAATAATTCACTCAAGCTAGAAGAAGAAGAAGTGGTGGCCGAATGCTATCCTATCAAATATATAGGGTGGCCGAATTCATCTTGTATTATTATTAGGGTTGCCGAATTCTTCTTGTATTAGGATTTAGGGTTGGCCGAATTCTCTCCCAAAGAAAGAGGATTTGTGCTTTACCCTAATTCCTATCAACATTAGAATCCTAACCCTAATACAACTTGAAAATAAATATAAATGTGTCCTAAATTAATCTAGAGGGAGGGTGAATAGATTTTAAACATTTTTACCCAATTTTTCGAGATTAGTCCAAATTACGAAAAAGCCTCAATCTAGTTGATAAACAAAAGCAAGCAAACAAGTGCGGAAATTAAAGGACACACAATATTTACGTGGAAACCCACACGGGGAAAAACCACGGGCTGTTATATGCGCCACACGAGAACCTCGAATCCACTATTTGCAAATGCGATTACAAATTAGGTTGACCACATCACACCTAAATTTACTAATCCGTCTTTGCTACCCGCGGGCCTTTAATAGTGACTCTAGTTCCTTGCTTGCAAACTACCTAAGAGGTAAATACAAGACTTGTCTCTAAAGTGAAGAGATAACACAACCTAAGGTGAATATGTGAAATACTCAAGAAGCTAAAAATGCAAAGTTAGACATTTAAGCTTATCTAGGCATGGATGAACATGTTAGACAATCCTAGATATCATATTACTAGATGACATGCATAAAACAACACCAAATAAGCAACCAAAGACCTATATGCATCATCTATCACAAAACAACTCACAAACCACAATAAAACAATCTTGAAGCTAAGTCAAGTCATAAAGATGCAATCTTGAATCAATTTAAGTGATAAAAAAGCTATCTTGTAAAGCAAGAACATATAGATATGAGAATGATGTTCTAGATACAAGTCATGTGAGCAAAACTAAAAACCCTAAATGAAATCAACCTAGAATCATACTAGATGATGAATGAAAGATGCAAGATGAAGGGATTTGTGATTTTGAAGCTTAAAGATGAAGTCTTGATACCTTGAAGTGGAAGATGCTCAAGAGGCTCTCAAATAAGTAATTTTTGGTGTAAAACACGAGCCAAGGCTGTCAAGACATATATAAATGGGATCCAAGTGAAGTGACATCGTTTTGGAAAAGTGGCCTGAAATTGCCTTGGGCGTTGTACAGGTCGCTGTACGTAGGGCGACCTGAACAGCGCCTAAAGAAGAATATGAACGGTCATCTATATGGGCGCTGTTCAGAAGAGCGCTCTTGAACAGCGCCAAGATTCTGATCTTGCTCGGCCAAGGAAGGGCGCTGTACGTACAGCGCTTTCGTACAGCGCTCGTACAGCGCCTACACAAAAATGCATCAGGTCTGATGCAAAAAAATGACCCATTCCATTAGGTCTGAAGGGGGCGCTTTGAACAGCGCCCTTTGCAACAAAAGTACTCCTAAGACTAATGCATGACAAGGCTTTGGGAATACAAAAATGCAATCATCAAAACATGCAAAATGTGAGTGTGTGCAACTACATCTCTTCAAAATAGAATAAGTCAAGAAATCTACCTTCCTTGAAGCTCTTGATCACACAATGAGGTTTTCTTCCATTCTAAGCTACCCTTACATATAGAACCCCATTGTGATTTTGCCAACGAAATACGCCAATCAAAAGTGAGGCACTTACACAACTCATAAGTGTTTAATCCTATTATGACTTATTAAAAGACTTCCTTATTTGATTAAATAAATAAACCTTATTATTTATCTTCTTACCAAATAAGTCTTTTATCTTTAATATACTACTACCAATAGTATAACTCTAGGAAACATATTTCCTGATCAGAAAAAGATTTTGATTCTCAATTAAATGATTAACTAATAAATAAATTAATTTCCATTTAATCAATCAATAAAATAAAATAATATTTTAGACAATTATTCTAGTCTTGCCGCCCACACCATATACTTGGGCCTACTATTATTATTATTATTTTTATTTAATCCATTAGACTTTAATTAAAAAGCCCACATGTGAACCAGATCCATTCTTACTAAAAGAAATAAGCCCACATGCATTTCATTAATATATTAATATAATTGATCAGCCCATTAAATAAATAATGTGCAAATTATATTCTTAATATATTAAATGCAATTCTAGATGGACCCATAAATTGGTCCGGTAGAATATATCAACTGATCCATGCAAGTCCATGTGGATTGGGGATCTTGGCGGGCTATCTAAATTTAAGCTTCAATAGACATAACCTAATCACAATCAACAAATGATTCACTTATGTCCGATCTATTAATTTTAACTCATTCCACTAAAGAGCTAAAATTGAACTCTTAAATAAAGATAGAATAAGTAAATATTTCTTATTCGTACCCTAGACAATCTTATTAGAGATGGTGTATCCTCGTGAAGAATATCAGTAATCGCCAAAAGCTCTTAGACCGCCTATAGCTCTCCAAGTTACCATATTTACTCATATGACCACATTTTGAACTTGCATATTTTGACTTGTCCAGAAGCCATGTTTCAATAGACTCTATCGAAAACTTAACGTTAAGATTCAATATCCAATACCTCAAAACATCCATATGATGATATTCTACTCTCATTTAATAAATGGAGCCACAATGTCCATATCTATAAATGAAGTCCTCTATCGATTAACAAATGAATACCACCAAACTATCGAGGATAGACTATGTTATATAATCGTACTCATTGATAACTCAAATGATAACACTTGCAACCATAAGTCCATCATTTATCTCAAGATTAAGATAGACTCTCCGATTGTCCTGATAATGAAAAAACTTTTATCTACTGACGGTTCTAGATAAAGTATTTCATTGTGATCCTATTCAATGCACCAAGTACACTAGATTCTTTTACTCGAAGACCCTTCGATGATTTCAGACTCATCATAACTCATTTAATCCCACTCAAATGCTAGCAAAAGAATTCTACAACTTTAACAAGATAAAGGTGCCCAACCTTTAACTTAAATTGTGAACATTATTCAAGACTAACTAAAGAATTGTGTCTACCTCATATATATCCAGATGTACGAACAATTCTTATTTTCTCATAGTCTTTTGACCTTATGATTATTTACTTTGACAATTATAATATTAAACTATAAATGTTATAAGATTTGTTAAACCAGAAATCACTTTATTAATATGAAAAGATTGTCAATTACAATATTACACTCTTGCTATTGAGCATAATCCTAACACCCTTAACTTGGTTAACATCTTTTATCAAAGTCAATTCGAAGCATTGAGTAAACATAGTTGGGGAGCATTGATGACCTAGTCTTCTCACCTCTTGATCACACTCACATATTCTTGTTAATTGCTTTCTTAGATAATTCGGTTCTAAATCAATCAATCAAAATCTCTTGGATACTATTAATTGCTTAGCTTTAATTAGAATTAGTTATAATTAATAAATCACTTTTCCTCGTGGGAACAATCCCTACTTGTTACTGTACTTATCTCACGATTCATGCATTTGCGAGTTAGGTTTTTATAACACGATTTTATCCATCACTTAACATCTGACCATTAAAGCCTTGATTGAAGCCTTAATGTTGATTAAAGAAGGCTTGACTTTGATTTTGCTATAAAAAAAGGTCCTTGAAAGCCTTGGTCAAACCTGTGATAGCATTTGAGTGCACCACGTCCTAGCTTATTACATACTTGGCAATGAATCCTTCCTCTTCCACCAAACTTTTTATTTCTTCCTCTTCCTCGTTGACCACTTCCTTTGCTATTTTGTGAGTTTCCATCTCTTGAACCTTTTTTCTTCTCAAAGTTGTTAGACACATGGTTTGTAGAAGCTTGACCAACATCAAATTGTATTGATGAGTCAAGATGTTCAATCCTTTGTTTGTGTGTCATTAGAAGAAAATGCATCATCAAAGCTAATGAACCTTGTTGACGGTGATTTTTGATGGTCACCAAGTCAATGATTCGTTTTTGAATTATTGCAGTTTATACTTGAGTATGACTAAAGATTGAAAAGAAATAACAAGCAATTTACGTGGTAAAACTCCAAAAGATTGGAGAAACATCCACGGGATTGTTGCTTTAGCAACAAAGCCAAATCCACTATGAAGAACAATTACAAGATGAAGAACGATAAAGAACGATTACAAGAACTTTGCACTATGATCCTCTCTCTATGTTCTCCCTCTCGCGTACCCCCTGTTTATGAATAGATGGGGTATTTATACATGTTGTTTTTAGGGTTTTAAGGTGACCGCTAGGGCTTAGTGTTGTGGCCCCCAAATTTCAAGCGGTTTCCTAGTCCTATTTAGATTATGTTTTCCCTTTTTCAGCTGTGTCCAATTCTGGACGGGATTCTTTCTCCTTTATTCACGGAGAACTGCTTGTTTCCTTTTTAAACTCTAATGGTCCACATCGTTGCTTATTGTGGACCTGCTGGCTACTGATTGCAAGTGTTGGCGACTGTTTTATTGTTTCTCGAGTGAGTATGCCCGAGTGTGCCCGAGTGTGCCTGAATCTGATCTGCTGCCCAAGCTGATCGTCATTGTTTGTGGTCGGACTACTTATCCTCTTTTCCGAGTAGGTTATCGTGGAGGTTTCTGCTCCATAAGTTGACTTATCTTGACCCCCGCTGACCTGGCCTTCCATGGTGATGACGTGTCCTTCATGACTATTTTTACCTATAACAATACCCCTTTAAATATTTGAGCCGATCATGCTTAGTCAAGCCCTCTCGGGTTTAATATTTAACCTCAATATTTCTTTATGATTAATCCTCATTTGTCGTTTCCTGCATTAAGGTATCCTTGTTTGGATCAGAGCTTTAAATGACGTGTCTTAATTGCAACCGCACACGTTTGATTTATCAATCATTTCAAATCTTTATGATGGCGATGCTTCTGCTCTCTGGCGGCGCCTGACGTTCTCTTGCTGCCACTTGTCCCTCTTTGTTTGGCTGTGGTACGGTGTATTTATGGGATGTAACCTTTCTGCTCGCCTGCGCGCAGCCTACGTCATTAGTCCATGCCCCTCTGTTTTCCCGCTTTTTCTGCAGCCTCTCCTAGGGTTTTGGTATTTTTGAAATCGAGACGTCGCCTATATATTCTGGTTTCGCTTTTTTCACTTTCACCTTCTTCTTCCTTTTTTCGCTTTTATTTCCTCTTCCATTGTCTTCGCGTGCTCTTCGAAGGAAACTTTATCTGTGCCTTTTGATTCTCTGTGCTCCATTTTGTTTACCAACCCGTTTTTCTAACCCTGCTGTTCTTAAGTTTATCTGCTTCAACCCCCAGATTTTTCCTCGGAGACCCTTCTTCTGCGATCTACATCGTCTTCGTTCTTCGCTACACCAAGGTTAGTCTTTATGGATTCTGGAGCTAGATATCGTCTTTTTACTGTTGGTATGATTGCTATTGAGCGAAATGATGCTTTCACTGCGTCGGTTGTTCACAGGTTACTAGACGAGCCCCGTTTTGATTAGCCGCGCTATATCGACGCTGACATTTCTGGACTTTTTCCTGAAAGACCTGCAATTTCTGAGGTTCCTCCTGCTTCAGAGATCCCTTCTGCTTCTGCCAGTTCATCGCCACCTTACTCATACCAGCCTGAAGCTTGGTCGGATTCTTCTTCTGCTTGTACTGATATTCGCCCGAGCAGAAGACCAGGAAAGAGAATGAGTACTCGCAGAGTTTACAAGGACTCGCATTCTCGGGAAAGTCGAGTGGCTGCCCAAAGGATCACCGAGGACGACATTGAAGAGGAGCACAGGGCCGCTCGCATTCCCTTCTCCCCCGAGCATATATGTATTTACGATGTGGAGCCGAACGTGGTCGGTCCTGAAGAGGTGATGAAGTATATGCGGCGGTTTGACTTGGACAGCGACCGGATTTCACTGGTTCCGGCCGAGGGTCGGGCTGCATGGAACCCCCCGCCTGGCCATGTGGCGGTCTATGGGGCGATGCTTACTTGTGGCGTCACACTCCCCTTCCAGCCTTTTATCACATGGTTTCTGGCTGAGGCCAGACTTGCTCCAGCGCAGCTGACCCCAAACAGTTACCGTATTTTGATGTGCATGTGGCACATGTGGCATAGAATGAAGCGGCCACCTCCTACCCCTCGTGAGATCCGTCATTTTTACTCGCTGAGGCCGGTGGGGCAGACCGGGATTTATTTTTTTCAGTCGTCTCAGCCCGAGCTATGGATCCCAAAAGATGTTGTGGTCAAGGGCGAGATCGAGCCAACCACGGAGGAGAAGATGAAGGGGTTTGTTTGGGGCTTCCCTACCTCAAACAAATTTTGGAAAAATAGTTGGTTTTTTGTGGGCAAGGACTGGGGCCAGTCGATCAGCTTTGACTTGGATGGCACTCAGATGACTTGCCGGGTTCCTCGGTACTTCTGTACGCCTCAGTGGAACCATCTGACTTCAGCTTTTACCGACGAGGAGCTGAAGACTTTGGCTCGGGCAGCAATCCGCCCCCTAGAGAAAAGGGGGAAGCCCTATCTCTACAATGAGGGGAAGATGATTAAGGCCCGTCTCTTTCCTCAGATTTCTGCGTGCCGCAGACGCCGTAAGTTCATTAGTTGTATGTATTTTTTATTTGCAACCTGATTCCTAAGTTTGTCTGCTAACTCGGACCCCCTTTTTTTTTTTTTGAAGTGTTTGAGGTAGACGTGGTCTGCGATGCTCTGGCCCGCCGAATGAAGGGCATTGTGGAGGCAAGCCGGAAAGCTGCCCTTTGTCAGCGAGACGCTGGGATAGCTCCTCCCGAAGAAGAGTCGAAGGAAAGTGCTCCTGAGAACCCTCCCGAGGGAGATGATGAGGGGGGAGTCCCTGACTATGTTCCCGAGGAGACCCAAGGTCACAGGACGCCTGCCTGTTCTGCGGAGGATGCGGGCGATCCGGAAGACTTTGGAGTAAGTAGGACCTCTCCCGACCAAGGCGACCGAGCAGGTCCATCTTCCAAGGGGAAGGAGAAGGAGAAGGAGAAGGAGAAGGAGAAGGTAGGGGATCCCTCTGCGCCCGAGCAGGCAATTTTTCCCAGCGGATCCCGTTTTACTCCCTCTGTTGCAGACCTGCCAAACGTTGCCTCTCAAGGTTTTAAAGCAGTTGGGGGACACTCGGATACGGTAGCTCGGGAGGTTTCGACTTCTGTCGAACCGCATCTTTCTGGCTCGGAGACTCCAGTTCCTGCTGATCCGATTTCCACCCCCGGAGGTAGTAATGTTGAAGCAGGGCAACCCGGGAAAAGGAAAGCCTCGTATTTTTCTGGTCGCCCTTACCCCAAGATTCCCCGAGTAGTTGCATATGTTGATTCTTCATCGGGCGATGAGGGGGTGGGTGATGTTGAAAGAGAAGCGGGCATGGTCCCTCCAGAGAAGCAGATCAAAGATAATGCTGGTGGTTCAACCGACTTGCCCTGGGCGGCCTCTTCTGCTGGACTCCCCGAAGCTGGTGTAAGCGGTTCGGGCTCTCCTCCCCAGATCGATGATCCTACCCCCGAGACAATGCTAAGGGCCATGGCTTCAGGCCAAGCCTATATTGGGGAAGATCACTGGAGTCACTTCCGGACCGGGACTGTATCTGACCGGCTCTGCAACTTTTTTAACAGTGCTTCCTACGTAAGTAACGCCTTGCGACGCCTTGGTCTTACGTGTAATCTCATTTTCCTCCTTTTTACTTACTTTTATTTGCTGCTGACTTGTTGCAGATGGTGGCCGAGATGTCTGGGGCTTGCCAAGCTGGCGAAGCCCAAGCGGATCGAATAAGGAGGCCGGAAGCCCAACTGAAGGAGAGCGAAGAGCATTGCTCTCGGGCCGAATTAGCTCGTCAAGAGGAGGCTAAGTCGAATCAGATGCTCCTGAGTCAATGCTTAGCAAGGCAAACGGAGGCCGAACAACGAGCATCTTCTGCTGCGGAGGAGGTCAGGACTCTGCAGGATCAGCTGTCATCTACCCGGGACGCCTTGCTTCGGGCTGAACAGAGTGCTGAGGACGCCAAGTCAACTTATGAACGCCGCATCGAAGACTTGGAGTGTCAAGCCCTGACCGCTAAGGAACTGTCGAAGGAAGCTAGGCTGGAGATGGAGTTACAAAGCGTTGATCGCTTTAAGAGGTCTCCGGCTTATGATGCTTTGCTTCTTCGGGAATTCCAGCGGGGCATGGTCTCAGCCGGTGAATTCTTTAAGCAGAAGAACAGGGCGACTGATCGGGCCAGGGCTAACTGGAGCCTTTCAATTAGGAAGCATGTGGACACATCCCTGGAGTCCCTTCGAATCCAGATGAAGGAGTGGCGGGCATATTGTAGAAGTAAAGGGAAAGCGCCACATCCCATGCACCTTGAGGTTCCCACCGCCGAGTCTCTCTACTTTTTACGCCTGTGAGCGGACGGGGTTCAACAATGAGAGACCTGACTTGGGGCCAGTCCCTGGTACTGATTACAGCTACTGGATGGATGACGAGGAAGATGTGATCGTGTGGCCTTCGGACGACAGCCTTCTGAGCGAATATGTGATGGAGCCTGACCCTGATGTCGGCGGGAGCAGCTCACAACCCCCAGCGCCTTCCTCTTGATTTTTGAGCCCTTTTTGTAGTTAACCTTTGTATATATATATATATATATATATATATATATTTTCCTTTTATACATTGTATTTTTTCCATACGTAAAATAAGACTAAAATTTACTCTTTTACTTACTGTTTTATTTCTGTACGACCAATGCATAAATGGGACGACCTGAACTTGTTTAGTCTGCTTGTACTCCCATCTTTGAATTTATGGATCCTTCGGGAATCCTTGGCTATGCTTTGACCGAGCACTTTATGGCCGGTAATTAGTTTCAGCCGAGTATCTTATGTGACTGGCTCTTAATCGTTTAGACCGAGTATCATATTTAACTGGTAACTAATGTTCGCCGAGTATCTTATGTAACTGGCTTTTAATCGTTTAGACCGAGTATCTTATTTAACTAGTAAACTAATTTTTGCCGAGTATCTTATGTAACTGGCTTATATCAATTAGACCGAGTGTCTTATTTAACTGGTAACTAATTTTTACCGAGTATCTTATGTAACTGGCTTATATCAATTAGACCGAGTGTCTTATTTAACTGGTAACTAATTTTTGTCGAGTATCTTATGTAACTGGTTTATACCCTTTGATTTTTGGGGTTGTTTAACCTCCACGTTACGTCGAGGCTCGCCACGACCATACGTTGAGGTCCTTGCACAAGTCACCTAGGACGTCTCCTGGTTTTATCTGTGCAAGGGTTTGTCGAATCGTTGGGGTAATTTGTACCGGTCAACACGACTGCGCATCTCACTAGTCTTTCTAGCGGCGCTCCGAGCATTTTCCCAGTTGTCCTGGTGCCTCGGTTTTGCCTTTTTGCTAAGGGACGCGTTTGCATCGCCTTAACTAGGCGGGCACGCTACTACAGCTTTTCCGCCCTTCGAGCACCACTCGTCCGTCTTTCGCGGCCTTATAGCGCCCGACTCTTTTTGACGTTTATTCGGTCGGCTTGAGTGGCCGCCATTGAAATGTTGCTCATGGATTTTATTGATTTCGCCATACCATACTAGCAACTGAACTTTATTAGATGATCATGAATATAAAATTAATAAATAAATCTGAAATTTTAACGCAGAAACTAAAAACTGAGCTAAAGCAGAATAAATAAACTGTAGAACCATAATCGGATTCTTTTAGGGATAGAAGATCTTCAGATATTGTGCGTTGCATGGTCGGGGTACCAGGCTACCTTCTGGTCGGGCTATCATGTAGGCCCCGTGCCCTACGATTCTCTTGATGATATATGGCCCTTCCCATTTATCGGCGAGGGATCCCGATGATTTATCCTTGATATTTGGGGATACTCTTCTTAGCACTAGATCCCCGAGTTGGAATCTCCGCTCCCGAACATGAGAGTTGTAGTACCTAGCAGCCCTTTGCTGGTATGCGGAATTTCTTACTTGTGCTGCATCTCTGATCTCTTCAAGCTCGTCTAGGTTCTGCTGCAGCATGTCTATATTGTGCTCGGGGCTGTATAACTGGACCCTGGGGGATGTAAAAGTTGTTTCTGCTGGGATAACAGCTTCTGTCCCGAATGCTAGCGCGAAAGGAGTTTCCCCTGTGGACGACCTTACAGTTGTTCGGTATGCCCATAGCACCTCAGGTAGTTTGTCTGCCCAGCCACCTTTCTTTGCCTCTAGTTTTGCTTTCAATGTGTGCTTGATCACTTTATTCACGGCCTTCGTTTGGCCATTGGTTTGAGGGTGAGCAAGCGATGCATAGTAGTTTGCGATCTTGAACTCTTCACACATTTCTCTGAACTTCTTATTGTCGAATTGAGTTCCATTGTCTGTTATGATGATGCTCAGGATCCCGAATTGATATATTATATTCTTCTTAACGAAGCTAGTGGTGTTTGCCTCGGTGATGTGTACAAGTGCTTCTGCCTCTGCCCATTTGGTAAAATAATCCACTGCCACAATAGCATGCTTTGCTCCTCCCTTCGTTCCTGTGGGCATTGGTCCTATCAGGTTGAGTCCCCACATGGCAAAGGGCCAAGGCGAGGTTAAACTTCTAAGCAATTCTGGGGGTCGCCGAATGTCGTTTGCTACTCTTTGGCATGTTTCGCAACTCTCTGCGAATTGCTACGCTTCCGCGAACAGAGTCGGCCAGTAGAATCCTTGCCTGAGTATCTTGTGTGCTAAGCTTTTACCCCCAGTGTGGTTCCCACACACTCCACTGTGGATTCTTCTTAGGATCTCTCCAGTCTTTTCACCGGAAATGCATCTCTGCAGCACTTTTGAGAATCCTCTCCTATATAATTCTCCTCTCAGAATCGTGTACCGGGCTAACCTGTATCTGATGCGTTTAGCTTCCACAGCATCCTCCGGTAGTATGTTCTCCTCTAAGTACTTTCTGAGTTGGTATGTCCAGTCGCCCGGGCTAGGTCGGATCTCTGCTATTATGATTTCCTCGGGTTCCGTTGTACTTGGTTTAGTCAGGTGTGCCACTGGTATTGCTTTGGATCTGATGCTTGTGGTGGCTGAAGCTAGTTTGGACAAAGCATCTGCCTTTTCGTTCTCTTCCCGAGGGATCTGAGAGATTCTGTACGCTTTGAACTTTTTAAGTAGTTTTTTTGCAATGTCCAAATAAGCTATCATGTGCTCTTCCCTGGCCTGGTATTCATCCAGTACCTGATGGACCACGACCTGTGAACCGCTGTAAACTTCCAGCTCATCTGCCCATAATGCTATGCAGACCCTTAGGCCGGCCAACAAGGCTTCATACTCTGCTTGATTGTTGGTTGCCTTGAAATCGAACCTCATGGCACATTCTACAGTATCCCCCTCGGGGGTCGTTATGACTATTCCTGCCCCGCTGCCATGCGTGTTTGATGACCCGTCTACATGCAATTTCCATTGGAATTTAGTAGTCTGTTCATCTTCCATTGCCCTCCTTACCTCGGCGTCTGGCTCGGTGAATTCTGCTATAAAGTCGGATATCGCCTGCCCTTTGATGGCCGCTTTTGGTGTGTATCTGATATCGTATTCGCTGAGCTCCACCGCCCATTTGGTCAGCCTTCCCGACACCTCCGGCTTTTGAAGAATGAGTTTTAGTGGGCAGTATATATATACCTCTATTGTATGTGCTTGGAAATATGGCCTTAACTTCCTGGCCGATGTGATCAGAGCTAGCGCTATTTTTTCTGCCGGTGAGTATCTGGTTTCTGCCGCTAACAATGCTTTGCTTGTGTAGTACACTGGCTTTTGTATTCCTTCCTCCAGTCGGATCAACACCAAACTCGTCGCCACTTCGGTGACCGAGAGGTATAAGTACAATGTTTCTCCCACCACCGGTTTTGAAAGGATGGGTGCTCTCCCCAAATACTCTTTCAATTTCTGAAAGGCTTCTTCATATTCTGTACTCCATTCGAGCCCCTTTCCCTTTTTTATTGCTTTAAAGAATGGGGCGCATTTGTCTGTTGACTTGGCTATAAACCGGTTGAGTGACGCAAGGCATCCCGTTAGCCTCTGCACATCTTTCAGTGTCTTAGGTGAAGCCATTCCTTCTAATGCTTTGATTTTCTCGGGATTTACTTCGATTCCCCTCTGGTGTACCTGAAAACCTAGAAACCTTCCCGAAGGTACCCCGAATACACATTTGCTTGGGTTGAGCTTCATCTGATACTTTCTTAGGACGTCAAAGGTTTCCTTCAAATCTTCCATGTGTTTTTCTGCAGTGGTGCTCTTAGTCAACATATCATCCACGTAAACCTCCATATTTTTCCCAATCTGCCGAGCGAATATCCTGTTTACCAACCTCTAGTACGTTGCCCCGGTGTTTTTTAATCCGAATGGCATCATTTTGTAGCAATATAAGCCCTGGTTCGTGGTAAACGATGTCTTTTCCTCATCTGCCTTATTTATCCGGATTTGATTGTATCCCGAGTAGGCATCCATGAAACTCAACAATTCATGTCCTGCTGTCGCATCTATCAACTGGTCGATCCTCGGTAGTGGGAAACTATCTTTTGGGCAGGCTTTGTTCAAGTCTGTGAAGTCTACGCACATCCTCCATTGTTTGTTCTTTTTCTTGACCAACACTACATTGGCTACCCACTCCGGGTACTTGACTTCCCTTATCGACCCCGCGAAAAGCAGCTTCTCTACCTCCTTCTTGATTGCGACGCTTCTTTCTGGATTGAATAATCTCCTTTTCTGTACCACGGGTCGGAACTCTGGGTTGGTGGAAAGATGATGCGAAATCACCTTCGGGTCTACCCCCAGCATATCTTCATGACTCCAAGCGAAAACGTCCTTGTAGTTTCTTAGCAGCGTAACAAGTAAGGTTTTGACATGTACGCTCAAACTTGCCCCTACCTTCACTATCCTACCCGGATCTTCTGGGTCTAGTGCCACTTCTTGAGTCGGCTCGTCTTCCCTGTCCTCCGGTTCTTCTCTGGGATCCAATTCAAAATCTTTCGGCACTTCTGCCTGTTCTTCAGGTTCTCTAGCCTTTTGTTGGGCCGTTACCATGTATACTTGGTGTACCTCCCTATCTTTATACACTGACAAGTTTGCTCTTCGGGCCATCTCTTGTGACCCTTTGACCACTCCCACACCATATTCGGTCGGGAATTTCATCATGAGGGCATAAGTCGCTGTCACCGCCTTGGCTTTATTCAAAAATGGTCGGCCCAGTAAAGCATTGTACTGCCAGTTTTCCGTATCTACCACCACAAAGTCGAGCAGCACTGTTTTCTAGCAAGGGGCTTTCCCGATCTTCACGGGTAGCTTTACTGTGCCAAGCGACCTTACTTCGACTCCTCCAAATCCTCTAAGGGGTGTGGGAAACGGCTGTAGGTCTTTCCTGTCTAGCCTTAGCTGGTCATATACTTCTGCACTAAGAATGTCTGCCGAACTCCCATTGTCAATCAGAATTCGATGAACTTCTCTATGGCCGATCCGTGCGCTGATCACTAGCGCGTCGTTTGGCCTAACATCTACTCCGTGTGAGTCGGCTTCTGTGAACACGATCGGGTCCCAACCCTCCTTGATTCTCTTCGGGTCGGGCTCAATAGAATTGACGTCCAGGTCTCTCCGTGCCTCTATGGCCTCCCGAATCTCCTGGGTCCTTTCCCTGTTACTCTTGCCCGTCGCTGGTCCTCCGAAGATGGTGTTAATTGCCCCTTCATCCTCGGCTTTCTTGGGACTAAGCTTTCTTGCCCGTCCGTCCTGTCGGCTATCTTTCTGTCCATCTGCCCTGTCCATCTTTTTGAAAACAATGTCCTTCAAATGCCCTTCCCTAATGAGAGTCTCGATGTGGTCCCTTAGCTGGAAACACTTGGATGTCTCGTGCCCATTCTCTTTGTGGAAACGGTAATATTTGGTGGTGTCCCTCTGAGCATATGTCGATTGCTTAGGCGGTTCTTTGGACATGTTCTTCTCTTCTAGGATTGCCAGGACTTCTTCTTGATCTTTCTTCAACGGGGTATAATTTGTGTATCGGCCCTGGAACCTCTGCCGTGGTTGATCGGTTTTTGGGTCGTATGCTCGTCGTCCATCCCGACCATCCCAACCATCCCGTGCTTTATTCTTCTGTTTGTCACCTTTGGTATCGGGCGTCTTTGTCTGGTCCTTGGTTTTGGATCCTTTTGGGCGACCGCTATGTACGAAGTAACCTCCTGTGGCAATTTCCTCTTCTTCGGCCAAGGCGTAACCCCCTGCCATGTCCATCATATCGGCATAGCTGGTTAGTCGGGCTCTTCTGAGGTTAAAGGACAATTGGCCGTTCTGAAGGTTGTTAATGAACGCGGCAATTATTGCTTCGTCGTTTGCACTCCCAATTTCGGACACTTCCTGACCGAACCTCCCCAGATATTTCTTCAGCGACTCGTCTTTTCCCTGTTTGAGTTGGGATAAATGAGCCACTGACTTTTTTCTGTGTACATTCCCGAGGAACTGCCTTGAGAAAGCCTTGAGAAAGCCTTGCTCAGTTCGCCGAAGCTACTTATACTTGCTGCCGGCAATCTTCCAAACCACCGGGAGCCTAGATCCCCAAGAGTTTGGGGAAAATTCAAACATAGTAGTGCATCATTGTGGACATATTGCGCCATAGCGCTCCTATACCTCCGGACGTGCTCTTTTGGGTCGGTATCCTTCTTGAACAGCTCGATGTGGGGCATCCTGAATCTCTCTGGGAAAGGCATCCTCAAAACCCCATTGGTGAAAGGGCTTCCGGATTCATCATCTGACAGCTCATTACGCCCATACCGCCTGACCAAAGCATCCATTTGTCGACGATTATTCTGAACTTCCCGGGTGAGGCTCTGTATAAGTATGTCTCTGTCCCCTTCAGGTTCTCCTAACGCATTGAAGTTTTGGCTTATGGTCAGTTTTTGGCCCCTCTCCTCGGGATTCAACTCTCTATGATCTCGGTTTAGGCCATGCAGCCGGACTGTGCCCCTTTGGCGCTTGCGATGATGATTCTGCTCACTTTCTTCAGAGGATGACCGGTTTCTCCGGTGACCACGCCTCCTAGGGCGGTCTCGATCTCCGGCTACCCGATCTTGGTCGTACTCTTTGTCAGAATCATTCCCCTCTCTGTGCTCCCTACTTCTCCTGGCCACTCTTTCAGATAGCATCTCTGGTCTGCCCGTAGGATCTCGTCTCGTCTCGTCTCGCCTTTGGGGGTGCATCAGGGGTTGGTATCACTACTGCGGAACGTAGTCTTGCTGTCTGCTAGCTTGGGGCGGACAGTTCATGAGGTGACATCAAACCTTCCGTAACAGAAAGGTCAATTCCTTGCCTTGTTGCGTCTGATATGAGTTGTTGTAGAGAAGCGCGGAGTCGTTGCGCGATTTCTTCATTAGCTGTAGGTAAACGGTGAATACCAGCAAGGGCAGCTGACTGGTCTGCCGTCGTCAGAGTTACATCCGCCGTATTGAGCGCGGTGTCATCTTCCAACTCGTTACTTGGCATGCCTTGACTGTACCTGGAATCGCTACCATCTCCGTCGCCAGCCATTGTTGTCACAAATTTTTGGGTCCCCCTCCTTCTAGCGCCAATTGTTGACGGTGATTTTTGATGGTCACCAAGTCAATGATTCGTTTTTGAATTATTGCAGTTTATACTTGAGTATGACTAAAGATTGAAAAGAAATAACAAGCAATTTACGTGGTAAAACTCCAAAAGATTGGAGAAACATCCACGGGATTGTTGATTTAGCAATAAAGCCAAATCCACTATGAAGAACAATTACAAGATGAAGAACGATAAAGAACGATTACAAGAACTTTACACTATGATCCTCTCTCTATGTTCTCCCTCTCGCGTACCCCCTGTTTATGAATAGAGGGGGTATTTATACATGTTGTTTTTAGGGTTTTAAGGTGACCGCTAGGGTTTAGTGTTGTGGCCCCCAAATTTCAAGCGGTTTCCTAGTCCTATTTAGATTATGTTTTCCCTTTTTCAGCTGTGTCCAATTCTGGACGGGATTCTTTCTCCTTTATTCACGGAGAACTGCTTGTTTCCTTTTTAAACTCTAATGGTCCACATCGTTGCTTATTGTGGACCTGCTAGCTGCTGATTGCAAGTGTTGGTGACTGTTTTATTGTTTCCCGAGTGAGTATGCCCGAGTGTGCCTGAGTGTGCCTAAATCTGATCTGCTGCCCAAGCTGATCGTCATTGTTTGTGGTCGGACTACTTATCCTCTTTTCCGAGTAGGTTATCGTGGAGGTTTCTGCTCCATAAGTTGACTTATCTTGACCCCCGCTGACCTGGCCTTCCATGGTGATGACGTGTCCTTCATGACTATTTTTACCTATAACAAACCTATATTGTGCATTTATAATAGCTACAATAGCATCAAAATTGTGGCCAACTCCATTCATCAAACACATCACAAGATCAAGATCACGATCCCTAATATCTTCTCCATCAGCAAGCAATGCATCTTCAATGTTCTTGATTTTAAGAGTAAATTCACTAACTGTATTTGATCCTTTTTTAGCAGATTGAAGTTGATTTCTCAACTATAGTATTTTTGCAATCAATTGTTAAAAATAGATTCTCTCCAATCAACTCCAGACTTCGAATGAAGTTTGACAATCAACGACTTGACCTATTATATTTTCATGAATGGTTGAATAGATCCATCACATGAGAATCTTACACCATAAGAAATTTGAGCTATATGGACGATTTTTTTTCGTCCTAATAGACATCTTATTGGGACGATATATATAATTCTTTCTTAAAAAATACAAACCTGATAAAACTTTCAGGGACGAAAAATTTGTCCCAATAGAATGTCTATTGAGATGAAATAAATTATTCATCACTAAAAAGTGCAAATCTAACGAGACTTTTAGGGACAAGATATTTTTATCTCAATAGAATGTCTATTAGGATGAAATAAATTATTTGTCCTAATAGACAGTCTATCAGGATAAATTTCGTCAAAAGTGGTAAGACCTTTACGAATGAAACATTTTTGTCCCAATAGAACGTCTATTGGGACGAAATAAATTATTTGTCCCAATAAACTGTCTATCGTGACAACTTTCGTCCAAAGTGGTATGACTTTTAGGGAAGAAATATTTTTGTCACAATAGAACGTCTCTTGGGACGAATAATTTGGGACGAAATAAATTATTCGTCCCAAGAGACTATCTATCGGAACAAATTTCGTCTAAAGTGGTAAGACCTTTGGGAACGAAATATTTTTGTCTCAATATAACGTATTTTGGAGCGAAATAAATTATTCGTCCCAATAAAGTGTTTATCGGGACAATTTTGTTTCGTCCCCAGAGGTTTTCTTTTTATTTAAAATTATATTAATTAATTAATTTTATTATAATTCTTGATTTTTTATTTATTGAAGTTTTCTCTAAGAGACAGATTAATAATTAAATTACTATATAAATTAGAAAGTGAGGCATTATGGATCATTTTGTTCCTCAAAAGTGGATTTCTATCGGAAGGAATTTTGTTTTGTCTCAGTAAGTTCTCTATAAGGATCAATTACTATTAGTCTTGATAGGTTTTCTTTTATTTAAAATTTAAAATGTTAATTATTTTTCTTCACTTTTTTATATTAATTACTATATATTAATTTAAAAAATTATGAAAAATTATATTATTTTTATTTATAAATATAATAACAATCTTAAATATGTTATGACCTTAAATATTGTAATGCACAACCACTCTTACGAAAGTGATCGGTGATTGTACATTTCCCGTTATCTTTCGTGATAGAAATTTGAATCTTACATTTGTTATTTAAATCGTAAGATATAAAGAAACATATGCTCTATATTGATAGTTGTATTTCGAATCGTGCTTATAACAATTGATGTTTACTAAGCTCCGATAGATACCTAACTCGATTGTATATGATTTTAAAAAATAGTTTTATTAAATGCTCCCAAAAACAATTTTTAAAATTATGATTAGTGGAATTAGTTAAAATTTTTATGAAATAAGTTTTTTTTTTTCCTTTTTAAAATTTTTTTTTTTTTCTAATAAATTTTGATTGAAAGTAATCAATGAAAATTTAATATATATATATATATATATATATATATAGTTTTTCTATTATCAGTTCGAACTAATATAAAATATATCAGTTCCTTGTATGTAGGCCGTTGGATTTAAATGCTTTGACTTAGTTCTATGCATTTGTCAAAGCATCTTTTAAATCCAATGACATATATGCAACGAACTGATATATTTTTTATTAGTTCAAATTGACAATAGAAAGTATATATATATATATATATATAACTTGTAGCCCAGTTGAAAAATGTGAGGCTTTTATCTGAGGTCACAAGTTCAAGTATGGTGGTGTGGTGCGGTGAAGGGTAAGGTTGGAGAGACTACCTTGGTTGGTAGGGATATTTTATTACATAAGAAAAAATGGTTCTACCATCTCAAGTTGCAATATAAAAATATATATATATGTAAATTTACATTTTTTTTATAATTTTTTTTTTTTCTATTAATCTATCGGAAGAAACTGAAACCAAAAATACTGTTTTCGTTTTTTATTTTTATTTTCGAAAAAATAACAAATGTAAAATGTTTATTAGACAAACGATTCTTTTCAGAAAATCCAAATTAATTGTAATAATTATATATTTATATTATTTTTACCGAGTCAAATACTGGCATTAGGCCCAAACATCAACGGGTCCAAAAATGCCCGAATCGACGAATATCCAAACCAAGGAGCTGAAACGCGAGTAGTTTAAGCTTTATAAGCCGCAAAACACCAGATCATTTAACGCATGTATAAATTACACCCTCAAACCTTAACCCTAAACCTCGCCACTCACATAACACTCGGTACTCCTCACAGAGCAGCATCACCTGGGTATGTAACAGATCTATTCTATCTTCAATCTACACAAATAACGTTTATGTTTTTTTATATCTGTAGTTGATTGTTGTTCTCTATTTATACGTTTTTTGTTTTTGAGTTGCTTCTCCAGTTTTTGAACGTCTTCGTGCAATTGATATTTTGGATCTAGATTTTTTGTTTTTCGGTTAAAAAAAAAGGCACGATTTGATGTGATGAAAAATTAAGTATCTCTGTTTATGAATATAAACACATACATATCCTATAGTTAGTTTAATTTTCAGTTTTTTAAAGACATTCAATTTATAGGAAATTAGCGCTTACGTTCCGTTTCTGTTAATTGCACATCAGTAAAGGAATCATACACATCGGTAGCAATGGCAGTCGCTTTCTATGATGTCAACTCGGCTGCTGGTTTGAAGAAACTTGATGAATACCTTCTTACTCGTAGTTACATCACCGGGTAAGTATTGTTCCACAACTTAGATAGTGTGTGGAATGGGAGAATCGCGATAAGTTTCTGTGGTGATGAAGTCGGGTACTTATACTTTTTGTGTGACTGTTTTTAATGCCATTGTTGATTTTTTTTATCAGGTACCAAGCTTCGAAGGATGATTTGACTGTTTATTCAGCTCTTTCTAAATCACCATCATCTGATTATGTGAATGCGTCTCGTTGGTACAGCCATATCGATGCCCTTCTAAGGATTTCGTAAGTTCCCTTTTTGTTTATTGTTGTCTTGCTATAAATGTTGATTTGATGATTTTTTTCAAGTTTTTTCATGCGTCCATGTTCTTACTTTTTAAAACTGTAATGATTCTCTAATCTTGTGAATTTGTTTCACTAATTTCATAGTTTTTCTATTTCAGTGGTGTTTCTGCAGAAGGGTCTGGTGTTGTGGTGGAGAGATCTGCTCCTATAACGGCAGAGGCAGTTGCAACTCCTCCGGTTGATTCAAAGGCAAGTAGTGTTTTGTGCTCATGTGCATGTGACTTTCTGTATGTTTTGTAATACGCTACTAAATTGTAATTATGGGAGAATTTGAAAGCTTTTTCAGTTATTCCTGTTGAAGCTTTTGCTATCAATTTCAACTTTTTTGCAGATCACGGGGTTCAGTTTTGATCTATAATCCCATTGTTCTATACTTCTATTGTCTTCTTCGCTCTCGGTTTTTGAAACGTGGTTATGGGTTTTTGATTTTCAGGCTGCTGCTGCTGAGGACGACGACGACGACGTGGATCTATTTGGCGAAGAAACCGAAGAGGAAAAGAAGGCTGCTGAAGAACGTGCAGCTTCCATCAAGGCATCTACAAAGAAGAAGGAATGTGAGTAGTTTATTGATTAACATAACTGACTTTTTTATGTGCCGTTTAATCAATGTATGAGCTGAATGTTCTTTTATTCATGTGCAGCTGGAAAGTCTTCTGTTCTGATGGATGTGAAGCCATGGGATGATGAGACTGACATGAAAAGCTTGAGGAGGCAGTAAGAAGTGTTCAGATGGAAGGGTTGCTATGGGGAGCATGTATGTTCTTTTTTTTGTTTAATACTTCAAGTACATTATTATTTATTTTATATAATCATGTTTGTTGCAATGGAAACAATCTTTTATGGGACTTGTTTTAGACTGAAAAGATACTTTAAAAACAGATTTGGCTGACATTTTTTAGTAAGCAGAAATGCAAGATCACATAGATTTATTTCTGTTAGATAGTGTAGTGCGTGTGCGTTCTTACTTAGGTTCTGGGATTCAAATTGACAACATTTTATGCAAACATTTTCGATAGTTTCTGTTTCTGTTTTTCTCAAGTTATACAATAGTTTCTAGCTAATGTTTAATTCTGAAATTCAATTTTTGATGTCACAGCCAAACTTGTCCCTGTTGGATATGGTATTAAGAAAATGACAATAATGCTTACCATTGTGGATGATTTGGTGTCTGTTGACACCTTAATTGAAGATCATCTTACGGTTGAACCAATTAACGAGTACGTCCAGAGCTGCGACATTGTAGCGTTCAACAAGATCTGTAAGTATAGCTAAGCATTTCTATTTTTTCTACTCGCATTTATTCTATTTCAAACTCAAAATTGTTGGGTTTACTGATCAAATTGGTTAATGCTTTTTTTCCCACATCTTGAGTATTACTATTTTGACTGATTATCTTGATCAATTTGGTTACTGATCAAATCGGTTTACTGATCATTTTTTTTGTGTCTTGTTCTATCGTTACAGAGTTAAGGCATGGGGGTGCTGCTATAGAGGTCGTCTTATGGTCACTGCAAAGTGATGGCTATATTTTATGTTTAATTTTGTTTGAAAAAAACTTGTTTGATCCAGTGTATTTTCCGCCTCATATATGGTGGGTGTCTTTTGGTGTCATTGTCATGACTAATTTTGTTACTGTTATATTTACAATGCATTCTGTTTAGTGCAGCCTGGGATTAATTTTGCATTTTTTTTATTTTTATAAATGGTTATGAGATGACTTGATTAGTACTTGCATCTGGAGAAAGGCCAAATGGCAAAGGGCATACCATTTTCCACCTCCAGTCATGCCCTGCCTATTTTAAACATGTGATTCATAGATGTGTCAGAAGAAGAAGGTGCAACGTCAGTTGAAGAACCAGGTGTCTGCTTCACTCGCAAATATATTCACATTCTTACCCAAATCAGTGGGTAGAGGAGGACCTTGTTTAACTAGCAAATAGATTCGCATCAACATTTTTCATTCTTTTATTTTTTTCACATTTAAAGACCATTTTGCACTCAAACTTTCAGACTACCATTAATTTTAACGCTGGTCAAAACCGCCCAAGGGTAATGTGTAATTATTTCTAGAGAGCTTTTTTATTTTTTTTAATTTTTTTTTATTTTTTTATTTTTTTAATTGACAATCCAATTTTTTCCTTTTACACTTCTTTTCTAAAGACACTCTATTCTCAAAATTTAAATTTAAAAAATTCTAAAAACACTTTATTTTGTTCCAAGATTATTATTTTTATCTTTTAGTACTTCTATTTTAAGGACACTTTATTTTAAAAAATAAATTTCTAAAGATACTCTATTTTATTTTAATAAAAGTTAAGACGAACCATCGTATCCTTTGGATTCATTCGAGGAGTAATCTTTTTTGAATTAAATTATTAAAAAAAAAATTATCTATCATAAATCATTAGATTAAATATTACATATTAAACACTCTTTCTTAAATTTTTAATTGTCATATTAAACTTTTTCTCCTCTAATACATATTAAACCAAAATATTCATAAGTTTTTTTTTTTTTTTTTCTTTAACTATTAATTAAAGATTGATCGAGAAAATATGGAGATAAGATTTTTTTTTTTTTTTTTTTTTTTTTTTTTTTTTTTTGAAAAATGGAGAGGAAGAGTAATTATGAGAGAGTGTTTAATATGGTAATAACAAATTTAAGAGAGAGAGAGTTTAATACGTAATATTTAATCTAATGATTTAGAAGAGAGAATTTTTTTTTTTCTTTTTTTAATAATTTAATTAGTTTGGAGTGTCTTTATTATTTTTTTTGTCTTGTTTAGTAATTTTAATTCATGTTAAGTTGTCATTAATAAAAAAATTAAATTGGAGTGTAAATAGATAATTTGTGGATTGTAAGGAGAATCTCTCTTATCGCTAATTAACGTTTTTGTGCATTTATGATTTGTCAAATGTGAAGGTACATTATTGCAATTGGCACAAATAAATAAACAATAAAATTTAATTTTTTATTTTTTTTTTGGATAACATTGTCAATTTAATTCCCCATATAAAACATGCTATAAATAATAAATACACTCCTTTCCAAAGAATTTTTATAAGGCTGAACTAAAAATTATCAAACATGTATATATATGATTCAAATTAAAAAAATCACACAATATATACTTTTATGCTATTTACGCACATGATAGTTAAGGTTTTTTATTTTGAAACCCTCATTTGGGATTCTTGCTAAGGAAGTTTGGTCTAAAGACAACGAAGGTATTGTAAGGCTTCTGGGAACTTTTGAATTCAAAAAAAGGAAAACACAGACCATAACTACATAATCAGGCAAAAGGTAAAGCTTTGCCAACTATGCCTACTATTTTAGTTTTCTCCGATATCTCATGCTACTTATAAAAAATAAATAAATAAACTTACATAATCAATGGAGAATAAAAATCCAAGTGATAACAAAATAGCTTAATGTATCGATTTATATTAATGAGATATCACATGAATTTCATTTTTAAAAACTCACATTATTATAGGCCTTCCCAAATGCATGAGTCATGAAAATATTAAATATACTCCTTAGAACTAAAAATGATAATTATAACTATCTACTAACAATTCCTAAGCTACAAATTAAGAAAGAACAAGAAAGACAAGTACAAAATAAATAAGAATAAATTATGGTTGATTAGATATTCATATGGATTTCATTTCTAAAACTCACTTTCAAAATGCATGAGTCATGAAAATTTACAATTATAACAGTTCGATGTTAAAAGGCAAGTGGATATATAGCTAAAATATTGCTGCGTGGGATGCTAGCAGACTCCATCATTTCAAAGACGGAATGTGCTCCTGTGGTGATGCTAAAATAGGGATATAATCATTTTTCCCCTTATCGTTTGCCATATTAGACACTTTACCCCATCTAGTTTCAATAATGGTCATTCTTCCATCTGAAAACTAAAATATTAGACATTTTCCCCCCTGCCGTTAGGAATTCCATTAGTTTAGTACTTTGATTGTCAAAAAATCAATTAAATGACCTTATTACCCTTGAACATATGAGTTATGACCCTAATGATACCACTTAGGGATGGCAATGGGGCGGGTTCGGGGCGGGGTGGCCTTCCCCGCACCCCACCCCATTTATTTTTTGAAAACCCATCCCCTCATAAAACCCCACCATAGATGGAGCAGGTTGGGGCGGGGTGGGGTACAACGGGGAGTGCTTTCCCCATCCTCACCCATTTACACCATTTATAATTTTTTTTATTTAAATAATAAATATATAACCAATGATATAATATATAAAGTAGTAAATAATTCCAAAAAACTATTAAAAAAATATCTCATAAACATAATTCTCACAAGTAAATTCAATCATTTTCAAACATAAACATAAAGTATAAAGTTAAAATGTTTGAAAATTGTAATGCTAATCATCTAATATTTGCATTTATTTCTCTAGTTCACTCTTCTTTATTTTGTTTCCACCCCATGTTGTTTTTGTATGTTTGCACAATTTTCTCTTGATAACACCAGTATTGGGTCTTCACTTTCTAATGCATCTGTAGACATATTTGTGCCTACTTGAAGTAGTGATAAACGAATTAAATTTAATTTAAGAGTTGAGAATTATTAAGTAATAAACTTGAAGAAAAAAAACCGTTGTTATTAAACTTTTAATTTTTAAAGTTATTTGAGAAAGAAACTTATTGTATGTCCTCTTGTGTTTGAGGTTGAAGCTTGAACGGTGAACTTCGAGTTGTTTGAGGATTAAAGACGTAGAGTTGAAGTTAGCGGTTAGGGTTTTTTTTAATAGTAATTTGTTTTTATCACTTTATGTTAAGTAACGGTGAAGAGATGTAAAGTTAGGATTAATGTGTATATATATATATATATTTTTTCTTTGAAACTACGTAGTTTAACTACGTATTATTTTAAGCGAGGTAGGGCAGGGTGGGGAGTATAAAACCCATCCCCGCCCCATATCATTGCGGGTTAGACTATCTATCCCCATCCCTGCCCCATCCCCACCCTAAAAGTGCGGGTCCCCACGGGGCCCTGTCCCCGCGGGGAATTTTGCCAACCCTAATACCACTAATTGTTTTTAAAGCAAAAAAAATTAGAATTTAAAAAAAAAAAACTAATAAATGTATTTAAAAAAAATTGAAAATAAAAAATTAAACAATTTATTTTAAAAAATATTAATATAAAGAATTAAATGTAAATATAAAAAAAATTATTTAAAAAACATTAATATAAAGAATGAAATGTAAAAATAAAAATTTTATCTAAAATAACATTAATATAAAGAATAGTAAAATAATATAATTGTAAAAAAAAAAACTAAAACAATATTAAAAAAAGTTTTTTTTTTTTTTTGAAGTATTGAATTGTTTTTTTTTTTTTGAAATACTGAATTTTTTTTGTTGCTTTTTTATTTATTATCTCCACTGACATGGACGGTGGTGATCCTTTTTTTTATTTTTTATTTTCAATTATTTTTTTAAATACTTTTATTAGTTTTTATTTTTTAAATTTGGATTTTTTTCCTTTAAAAACAATTAGTAGTATCATTAGGGGTCATAACTCATGTGTTCAAGGGTAATAAGGTCTTTTAACTGATTATTTGACTGTCAAAGTACTAGACTAACATAATTCCTAACGGCAGGGGGCAAAATGTCTAATATTTTTGTTTTCAAGGGAGAAAATGGTCATTACTGAAACTAGATGGGGCAAAGTGTCTAATATGGCAAACAATAGGGGGGAAATGATGTAGCTCTAGAGTTTCAAACTTTATTTCTGGAAAATAATTGAGCATAAGTTTGATAGGTTGGACATCATAAATATAAAATTAGGCTTTGAGGATCTTGAGAGAATTGAAGGCAGTTTCTGAGCAGTGTTTTGGTTCCTAAAGTTCTTAGGTAGAAGGGTTTATTGCATGGATGGATGGATTTGTGACAACATTCATCTCAAGGTCATATGTTTTTTATTTTATTTTTAGTATCTATATATCCACCTAACTAAACCGTGTATTTTGTTGAGTTCGTCTATTTGCCAGCTGAGCTCCCTGTGAGCACTTTTTTTGAATGGTTATGGGATGACTTGATAGTACTTACATTTGGAGCAGGACTCTTGAAAATGTTTGCATAAAATGTAGTCAATTTGAATCCCAGTGTAAGAGATTTGATTAAAACATAATCAACATGCATAGGCACATAATTAATCCGAATCTCAACCTAAACATGTTTCTAAATCATGATTAATCAAACCCTAAATACATATTACTAACCCATATCAATTCAAGAGAAAAGGGAGATAAGATAATACGGAAGCGTACCTGAATCCATTGTCAGAGATCGGTGGATGGGTTGTGATCTTCCAAATTATCACGATCTTTAGGAACCCTAAATTGTTCTCTCTTTATCTGTTGATGGGGATGCAGACAAGAAAAGTATCGCGTAATTTGGGGACCATAACCCTAATATATAATAATGAGATTATTATAGGTTTTGCTATTTCTAATTTGGCCCCTCATCAAATTAGATATAGCACTCTGGTATCTACACATTAATTCCATGACAATTATACCCTCAAGCCTTAAAACTTTAAATCTTAATTAGATCACTTTAATTTAGGCTTAACCAAAGATAGCACAACACATTTAATATTTACATGTGTGGCCCCACATGTTGGAATTTTCCAACAATCTCCCACTGGGCCACATATGTAACTTTACAAATGTGTATGACTTTATGAGCTCCAAAATTTTGCTATCACAGTTTTAGGGTATATCCGAACAATCTCGTCCATTGATTATGCCGTTATAGGATCAAAGCGGTTTTCGTCACATTTAGCGTGACTAAACCCATCAATGGTCACATACAACAACATAACCAAATGACATAGATCAATCATGGATGCGTAGCATGGAAATTACATGCAATGTGACCTATACATGTCTATTTCCAACTGGTCCTACTTTATTCTTTAATGAGATCAATGCTTAACATAATGTAACAGAGTGAAATGAACTGAATACTTTATTTCTGATCAGAAAAATATCCAAATACATAAATGTATAAGTATGTCCAAAATCAAACATAAAGCAATATAAAATGATACAAACTCCCACTATAATGTGATATCCTCACACAAAATAACACACATATGAGCAGTGTGCTCATGAAAGACCTTGGGTGGTAATCCCTGTGTAAGCGAATTCGCTATCATGGAGTTTGTCCTAATGTGCTTTATGGATATCTGTCCACTCTGCACTCTCTCCTTCACAACTAGGAACTTAATGTCAATATACGTTGACCTAGATGAGCTCCTATTGTTGTTGGAATATAGCACTGCTGACTTATTGTCACAATATAGTTTGAGTGGTCTTTCAATACCCTCCATAATGCGCAGCCAGTGACAAAATTCCGCAGCCATATTCCATGGTTGGATGCCTCATAACATGCTACAAACTTTGCTGCCATGGCATCCAGCTTAATCAGAGTCGGAATACCTTATGATCTCTAACTGATCCGATCTCCTATATGTGAGCATGTGATCTTTTGTTCTCTGCAAATACCTCATAACCCGCTTGGCTACTTTCCAATGATCTATCATAGGGTTACTTAAATATCTGCCTAACATACCAACAATGTACGCAATATCCGGACGCGTACACACCTGAGCATACATTAGACTCCCTACAGCTGATGCATATGGAATCTTCTGCATTTCCTTAACTTCAAGGTTATTTTTAGGGCATTGATTGAGACTGAACTTGTCTCCTTTAACGTCAGGGGTGTCACTTGGTTTGCTGTCTTGCATGCCAAACTTTTTAAGCACTTTATCGATATAGCTCCTTTGTGATAATCCAAGAATACCCTGAGAGCAATCTCGTTATATCTGGATCCCTAATACAAAGGAGGCATCACCAAGATCTTTCATCTCAAAATTCTTTGATAGAAATCTCTTAGTTTCGTGCAACATGCCTATATCATTTGTGGCAAGCAGTATGTCATCGACATACAAAACCAAGAATATATGCTTACTCCCATTGAATTTGTGATATACACAATTATCAATAGCGTTTATCTCAAAACCAAACGAGATAATCACTTGATGAAACTTGTGGTACCACTGACGGGAAGCTTGCTTGAGTCCATAGATGGATTTCGTCAATTTACAGACCATATTCTTTGAGTCTCCTGACTCAAAGTTTTCTGGCTGCACCATATAAATTGTTTCGTCAATGTCACCATTGAGAAACGCCGTTTTGACATCCATCTGATGAAGCTCAAGGTCAAAATGTGCAACAAGTGCCATAATTGTCCTAAAATAGTCTTTCATTGAAACCGGAGAGAAAGTCTCTTTAAAGTCAATTCCTTCCTTTTGGGTAAAGCCTTTAGCTACAAGACGAGCCTTATACCTCTCCACATTACCTTTTGAATCTCTTTTGGTTTTAAAAATCCATTTACAACCAATGGGCTTCGCACCTTCTGGTAATGGGACAAGTTCCCAAACCTTATTGTACTTCATAGAAATCAAGTTTTGCAAAAGCGTGCTTGTTTCTGCCTTATCGTTTTTCACAAAACGTTTTTCAATTTCGGTTAGGAACTCTTTAGCTTTGGTTATCTTTTCAAATACCGCACCCCTAAATGCCTCCGGAATGCCGCGCTTGATGATCATAAGACTCATGCAATTTAAGCTATCCCACTTCTCAAAGTTCTTCCTGTCATCAAGAGAACTTGCATCCGTAAAAGAAGCGGACTACTCAATCCAAAGTGCAAGGTCTAGATCCATGCAGCCGAGAACAATTTCTATGTTCTCCTTCTAATCCTTAAAGTTGGTCCCATTAAGCATGAGTATAGAGTTGATATTAGCAGATATAGTAGAAACACTAGCCGTAAAGAGAACAAAACAAACAAACAAACAAACAAACATACTCACATTAATAACCAAATACAATAATCAACAAATTCAAATAATGGTAAGTCCCATCTCAAGATACCTTGCACAACATTAATATCAAGTCTTTGGACAGTAATATTATTTGTAAGTGGTACTCTTGTTGCAGTGATCAAACATTGACAATAATTCATATCAAATAATAAATCTATCTTTGGATCGACTTATTATTCACATGTAAAACCTTATAATTGTCACATGTTTATCACCACATGTGTGTGTACAATTCGGCCAAGTATTAACCTTCCTTTGGGCCGGCTAATACCCGCATGAATTTACATACACAATATTAACTGTAAGTGGTACTCTTATTGTAGTGATCAATCATTAACAATAATTCATGTCAAATAATAATCTATCTTTGGATTGACTTATTATTCACATGTAAAACCTTATAATTGTCACATGTTTACCACCACAGGTGTGTGTGCAATTCGGCCAAGTATTAACCTTCCTTTGGGCCGGCTAATACCCGCATGAATTTATATACACACAAACATTCAACATCCCTCATGAACAATCTACACAAGAGAGGTCACTTTGGCGACATCTTGTTTTAATTAGCCCATTTAAAATGATGGATTACTTTATTTAACCATAAAAATATACCACAAAATATTTGAATTTGAGTTGATTTTATTTATTTTATTTTTATCAAAATTACAAATTGACCCCTGATTTTGTAAAATTATAGAAAGGCCCCTCAAGTTTCAATAATTACAAATCGGCCCCTGATTTTGCAAAATAACAGAAAGGTCCCTCAATTTTATAATTACAAATCGGCCCCTGAATTTGTATAATTACATAAAAGTCCCTCAGTTTCAATAATTACAAATCGGCCCCTGATTTTGCAAAATAACAGAAAGGTCCCTCAATTTTATAATTACAAATCGGCCCCTGAATTTGTATAATTACATAAAAGTCCCTCAAGTTTCAATAAATACAAATTTACCCCTATATTTTGTTAAAATCACATAATGACCCAAAATAATTACAAAACAGCCCCTCAAGAATTTCAAATTTTCAACACAAGGGCCTGAGGCAAAAACACAGATCAGAGACCTGGTTTCTTTGTGGGCGCCGCTTCAGACCACCTCACGGACACCAGAAGGCAACCACGCACGGCGGCTAAGCATCGCACGACCCACAAAACCGATCGGCAAGCAAGATCGACGATCGATCTCCACGTAGATCGAACGAGCGGTGGTATGACAGCGGTGGTTTTTTTTTTTTTTTTCTCGGTCAAGATCGGGTTTGGGTGTAACCCATCAGACCAAAGAGACTCAGATCCGGGTCATCTGAATCCCAAAACTCAAACCAAAATTTCAAACAGTATTCACAAAGTTCAAAGTTCAAACAGTATTAACAAAATAATATTGTTAACCAAAGAATAAGATCTGATGTGTTAACCAAAGTTCAAACAGTATTCAGAAAATAATAATGTTTGCATCAGATCAAAAAACCCACCAAAAGAAAAAAAAATATATATATATACATATATATATATACAATACCACAACCAATATTTCTTTATTTATTTATTCTCTACCAATACGCTAACATCAATACAACACCAAATATTGTTGTTCTTTACCAATGTATTAGATAACATATATCAAAAAATATATCAAACAGTATATTTGATACCAAAGACCGATATATCAAACAACATATATCATAACAGTGGTTTAACAACACAACAAATCTCCAAAAAATTCCTCAAATTCTCAAGAATCAATTATGGGTGGCTCTGATACCACTTGTAAGAGATTTGATTAAAACATAATCAACATGCATAGGCACATAATTAATCCGAATCTCAACCTACACATGTTTCTAAATCATGATTAATCAAACCCTAAATACATATTACTAACCCATATCAATTCAAGAGAAAAGGGAGATAAGATAATACGGAAGCGTACCTGAATCCATTGTCAGAGATCGGTGGATGGGTTGTGATCTTCCAAATTATCACGATCTTTAGGAACCCTAAATTGTTCTCTCTTTATCTGTTGATGGGGATGCAGACAAGAAAAGTATCGTGTAATTTGGGGACCATAACCCTAATATATAATAATGAGATTATTATAGGTTTTGCTATTTCTAATTTGGCCCCTCATCAAATTAGATATAGCACTCTGGTATCTACACATTAATTCCATGACAATTATACCCTCAAGCCTTAAAACTTTAAATCTTAATTAGATCACTTTAATTTAGGCTTAACCAAAAGATAGCACAACACATTTAATATTTACATGTGTGGCCCCACATGTTGGAATTTTCCAACACCCAGAACCTAAGTAAGAACGTACACACACGCAGTACTGCACTATCTAACAGAAATAAATCTATGTGATCTTGCATTTCTGCTTACTAAAATGTCAGCCAAATCTGTTTTTAAAGTATCTTTTCGGTCTAAAACAAGTCCCATGAGAGATTGTTTCCATTGCAACAAACATGATTATATAAAATAAATAAAAAATGTACTTGAAGTATTAAACAAAAAAAAGAACATACATGCTCCCCATAGCAACCCTTCCATCTGAACACTTCTTACTGCCTCCTCAAGCTTTTTCATGTCAGTCTCATCATCCCATGGCTTCAGATCCATCAGAACAGAAGACTTTCCGGCTGCACATGAATAAAAGAACATTCAGATCATACATTGATTAAACGGCAAGTAAAAAAGTCAGTTATGTTAATCAATAAACTACTCACATTCCTTCTTCTTTGCAGATGCCTTGATGGAAGCTGCACGTTCTTCAGCAACCTTCTTTTCCTCTTCGGTTTCTTCGCCAAAAAGATCCACATTGTCGTCGTCCTCCTCAGCAGCAACAGCTGAAAATCAAAAACCCATAACCACGTTTCAAAAACCGAGAGCAAAGAAGACAATAGCTAGAAGTATAGAACAATGGGATTATAGATCAAAACTGAACCCTGTGATCTGCAAAAAAGTTGAAATTGATAGCAAAAGCTTCAACAGGAATAACTGAAAAAGCTTTCAAACTCTCCCATAATTACAATTTAGTAGCATTTTACAAAACATACAGAACCCTATAGTATAATATTGGGTGGACTTAATACAGCAAGTTATAATATTAAGTGTCGATATTGACACCCATAAATATGATAAGCACACCTATATTTTAATTACAAAATATCTCAATAGGAATTTACTTACAAGGACAAATTAGTTTAATTAAAAATAAACCAAATACTACGTATACTCATATCACTTTATTAAAAAAAAAAAAAAAACTAAACCCTATTAAAAACATTAGAATTGTGTGATTGTTCTAGATCACTAGCTGCAATGCAAGAAACAAATTTCTTTGATGGGAAGTTATTGACCTTCAATTAAACGAGTTTCTCTAAGTTGGCGATAACATTAAAGTGAAGTTGGCTTTGAATTGAAGATTTCTAAGTTGGCTTTGAACTGAAGATTTGAGGGAAGCTGTTTAGGGAAGTTTTTGAAGAAAAACAATTGGATTGACTCTTGAAGTGGTTAATGCGCGTAAAATCTCTTAAGTTTTTGCATTATTTTTGTTCATTATAGTTTATATTACATGAGTTTTGTGTTATTGCCAAAATTTGGGTTGGATTTGGCAAGATCCATGAATTTTTCTATGAGTTCAAAATTTCTATAAGGTTTCACAAAACAAAATCATGAAACCCTAAAAAAAAGAACAGTTAAACCTTTTTTTTCTTCTAGAAAATGTGAAACATTGGAAAAAAAATGTGAAACCTTGTATTTTACCCAGAAAATGTGAAACCTTATCTTTTTCCAAAAAAAGTGAGACCTTAAAAAAGAGAGTAAAACATAATTTTGTTTGGTAAAAATATGATATATATTAAGAATTGAACCTATGACCTCGTAAGACCATAATCACAACCTAATGAATAGAACTAATTAGATATACGAAAAACTTTTAAGAAATTTATTATTTAAAATTAAAAGATTGTTTCACGTTTTCAATGTTTTCAACGTTCCAAGCATGGTTTCACGTTTTTTTTACATTTTCAAGTATGATGTCACGTTTGTTATGTTTTCAAAGAAGGTTTCACGTTTTCAAATTTGAAAAAAGTGAAACCTGGATTTAGAAGGGATGTTTCAGTAATTTTATATTTAGGGATTTTTTATTTTTTCTTCCTTCGTGAAACGAACAGGGCACAAGCATTGGCATCACACGATGCCCAGTCGAGGCTTCGCCAGACACGATCACCGGGGGTTCCCCCTCCAACGTTGTCTCCTTTTCACGATAGCGGTGCGAGCTCTCCTTGACGGTTGTGTGACCTTTTTCTCTCTTCTCTTTTTTGGTAGAAGTCGGTTGCAAGAAATCAAATCTAGTGCGATTGGCGTCGTCTTCATGGAATAGAATGATATGTATCAATTAGTCTTGAGAGTGAGAAAGTAGAGAGATAGAGAACAACGATATGTATCGGTTAGTCTTGGGAGTGAAAAAAATAGAGAAAGTGAGAGAACATAGGAGGAGAACAAATGGCTGGAATATTTTTGTATAATTCTACCCTTCATCATTTCATCAATATCTGGCTACTTATATCCTTACTTCACAAACTATACAACCATATTACTTAAAAATAGGAACAACAAAAAAAATGGTATAGTGGAACAATGCAAATAGGAAAGTGGAGCTAACTAGTGCATCATCTCTACACGATGGCCATGAACAACAAAAACAAAGACCATTAACTTATTTAATCCTAACCTTTAACCAAGTCATTATTCAAACCAAACCACTACTCTAACTTGACCAAGCACATAGGCCATGCACATATCATTCTTCCCCTCTCAAATTATCCTTGTCAGTCATTGTTCTAGTAATCGAAAAAAAAAAAACCGATTAATTGCTAGAAATTCGCTAAGCGGCCTTATGCAGTGCCGAAAAGTCAAAAATCGGCCTTATTAGGCGGATGGCTACTACTTAATGGCTTTGACTTTGCATAGTCCGCTGAGGGAGACTAGTCACCGATTAGGCGGTTTTTTTTAATTTTTTTTTTCTTCATTAAAAAAAAAAATGTTGAAGTGAAAGATGGAGGGAGAGAGAGAAAATTGTAAGAACCTCTATTTTATGATTAGCTTATTTCATGACAAACCACATTATGGATGTTTTTGTAACGGGTAACATAGGTTCTCCAAGTGTGGATTCTCAAAGACAAGCTTCAGGACATCTCATGAGCTTCAATAGATAGTTAACATGACTTTAATTCTTGAAGAGATTATATGCACACACACACTTACATATAGAGGTGGGCAAAAAACCATTAAACTGAACTGAACCAGTCCAATCGATTTTTTCTCGGTTTTTTATTGTTAATTGGTTCGGTTTGGTTTGTTTTTTAAAAAACCGATATTTTCGGTTCGGTTTTCGGTTCTAGGGTTCGAACAGGTGAACCGAATCGAGAACCGGTATATATAATGAAAAATCCCTAAATTTTTTCTCTGCTTTGCCTTTTTGCCTCTCTCTCCCGAGTCTCGTCTAATTCCTGACCCTAAAACCTATAAGAACTATTGTCATAACGTAACATGTATCAACTGCTACTGCTTGACATGTATAGAATTCAATGTACTCAGTAGTTGATACATGTTATTTTCATAAAAATAATAAAGAGTAATTTCAAGTGTTCGATTTTTAATTATAGCTAGCTGCTTGGCATGTAGGAATTCTATTTATTATGAAAATAATGTATGTACAAATTATAATTTATAATAACGTAACATGTATCAATTGCTATTGCTTGACTGATCATGTATGTACAAATTACTCTCTCTCTCTAGAAGATGATTATATATGTACTTGCAAAACCGAAAAAACCGAACCGGTTCAATCAGTTTTTGATTGGTTCACACTTTTCAATTTTATCGGATCGGTTCACTTTTTTAAAAACCGGATATTATCTGTTCACTCGAAAAGTGAACCGATCCATTAAACGCCCACCCCTATTTACATGCATTTGTACCTTATTGCTTATGTGTGCATTCTTCTCATAATCATGCACACTTGCACTTTATTCTTAGACTTAAGTGTGGTTTTGTGTGGTGTAATTTGTTTCGCAATGATTGATCGGAAACCTCCGCGTATGCATGATGGTGTGCTTGTCTTAGTGCGATGGTTGACCACTTGAGAATGTCTCATTCTTCTCTTGGATATGTCTTAGGTCACGTGGTCTTATACCATGAGTTTGGGCAATCGTGTGGTTGTCCAAATCTGACCTTTGGTCACTCAAATGACCATATCTCTTTCTGCAAACATTGAAACCTTATTTTGTAAAAAGGAATAGAAATTACACATCCATAGCTTTCCAACGGTATATCATACGATAGGTTTCGATGTTGTTTGGTCATGTTTTGAGTCGCTTGAAAATCAAGCTGAGTTTGTTGTAGCAAATTGCTACTAAACAATAGCGGGCAGTGCACGCATTTTGGCACTTGCATTTCACTCCAGTTTTCTCTGTGGCAAAATGCTATTGATCAATTGCGAGCAATGCATGCTTTTTGACACCCATATTTCACTCCAGTTTTCCCTGTGGAAAAATGCTACTAATGAATTGCAGTCACCACCCACAATTAAGCTCGTTTTAAAAAAAAAAAAACGAGCTTTTTGATGGGGTGGACAATATATATATATATATATATATATATTTTCCTCTTCTCTTGAGCCACCAACTCACAAATTAGAAACCCTAGAGAGAATTTAGTTATGTTAGAGAGAGAAAGCTTAAAAGCTTTGATTTTAACTCTCCATCCCTCAAAACCCATCATCTTCATGGATCATTAAGCATCTTCCAAGCATGAGTCTTCATCATTAAATGACTTGGTAAGTTGAACAAACATTTTATATTCATTTATTGTTCAGTCTTTCCAAGATAAGTTTTGATTGCATAATAATTGCAAAACTCATATCTTGAATGCTTATATTCATGAGTTATAACTTATAATATGATTGAGATTTGTTTATGATAGCTTGCATGATTAGGTTAATTTTACCTAAATAGCTAAGCCTTGAATATTCTTGTGAGATTGGTTGATGACTAGGTTGATAGATTTATATTTATTTATCTAGTTAAGCTCTTTTGAATATTCATGGTTGTTTGATTGACAATTAAGTTGTTAGAATTCTTTATATATCTAATTGAGACCTCATGTATGGGCATGTAGGCATTGTTTAAAAACTAGGATTGTATGTCATTCATGTTATCTAACTAGGTCTTTATGTTTTACATTTAAACATTGATAACTAGGATTTATTGTTTGTATCCTTAAATTCTTAGTTAAGCATTTTGTGTTTTATCTAGCACATCATTACATTTGAATATTCATATATATCCACTTAGACTTTAATTCTCTTTAATGAGTCGAAGTCTTGTGGCTACATATGGTAGTTGCACAAGCAAGTGAAGTCTTGCAACCAATGATTGGTTGGCGAGTATTTGTCAAGGCTCACTATTAAAGGCCTACGGGTAGGATTGATTGTGTTATGAACCTTGAAGTGTGATAGAATTGACAATTGGTGCCCAGGTTGTGTCACTATCATAGGATCAATGTCATCTTCATCGGACAGAATCGACGTCATCTCCAACGTCGTCTTCTCTCTTCGCGTGCACCGTTAGCAAGCTATCTCTTTCTTCGCGTGTTTCTGGTCGATTGAAACAAAGGTGTTGTGAGCTGTGTTTTTTTTTTCTTCTTTTAACTTTTTCTATTTATATAGGGGTATTATGGTAATAGTGTAAAAACTAGGTTATAAACGGTTAAAATCTTAAACATGGTTAAAAACAATTTTCTAATGTTTGTAATGGGCTAGTTTTGACTTTTGAAACTCTCCCATATATTTTTCTGCTTTGGACATCCAAGGACCAATAGAGGTGTCAAAAGGGCCGGGTCGGCCCGTACCTGTTACGGGCTTTACCCGTTTCCGTACAAGCCCACCCGGCCCGGCCCGGCCCGGCCCGTCACATTGAGGGCCCGGGCTTGGCCCGAGCCCGGGTAAGAGGGCGGGCTTGGACATATATTTTAGGCCCGTCGGCCCGGAGGGCCGAGAGTGAGGGTCGGATTGGGCTTATAGTCTAAAGCCCGTCAAGCCCGTCGGATAGGATGAGTTATTACCACCCAAAAAAAAATTCTACACCCATTTTTTAATAAGATTATTTATTACTAAATATTCATAAACTAAATAAGGATATTATTATTCAATTAAATATATATATATATATAATGTACCATTAAAGAATGATGTGAAATTATTATTTCTTGGTGTTCAACTGTTCACTACTGAAAAAAAAATGTATGTAATAGAAAGAAAAAAAAAGTCATTTAAATGAAGTATATAAGTAATTACTTATTTTACATTTATTAGTTAACTACCATTCTACCAACAATTCATAAATTATCATACTACAGTCTACACCTATCCTATGACCTGTTGTTTTTTAACTAAAGAAGAATTGAAAGTTTTGAGTATTTTGGATTGGTGGAAGCAACATCAAGACATATTTCCAATATTATCTATTATGGCACGTGATTTACTAACCCCTCCAGTTTCTACAGTAGCATCAGAATCAGCATTTAGTGCAGGTAATCGGGTGCTAGATGATCGAAGGAGTAGACTAACACCAGACATCCTTGAATGCCTTATATGTTTAAAAGATTGGGATGATGCAGCAGAAAGAGCACAAAACTACACTGATAATCTCATAGAAGATTTTACTAATTTAGATAATTAGATTGTAATGGGTTGAGTAATGCAAATGATTGGTAGATTTGATGGGTGCCAACCTAGTTGGGATGCATTGAAGCTATAGTGATGCAATTCTCCCCTTATTCCTACTTCCTGGTTTATTCAATATTCATGTAATTTATTTTATAAATGTTTGTAGTATATTTGCTAACTAAATAATAATAGTGATTTATTTATTTTGATGAGTGACTTTATTCATTTGACATTTGAATTTGTAAGTATATTATTCCATTCAAATATAGAGTTTATTTTTTTGATGTAAAATAATTATATTTTTTGGCGGGCCGGCCCGCAAAGCCCGTACCCGCCCGGACCTCAAATGGGCTTGGGCCTTGGGTCGGGTAGGGCTCATAAATATGTATGCGGGCCGGGCCTCAAGCCCGACCCTCAATGTTGAGGGTCGGGCTTTGCCCGGCCCGCAAGCCCTCATGGACAATTTTTAGATGGGCTGGGCGGCCCGGGCCCGGCCCATTTGACACCTCTAAGGACCAACCAGGTCTAGTTTAAAGGTTGGTAATCCCATTCAAATCAAATCAATCCAACCAAAACTCGCAAGTTGCAGAAGAGAAGAAATGCCGAAGAGAACAACGCACACGTATTCAAGCGAGGACGCAGCTCCTGACGGTCCTGACTCCGATCTCTTCGTCTACTATTGCAAGCACTGTGGATCGCACGTCCTCATCACTGGTTCTCCTTTTCTCTTTTTATTTCTTTTATTGATAATAACACTCTTACACTTTTCATTTAAATCAAACTTTTAAACTGTTGCAATTGTTGTTGGTAAATAACACTAGTGTGATTGTCCTGAATATTGGTGAATGAGCTGATACTTTATGCATTTATTTCGCATTTTATATCTGAATTGATTTTAGTTCCGCTTATTGCATCTACCTCTTGAAGAAATTTAGCTGTTATATTTTCCATGGTCTGTGCTGAAATGTATTTGTTATAAGATACCCAGTTGCAGAAAATGCCAAAAAGGAAGACTGATAAAGCATATGTCTTGGACAAGACGAAGCATCTTGCAAGATTGAACATCACCGAGGCCGGAAAAATTCTCTTAAAACGGTATTTCTAATGTGCCTTTTTGTTTTTTTTCCCTCTTTCGGTGTTCGAATATGGTTTGGGATTTAACTAATGAGAGTAAGGTACACTGTTGAAGAGAATAGCTTAAAAACCAGTCCTGTGTTGAAATGTAGCTCTAGAGTTTCAAACTTTATTTCTGGCATATAATTGATCATAAGTTTGATAGGTTGGACAACATAAATATAAAATTAGGCGTTGAGGATCTTGAGAGAAGGCAGTTTCTGAGCAGTGTTTTGGTTCCTAAAGTTCTTTGGTAGAAGGGGTTATTGTATGGATGGATTTGTGAATTCATCTAAAGGCTGTATAGTTTTTTAACTATAATTTGGAAACCATATTTCTTACAAGATCCATGGATTGCCTTCTTATTCTTTTTTAACTCTTTTGGGGGGAGGAGTGTTGAGAAAAGAGTGATAAATTCTCTGTACTTTGAATGCAGAGAACAAAGAGGCAGGGAAAAGAGAATAGATAGAAGCAAAATTGCTTTGTTGCCAAAAGGAAAGAAAATTTTGTTTTAGATGGTTTTTTGACATAGGAGAATTCATGCAGCCTTTTTTCTTTTCTTTTTGTCTTATGCTTGGTTTCCATCTTATACTGGTGGAATTTTGCTTTACCGTTGTTAGTTGTATAGATCTCTTCCCTTATTTTCTTAGTCTATCTCTCATTTTGAACTCTTTTTTATATTTAGAATAGAAAAGTAGCTGTAGAGTACACTTGGGTCTTTCTCATTCCTCTGCAGGATTTACAAAAGCAAATCTTCTGGTTCAGGGGTGAAGGGAAACTGGAGAAACAATTCCGTATGAACTGTATTGGCTGTGGACTGTTTGTTTGCTATCGTTCAGAGGAAGAGTTGGAAACAACTTCTCTCATTTATGTTGTTGATGGCGCACTTAGTACTGTTGCTGCTGAAACCAACCCACAGGTAGGATTCTATTTCTTTATGTTATCTATCATCTCTGGCCTTTGATTTGTAGGTTATTAAATTTTGTTGTTTATGTGAGAGTATAAGACTGTAAATAATCTTGGAATAGCTCACGTGTTGCATGGTGCAGGATCTGTAATTTCCTCTCACATGCCTGTGCTATTTGTGGTTTTTGACGATTTTTTGTTTCATATCTGGGCAAATCAACTACATGCGAGCATTTTTAACTCTGTTTTCTCTGCATATGATGTCATTCTCATTTGTATTATCCAGAAGTTATACTTGTAAAAACCTAATACTGGTCTTGTTATGTACTGTAGGATGCTCCTGTGCCACCCTGCATATCACAGTTAGACGGAGGGCTTGTTCAAGTGGCCATAGAGGTGGAAGACCGTGCTCAACGCTCAGCAATTACAAGTAAAATGATGTTTTATTTTATTTTTATTTTAAAATTGCTTCTTTAGTGTTTTATTTGCTGTGGGTTATTTATAGACAAGGCCACATGCATGACCTAGGAATATATTTTGCATAGGTGTTATGGTGGGAACAAGTGTCTATTGCACCACCCTTTAATCATCTTTGTTCCCATATTTTTTAAGAAATCAGGCCAACCTGGATAGTTTAGGTGCCTTCTATGAATGGAGAGATGGTTTAGGGAACTTCCATTATGGTATATTTTCTAGTCAAACCCCCCCAGCTAGTTTACCCTTTATGACTGACTAATTCATAACCTTTTTGAAGCTCCATCAATGACAAATTATGGTCACAGTGTTGCTCCTGCAGTTTCAACAAAGGCATCACTTACAGTTTTAAAATGGAAGGAAAATCCATTGAATTGAGTGACAACTGTGTCAAACCCGCAGAATAGAATGACACTAAAATTCATATATGATTGGATTGGCTTGCATTTTATATGACCTTTTTTTCTAGCCTTTGTAGGCCCTACCCCAATCCCTCATACTCAAGACATTCTTACCTTGGCATGAATGGGATTTGATCACAAGCGCTATTATGCAACAAGAGATCTTTTCGGCTGAAGTAGCTAGTACTCACTACCCATGGAATAAAAATGTGTTCAACCTCCTTGAGAAGTTTGAAAACCATAATTTTCTTCTCTGATACCCTTGCTCTTGCTGCTTTAATTCTCAACATTATTTCAAATATATAACTCTGCACTCTTTTATTAATTACCAAACTCATCATTGCATTTTGTTGTCATCAGGAGTGAATGCTGATGATGTACGAGTTACTGTAGCTGCACCTGCAGCCCGTGGAGAAGCAAATAATGAACTTTTGGAATTCATGGGAAAAGTATACTTTCTCTTTTATATGGATATACTGAAAATGAGCTTAAAATCTTGAATGGTCAATTTTTAGTTTTTGAGGTTGACCACGTGCTTTTATGTAGGTTTTGGGTCTGAGACTAAGCCAGATGACTCTTCAGAGAGGATGGAATAACAAATCAAAGCTCCTTGTGGTGAGTTCAATTAAAGAGTCTTGGTTGTGTTTGTCGGTTATCAAGGGGTGTGTGTCTGGACGCATTTTGATCAGGTCCCGCGTATGCTTACACATCTGTTAATTTTCATTTTGACAACCATTGTATATATACTACCTGCATCTAGTTGAGCCTCAATTTCAGAATGTTGTTCAGAAACTTGTTATTTGTTCTTTTGGTTGGTGTATGTTTTTGGTCCATGCTAACTGTTGATTTTCAAATCAGGTGGAGGATTTGTCAGCTAGACAGGTGTATGAAAAACTATTAGAAGCCGTACAACCTTGAAGCTTCTTTTTTGTGCTGCATCTTGATTTCAAATTCTCTCTTCAATATTTTGTACTGTGTAGCAAGAGTATTTCAATCAGTGATGAATCATGAATTCAACTGTATGCAACTTTAGTTGCTAATATTATAGTTTACTCATAAGGAGGCACGGTAAAACATTTTGCTCAAATGGGGATGTTCAGTTCTAGTAGACCATTTTTACTGCTGCATTAAGAGAATAAGTAGCGTTTGTTTTTTCGTCTTAAATCTGAATAGATCTGAATTTGACTAAAGTCTTAATGGTGACTCAAATATGAAATCTTAACGATATGTTTGTTTTTCATTTATGATGTCTAAATATCAATATCTGAAAAACTGGTAGGAAGACATACATACCCTTACAACTATTAATGGATTTATATATTTGTATATAATACAATTAATTTTGTTTATATATTTATAAAAAATTAAATACTAATTAATTATATTAATATCTGAAAGTATGTTTTTTTTTAAAATTAAAAATAGGCTTGTATATATGGTTGAGGGAATATCAAACTCAACAAGTCAATTGCGATTTTACTACCAACAAAATTCAACTGGGAACTACAATAGTAACCCCCAACCATTGCATAACAGAAACAACCCGAAAAAAATAATAACTTCCAAAAACAATTTTTTCATAAACCTCAAGGTTCCACAGGACACTACATTGGAACAGAAAATCAAATATATTGTCATGATATTACAGGGAAAAAAATCGGAATATCTCCACCATTCGATAAGAAGTACACCACTATGCTGAAGTCTTTGGTTTCCTGGGAGCAATCTGGGTCTCAGGCTGCAAAACAAACAAAATGCATAAGATGCAATGCAATAGCAGTGAAAACAACATTAACAACATTGCACACATTTAATATTCAAACACCATTAGATCAAAAACGTATCTCTAGAACACAAAATGAAGGCATATCATACTGATACAGTAATAATTTTAACTCAAAAGATTCTGACTAAACTTGTTGAAAATGTACCTCTTTCTTCACAGATTCTTCCTTTTCTGACACAATTAACTCAATATGACAAGGTGAAGACATATATGCTGCCAAAACAAATACAGGAATCAGTAAGCACACGTTTTTTTTTTCTTTTCAGGAGGGGGAATTTAATCAGCAGTGGAAAAACACTCACGATTAATTCTTCCATGCGCACGGTATGTCCGACGCCTCTGCCTCTGGGCTTGATTCACTTGGATGTGAGAAATGTAAAGTGCATCCACATCCAAGCCTTTCACCTAACAAATATGCACAACAAAGTGGATGAAACATAAGATACATATGGACAGTAAACTCGAATGTGGTTAAAACTACAACAAAACCAGAAAAAAAGTGATACATACCTCTGCATTACTCTCAGCATTCTTGAGTAAATCAAGAATGAACTTTGCAGATTTAGCTGGCCAGCGCCCTTGCCCATTCGGTTGGCGATTCTTAGCCTGAGCAGTTCGCCCAACTCCACGGCAGAAGCGTCGGAATGGAATGGCTTGCTTGTGGACCATAACATCCTCCAAGTACCTTTTAGCCTTGGCCAAAGGCAACTTCCTTAGAGCATGGGCTGTCTCCCTTGTATTCTGCACATACAGAATAAAGTGTACTAAGACACGGTTGATTCAAGCATATATATAAAAATAAAATAAAAAGAATATCCCCACGATAATATTACACCATCTAAAGAAAGGGCCACAGAAATGGCTGATCAACATCCAGCCAAAGTCTATTTAGTATAATAATACAAGTCATAACTCATAACTACTCAGGGCAGGCCCTAGGCCAAGGCACCAGGGGCGTTCGCCTGGGGCCCATACTAATAAGGAGCCCATAAATACATGTTTTGACTTTTGAGTTAATTTTTTTTTTAAAAGGCAAACTATTTCAAAAACAAAAAACAAAAAATGGTAGAATTACGGGGTCAAACATTTGTTATAAAAATGCCCAATTAGTTCAAAAACTAAAATAAAAAAAAGGTTTAGCTTGTTCAAAAAAAAAAAAAAAAAAAAAGGTTTAGGGCCCGTCCTGCAAGCCGTTTTTTGTTTTTGTTTTTCGAAAAGAAAAATGAAAATGAAAACAGTGTTTTTGGTTTCATTTTTGAATTCCGAATACGCGTCTGGTAGCATTTACTGGAATCCGTATTTTGAAAATAAAAACGGAAAAAACGCGTCTGGTAGGATAAATCGAAAACTTTCGAAAATTGAAATTAATATAAACAAATTAATTAAAATAATTAACCATTTTTTAACTATAATTAATAAATTAACACAAAACCCTTATCAGTGGAAGAGGAAGAAGAAGAAGAAGAAGAAGAAGAGGAGGAGGAGGAGGAGGAAGAGGAGGAGGAGGAGGAGGAGGAAGACCAGATCGGCGACGGCAATCGGCGATCGGCGAGAGGCGAAGGAGGAAGAGGAAGAAGAAGAAGAAGAAGAGATCGGTCGCCGATTGCAAGCGGAGGAGGAAGAGGAAGAAGAAGAAGAAGAAGAAGAGGAAGACGGCAGCGATCGGCGAAGGAGATCTCATCGGCCGGAAGAAGACTGCTCGTCGGTGGGAAGAGGCAGCTCGTCGGTGGGAAGAGGAAGAAGAGGGAGAAGAAGAAGAAGGAAGAAGAAGAAGAAGAAGAAGAAGGGAAGAAGAGGAAGAAGAGATCTCGGCCGGAGATCGGGAAGGGGAAGCTCGTCGGCGGCGGGAATGAAGAAGAGGGAGAAGAAGAAGAAGGGAGAAGAAGAAGGAAGAAGAAGTCAGTAAAAAAAAAATTATTAAAATAAAATATATATTAATGATATGGGACCCACAACATTTGGAAAACAAAACCAAAAACAAAAACAAAAACGAAAACAGTTTTTTTTTGTATTTCAAAATTTCCACTTTTAACACTTGGCTTTGTTTTTGTTTTTGTTTTTGATTTCTGAAAATAAAATGAAAAACGGTTTACAGGACACGAATTCGAAATCATTTTTGGAAAATAAAAACAAAAACAGCTGAAAACAGCCTGCAGGACGGGGGCTTAGCTTTTTGCCCCTGGCCTCTAAAAATTCAGGGCTGGTACTTTTTATTATTTAGTTTTTGAACCATTTGGGCTTTTTTTTATAACAAATGTTACTTTGTCAAAAGTAATTGGGCCCTTTTTTATTTTTTGTTTTTGAAATAGTGGGCTTTATTTAAAAAAAAAAAAATATTTCAGCCCCTTTTATCTTATAACTCAAAACAAGTATTTTTAAGCCCCTCATTAGTATGGGAACCAAGCAAGCGCCATCTAAAAATAAAAATTCAGGGTGCAGGGTGCAGGGCCGGCACTGTAACTACTCAGTACACAATTAATGGACTTGAAAATATGAACATAAAAAGTCACAAAGACCGTTCAAAGTGTCAAAAGCGGGTACATAGATTACTAAGAAAACAAAGTTATCTGTTACTTGCTATGTAATCTTCTTTAAGAATTACAAGGAGCAAGATCATCCAAGACATAATTAAAAATCGAACTGATAGAATCAACTAATTCATTTCCTCGACAAAGAAAGAGACCAACACAAATATAATGTAATTGATAATTTCTGAAGTAGCATGCTTCCTTATCTTCTATCTTATCAATGACAAGGTAGTATGATTCACTGAAGCAGCTTGTGAAACAGTCACATAGATTTTAAAATTAGGCAGTTGCACAAGTATTTGAAGTGGAACTGGCAGTAAGTGCTAATAACTATGTACAACAACCAATGCAATTGCAATTTTTATCTACATTTAATATGAAATCGCGAAAACAGAAAACTTGGCATTATGACGATCCATCAATTACCGATGATTATAGGGTCACTAACAGATGACACACAATAGTTTTCAAAGATTATATATATAAAAAATAAATACAAGAAAAAACAGTAAGACAACTTGGGTTGTTTGAACGAGATTAAATGGTTCAATTGACAAAATTATCAAAATTAAAATCACACACCTTGAAGTGAACACGAAGATCAGACCCGCTGGCTTTGCAGGCTGCAACATGGCCATATAAAACAACACGTACATAATCAGATTTATAGCTAATTAAAATAGAATTCATTCCCAAAAATTGAAACTTTTCAATTAAATAAATTTAGACTTACACTTGGTCGGATTATCCGGTTCTTGCGAATACTTCACCTGAAATAATAATTATATATAAAAAATATATATATCTCTTAATCGACAACACAAAAACCATCACATCATCAAATTAACAATTGTGCAGCAATTTCTTTGCTTTTGAAGGTTAAAAAATAAAATAATATAAAATTGTTGCAGAATATAGAAAAAGATAAAACAAAAATTTCTCAGATGAAGTCGAAGAACTCACCATGGCCGCTGCTGCTCAGTGTTTCGGTTTTCAGTCTAGAGAAGAAATGAAGGTCACGAGTGAAACCCTAGGGTTTATCTGTTGTTATTGTTGGGCCGGGTCATTTGCACGATTCGGCCCAATAACTTCTTAACCTTGTTGGGCCTCTTTTTCACACTATTTGTTTTTTCATCCATTAAGGTGCTGCCACGTCAGTACTTTGAATTTAGTCAAATTGAAGAGAGGGTACTTTCGTAACTTTATCCATGCGTGAAACCGACAAAAAAGAAATGAAAAGAAAACCAAGATTGCAAAACAGAGAGATAATATTAAACTCAAAACGAGCGAGCCAGAAAATTTTTTTGGCTCCATAACCGATCTGAGTAGGAGAAGCGAGAGAAGCAAAGCGAAGAATACTACATGAACGTACTGTTCTTGTAAGCACATTGATTTCCATCTTTTACTCGATTACTCATATATACGTAATTATAATGTATAATTTGTATGCAAGTTTTTCATGAGATACTGATTGCTGTTTGTCATGAGCTTTTTCGATTGTGTGTTTTCATTTCTTGATTGTGTTTACGTATTTACGGTCTGGTTTTGATATTAGGGTTCGGATTTCAGGTTGAAAATCGATTCATGTGAAGATTCTTGTTGGAAATTTTGTAATAGTTTTGAGAATTTTAGCTCGAATGAGTGTGAATTGCTGAAGACAGGAAGCTTATTTGTTGATGACCGAGTTTTGATTTTTGGCGGTTTTTGTTAAATTTAGGGTTTTTGGGAGACTTCATAAAGCGCAGTTGTTAGTGTCTGATGGAATAGTTTAGTGTTTTGAAAGATATTGTTTTGGTGTTGAGAGATTGAAATTATGATGAACAACAATAATCCGTTAAATAATGTAGGGACACAGTCTGTGTTTGGTAATTCTGGACCGGGGCCACAAACTATGGCCGTGAACAATCAACCCCATTTGCTTTCTCAGTCACAAACTCAAACACAAGGTGGCTCTCCCTTTCCTGGTCATTTTCACTTGTCTGAACCCCATGCCCATGCCCTTGCCCAGGCTCAATACACGCATGCTCAAGCACAAGCACAGGCTCATGCACAAGCCCAGGCTCAGGCTGCTCATGCTCAATTCCAAGCTCATGTACAATCACAATCCCAATCACAGTCCCAGACCCATTCCCATTTGATAAACCCTAATACTACTAGTAACATTGGGGTGTCATCACCTTCTGTTTCAACTCCTGGCACTGGCTCTAGTGCCAAGCGGGCTAATGCGAAACCTCCTTCGAGGCCCCCTGGTTCGTCATCCAATGCGAACACCAATTCACCTTTTAAAACCATGGAGTTAGCCCCGTCTGCTCGCAGAAAGAAGCGAAAGCTCCCTGAGAAGCAAATACCGGAGAAAGTTGCTGCAATATTGCCTGAGTGCGCTCTTTACACTCAGTTGCTTGAATTTGAGTCAAGGGTAGATTCCGCTTTGGCAAGGAAGAAGATTGATATTCAAGAGTCAATTAAAAACCCTCCTCGTGTTCAGAAAACACTTCGGATATATGTTTTCAATACTTTTGCTAATCAAGTTGAGTCAAGTTCCGAGAAGAAGACTGGTGAACCCCCCTCTTGGTCACTGAAGATTATTGGGAGGATATTGGAAGATGGGAAGGATCCAGTACTGGCTGGCATGATGCAGAAACCAAGCACTTCTAATCCGAAATTCTCTTCTTTCTTCAAGAAAATTACAATATACTTAGACCAGAGCATTTATTCAGAGAATCATGTAATCTTATGGGAGAGTGCTCGGTCACCTGCACTCCATGAGGGCTTTGAGGTGAAGAGAAAAGGGGATAAGGAATTCACTGCTATTATCAGACTAGATATGAATTATGTTCCTGAAAAATTCAGACTTTCACCTGCACTGATGGAAGTTCTTGGAATTGAGGTAGAAACACGGCCAAGAATTATAGCAGCAATTTGGCACTATGTGAAAGTTAAGAAGTTGCAAAACCCAAATGACCCTTCCTACTTCATGTGTGATCCCCCTCTACAAAAAGTATTCGGGGAAGAGAAAATGAAATTTGCTATGGTTTCACATAAAATATCACAGCATTTGACTCCTCCACTGCCTATACATTTGGAGCACAGAGTCAAACTTTCAGGGAATTGTCCTGCTGGCACGACTTGTTATGATGTGTTAGTGGATGTGCCTTATCCATTAGAGAAGGAAATGTCTGCTTTTTTGACGAACACAGAAAGAATCAAAGAGATTGATGCTTGTGATGAACTAATATGCTCTGCTATAAAGAAGATCCATGAGCATCGTCGGAGGCGAGCTTTCTTTCTTGGTTTTAGTCAGTCTCCAGGAGAATTTATTAATGCCTTAGTTGCTTCTCAGAGCAAGGATCTAAAGCTCGTTGTGGGAGATGCTAGCCGTAATGCAGAAAAAGAGCGCCGTTCTGATTTCTTTAATCAACCATGGTAAGTTTTATTTAACTTTTCTCTAGTTTTGTCCTTTTTTTGTGTGTATTACCATTCGTTCATTTTATTTGATTATGGCACATAACATTACTTTTTCACTCGTTTAGAGCAAGTGCATAGAAGGCAGCTTAGTCTAGGAGAAATGAAGGCACAGTTTAAAACCTGTTTATATGCCAACAAGTATCTTTTTACAAACTTGATCATAAAGATGCAGTTTCTACACTTGTAGTTTTTAATGTGGCTCCATTCAAATATACACTGCCTGGTATGCATTTGATACATCTAAAATTTCATGAGAAAAGATTGTATATCCTCTACCACTTGGATCTGATCCCAATTACTGGATTGTAATATTATACTTAAGAATGCAGTTGAACAGAAATATGAAAAGATGGTGATTCCCCCATTGGTAGGAGAATGGATCTTTCAATTGGCATGTGAAAAAGACCACCTTATCCATATTAGCAAAGAGTAGCCACAATCTTTTAGCAATCCTTTGATAAAGCACTACATATTACCATAGGGCATCCTCTCATTATTGTTTTCCCAGCTGAAAATAGCACAGGGCCAATGCAAGTCTAAATAATAAAATATATCATGAATTCCTCCAATGAGAAGCATATTTTAACAGTTGATATTTTATGAAACTTTTAGGGTTGAAGATGCTGTTGTTCGCTACATGAATCGCAAGTCTGCTGGAATTGATGCTCCTGGAAGTACTTAAATAAGGATCTCTTGAATTTCTATTGGTGGTATATTAACTTCATTACTATGTGCTGTTGTTCTGCTCTGATTTGTTGGGTAGAGGAGTGTTTGATGCTTGGCCATGCCAAATATGTTAAGTGGATTTCCAGCTAGCATTATTAACCTGTTTAGGTTCAAGATAGATATTTATATATTTCCCTTGAGAAAAAGACATTTGTTTGCCATATTATATCTAATTACAATGCTCATTGCTGAAATTGGTAGGCCTTTTCATTCTTAGGGATACAACATCCGGGAACACATCCAATATAGTCATCTGGATGACGGTCTGTAATGCCATCTGATTTTTGAAATGTTAACAGTGACAAGCTACTTTACTTTTCACATTTGTGTATCTTTTATCAAGCAAGGAAAAATCATATTTTCTCATGTCTAATGGTGGTTCTTTGCAGCTTTACGAACCCTAATGTCATACTTTTTGTCAAACAATTAACTAACTTGTCCTTCGCCCTGTTGCAAGTCTGATGTTTACCCTGTTTTTGTAGCAATACCATGTAACCCTCCTGCATAGTCTATCGGTCATGCTTGGCCGAACTCATTTCGTTTAATCTCTGTTAACAATGCTAACTTGTGCTAGTTTGGTCATATATATTTTGTATCCGGCATATCCACATTCCTAAACTTGCTTTACCACATGTATTTTCTCCACTGTTCCTTTTTTAAAATTAGCTTGTTGGGTTTTGTATTTGTCTTCTTGGGGTTGAATGTTGATTGGGAATCCTAGGACCACAGAGATGGGGATAAGCAGTTCTTGTGTTTGTCGCTTTTCGTAAAAAGCAGATTCAGAATTGAAACGTGAAACTAACTTGATGGGGTTTTCCATCCAATCTGGATAGCTGAAGGTGACTACTAGGTCAGGACCAGTTCAGTAAATTATAAAAGCAGCCCTGCACTTAAAAAGCTTCTGTTTTTAGTAATAATTTGGATTATTGCCATTGTCATGATCGTATGAACATACCCCATTCTCACACTGTAGATTTTGGAACCGTAGCATACCCTAAAAGAGGACCCTTATAGCCTTTTTGTTTGATTTTACTTGGTATAGTATCGTCCTTAGCTGGTAGGTTGCTTCAAGTTTCCAACTAATTAAACTTAGACTATGCTAATTGATTTAATTTGAACCATTTAGTTTATTTGTAGTCTCCTTGCATGGCTTTCTTTCCTTCATTTATTTAATTTATTGAAGGAATCTACTTCTCCTTTATTGAACCGTAAATGATATATTAATCAGGACAATCAAGATCTTCTCCTTGAAACTCTTTTTGAAGTCTTTTTATAATCAATTGGTGCTACAACTACAAGCATGTAACAAGTTGTTTTCATACTAATATAAGTGTATATTTAATATGGTTTTTGTAAATGCCAAAAACGATTCTGTAAAGCGTGCCAGTATTCCTCAATATTATAATTTCCATGCGGAATGGTACTGTGATAAATTAAGCAAAAAAAAAAAAAAAAACTGGGAAATATCTTCCACTTGTGGATATGGTGCATCTTGGTGATAAAAGTATCTTGCACTTGAAGAGTACATAAAATCATGAAATCTTTTGTGTCGGCAGTTTATCAAGTCATTATGTATATTTAATGGAAGGGATGGATATCTAAGTGGGAAGAGAATCAGAAAAAAGAATTTAATTCCTCAAGTGGGAGAGGGATTCAAGTTTCTTTTCTAACGTGTTTTTTTTTTTTTTTTTTTTTTTTTTTTTTAGTAAACACAGAAATCACAAATTAAGGAATCATAAACACTCTCCTTCTCTTTTTGTTTTATGAAAAACTAGAATTATGATGCATACGGACACAGATTAAATATGAATAAATTTCCCTATTAAAAAATATTCATTCATTTTATAAAAAGAACATACAAGTCGACGTGGCAAATGTTAACGATAAAAAAACACAATCTAATGATATAGGTATGAGGGATATACCGATTAACCTCATCTCGTTCAAAGCTAAGATTGTATTACAACGTAAAAAATATTTACCACCAGATCAACTTCAACCTCGTTCCAAGTTATTTATATAGTAACAACCTATTCGATGTTTATTTATACCTCCAATGAAGGCCAGGCATCACCAATTTAAGTCCTTTTACGAACCATGACCTTCAATCCACCAGCCATGTGAGCCGTCAATAGAGGAACAAAAACCGGATGCTTTTGACAAACCGGTTCAATCTTAAACCGCCTTAAAATTGAACCAACCACATACTTCATTTGAATAAAAGCCATCTCCTTCCCAAGGCACACCCTCGGACCGGCTTGGAAAACCGGAAACTTATACGGACTAACGGCTTTCAGCGGTCCATTTTCTGAGCCCGGTTCGTTTAACCACCGGCTCGGGTTGAACTCCAACCGGTCCTTGCCCCACAATAGCTCCATCCTTCCCATTCCGTACGGGAAATACGTCACTCTATCTCCCTTCCGTACAAAAGTCCCGTCCGGCAAAACGTCGTCGTTTTTAGCGTGTTTAGAGTCCCACGCCACAGGAGGATAGAGCCTCATGGACTCGCATAAACAAGCTTTAAAGAAACTCATGTCCTTCAAAGATTCGTAATCTAACGGCCTTTCTTCACGGCCGCCGTTACGAAGCACCGTTTCTACTTCGGCAACGACCGTTTTCTCGGCGTTTTTATTCTTCGAAAGTAACCAGAAAAGCCACGTCATCGCTGCAGAAGTTGTGTCTCTTCCCGCCATAATGAAGCTAATGACAACGTCTCTCACGACTTCCTCGCCATGTCCGGCCAATAACAGCCTCGTGAGAAGGTCGTAGCCGCCGTCGCCGTCGCCATTCGCTCTCTTCTTGTTTTGAATGATTTCGACGACCGAGTCGTGGACGAGTTTGATAGCTTCTCTGAGTTTCTTTTCAGAGCCTAAGTTCAAAGCTCGCTTTATCTTCCAAATGAAAAACACAGGCGCCATTCCTCGCATGGCACTTATCTCCGAAGCGGTGTCAAAAGCCTTGACAAGTGGCGGCACGGGTCGGGTAATATCCAAGCAAAACGGATCAGTACCCAGAGAAACTTTACACACAATATCAAAAGCGAACCTCCTCAATAAATCTTGCAAATCCAAAACTTTTTCGGTCTCCATCGCATCTTCAAGTAAAGGTATCAGACGATTCTCCACTTCTTCTTGAAGCGTTTTGACGATGAATTCTCTCAACGACTTGGTGCTGAACTCGTGACTAGCTAATTTCCGCTGGGAGCTCCATAACTCGCCGTCAACGTTGAATATCCCGCAGCCGAGAAGGTCGCCAAGAATCTCGGTGAAGGGCTTGCCTTTTGGGAAGTTGGCGAAGTTCGTCTTGAGTATGTGTTCTACGTTTTCAGGGTTTGCTGTGACAATGGTTCGGCGAGCTCCGAGACGCTGTAACACGATGGTTAGGCTCTGTGGTGACGATTGTGATATGAGATCTGTGTACCAGTCTAATAGACGGCTACGATTTTTGTAGAAAGAGATCAAGCAGCCTATTAATGGGTAAGAAGGAGGACCAATACTGGCTCTTTCTGGCATTAATGATAAGAAGAAAGAGAGAAGAAAAAGCCCAAGAGAGAACAACAGAATCATAAGAAAGATGAACATGGTTGCTTTAATTTATCAACTTGGTGTGTTTTTGAAGGAATTACTAATTGTTGATGAGTTGGGGAAGAGCTCTATGGTGGACACTTATATATATAATAACAAATATGAAATATATGTTCTATTCTCCGTGTGTTAGTTAGAGTATCTCCAATGCAAAAGTGACTAAAATACTAAAAATCGTTAATATGACAACAATATTTAGAGATTTGCTTCATATGTGGCATAAAGATAAATTTGATAGACAATCAACTCAAAATTTGATCTCCAATGCTTCTGTTTAAAACACATTTATTTTTAATGACGTGTCCAAATTTTTTTTCTTTTTTATTTTATTTCCTTACAAAAAATAGATGAAAATTAATGTCAATTTTAAATACTTACTGAGTCAATCGAAAAAATAGCTGTACAATAGACCGATTGAAAATAGACAGTCATGTTGACAATGTGTAATATATATATTTTTTGCCATCTCAGCATAGGGTTGAATATACATAGCTGCACTGGAGATACATTTTTTAATAGACTGTTTATTTATTCTATGTAGCATCTTTTTTTTTCATAAGCCATTCTTACATTGAAGATGCTCTTAGTTAGAGATTAGCTAGAGAGAGAAAGAGAGACCATGACCATGGGTGAAGATGAACTAGGGTTTGAGTTGAGAGGATTAGGAAAGATAGAGACAGCAGTCCGTTTTGTCACGTGGGTTAATTGTTTTATTACGATTGGATATAAAATGGATGCATATTTGATTTTAGATAATTGCATTGGAGATGTGAATATGCATTTTTCCAATTTTTTTTCAAAAGTGGGTCCATAGTGAATAGAAATGCTGATATGACACTATTTAGAAACTCAAAAATACATATTTGTATTGGAGATATTCTTAGTATAGATGACAAATGTATCTCTCATTCCACATTAATGGTGGGAAGTTCGAGTTCCTACATGAGCATTTTACAAACATGGGTAATGAGTTTTTTCTCGGTATTGTAGAAGTAGATATACGAATTGCACATATATATACTCGAACCTAGCACATTATTCAGCTGAATAAGCGCTTTTACCACCAAGTCATATTGAGTTGTGGTAAAATCTATAGTGTTCGAAAATTTAATAGCACTCTTTAAAGAGTAAATTTGAAAACTATCACCAATTTAATAACTTAAGTTTTAATAGCACCTAAAGTATGGATGTGACAAAAATAGCCTTAAAACACACTCACAAAAATAAGTCTCACACTTTTTGATGTTTTCGAGACTTATTTTGGTGTTTGCGAGACTTATTTTATTGTTTCGAAAACTTATTAGGTAGTTTTCGAGACTTATTAGGTATATTTATAATTTCCGAGACTTATTGGATAAAAATAAAATTTTCCATAGATTTTTTTTTGTCATCTTCTTCATCGAGACATCCATTGGAGGCCGATTTTGTCATATAATTAGTGAAGTTTGTATTTTTACCCAGCATTAATGTTTTGATTGTTTTTACCAAACTTTTCACCGATGAGATAAAAATACCCTTAATGATTTTTCAATTAAACATACCGGTCTTCTTTAATTAAACACACAAGTTTTCTTCAACTAAACACATTAGTTTTCTTCAATTAAACACACCACCGTTTTTCTTTAATTAAACACACCACCAATTTAAATCCTAGTGTGTTTAATATGTGTGTTTAATTCCCAGTGTGTTAATCTGGTGCAGGGGTAATTTGTCTCTTCAATGGAAAGTTTGGTAAAAACAATAAAAAAACTAATTCTGTATAAAAATAGAAACCCCCTTAATTTTTTGGTTAAAAAGTGCTATTTCCTCTTTTTTATTTTTTGGAAATAATAATAATTTTAAAATAAACAAATTAATTCTAAATATTTCAAATCTAGAGGAAATAGCACTTTTGAACCAAAAAATTAAGGGGTTTCTATTTTACCTAGAATTAGTGTTTTTATTGTTTTTACCAAACTTTCCACTTAAAAGATAAATTTACCCCTGAACCAGATTAAACACACTGGAATTAAACACACTAGGATTTAAACTTGTGGTGTGTTTAATTAATGAAAACTGGTGGTGTTTAATTGAAGAAGAACGGTAGTGTGTTTAATTGATGAAAACTAGTGGTGTGTTTAATTGAAAAAAAACTGGTGTGTTTAATTTAAAAAAAAACATGTGGTGTGTTTAATTGAGAAATCATTAAGGGTATTTTTGTCTCATTAGTGGAAAATTTATCAAAAACAGTCAAAACACTAATGCTGGATAAAAATAAAAACTCCTCTAATTATATGGTTAGTTTCAATTTTAACCCTTAAATATATCATATTATAAATATTTAACTAAATTAAATACAAATTAAAATAATAAAAATATAGAATAAATTTATTTAAATCACATAAGATTATTTTTGAAGATATACATAATCCTTATCTAATAATCATTTAAAAAAAATTTTAAACCAATTATTAATATTAAATTAAATTAGTTTATTACATTTTAAAATAAATTTTTTAAAATATAATATAAAATAACTTGAAAGTAACCGGTTAACTAATTATAACCAATTACTTCATCATTTTAAAAATATTTAGCTACTACATGTCAATCAAATATTGGAAGAATCTTGTAATAAAATTCTAATAGGTAACCGGATCCTGTGATCGAATATACTACCATCCCCTTGGAATTTGGAAAAGGCCACAATTTTTGGCTCTAACAATTAAAGTTAAGGACTGTTTAAATAGCTGATTTTTGCACCACATGTGTATTGTCTATCTTATACAGTTATACACTTATACACTTATACCAAACAAACAAAAGCAAGGACCAATATAAATAGTTGGAGGAGACAAGAATATGTGGTTGGTACAGTAGTTTGCCACTTATACCTACACCATGAAATTGTAGGCTCAACTTCCCTCAAATCTTGAATTAATGTAATATTTAAAATATATATATATATATATATATATATATATAATTGGACAAGGAATATGATATTTAAATTTAATTAATCAACTATTTAAATATACATTGTTTGAAGAATCTATAAAGAACAAATGTTGTATTTCAACTTAAGAGATTCTTTTATATGGATCAACAATTACATATCTATATGCGGATCGGAGACTGAGAGGATGGTAATTATCGAAGAATCAAGAATGTTTAGAGTTCCTTTTTTCAAAAAAAAAAAAAAAAAAAGAATGTTTAGAGTAGTGCATGGTAAGCATGTGGACACGTGCACGACTGTCGGGACCTGTCGAAATCAAACAAAACATGTGTGATTCGGATATCTTTTTCCATAATGGGAGATAACTACTCTCACAATTCGGGAAAAAAACTCCCCACACATGCTTGTAAAATACTCATGGTGAGATTTGAACCCCTCACTACTTATGTGGAAGGGAGGTGCACTACCATCTTTACTAAGAGGTGATGTGCACGTACCTACACCCACTTACTCATTATATCCACACAATAGTATATATATAGATATGATTCTAGATCAAAAATAAACGATTATAATCGTCAATAATTCAATTCAATTGTTACTCTCACCACATTTTAGTTTTTATATAATTATATGTGAAGATATATGTGAACAACCCCTTCTTTTAAAATTTAATTAATTATTGTGTTTAAAAAACGACAATATAAACAAGCATGAAGATCACTGATTAATTAACTACTCTCATTTCGACAAGTACTAGACCTAGCCAGCTTTGAATTTACAACACATCAATCAAATTTCCCATCACAAAACTGTGTAGTCATTCAATTTCAACCGGTGCTAAAATTAGTACAGAACTACAGATTGAAAGATGACAAAAAAAATGGAGAAGAAAATAGAAAAAGTGATCAAGAATAAAATGGGGTCATTAAAAAAAGAAACAAATATCAAATATGTTGCACGTTGTCAATAATGGAAGTTCATTTCAATACCAATCCTTTCAATTATCGGCGAAGCACTTGCTATACAAATTGTAGAGGACATTACATTTTTGCCAGCTTTTATTCATGTAAGTTTTAAAAAGATACCAATATTCATGCATTTTTCATTTTCAACGTGATTTTGAAATTTGAACTTGAGAGAAAATGATAAAAGATGAAGTTGTCTGCCCCCCCAGATCAAGTTGTCTGCCCCCCCACGTTTACGTTACTGTGGTTATGAGTTCGAATCGTATCTCCTTTGTACAAAGTACAAACCCTTACTTTCCCCATTTTCTTTCTCATAAAAGTTGATCCTCTAATATTTTCATTAAAAATGTGTTACTTTTCTAACTACATTTCCAAATAAATATTAATAAAAGGGTTTGGTTAAGTTTTTTTTTTATAAAAAAAATTGGACTGACCTAAGAGGAAAAATCATCACAAAAGATTATATGTTGAAAAACCCATATGTAGTATCCATATAAATATATAAGAAAAGAAAATAAAAAATTTAAAAAAATAAAAAAGGAAAAACAAATAGTCAAGTAAAAAACGCCAAGGGCATTCAGACCTAACAACAAAAAGAGAAAGACATGCATGCCAAAACAAAAGCGAAAAAGAAACATGTTTCTGGGTAGTTATCGGATAGAGTTGTCTTATTTTTGTTTTAAATTTCAAATCCTTACTGTTTATACACCCTTTATTGAAATCTAAAAATTGGAAACCGTCCATAAATATTGCTGTTAACATCAACTTAGCCAAACTCTTAATTAATGATTCAAATAATTTATTGTGCTAATCTTTATGGCAACTTCAAAGGACAATGCTTGGGTGTTGACTGGTCAGTACCCTGACCAACCAATGGGTCTTTGCCACGTAGCCCATTTATGAATAATACAAGAAAATAAATGTAAAAAACTAAGAGAAAAAAGTCACGTGGCAACACCTTATTAGTGGGGTCTGCACCTTGGATATTAATCGGTCAGTACTTAAGCAATTTCCAACTTCAAATAGCTAAAGATAAAATACAACATTTAATGATAATAAAAATGAATAATTACACGTCATTAGATCTTTTGAGGCCATAACAAAAATTAACATTATAATGAATGATGGCTCTATTGTTACCCACAAAACTTCTCTCAACACCCATTTTTTCACCACACTCATCATTTAAATTTTTTTTTTTTTTTTTTCTTTCCATACCTATTGTATTTCCAAAAATAACCCTAATTAAAGACATTTCTTTAATTTTTTCTCTTTACACTCATAATCAAATTTTCTACAATAAAATGAGCATTAGATGGGGAACTTCTCCATTTGTCTCCCATAATCTTGATTAGATGTAGAAGTAGAAGCAGAACTGCACTTAACTGAACTTCTCCCATAATCAATTTAGATTCATAAATTTGGTTATTTAAATACGGCCGACACAGTGAGTAATAAGTAGAGTCCCCGCCGAAATAAATATAAAATATCAAACACAACTGAACATGTGTCGCCGATATCTAAAAAAGCACGTGAAAGTTTTGAAGCACGTTTCTGATTGGAAGTGTTGAAAATATTTATAAATTGACATGGATGGCCCCACCTTACCTAAACAAATAATCATGACCTTTCATTTATGTCAGGGTGAAATTCATTTTAGTCCCTCTAGTTTGGCCTATTAAACAAACTGGTCCCCCGATTTTCAGCTTTATCTTGACAGGTCCCTATAGTTTCCAAAAATCTGTATTTTGGTCCCTGCCGACCAATTCCATTAGGGTTTGGAAAGATTCCGTCCAAGACTTGAGGGTAAAATGGTAACTTACATAACAGATATAAAAATCTGATTAAAAAGTCATTATTAATTAATTTAATTAAAAAATAAACATTAAAAATAAAAAAATCTTATCTATCTCTTCTCTCTCTTTCTAACGATCTCTCTTCTTTCTCTCTCACAATCTCCACACCCACACCATTCTTCTTCTTCTTCTTCCTCCTCTCTCTCTCACGATCTCCACACCCACACCTTTCTTCTTCTTCTTCTTCTTCTTCTTCTTTTTCTTCCTCTCGCTCACACGATCTCCACACCCACACCTTTCTTCTTATTCCTCTCTCTCTCTCTCTCTCTCTCTCTCTCTCTCGATCTCAACACCCACACCATTCTTCTTCTTCTTCTTCTTCTCACAAATCTTTTTCTTCGTCGAGGTGGTGGCTGAAGATCTAGGGGCTTGATTCTTCTTCTATAAATCTCTGATTTGATCCCGAATTGATATAAAATTTGATGAAGTTTTGAGTTTTGATTTAAAGGGATTTGTTCTTTTGGTGTTTTAGATCGATTTTTGGTAACAAGAGATTAACTTTTAGTGGGTTTTTTTGTGTGTGGTAGAATCCTTATTTTGTTTGATTTTAGATTCAGATTCTCTCTTTTCTGATCCTGAAATGATATATGTATATGATTTGAAGGGTTTTGGTGCATGATGAACACCAGTTCTTCAATCTCCATCAAAATTGAACACAAACCACCCGAATATTTTATCTGTTTGACTTGCCTCTTCGATTCGGCCCAGACTCAGATTCTACTCATCCAATTCGGTACCAACCCACAATAATAATGCCTCTATAGAGTTTGAGATGTCAGCAACGAAGGTAACAATTGAATTCACTTCCTATTTAGTAGCTTAGAAAGTTTATAGAAAAAAAAAAAGTTGATTGCTTTGTAATTGTATTGTTGAACTTAGTGATTTGACTAAGAAAAAGAAAATTTAATAGATATTGTCTGACTCCGGTTTTATGAAACTGCATTTTTTAAGAATTTCCTTGAAATATATTCACTTGTTAGGTTTTTAATTTTATAATTTTTTTTATCAAATGTAAAAACACTATAAGGATGCATTTGGTATTGATGTTAAATTGGTATTGGAAATGGAATCAGATCTAAAAAAGAGAATAGACAAGTACATGGAGGTGATGAAGAGGTAATACCATCAATCTTTGAAGCCATCTTGAGCAGGAAGTTGTCAAGAAAGCATGAGGAGAGTGACAATGAGTCTCTGGAAGAGATTAGACAAAAAATTGATCATCATCAAGATCAAGAGATTGATTCTGAGGAAGACTAATTATCCTCATCATCATTTCTTTTTTTACAATTTTTACAAACATCATTGTTGTCAACGGAAAATTGATGATCGTAGTTCTTTCTTTTCTAGCTTGTAATAATTAATTTATAGGTTTTTTCAAAGCTAAAATGGGAATTAATATTGGTGGTGTTTGAGTTTTTTATTTTGAGTTTGTGTTGATGATGACGGAATATTAAAGATCTGGGTTTGATTGAGTAGAGAATAGAGATCCATATGTTATTAAATCAATTTTTTAATTTTTTAAATTATTTTTTAATTATTAATGTATCATTAACTTAATTTTTAATTTCTGGTGTTTGTTTGAATTTAATTTTTATTGTTTTATATTTTACTTTTTATTGTTTTATATTTTAATTTTTATTGTTTTATTTTTAATCAGGGGCTGCAGGGTCATTTGACCCTCTGACCTGTCAGAAAACACTTTTTAATGGAATTTTTAACAGAAGGACTTAACGGGATAATATTGAAAATTGAGGGACCAGTTTATGTAATAGGTCAAACTAGAGGGACTAAAATGGATTTCACCCTTTATGTTATCATTGTCATGATGTGTTTTTGGGTTTAACTAACCAACCAACCAACCGCAAACGTCAACTTAACGACTAAGATGGTCAATGCTAAGATTTATTATGTAAAAACAAAATGGGAGCAAGTATGCAACGACTTATCTCATGCCACAATCACAAATCACAATGCAATTTAAAAAGGTATTTAGATACATCGGTTTGCTACGTGGCACAATCACAACGTAATTTAAAGAAATATTTAGATACTTCAACTTGTTACGTGGCACAATTACAATGGAATTTAATGAAATATTTAGATACATCCGTTGCTATGTGGCACAATCACGATATAATTTAAAGAAATATCTAGATACTTTAGCTTACCACGTGGCACAATCACAATAGAATTTAAAGAAATTTTCCGATACTTTAGCTTACCATTTGACAAAATCACAATGGAATTTAAAGAAATTTTTAGATAAATCAACTTATCCTGTAACAAAATCATAACGGGTTACATGGATTTCATAATATAATTTGTAACAAATGCAAATATTCAATCACTCATTTATAATTTTATAGGTTTAATATCAATTACTTGTATACACGATTGAAATAAAGAAAAAAAAAAATGTTATAATTTGTATAAGTTTGACAATCCAAAATAATTTAATTTTAATTTTTTTTTTTTTTTTTATTGAATTATAAAAGTGTATCTTGAAATGGATGTCCGGTGATGAGCCACTTCAACCCCACAATCTAGTGACTGTTTGGTCGCTTCCTGTCCAACTCATGGTCCACCCCCGCAACCACTGACCCAAATCTGCTTTTATTTATACAACTGCGAGTTTTGTAATTGGACACTACTTCTCCTCTTTTTTATTTTTTATTTTTTTATTTATTATATGTAGTCTGTCGGATATCTTATCTTAGATTCTTAGATGATTTTAAATTCTTGAAGTATACTCCATCAAAAAAAAAAAATAATAAATAAATAAATAAATAAAAAATAAAAAAAATTTCTTAAAGTATTCCTTAAATGATACGAAAAATAAAAGTGCATTAGAATTTTTTCTGTAAAAATTTATTTGACCGATTCTAAAATGACTTAAATCCACATAAATTTATTTTTTTTTAAATATAAAAAGGTCAATAAATAATAATAATTATTATTATTATATCAATTTTGAAAATTTGAATGTTTATGTGACGAACAGCGAACTTGCTTTCAATGTGGCCACACTACATAATTAAAATGATGTCGTTGATTTAAACATCTATATTTTATTTAAAAATTTACTTATAAAAATATCGACATTCTATACATGGGAGGCAATATCGGCACCATAATTAAAAATGTAATTAATGAAAAATATAGTTCGAATTCTCTTTTATAATATGAATTTTTATAAAATTTTCAAAAGAGAGTTAGATCGAATAAGAAGATGGATGGTTCTTTAATAAGGACATTCTTAAATTATAAGTTAAGGACGTCTAATCACAACCAGACATTTATATTGGGTGTGGGTATTTGTTAATGTGAGGTTATTGGCCCACTATGAATGTGTGACTGTGATTGGACGTTCTAAAATTATAAAGTCAGGACGGTTCTGATCTCGTAAGAATAAACTCTAAAATGTGCACGTTATTTTTGGTTAATAGTGTCATAGATTCCCTCACATTTATGAACAGTAAAACGTGATATAATTGTATTTCAAAAGATAATAGAAAAATGAAAAAACAAAATATTAAATTGAGAGACAGTTTCGCAGTGCAAGGACATCGTACACTGATTGGTCCAAACTGAGTTTTGTTGGGGGTGGTCCATTGGAACAAGTCCACTGTCCACATGATTAGTTGCCATGTGGTTCTGGAATTGGGGCTACATTTCGTACCTCAATCAACAAATCAATAATGTATTGATATTTTTTTGGAAATAAATTTAAATGATTTGAATGACAATCTGATGACCCTTAAATCCTTTGAAACTGTTCAGGGGCGTAGCTCTGCTAGTAGATGGATGAACTTGAAGTTTGGTAAATGACTCCCAAATCAACGGTTTGAATCCTACCAATGATAAAAAAGCTTCAAAAAAAAAAAAAAAAAAAAAAACCTGATCTAAATGGGTGGATAAATAGATACTATAAAAAATAATAAATAAATAAATCCCTTGAAACTGATTTAAGAACCTTTCTTAGTATTTAATTATATTATTTTTTTTTTTGAAAAACTCTTAGTAATTAAAGATCAATTGGAATTCATCATAAAACCACCTTTCTTCTAACAGGAAATTATTAGTGATTTTTTTTTTGTTTTTGAAAGATTATATAACATGTGATTTGATAGTAGACTATACTCATCTTATCTGTATTGCAATGAATGAGTACAGCACATCATGATATCTTCCCATGTAAGTTATCTTGACATACAACTCCTTTGCTCTTGTTGCGCACAATTGAACAAAACTATTTTGTGGGATTGAATAAGAATATTTTGCAGGATTGAATAGAAGTAACACATATGAGCAAGACAAAAACGAGAAGCTTCTGGCCGACGCATGTCATGAAATTAAAACAAAATAGTCAAAGAAAAAACGTGTTCTTCCTTCGTAAAGAATTCTTTCAAGAATTCCGAACCTAATCTTTAAAAAAAAAAAAAACACACATGGTACTTTTATGTTTATGAACCTGAATTATATATTTTATTCTATACAAACTCTTTATTTTTTTAGGATCCGCTATGATAATGAGAAAGATTTCTGCATATACGCATAAACCGGACTAGACCTTTTTGAACATCAAAAAACTGTATTTCAAAATTCTAAGGAATCTGGATCCTCTCCTCACCTTTATAATCTATTGACACGTATCTAATATAACAAATCAATGGTCTGGATTATTTCTATTAATTTTTATGTTTTACTCGACCAAGAGATAGAATTAATCATTAGGTTTTTCTTCTCTAAAAAAACTATTTAACAACAATAGTCTTTTTTCTATAGGTTCTTAACTTAAGAGTAAAAGTTTAGTGGCAGCGACAAAATTTTTGTAGCTGTTCTAGTTTTCTCAGTCTGTTTCTTGTGTTGTTTTGGAATAATGGATGCCTCCGAGATTGCATGTCTTTGTGCATCCATGACAATCAAGGATCGGGAGAGCCCGGTAAGGACTCTAAAGGTGGATCTAAAGGATGCAAGTCTAAGGATGTTGGCCACTAATTTGGTGGGGAAAGTGTTACTATCTAAACCGGTGAACAAGGATGGTTTCCGTGCGATGATGAGGAAGATTTGGCAGACGAAAGATGAAGTGGAGATTAAACCAATCAAAGATATGTTTTCGCTTTCCACTTTCATAACCTAGATGATAAGCGGAGAATTATTTCGGGGGGACCTTGGAGTTTTAACGATACCTTGATAGTTTTGGAGGAACCAGAAGGAAAAAGGGACATCTATAAGATGAAATTCAATAAAGCAGAATTATGGATTCAAATTGTAATGCTCCCATGATCTGTATGACTAAGGATATCAGAAGATTTCTAGGGAGTATCATTGGTGAGGTGTTAGATGTTGACAGGGGGGGTGGTAGTGGGATTCGGGATCGTACATGGTGAAGTTCTTAAGAGTTCGAGTGATTCTAGAGATTGATAAACCTCTCCGGAGGTGTCTAAGGGTTGATGTAATGGGGGACGAAGTAGAATCGGTTATGCTCTTGAAATATGAGCGGCTACCCAATTTTTGTTTTCGGTGTGGCTATCTAGGACATACGGTGAGGGATTGCCATGCTAAGCTATTAGGTTCTGCAGGGAAAACAAAGGAGAAGTTTCTCTTTGGATCCTGGACGCGAGCATACATGCCAAATAGGAAATCTGGAATTTAGGGGCAGCGATGGGACTCAAAAGAGGGGAATGGTACGAGATTTTGGCCACTAGAGATGAATGGAAACTGGAGACAATCGGAGAAGACCATAATAGTCAAGGATGTCAATCAGAGTCCGATGGTGAGATTGGAGCAAAGCGATAAAACCGGAATTGATATAAAATTGGCAAGTTCTTTAAAAGGAAAAGAAATAGCAATCACACCCAATAATGATGCGATTGCGAAATCTGCAATAATGAATGAAGATTTGGTTAGCCCTGCTCCCTAGGATTTGGTAAATGTGGGCTCACATTATGATGTTACTGATGATAGATTGGGTCTGGCCCAAGGACCTATCATAAACTTGGTAAATAAAGAGGCCTTATGTGTTAAGGGGTTTAATTTTAGTTCTTTGGGCCAGGATGTGGTGTCACATTACACTGGGCCGTCTAAGTGGGAAGGTGATAATATGACCCAATCTTTGTTGATCAATTCAACTAGAGATATTAGCCCAGATGTGCAAGTTGGAGCGAGTATTAACCCATCAGAAGATATCAAGAACCAGGTGTTGACATTTGAAGCTAATAATTCCCAATTCAATTTGGGGAATCAACCCTAATCGGAAAATGGAAACGTAGAGCGAGAAACAACCAAAAAGGGTTAGAGCAGCAGTTCGGAGGGTCAGTTTTGGGGAAGAAAAAGTCAATTGATGGTAATGGGAAGGTTTCTACGGAAAGTAAGAAGAAACAGTATATTTCCTATTTAGGGGATTCTACTGATGTTATTGTTGAAGAAGGATAGGCGGGTTGGTCTTTACTGACTTTCCGGACATAATGAATGCCCTAATGTGGAACGCTCGAGGGCTGGGGAGTGATAGAGCGTTCCGGGTTCTGCTGAAATACAAGCAGGACTACTCTTCTGGCTTAGTTTTCTTGATGGAGACTAAGTCTAATCAAAGGCGAACGAAAAATCTTAGAACCAAGTTGGGTTCAGAGGGAAATTGGTGGTTGATTGTGAATGTAGAAGTGGTAGTTTGGTTTTGTCTAGTCTGATAAGGTAAGTATCTCCCTCCTCTCTTTTTCCAGATATCACATAGACGTGAAAGTGGGTTCTGCCGGTGATAATGAGTGGAGATTTACTGGTTTCTACGAACATCCTGAGCAAGAATAATGGAAGCATGCATGGACCTTATTAAAGCGGCTGCACAATATACATATGATGCCTTGGTTATGCTTTAGAGATTCCAATGAAATCCTCTCTGATAAGGAGAAGTTGGGTGGTCCTCGTAGTAGGATCATGATGGAAAATTTTCGGGAGGCAATGGATTTCTATGGTTTTAAAGACCTAGGTTTTCAGGGTCTAATGTATACATGGTGTAACAAACGTGTTGGGAATGAGTCAGTACAGGAGAGACTTGACAGAGGCATCAGTAATTTCGAGTGGAGACAAGCTTTTCCACGGGCCTCCATTGGCCAGTTGGAATTTTGGCATCCTAACCGCAAGGCAATGTTGATTGATCTGTCCGGAAAAGCTGATGCTGGTAACTTTAGGTGTGACGTTAAACGAAGGAGGTTTTATTTTGAGGCTTGTATGGTGGAGAAGGAAGAGTGCAGAAATTTGATTGAGAGGTTTTGGGGAAATTCTGGTTGTAGTGGAGGGATCTCTGATACTATTGCCAGTATCCAGTGTTGTACTAAGGCTCTGAACGAATGGAACATCTCTAAAAAGATTTCTTTAACTAGGGATATTTGAATTAAGAGGAGCGAGCTGTAGGAGGCTTCTGTTTTTATTAGGGATGGATCATGGGATCAGATTAGGCTGCTCGAAAGTCAATTAAATAAACTTCTGATCTATGAGGAGGTCTATTGGAAACAGCGGGTGCGAATTGACTGGTTGAAAAAAGGCGATCGAAACATCAGATTCTTTCATCTAAGAGCCTCAGAGAGGAAGGCGTGTAATAGAATTAAGGGGTTTTAAGACAAGGATAGTAGTTGACAAACTGATTTAAGTTGAATTACTAGTGTGGTGGTTCAATATTTCTCTGGTTTGTTTTATTCCACGCAACCAAATGAGCCGTTTTTGAACAAAGTGTTCGACAAGGTCCAACCTCGGTTGTCTTAGCGAAGTGTGACCTTCCTTGATCGGTCTTTCAATGCTGAAGATGTTCAAAGTGCCACCTTTCGATAGGCCCTTCTAAGGCTCCAGGCCGGGATGGTTTATCGGGGCTGTCTACTAGAAATACTGGGACGTGGTATGTCCGAAAGTTACTGTTGCTTGCCTTCGTTGCCTGAATAAAGGGACGTCGCTTGAGTCTGTGAATGATACACTGATTGTCCTCATCCCGAAAGTAAAGAACCCTACACAAATTAGTGAGTTTCGGCCAACCGGTTTATGCAACGTAATTTATAAAGTGGTGGCGAAGGCGTTAGTTAATCGTCTCCGTTTGGTGTTAAATGAAGTTATTTCTGACTCTCACAATGCCTTCGTTCTTGGAAGATTGATTTCAGATAGTGCTTTGATAGGTTTTGAGTGTCTTCATGCAATTCATATTAGGAAGCGAAAATCTGGTTCGTCTGCGTTGAAGTTAGACATGTCGAAGGCCTACGATCGGGTTGAGTGGGTGTTTCTTGAAAAGATGATGCATAAGCTTGGTTTCTATGAGCAGTGGGTTGCTAAGATGATTAACTGTGTTTCTTCTGTTTCCTTTTCTTTTGCTATCAATGGTGAAGTTCACGGTTCTGTCAAACCTTCCAAGGGGCTTGGACAAAGGGATCCTTTGTCCCCATTCCTCTTTTTGTTATATGCTGAAGGCTTGTCAAGTGTGCTGAATTTTGTGGTGCTCAATAGGACCCTTTCGGGATTCCAGTGTAAAAAGGAGGGCCTAAAATTTATCATCTCTTCTTTGTCGACAACATTTTGTTTTTCTTTAAAGCTACTGACATGGAGTGTTATTCGATCCGTAGGCTTTTGGATAAGTACTCCACTATGTCGGGTCAAGATATAAATTATGACAAGTCTGTGATGTGCTTTAGTAATTTGATTAAAAGGTCGGAAAGGTATAGGTTGGCTCGCATCATTGGGGTCAAGCATGTGAGATGCCATGAACGGTACTTGGGTCTCCCCAGTCTGAATTGCAAGAATAAGCAGCAACTCTTTAATAATATTAAAGATCGTGTTTGGGCCAAAATTAAAGGCTAGAAGGGGAAACTACTATCAGTTGGGAGTAAAGAAATTCTTCTCAAGGCTGTCATTCAATCTATTCCCACCTATACTTTGAGCTTATTCTGGCTCCTTAAAAACCTTATCTCTGAGCTTCATTGGTGTGTAACTGTTTTTGGTGGGGTAGCTCAGAGGAGCACTCAAAGTTGCATTAGTGTAGTTGACAGAAAATGTGTGCTCCAAAAGATGATGAAGGTTTGGGTTTCCGTGACTTGGAAACTTTCAACCGTGCTCTCCTCGCTAAACAGTGCTGGAGACTAATTAAGAATCCAAATTCTTTGACCGACAGACTATTAAAGAATTGCTATTTCCCTAAGGAATCTTTTCTAAATGCTAATTCTAAATCGAAAGGTTCGCTAATTTGGCAGGGGCTGGTTTGGGGGCGCGGTATCATTAATATGGGTTATTGGTGGAGAATTATTAGTGGCAACTCGATGAGAATATATGGTGATTGATGAATTCCTAGGCTGTCGACTTTTAAAGTCATCTCTCCGCATTTACTAGGTGATAACAAAACTGTGGACTTTTTAAAATCTAATTCGGGTGGGTGGAACCTTGATCTGTTGCGGAATAATTTATTGGCTGAGGATGTGGATTTGATTCTCATTATTCCTCCCTTGGCTCCTTCTCAAACTAACTTTCTGTTGTGGCATTTTGAGCATTCCGGTATATACTCAGTTAAAAGTGGTTATTGGGTGGGTAGAAACTTACCTGCTAATCCCAGTATGTCGAGTCTCAATTGTTCTTCCTTGTGGTGGAAAGCTCTCTGGTGTATTAAAGTTCCTTCTAAAATTAGGATTTTCATATGATGAGCTAGTAATCATTGGCTTACCTTGATAAGGGTGGTGTGCCTACAAATGGGGTTTGGCCCCGCTGTCTTCACTGAAAGGAAATGATGGTCCATGCTCTTTGGGGTTGCCGTGAAGTTTCCAAAGTCAGAGACCACTTCCCGTTGATTAAAGCTTTAAAGGTTCATGAAAATCTAGATTTCCTTGATTTTATGTCGATTTGGCTTCATTCTCTGAACTCCCAGTTGCTGCCTCTCCTCTGTGTCTCCTTTTGGAGAATTTGGTTCTGTATGAATCAGGTGGTCCTCAACCTTGAGGTGAATGGTCTTGTTGATGTTGTTACGTGGACTTCTAATTTTCTTGATGAATGGATTTCGGCTCAGCACATTCATAGGCCTTCTATTTGTGATCATGAGTTGGTGGTTAAGTGGTCTCCCCCTAGGGATGGTTTTTGGAAAATTAACACAAATGCAACCACCTGTTATCAGAATCGAACAATTGGTTTGGGGATTATTATTTGAAATAAGACCGGGATGGTTAAAGCTACAGCCTCCATTAGAATTCAGGCTATGGCTCCACCTCTTGTTGCAGAAGCAATGGCAGTTTGGCAGGGTATCCTTTTGGCCTCCAGCTCTGGCTGTGCTCCTTTTCAAATTGATTATGATTCTCTCGAAGTTACTATGTTAGTGGTTAAAGGCAAGCCTTCACATGCTGATGTTGGCTCTGCCATTAATTTGATTATTGCTTTCTTTGAGGCGAACCCTGGGTGTAGTGTTTCCCATGTTTCTAGAAAAGGCAATTTAGTAGCCCATAATTTAGCTAGGATGGCTTTCTCAACTAATGGTGATTGCTATTGGTTGGATTCTTGCCCTCCCTGCATGGAGCAATTGATCCAGTTAGATGCTTCTAGCTAGTTTCCTTTGTTTTGTTTCTTTTCACAAAAAAAAAAAAGAAAAAGAATTAATTAATCCAGACCGTTGATTTAAGTGAGGACAAAGTGAGTTGAGGAGAGAATCCAAATCCTAAACTACTTCAAATGAAACTTTATTTTAAAATCCAGAAGATTGCTATGAACCTTAGTAATTTTGGCAAAATTTTAAAAGTAGAGTTATCCTCCATCAATATCCTCCATCAATCATTCATTCATTTACTCTGGAATTAAAGACTGAAGAACATATACCAGGGCTTATATTTGCTTGCCCACCAAGGAACAAAAATCCTTTTGTGATGCAAAAGCATAAATAAACTTGAACATTGACACAAAATCATACAAAATGCAGCTTAAAGGATCAAGTTCTCACTATTCTTAAAATTACATTTAAATTTCTATCCTAAAAGTTGCACAAAAACACAACATTCCTCCAGGATGAGTAACATGTAGAGAGCAGATTTGCCGTTCCATCTTCAGAACTAAACTTGATCATTTACGCTCTTCAGGCGTGCAATCAGCTCATCCTGCATATGGTTCCATGTACAATTAGCATGGTAGATTCAGGAATAAATTATATACCTATTTAATACTTCATAATAAATAGGGAAAGCCATTCAATGGGCATAATCCACACACTGATATATAAACTGGTTTTTACGACCAAAAACTAAAACGATGTGGACTTGATAAGAAAGACAACAAAACTGAGATGCACATAAATTGACCAATACATGCCTTTTTTCCCTTGGGTGAAAGACCTTTTTCCTTGAGAAGCACACGAAGCCTCTCTACAGTCAAACTGTAGAAGTCCTTCTCAGGTGCACGATTGTTAGATCCATCTGCATGTTTCAAAGCCATCACAAATTTAATATTATATCATAACAATAATAGTTGGATGATGAAGTGTTGAAATTTAAAGCAGATTGTGTCACCTCACGAGATTTGATCAACATCATTTACACTACATAGCAATTAATGTACAAATCTACCATTTAAAATGAGGCAAATAAAATATGAGCCGTCAATCTCTAACGACAACTATCAATCAATTAAATACCCAGTGTCAACTTTTACTATAATTTAAGACGGAGATGTTTTCTGATGCAGTTCATTTTACATTGATGAAAGTGTAGATTACATTAAACATCAAGTCATTTGGCAGATAGGCCTCTACTGGGTATCCAAAAACATTCTCAAATATGATAACACGAAGGGACCAATTAATCCCAATGATTAACAAATGCATAGAGGCAGCACTAAATCATAGCAATCTGTTTCCAGTCAACTCAAAATCTCAGCAATAACTATACGGGCATCTTAAAACCTCACAGCCCTATGATCATGCAATTGACCATTATCAGCATTAGGAAACATGAAAATTACATTTCAGTTAATTCCCAATTGCAATGACCATGGTGACAAAACATCTACTGCAGTACAAGATATCACAAGTTACCTTGTCGAGAAGTACTTTGACTACTTGCTCTCTTGGATGGAGCCCTACTATCCAAACCTCTTTCAGCAGCCCTGAAGAAAATAAGATTGCCTGGTGTAAGAAAACAATCCACACAAGTAGCAGGAGCGGGTTACCGGAGACATTAACAAGAAGAGCTGTTGATTACATGTGCAATGATATCTATCAACATGCACATGCTTATAACTAAGCCATGAAGTTGCCTACATCTAAACCCTTGGAATGAGGAGCCACATAATAATAAATAATTATTCAAAGTACACCTTAGTAGATCTAGATCCCATGAAGACATGCAAATGTAATTCATCAAGAAAATACGGAGTCAGTACCTCTTTTTATCGGCTGCAGCTACACCCTTTGCATCCTTTGAAATGGGATCACCCTTCTGTTTCTTAAGAGTGAGTGACCTAATCAATATGTTCTGTTGGTTGGTCTTTATCAGTTGGTTCGCTGGATATACAAGCAAGAGTTGTGTAATTCAGTTTGGAAATAAATACAATCTAAATACAAGTTCTATTATATAATTGAACCTCAGCCTGTCCTTAAGAAAGTCTAGGAGTGAACTACATGAAATGTTAAATAATTAATGCCACAATATAAACAAGTGGATTGTATCATAATATATTTCAGCTTTCCATAGGTCTACATTATGACTTATGAGAGATAAAATATTTAATATATAACATAGAAAATTTAATTATAATAACATCACAGGCCATGGCTCTTCAAAGACAAAGGCAAAAACATTATGAACTTGCAGCTATCATAGTACAAAATTGATGATTTGCAAGAAGATCAAAAAAATTACAATAGTTAAAGAAAATAAGAGCACAAGGATACCTGGGGGTAATGTGTCATGGACACAAAGATAATCTCGCGTCCCATCCTGCACCAAATTGGCAACATGTAAGCAGAACTTTGATGTTTGAAAATGCTCCTGAAACAGGAGTCTAATTTCTGACAAATAATTATACAAACAAAAACAGCATCAGGCTATGTAAGAACTAGAGCCAATGTTGACTAGACAACAACTCACAGCATGAAAATAAAAGATTAGTAGTGAAACCCTTAGTTGAAAAAAAAAAACAATATAGTTCAAGCTACTTAAAGAACTGAAGATGAAAACACTAGAAAAGAAATGCATCAAGTGATAATTATTTTGACAAGCAAGCTTAAATAAAGACTGAGTCCACCTAATTACCCATCAATTTAAATTAAAAGCCAAGATAACTTAGATCAGGTAATACAAAGATAATATGCTGAATTACAATAGCTAAGGAGTAATTATTTATAAAAATACTACAAGTCAGCCATTAGATCTAGAAACACACACTGAAATAAGATAAAATGGTCTTATTGTATTGGCCTGGGATACTGCAATGATGCATTCCTGGGCAATTTATGCAGCAAAACAATTAGGTGGCACATAGGCCAGCTTCCACTAGTCTGTAAGGGGGCTGTATAAAACTCATGAAAAAGCCAGTAGAAAAAACAAGGAGTCCAAATAACATGGTCTAAATATAACTTGGAGCCGAGTTGTAACTGTTAGTATTTTCTTAAATGGTGAGGAGCTAGAGTTTCTAAATTCCTCGTACAGCTGTACTTTTAATACTTAGGAGACCCTCCCCACACCACCTTTTTATGTGAATGTGTGTAGAATAGTAAATGTTCTATTTTTAAACAGAATCCAAAATGTAAACTGAGGCCAAAAAAGAATCCAAAATGTAAACTTCTGAATTTGTAACCATATTATAATCAATCATCTTACAAATCAAGAAGCAATAGGACATCAAAGAAGAAATCTGTACATACAATAAAAGGAAATGAAAAAACTAGATGAAAAAGAGCGGAACAGCCATGAAATCAGGATCAAATGAGCTTTGCCTACCTCGACAACATAAATTACTGAAAAAGCTATCAGTTGTAAAGGAATAAAAAGTTTTACTGTGCCAAATGCATCTTTACATATATGATAGGCTCAGAAAAACACCGTAATGGGCACCTTATTCAACAAAGGTGAACACCTAAACCACCAGTGTTCGAAAAAGTGCCCTAGGCAGCTGCCCCGATTATGGCCTAATCAGCCAGCCTAGGCGGCCGGGCGCATAATCGGCACCAGGCACTGCCAAGGCGGTGATGAGGCGGCCTGGGCAGCCAAGAATGCCTAGGCAAGTCGTTTTGGGGTTGTTTTTAAAATAATCCCAAAACGACATTTTTTAAGGCTTACTTTAAAAAACCTAGATTTCTTTTTTTTTTTTTTTCTTCTTCTCTGTTCTCCCACTCGACTCTCCCCTCTCTCCTCTCGCCTCTGGTCACTCCACCAGCCATTCACCAACTTGTCGAGGTCGTATGCCTAGACACCCTAGGTGACCCTAGGTGATAGGCGTCGGGCCACCACCCAACTAGCACCTAGCGCCTTTTAGAACACCGTAAACCGCAAGTAAAAATACATGCATGTATACCATATACATATGCATATATTTATTGTGTTATGTACGTATGTATCCCATGTTGATTTCATAAAAAAAATAAAAAAATAAACCCCCTCTTTCTGATGGTGTCTGAGAGTGTCCTTAGGAAGCTGCTAGAAAGAAAAGAAGATCATATGTGATTTGAAGGCTAATTTTTGCTCTCCATACCAAAAACCCTAAAAAAATTAAACTTTCAAACCTCTAAAGATCAGTGATCATCAAGATAAAAGGGAAATATAGAACAAATAAGCAAATAAGGAATGGAAACGAAAGAAAACATCTAAAGGACTAAAACCAATTGATTAAATACCATGTTCCACTTCCACCAATAAAATACATTTAAAAAAAACTCACAAAGAAATACTAATCAAAAGAGGTAATATCTGTTAATCATTACAAAAATATATTCAATGTACAAAATAGCTAATCTAGTTCAATTTCTAATCAAAATTCTTAATTAACGAAACAGTACCCAGCAACGGTAGTCCTTGTTAAACTACCTACATGGCTCAAATGAAACCATGTAAAGTAAGTAGTCATGTTTTTATTAGCACGGACAATGTGCAAGAAAACAATATAACATTAATTGCAACTTCAAGGTTATGTCAAAAGATGCAAAAAAAAATAAAAAATAAAAAAAATTGCAACTTCATGTTACAGAGCATCAAAACATGGATGCAAACAAATAAACTCAAGATCCCAAGCATTAAAACTTAATTTTAAATCGCTACTTATGACTCCGGCATAAAAAATCAAGCGACAATTTATAACAATGCATACACATACTGACATACATATGCATCTGCAAATGTGTTTGCATATATAAACCCAAAATCCTAAACCTAAACCCTCTCTTTGTTTCCGCAATTTGATTCGAAAGATAAGTTATTTTACATTCTTATATTTATCTTCGCACATATTGTTTTCAAATAACTGAATCAAAGTAAGGGGAAAAAAAAAACGAGATCCAACAGTTGTTTTTTGGCACAATTAAGTAAAAAATCAAACTTCAATGTGTCTCTAGTTCATGGAAAAAGGCTAATGTTAAAATAAATTATCAACTAAGAAAATACGATAGAATATCAAAACATAAATTGAACAGTTGATAGAGGGAGAGATCACCAGATTTGAAGAGAGTACGGTAGAGGAGAAGAGGCCGCGAGAGGGAAGATTGGCGAGAAAACTAGGGGAAGGAGCCGTCTGATTTGAATTAGACAAAGCTTCCTCCATTGGCTCCTGAGTCTGTGAAAAACCCTTGCAAGTACGGATAAAGAAGAGTCAAATTAATTTATATTTGGTGGACTGGTTTTTGATCTTTTACAAAAACACGACCATGTCTCTTCACTCGTCTATAAATGCGGGAGGGACTGCCGGGTGGCTTTTGTAACTTGTAATGAAGTGGTTTTTTTTTTTTTTTTTTGACGGGAAGTAACGAAGTGGTTAACTTCTTAGTAAAATGTTGTGTGTATATTTGGTTACAAATAATTTTTTTTTTTTTTTTTCTTTTTTAAAGATAGAAATTAAGATTTGTTGTGTAAATTGCTAGGAAGAAAGGATACTCCATTTGGTAGAGGTAACTCATATCGAACTCGTATCCAGTTCGAATACTCCCAAGATACTCCAGGATACGTATCCGATACGCCAAATGGCGTATCCGTTGATTTTTTCACAAGTTTGACTGGAGAATACTTGGGGGATACTTGGAGGATACTTAGGGGATACTTGGAGGATACATTTGGGGCAATATCATAATTATTTTAGTATAAAAAGAGTTCAAATTATAATTTCAAAATATTAGGGGTCAAAATGAAATTGTAAGGAAATTTTGTCTTTAATTCCATTGACATGGAGAACACCAGGATACTTGAGATTGTAAACCTTTCTCTTGATGAACCAGAGTTAGATACCGAATTATTAGATCCTTTAACAATGTGAATGATGATAATGAAGTTAATTAGGAATTTAAAATATGTTTTATGAGTTTTTGTTAATGTATTGTTTGGATTTTATAATATGTTATGGCTTATGTGACGTGTGTTTTATTTGGATTTTATAATATGTTCGATTTATGTGACATGTTTTATTTGGATCCTGTAATATGTTACATTGTTATGACTTATGTAGTTATATGGCATGTTTTATTTGAATTATGAATATGTTTTGATTTTGAATGAAATATCAAATATGTTTTTAATTATTATTAATATTTCTTAAATATAAATATATATTATTTTAATTGACGTATCTTGCCATATCCGTATCCGTGCTACATAGGTAAATTGTAATACTAGTGAAGCAAAGAGGTATGGTTCATTTTATTTAAATGAATTTCTAATTTCATTTAAGTCCATATAAATGTTGGCGATTAATTATGAACACCTGAGGTGCCCAATGAGTGTAAGACGTGTAAATTGTAATTTCTTGTGATGCAAGAGCTATGGTTCCCTTCATTAAAATGAATTCTAATTTACATTTGTTTTAAGTAAAATTAGACGTTACAGCTCGTAACCCAACGTGTATTTCATATGTTAGTTTGAATCCATACAAGTGTTGGTGATTAATTATGAACACTCAATATGTCCAATGAGGGTATGACATGTGGCAGCTCCATTACATATGACAACTCATAATTAGGATCACCTCGATTGATGATGAAGAGGGAAATCCCTTGTTACGGGTGGACCGATCATCTCATAGTCATCCAAACCGTTGAAGGCAACCTCGAATATTGTCGCATGAATGATGAATCTATCACCTCGCTTAGACAAGGTTTTTGAAACATAGTGCAAACCTCTTCCACCATTAATCAACATAAGTTTTTGTTTTCTTAAGAATGTTCTGTTGATTCTCGTTGATTTTCAAAATAATCAAAATACCCACATAAACTATCAATATTATTTTATTATTAAAAAACAAATTAAAAAGTAAAAAGAAAAGAAATAACAATGTGGCGACTGGACGCTAGAAAAAAAGCCACGGCTTCCTTAAAGTCGTGGTCTATATGAAGCCCAAGAGGTCACCTCTATCACCTCCTCTAGATTATTTGATTTAGTGGAAGCAATTTCCTCCGGATTGAATTGGAGGAAGCTAAGGTTTCTTTCAGCGATGCAGAGACAGTTTTCTTCAACAATCACGAGGAGGTAACCTCCATATTTATTCACAACTTATCAAAATACCTGAGGACACGTTTCAAACTATTACTTGTTAATGTATTTTAAAACTAAAATACCCCTCACGCTGACTGACTTGTAGTTGACCAACATAAATACCAATTTTGAAGTAGTAAAATCTGGACCAAAAAAGCTATTACTTCAAAAATTAAGTAAAAAATTATATATATTTTTTGATATATTATAAATTAAATTGAAGATCTCCTTATAAAATATTATTTTACCCTTAAATTAGTTCAAGACGACTAACATTAGTTTTTTTTTTTTTTTTTTTTTTTTTTGACAATATCTATTAATCCGAGAGTATATATATTTTTGAAAGCTTTCACCATTGATAGACCAGGTATCCATTAAATTAGTTCAAGACGACTAACATTAGTTATTAAGATGGACCATTTTGTACTTATAAAAAGTTACGAACCATTTTAGCCAAAAACAAAAAGTGGCAAAAGCGTAAGAATCAAATGAATAAATATATTGGACTTACTTAGTAATTTCCCTAATATTTATTAAGAAATAATAAAAAAAAATCTTTTTTTTTATTTTATATTTTTTTGATAAATTATTTTATGATTTTTAATTAAGGGTATTTTTCTCTTTTTACTATTTTAAATGGTCAAATGTCATTTTTAATGGTCAAAACTTAATGGGAAAGGATGTCAGCGCGTGTTTTTCTATAAATCATTTCTGATTGTAAAAAGACAAACTTCAGGTAGAGGCGGTGTAATTTGTTCTATCAGAAATGAAAGGCAAGGCAATGGACTTGAATCGAAATGGGTCATGTTTTGATCCTATTGGATTGGGTTCACTAACGGGCTAGCCCATATTGCTTCCTTATTTATGGACCCCAAACAATTATGAACAAACCTTTTATATATACTAGGTTTTGGAGCACATGTAAGGCATGTACTTGAATCAGTATTTGAGTTTCATATTTGCAAATATGCATATCCTTGAAAAATAAGAAATGTTAATATAACACATAGTTTTAGTTCATGTAAATGTTATTACATTGATATAATATCTTGAGGAAGTCTTAAACTCATGGGTTTGGCAAGAAGCTCCTCTACACTTGCCTTAAAAGAAATCCTTCTCACGATGATTTAACAATTGTCTGCAACTTTTATTGAACATCTTAACAATTCAAATTCAACAACTAAATTATTATTTTTTTACATCCAAAAGTACTCTTCGACTAAATTGCATAAATTATGATGAAATGATCACTCAAATATTCAATAACAGATATCCACATCTTCAAAACTTCATAATATTCACTAATTTGTAGTTATTCTATCAACCACTTATAGCAATTAGCATCCGAATTGAAAATCCCTACCATATACATTACCACATTATTTCATTGGCGATGCTAATTGTTGAAGTAAAGTTCACGTCTCTATAAACTCCATTAATGGTATCCACTGCATGATAGATCACCAACAACAATACCATCAATCTAACACTGCATATGATATTTCTATTAAGTAATTCTACAAACTCGAAGGCTTATATTTGTCATTTGACTTTAAAAAAAAATAAAATAATAACGGATGCTATAACTAAAATCTTACTGAAAGCTATCTATTAAGTAATTATATAAAGTTTAAGGTTTGTATTTGTAATTTTACTTTTGAAAAAAAAAAAAGGTCAAAGAAATTAAAAGAGAAAAAAAAGGGGGCTATAATTCCACCGACCACTTCACACACTTTTATATATAGTATATGATAAGTAATTCTACAAATTCGAAGGCTTGTATTTATCATTTGACTTTAAAAAATAAAATAAGGGATGCTATAACTAAAATCTTACTAAAAGCTATCTATTAAGTAAATATATAAAGTTTAAGGGTTGTATTTGTAATTTTACTTTTAAAGAAATTAAAAAAAAAAAAAAAAAAAAAGTCAAAGAAATTAAAAGAAAAAAAAAATGGGGCTATAATTCCACCGACCACTTTACACTTTTATATATAGTATAAGATATATATATATATATATATATATATATGCTCCCGTTCACATCAGTGCGCACTGATGTAAATATATAAGGACATTGAATGTGAACCACTCATTATGGAGAAGTTTTGACAAGTGCATACACATTAAGTCAAAACATGGAAACTGAGTGGCTCACATTCAATGTTCTTATATATTTATATCAGTGCGCACTAATGTAAATATATGAGGACATTGAATATGAGCCACTTATATATATATATATATATGAGTAGGATCCATGGCCCCAGTTTCTTACACAGGATTTGACACACTTTTGTGTCCATTAGATCCTAGGTGTTTAAATGGTCCAGATTTTCCATAAATGTATTTCAATGTTTTCACCATCCATACAAAAAATCAAATCAAGATTCTATATATTCCATGCAATTTCATCAAAGGTGCTTAAAGTGTGCATCGTAAAAAGTCCTCATTGGAAAATTACTCTCTATATATATGTTCTCTAGTAAGGACGTCAAACCACAACCACACACTCATATTTGGTGTGGGTATTTATTAATGTGGGGCTGTGGCCCACTGTGAATGTGTGGCTATGGTTGGACGTCCTGAAATTATAAAGTCAAAACGGTCCTGATTAGAAAAGTATTATATATATATACTGTCAGTTCGTCCTGATATAAAATATATCAGGACGAAGAATGTGGATCATAGATTATGGAGAAGTTTTGATAAGTGCATACACTTTAAGTCAAAGTATGTAAATCTAATGGTCAACATTCTTCATCCTGATATATTTTATATTAGGACGAACTGACAATAAAAAAAATTGTATATATATATATATATATATTTAAAAACAGTTTTTCTATTGTTAGTTCAAATTGAATATATTAGTTCCTTACATTTAGGCCATTGGATTTAAATGCTTTGACTTGGCTGCATGCACTTGTCAATATATATATATATATATATATATATATATATATTTAAAAACAGTTTTTCTATTGTCAGTTCGAACTGAATATATCAGTTCCTTGCATGTGGGTCATTGGATTTAAATGCTTTAACTTGGCTACATGCACTTGTTAAAGCATCTTTTAAATCCATTGACCCACATGCAAGGAACTGATATATTTTATATCAGTTCGAGTTGACAATAGAAAGACTGTATTTAAAAAAATCTGAATCTGATACACTAAATTTAATTAATTTTAGACCATATTAGGAGTGATTATAATCCGATTTTGTTGTGTAACCAACAAATTTTACAAATCTCTTTAACACTCCGCCCCGACACACTGTTGCAAATAATTTAGAAATTAATCAAAACAAAATTAAATTTATCTTCTAAATTTTTATAAAAATATTTTTTAAATAAAATTTTAAATTAGTTTTTTTTTTTTTTCTTTCTAGATTATTTAATATGTTTTTATTGAATATGTATGAGAAACTTAAGTGTAGATGAATGTAATGAACATGATATTATTGGTTGGAATAAATATACATAAGGGTTCAATTATAATAAAAAATTGTCCGCGAGGAATTGGAGATTTCTAGACAAAGACTTTATAGTGGATGAAATCAGGATAGCTGTCTTAGATATGGCTCCTATTAAGGCTCCAGGGATCGATGGGCTTCCTGCTCTCTTTTACCAATTTTTTTGGGAGATAGTAAGGAAGGATGTGACAGCTGTGTGCCTTCGATGTCTCAACAATAGGGATCCTCTCAATGTTATTAACATGACTCTTATAACTCTCATTCCTAAAGTGCTGCAGGCGAAAAGGATTTTTGATTTTTGCCCTATTAGCTTATGCAATGTTACTTATACTTATAAAATCATCGCAAATGTTATGGCTAATAGGCTGCGAGGAGTTTTAGGGGAAGTCATCTCGGAGTTCCAGAGCGCCTTTATTCTAGGTAGACTCATTTCAGACAACATTATTGTGGGGTTTGAGTGCATTCACGCTTTGAGAAATCGAAAACGGGATGTAAGGTTAATGGCTTTAAAACTTGACATGTCGAAAGCCTACGACCAGGTCGAATAGGTGTTTCTAAAGAAAATGATGACAAGAATGGGATTCTCTGAGGTCTGGATCAATCGTGTCATGCGGTGCATATCTTCGATTTCTTTCTCATACATTCTTAATGGGGAAGTGCGGGGTGATATTAAACCTTCCAGAGGCCTTAGGCTGTTGGGGATAATGCCCTAAGAACACATGTTGTTATTCTTCTTGTTGAATTAATAATTAGATTGACATTCTATATTTGTGTGCATTTAATGTTATTAATATTGTATTAATAACATAAAATTCCATGATTATTAAATGTAATATTAAACATAGTGTATAAGTCGTTACATACATGAGGATTATGTTTAATATAATAATCTTAATTGTCTGTAATTGATAATTAAAGTTGGGATCTTTAATTAATTAAAATTACTAGTACAGTTCATTCCCATTAAGAATGGAACAGTTTTATCCGAACTGTTGATGTGGTGACATTAGAATGAAGGTACTTTGTATAATAAGATTATACAAGACGTGGACACGATAAATTAGAATCTTTAATAATCTTCGTCTTGAAATAAAGTATTCCCTTTTATCAATCAGATGGTCATATATGGAACAATCTTAATCCTAAGTATTTAACAGACTCCTACTTATAGAGTTGTGTCTTTTGACTTACTCGGTATAGTTTGCTCTAATTATCAAATCTAAAACCTTGTATCTTGGAGACATGATAATATACAAGATGGAATCTATTCATTCTTAATTGAAGTAGACAAACAGTTCTCTCGAGTAAATGATTCGGGTCTTGAACGATAGAGTGCTCAATTTATGATAAGATCATAAATAATTGTTCATTAGAGAATCATGGGCACTCAAGGATAAAGACGTAATTGAGAGGTCAACGGATTTGAACCTAGCTCATATTACGAACTATTTATGGAGGATTGATCTGTATGCAATGATTATATCAATGGACTGTTTGATTCCTATTCGAGTAATTAATTCTATAATGACAAGAGTGCAGTTCCAGTTTTTTAGTGGAATAAATCTAGAATTAATAAATCTAATATTTAATTAAAGAGTTTAATTAAATATTAAAGATTTATTGGAGCTTGAAATTATAGGTCCATGTGTCCCCATACCATCTCTATAACACTGTATTGAACATTAAGGTATACTGAGGCTTAATGATTAATTTGGAATTAATCATCTAAACATAAAGAAGTTTATATAATGTTTTATTAATTAAATAATGTTTGATTATTTAATTATATATATTAAATAATATTTTATTTTTTAATCAAGTGTATATATATATATATATATTACATTATTTTTAAGGGTGGTAAATCAGTGGCTTTATTGATAACAATTACTGTTATCAATAGTCCAAAAAAAGGGTGGGTTAAATTATTGTTATCAATAGTCAAAAAAGGGGTGGGTTATATTATTGTTACTAAATAGTCAAATATTAGGGTACACGGCAAGCAAGTCTTCTTACTTTTCAACTAATGTAGATTTTTTTGTTGGTTTTTTTCTTCATTGCATTAAAAGCAATGTGGAATATTAGCTCCTATTCTATGCTTCTATAAACCACCCACCCTAGGATAATTATGTTAGGATTATGCTCAATAGCAAGAGTGTAATATTGTAATTAACAATCTTTTTCATATTAATAAAGTGATTTCTGTTTTAACAAATCGTATAGCATTTATAGTTTAATATTATAATTGTCAAAGTAAATAATCATAAGGTCTAAAGACTATGAGAAAAAAAGAATTGTTCGTACATCTGGATATGTATGTGGTAGACATAATTCTTTAGTTAGTCTTGAATAATGTTCACAACTTAAGTTAAAGGTTGGGCACCTTTATCTTGTTAAAGTTGTAGAATTCTTTTGCTAGCATTTGAGTGGGATCAAATGAGATATGATGAGTCTAAAATCATCGGAGTGTCTTCGAGCAAAAGAATCTAGTGCACTGGGTGCATTGAACTGGATCACAATGAAAAGCTTTATCTAGAACCGTCAATAGATAATAGTCTTTTCATTATCAAGACAATCGAAGAGTCTATCTTAATCCTGAGATAAATGATGGACTTATGGTTGCAAGTGATATCATTTGAGTTATCAATGAGTACGATTATATCGCATAGTCTATCCTCGATAGTTTGGTGATATTCATTTGTTGATCGATAGAGGACTTCATTTATAGATATGGACATCGTGACTCCATTTATTAAATGAGAGTATAATATCATCATATGGATGTTTTGAGGTAATTGGATATTAAATCTCAACATTGAGTTTTCGATAGTGTCTATTGAAAACATGGCTTCTGGACAAGTCAAAAATATCCAAGTTCAAAACGTGGTCATATGAGTAAATATGGTAACTTGGAGAGTTATAGGCGGTCTATGAACTCTTGGCGCTTACTGATATTAATCACGAGGATACACTATCTCCAATATGATTGTCTAGGGTATGAATGAGGAACATCTTCCTTTTCTATCTTTATTTAAGAGTTCAATTTTAGCTCTTTAGTGGAATGAGTTAAAATTAATGGATCGGACCTAAGTAAATCATTTGTTGATTGTGATTAGGTTGTGTCTATTGAAGCTTAAATTTAGATAGTCCGCCAAGATCCCCAATCCACACGGACTTGCATGGATCACTTGATATATTCTACCGGACTAATTTAAGGGTCCATCTAGAATTGCATTTAATATATTAAGAATATAATTTGCACATTATTTATGTAATGGGCTGCTCAATTATATTAATATATTAATGAAAGACATATGGGCTTGTTTCTTTTAGTAAGAATGGGACTGGCTCACATGTGAGCTTTTTATTTAAAGTCCAATGGATTAAATGAAATAATAAAATAATATAAGGCCCAATTTTAGACAAGTGGGGCGGCAAGGTTAATATATTTAGACCTGGCACGGTTCCGGTTGGAACCGTCGGAACCGGAACCGGAACCGGAAAAACCGGAACCAGAACCTGAACCGGGTGGACCGGTTCCGGTTCGTTAGTTGGTTCGAACCGTCGGTTCGAACCGGCGGTTCCGGTTCCGGTTCGAACCGGCGCTTCCACGAATAAAAAAAAATATATATATTTTTTTGGTTGAGCCGACCGTTTGGCCCAACGGTATGCTGACGTCAGCAGGCCGTTGGGTCCAACGGCTACCCTCTTTTCAAAATTTTTTTTTTTTCTTTTTTTTTCTTTTCTATAAATACCCCCCCCTCCCCTTTCATTTTTCCTCACACCAATTTCTTCTCAATTCTCTCTAATTTCTCTCCAACACTCTCAACTCTCAAGTCTCAAGTGATAAGTCTCTCAAATCTCCAATTTATTTTATTGTCAATTTATTTTATTTTCAATTAATTTTATATCCAATTTATTTTATTTGCAATTTATTTTATTTCCAAATTCCAATATATTTTATTTTCAATTAATTTTATATCCAATTTATTTTATTTCCAAATTCCAATATATTTTATTTTCAATTAATTTTATATCCAATTTATTTTATTTGTAATTTATTTTATTTTCAATTTATTTTATTTCCAATTTCTTTTATTTGCAATTTATCTTATTTCCAATTTATTTAATTTCCAATTAGTCAACTATTCTTCTAAGTTCTAAGTTTCCAATTATCTCCCAAATTTATTTTTAAATGGCAAGTGGAAGTGGAAGGGGTCACGGCCGTGAAGGTCCTAGGCGTTCGATTTCGATGAAAGGTAAGGGTCCTATGGTCGATAATCTCGGTCATAACGACTCCACCTATCACGAATATCTGCAACGTCGGGCCTATGCTGAAGACCTAGGCCTAAACTGTCCTACTCCCCCTCTAATACTTTCTGAATCTGATCCCAATGACAACACCCCCAATTTGACAAGCCAGTCAGAAAATATGCCTGATATTGATACACCTCCGGATTTTGGTTTTGATACACCGGAAGTGGATCTAGAAAGGGAGGAAGATCTGATACAGAAGCAGAGCAAATCTGATCTCTTCGTCAAACATATGAAGAAAATTAGGAGTGAAGATGGAAGCATTACAGTAGCTTGCAATTACTGCAACAAAGTATATAAATGGAGCAGATCCGGAGGATATGGAACTTATTGGAAGCATATTGAAGCCAAACATCCAGAAGCAGTGATCAGAATGAGGTCACAAACACAAATTCCCAGGTACGCTACTCCTAACCAACAATTATTTCGTTATAATGATGAACAAAATAGAGAAGAATTAGCTAGGATGGTAGCAGTAGAACATTTATCATTCAGTTTTGGTGAGAGGGTTGGCTTTATTAACTATTGTCGACGAGCATTAAACCCTGCTGCATGCCGTGTCCCTAGATCCACACTCACACAAACACTTGAAAAGATTTATGTGAGAGACAAAAAAAGTTAGAAAAATATTTTGAAAAATATAATGGTCGTGTTACTGTATGTGCCGACTTATGGAGTGACCATTGGCAAACGCATTCATACTTGGGTGTCACTTGCCATTTTATGGATAATGCATGGACAATCCAAAAAAGAATTCTTGCTTTTAGAGTTTTTGATGATTCACACAATGCTCAAAATATTTTTAGACAGCTTAGAATTATTTTTTCAGAGTATAATATTGAAAACAAAATTTTTGCAATTGGTTTTGATAATGCTTCTGCCAATACCGCTGCTATTCCACTTTTAATTGATTTATGCAAACCCTTTCTTGGTGGTACATTTTTTCATCAAAGATGTGCATGCCATGTTTTAAATATATGTGTTCAAAAAGGATTAGAAACTCTTCAATGTTTTATTGAACCTATTAAAAAAGCCCTAATGTTTTTATGGAGAAATCCTTCTACAATGAAAGCATGGGCAAGATATTGTAAACAAAATGGTAGACGTGCCATTAAATTTGCTCGTGATGTTCCAACACGTTGGAATTCTACTTATAAATTGCTTGCTCAAAGTTATGAGTATAGGGATTTATTAGTTTCTTTTATTCAATTTCATGTTCCTAACATTCAACTTTTTGAAACTCATTGGGATGCTTGTTACAATGTTTTCAATTTGTTAAAAGTTTTTTATAATGCTACACAAAATTTTTCTAAAATTTATGAACCTACAACACATTTATTTGTTATTGAGAGTATAAATATTGCTGGTGCATTTTTGTATTGTGAATCTGACCCAGCAATAAAGGAAGCCGTTAGCGCTATGAAGCAAAAATGGTTAAATTATTATACGGATTTTCCAAATATTTATTTGATTGGTATGGTTTTTGATCCACGACACAAATTACAATCTTTGTCTTATTATCTAGAGGGTTATTATGGCAAAGATGGTTTAAATATTGAATATGATGTTGAAGCATGTTGTGATAGAGTTAAGAAATTATTGTATGATTTATATGATGAATATGTTACATTTTATGGATCCGGTACTCCGAACGTAGATGTTACACGAACCAAAACTGCATCTCAGCCTCCATCATCTTCCTCTGGATTTATGAATTTAGGGTATAGTATGTTCTCCAAAAAAAACAAAAAACCAAGATGTTCTTCATCAAGCTCCGATTCGCATGCCGAGCTTGAATCTTATCTAGCTTCTTCTTGTGACTTTCCTGAAGAATTTGAACTCTTAAAATATTGGAGTGACGCTACAAAGTACTATCCAATTTTGGCTATGATAGCCAAAAATATTTTTTCAACACCGGTTTCTACTGTGGCGGTGGAACAAGAGTTCAGCGCCGGGGAGAATATTTTGGATGAAAAACGTTCATGCTTGACTCCAAAAACACTACAGATACAGGTTTTTGTTGACGATTGGACAAAAGCAGAATACAGACAACAAGAGCTCCAACAAGAGCCAACATATGATTTCTTTAAAGAAGACGAACCCGAAGCGGGCGAAGGCTCTGGAGCAAGCTGAGCAGCGGAACCATAAATCTGTAAATCTGTAATAAAAGGTATGAGAACTACGTGGCCTTTGATTCCTCTAAACCCCCCTAAGAGGATACGTAGGCAACTTAATTGTGGTAAAAATTAAGTGCAAGGCTAATAACTTTACTTTTTTTTTTTAGTTTTATTTTATTTTAATTTAATTTTGTAATTTGTCATTTATTTATTTTATGTTATTTTTGAAATTTGGGTGACTCAATTTCCAAATACCCAATGAAATGTAAATTGTAACTTTGTTTACTTTTATTTTAATTTAATTTTGTAATTTATCATTTGTTTATTTTATTTTATTTTCGGTTGGATACTCGGATAGTCGGATGACGATGATCTAACTTCCAACATCCAATGAACTTATGAACTCAATGAATTTTATTTTGTAATTTGTCATTTATATATTTTATTTTATTCAATTACAATCTACAACTTATAAGTTACAAGTTAGAACTTAGAAAGATTTTTTTTTTTGTTAAAAAAAAAAAAAAAAAAAAAAAAAATTTCCGGTTCAAAACCGCCGGTTCCTGTAGAACCGGAACCGAACCGGAACCGTGCCACCTCTAAATATATTAGCCTATATATTATTTTGTTTCATTGTTTAATTAAATAAGAATTAATTAATTTATTAATTAATTGTTTAATTAAGAAACAAATCTTTTTCTGAACAGGAAATATATTTCCTAAAGCTATACTATTGGTGGTAGTATACTAAAAATAAAAGACTTGTTTAATAAGAAAATAAATAATTAATTTAATTTATTTAATCAAATAAGAAGTCTTTTAATTTAGTCAATTAAAAGGAATAAAATATCTATGAGTTGGATTAGGTTTTGAAGTCTATTCTTTGATGGAAATTAGGGTGCAACACAAGCCTATTTTGGCAAGTGATTTGCGGCAACCCTAGTTGGTTTTAGAGAAGGATTTTCGGCAACCCTAAAAGAGAAGAGGAAAGAAATTAGGCCACCTATATAATGCTTGCTATAGGGTTCGGCCACCAAAGAGTTTCATGAGAGACAATTTTCTTCTTCTTCTCAATTCATAGAAAGTATTTTATTCTACTAAAAACATAAAAGAGTGAATAGATTATTCTTTGATGGTACACTAATTGCTTGTTCATCAATAAGCTTGTGTGTACAACATCGATCTAGGTTCACGCGAGTTTCGATCATTAGATTGAGAACTCAAAAGTGACCGGAATAATCTTAGTCTTATTTTGATTGTTTTGTGACTAACAAAAAAAAAAAAAAAGTTTGTTTGTCCATTTTCAGGTTTGCAATTCAAAGAAAAGGAAGACCACGCTCCTAGGTGATTCACGTTCGTGCTAGGATTGAAGATCTTGCGGATTACCATCGACGTAAGTCAATCGGATCATGCGACAAAAGGTATTATTCTTTTGTTGATTATATGTATGTTTAATTAATTAAAGGGTTAAGGTTCATAAAAAGGAAAAATTTTTAAAACTACTAAATCTATTTTTAGTCTCGCTTCCGCTGCGTATTACGGTATTTTTTCCTACAATTGGTATCAGAGCCTTGGTTGAACCCTTTTAATTAATTAACGTATATATACGTGAATCTATTTCTTTTTATTGTGATTATGCATGTTTAGAAAGAGATGGCACTCTAGGTATTCGCATATATAATTACATGTGATGTATGGATTTATATATGTTTTATGTGGATTGTTGTTGCTCGATTTTGATCCTAGATTTTCAATGTAATTTTTGTTTCGGAATTGTAACAAGAAGGGTGGTCTATTATCGCCATAATTCCTTCTTGGTAGTTGCTAAGTTTTTTTATTTTTATTTTATTTTAAGTGCAGTTTTTACTGCAGTTTTATTTATTTATTATGTGCAGTTTTTGTTTGTAAATATACTGCAATGATTAAAAAAAAAAAAAAAATACTGCAGTGAGGGGTAATTTGGACATTTTGTAATATTTGACTTCTAAATTTATATTGTTAATTAATTAGTTTTTAATTATTTTAATATTTACAGTATTTTTTAAAAATAAAAATTAATAAAACATTGAAGAAGGGCATTTTGGTCATTTTATCATTTAGTATGGTCAACTGTTAGTCAACTGTCAGTCAACGGTTAGTCAAGGGTATTTTCTTGTAATTTTGGCAAAACTGGATTATGTCTCATATATGTGTTAAAGTCAGGGTATGTTTGTGCAATTTTCCCTTAATTTTAATGAGCTAGACTATTCAAGTCTTACAAAATTAACTTATACAGACGACATAGTTGACCGATAAGAGTGGCCAAATTTTCTTCACCTTAAAGACACGGCAGGTAAAATGATAGGTCGTAAAGCCAAACAAAATAGTTGGACCATCCAATCAAGCAACGTAGATGGAGGGGTGGGAGAGGAAGAGGTGATCTACAGCTAGCGTCAACAGATGAATCCACAGCGTCCATGTCAAGGACTCACAAAGGGTCAACCACGGCCAAAATTAAGACACGCTGTGAGAATATTCTATATATGAAAGTTTTGGGGTGGTCCTGTCTGGTTTTTTTGGCTTTTGTGGTCCTGTCTGGTTTGTTTCTCTTCACCTTAAGACACGCTGGTGGGAATTTGTGGGTTTGATTCCCTTTTCTTTGTTTGGTGCTTGTTTAGCTTTTGTGGTTCATTTTGAATAAAGTTTTTGCCGTTCAAAAATATATATATGAATGTTTTGGATAACTAAAATGTAATCAATTAAATTTGATACAAATCAAAACAAACCAAACATGTAAAAAAGAAACATAAAACTAAAATGTTTTGTTATGTCTTGTAAAATAATTAATTTGATGAAATTAACAAGGTAAGTATGTTAATAATAGCCTTTGGCCCTCTTATAAAAGCAAACAAGACGAAGATAAATATCTGTTGGGGATAAACCTACGAACCAATGAACGCGGAAACACCGTGCCTAATAAATGCCCATAACTTATAGCAATTAATAATGTCAATAAGCAGAAAAATAGATGAGAGAGAATAAACAATCATAACACAAAATACACGTGGAAAACCCAAATCGGATAAAAAAACCACGGGCTATCAGGACGACAGAGAAAGTTCTATTATATGATAAATTGTTACAATCATATACTTCAGGATTCTCTCTCACACCTAACCCCAAACTACTCTCACAAGATCCTCATAAAGAACCCCACAATATCCCCTAGGTCTCCCCTAAATATCACCCACGGATCTCATACTTGATCCACCGATATTCCCTTGGATCCCTCATCGGATATTCCCTTTGGGTCTCCTCGGATCTCACTCACACTTTCTGATTGTTGATGGTGATTTTTCGTGGTCACGTAGTCAACGGTTGATTGAAGTTTATGCTATTAATTGAATAAGAATGATTGAAACAAAACAAGAAGAATGACAAACACAATTACGTGGTAAAACTCCAATGATAGGAGAAACATCCACGGGTTGCTGCTAGGAGCAACGAAGTCAAATCCACTATCAAGAATCGTTACAAAATAATGCACTCTGATCTCTCTCACTCTCTCTCGCGTACCCCCTATTTTGTGTATTAAAGGGGTATTTATACATGTTATTATTAGGGTTTGGGGTCGCTGCTAGGGTTTGGTGTCGTGGTGCCCAAGTTTTGGGCGAGTGTTTCCATCTTAGACGGGTTCTGTTTCCTTTCTTGTTGTATATTTCCTGATTTGGCTGAGTTTGAGTTTGAGTTTGGTTCTGATTCCTCCTCCTTTATTTACGGGAAAACTATTTGTTTCCTCGTTTGAACTCTGAGCAGCCACACCGTTGCTTATCGTGGAGATGCTGGTCGTTGATTTTGTCCTGCATTTGGAATATGAACACTGGTGACTATCTCTTTTATTGAATCTTGAGTATGCCCGAGTATGCGCCCGAGTAGGGTTTACTGCCCGAGCTGATCGTCTTCGTCTGTGGTCGGGCTAACTCACTCTTTTTCAGAGTAAGTTATCGTGGGGAATTTCTGCTCCAGTTGTTGACTTATCTTGACTCCTGCTTACGTGGCCTTTTAAAGTGATGACGTATCCTTCATGACTATTTTCACCTATAACAGTACCTCCTTAAATATTTGAGTCAATTGTGCCGAGTCAGGTCCTCTTGGGATAAATATTTAACTTCATACTTTTTTATTGTAACTTGTCTTCGTTTGTCGTTTTCTTCATTAATACATCCTTGTTTGATTCAAAGCTTTTAATGACGTGTCTTAATTGCGACCGCACACATTCGATTCGTCACTTATTTTAGAAATCTCTTGACGGTGATGGTTCTGCTATCTGGCGGCTCAAGATGCTCTCCGGTTGCCACTTGTCTCTTTTTGTTTGGCCGTGGCTCAATGCATTTATGAGACATAACCTTTCTGCTCATCTGCGTGCAGCCCACGTCACGGCCCACGCCCCTCTGTTTTCCCGCTTCTCTGCGCTTCTCCTAGGGTTTTGGTCTTTTTTGAAATCGATGTGTTGCCTATATATACTGGCTATGCATTCACTTTTCCATTTTTATTTCTTTTTCCACTATCTTCGTGTTTTCTTCGAGAGAGAAGTTCGCCTGTGTCCCTTGTGTTTCTGGGTACTTTGTTCTGTTCTTCAACTCATCTTCTTAATCCTACTTCATCAAGATAATCTGCTTCGAACCCTGGACCTTTTCTTGAAGATTCTTCCTTTGTAGTCTGCATCACCTTAGTTTTTCGCTATACCAAGGTTAGTTCTCATGGATCCTGAAGCTAGGTACCGTCTTTTTACTGTTGGTATGATTTCTATTGAACGAAATGATGCTCTTACTGCATCGGTTGTCCACAAGTTACTAGAAGAACCTCTCTTTGATCAACGGCGTTTTACTAATGCCGACGTTTCTGGAATTTATCGTGACAGCCCTGCTACTTTCGGAGTTCCTCCCACTCCCGAAGTTCATTCTGTTTCTTTGAATTCATCGCAGCCTAACTCTTATCAGCCTGAAGCTCGGTCAGATTCTTCTGCTTCCGCTTGTGTTGATACTCGGCCTTGGAGACGACCGGGGAAGAGGATGAGTAATCATAAAATTTACAAGGATTCTCACTCCCTGGAGAGCCGAGTCGCGACCCAGAAAATTGTTGAGAACGACATTGAAGAGGAGCATAGGGCCGCTCGCATTCCTTTCTCTCCCGAGCGGATATGTGCCTATGACATTGAGCCGAATGTGGTCGGCCCTGAAGAGATAACAAAGTATATGCGGCGGTTCGATCTGGACAGCAACATGATTTCGTTGATTCCTGCTGACGGTCGAGCTGCATGGAACCCCCCACCTGGCCACGTGGCAATCTATGGGGCAATGCTCACTTGTGGTGTTACTCTTCCTCTCCAGCCTTTCATCACCTGGTTTTTAGCTGAGGCCCGACTTGCTCCGGCGCAGCTAACTCTGAATAGCTACCGGATTTTGATGTGCATATAGCACATGTGGCATAGGATGAAACGGCCACCTCCCACACCTCGCGAAATCCGGCACTTTTATGCGTTGAGACCCGTGGGGAAGACTGGGGTTTATTTTCTTCAATCGAACCAGCCCGAGTTCTGGATCCCAAAAGACGTGGTGGTTAAGGGTGAAATCGAGCCGACCACGGACGAGAAGATGAAGGGATTTGTTTGGGGCTTCCCCACTTCAAACAAATTTTGGAAGAACAGCTGGTTCTTTGTGGGTAAACGCTGGGGGCCAATCAATCAGTTTTAATCTTGACGGTACCCGGATGACTTGCAGGGTTCCTCGGTACTTTTGTTCGCCCCAATGGAACCATATGACTTCTGCCTTTGGACATTTTCCTTTTATGAGAATGAGGCAGATATTCCTAAATTTGAAGCACAATGTGCCTATCCACACCTGCCCCGTCCAAGGAGGCCAGGACACTAAAACCTCGGATGTTGCTGCTCCATCACAGGGTGTGGTTGTTGCAACCCCTACTGAGGTTGTGGCAGCTGCTTGAGAGTTTCGTTGTGGCCTTCTTTGTGGGTATTTACAAGTCGAAAGATATATAGGTGTATTACTTTATTAGACTGCCCTTTGAACCTCATCTGTTGGGTATAAATTAGTACTTACAAAATATTCATCTTTTGTTTATAGATTTTTAGTAATGTATGCATGGTTAAGGCATTTCCACAGTTTTAGAATTAAAAATGACATAGTTACAGTTGAGCTTGAGCCTTGAAATAATTTCATTACTTAGATTAATCGATATGCGACCAAGTGAGTATACTTATTCACAGGTTTTTCAGCTTTTTGAAGGTTGAGAGCACAACTTTGTCTTTTACATTTGGATGAAAACTAGGAGACAATTCTGTGACACACACGAATGATGTTTGAAGGTCGAATTTCGTTGAATACAGAGTTAATCATGTGGTCCAAAGCTTCACTAAATTACTGTTAAAGGTTTGAGATGAACTCTTATTTCTTTGATATAATTTTGGTTGTAAGATTTGAGGTTGATTTTTAACATATTTAATTGTCATCTTTCGGTTATGGCTAGAATTTGTTTTACCAGTAAGCTTGCTTGACCATTATGTTAATACTTTGGTTTTTGCAACATGTGCAGTTTGCAAATTCTATAACTCTATTCTATTATTGAAAATTTTATGACTTGCATCATTGTACAAGAATCATCCCAATTTTGAAACTGATTATCTAAATTTTATGATCTAATGATTTTGGAATCTAACAAGCATCCAATTTCCAGCATGTTTCATAGGTATAACAAAAGTATTGGAGCAAGAGTACAAGAAACGATAATGTGAGATTGATCAAAAGCAAATTTCAGATTTGATGAGTCCTCAAAAGGTAAACCCTGCAAATTTTATTGAATAAAACATAGTAAAAAATCCTCACTAATCACCAGAGAGTTGCGCGTTGGATGGCTGCTGATGCTTCTTGTCCGAGATGTGAGGCTGGAATTGAGAATGTTGATCATCTTTTGCGTGGCTGCATGGTCTCTGTTGCTGTTTGGGATGGTGTCTCTAAAGGTATCACTTCTTCTATTTCTTTCAAGGGTGGTCTTGATGTTTGGCTTGCTGATAATCTGCTTAATGGAACCTTGGGGCCTGGAAACCCCCCCAATTATCTGGTTCTTACAAGTGTTCTCTGGTTTTTGTGGAAATGAAGGCTTAAGCAGGTATTTGATGCTGAATTTTCTATCCCCCAGTTCCCTCTCTCGATCATTTCCAGGTTTGGCAGAGAGTGGCTGGATGCCAACGATACTGGTCCTGGCAGGGAAGTTTGTTGCATTTTGATGTAGTAAAAATTACTTCCAATTTAATTTAAAGTTCGTTCACTGGGATTGGTGATTCAAATAGTTGAAAACTACTTAGTCTAGGAAAATTAAAATTACTCTAAGTGTGTGAAAATTAAATTGCATAATGCATTGGGTTTGGAAAATGGTTTGGTTTCTTGAAAAGGATTAAAGATGCAAACTTGAGAAATAAAAATGCAAACTAATGAATTAAAACTAAACTAACACAACAATGAACACACAAGAAGTGAATGTATGGGAGAAATCACTAGGGAATCGATGCAACCTTCTTAGACCACTTAACGTTCTCACTTAGTCTCATTAAGCACTTCAATCCAATTTTAGGGCTTGTTTTAAGATAAATCAATTAAGTTCTAGGTCTTTCCCATTACTCATACATGGTCATGTAGTAAGCAATGGTCAATCCCCCTATTTAACATAAAACTCTAAGCCAAGTTGACCTAACATGGTCATGCATAAATCAACCTTCTCAAGTACTAAGCTTGTGGTGAGATTTAGATGGGATGGTCACCCACACCTAACCTCAACACCTTAAATAAACTAACTCTCAAATCCATGTCTTTTGTGGTCACAACAAAACATGAGTAGAGATATTAGAGCAATTAAAGCAATAATTGAGACTAAAATTGAATTGAATTAGAGAATAGAGTAATTAATTACATAGAGTAGTCCAATATGGTTACATCAATCCCCTAGATAAAGTTTAGTTACTCATCAATAGAGAAAATAAAAGCATAGAAAAGTTGTAGAGAAAACCCATATTGGTCAACATAAGCCTCCTCTTTCTCCTTGTAGTTCTTGAGATCTTCTTGGACAAGTTGAATCTCCTCTTCTAGCTTCAAGAATCTCCAAGATGTGGGTGGATTTGGTGATGAGAGATGATGAGAGGTGTGTGTGGAAGAGATGGTGAAAATGGAAGGAGAGGGTTTGGTGTGAAATGTGATTTTCGGATTTTGGTGTGTGGGTGATGTTTTTGTGGTTGTAAAATGTGATGAAATCTGATGTCTGATGTGTGAGGGTGTGAAAAATGGTGTATGGTCTGGTGTGTGGGTGATGATGATGATGGGGGCTGTTTCCTTTACCAAGAAATCGAGATATATATATATATATGGCTGCCAGAAATTTAGGTCTGAACTCGTCCTTGGGCTGAGCTGGCACGGAAAGGTCGCTGCCAAGTTGGCTGTTGTGGTAGCGACCACTTTGGGGCGAACATCACTGCCCCTGGCTGCTGAAAAGGTCGCTGTCAAGTTGGCCGTGGGAGGGTGCGAACTTGGCAGCGACCACACCTGGAATTTTTATCAGCCTCGTGCACCGTTACGAAAATGAGTATAACTCCTTCTAGAAATATCGGAATTGCAATCCGAAAAGTGCACCGGAAACTAGACTTCCGGGGCTTTCAATCCATAGGTAGTAGGACACACAATTCAATTGGAGCTGAGAGATATAGGCCCCGCAACTTGGCTGTTCTGCACTGGCTGAAAATCAACTTTCCATGGTTCTTCCAATTTGCTCATTTTCTCCTTTTGACTTCTTTTCTTCCAAAATAAGATTTACTCCTCACTTAAATGGAATGGACCTACACATGCTCAACAAAACACATTAAACCACCTAATACACTCGAAAACAAGCTAATGGACATGATACTGAGGGCCAAAATGTAACACATTTTTGGCACGATCACATTTCAGTTGTTTGGATGCCTCCTATTGAGGGCTTGGTTAAGCTGAATGTTGATGATAGTTGCGATGGAGATTTGGGTACCATTATCGCTGGTGGAGTTCTACGGAACCACTTGAAAGAGTGGCTGAGAGGTTTTGTTTTGAATAAAGGTATAGGAAGTGTTCTTGAAGCTGAATTATGGGGAATGTTCAAAGGCTTCACCATGGCTTAGAATTCTGGATTCAGATGTGTTATTGTGGAAAACAGCTTCTCAATTACCCCCTGTTTAGTCTTATTCAGAGTTGCAAAAGGCTCACTACTGCAGATTGGAATTGTAGGGTGAAGCATGTTTTCATAGAAGGGAATAGATTGGCTGATGGGTTAGCGTGCTTGGGACATGACAAGGAGTATGGTATCTTTTTTTTTTTTTTTTTTTTTTTTTTTTTTTTGATGAACCTCCCCCAAAGATCAATGTTGTGTTTGATGCTGATGTTAGAGGCTTAGGGCGCGTTTGTTAACGTTTTCAGAAACTGTTTTTTGTTTTCTGAGTCACAAAAACTGGAAAAACTCGTTTGGTAGGATGATTTCAAAAAACTGTTTTATAAAACATTGAGAACAGTTTTCAGTTTTAATGAACAAAAAATTGAGAATTCTGAGAACAACAATTTGTTGTTTTCAGTATTCTTGAAAACTTTTTTTTAGTAATAAAATTTACTCAAACCAAATCCATCTTTTGGATCTTCATGGATCTATACCAAAAAGATGATGATGATTTCGATAGGTTTGATGATGAAAATTAAATTTATTTATTATTTAATTTTAATTTTTTTTAGTTTTAATGTTTAAATTATTTTAATATCACTTTTTCATTATTTATAATATTAATCTTTTAAAAATGATTTTAAAAATATTATACTAAACACGTTTTTAATGTTTTAATTCTCCGAATATCGTTTTCAATCATTGCTACCAAACGCGTTTTCGAATTCAAAAAATCCAAAAATCAGTTTTTCGAAAACTTCAAATTACAAGAAAACAAAAACTGAAAAACGAAAACGTTACCAAACGGCCCCTTAGCCTTTTCTAGACTCTGCTCTGTTCCTACTTCTTCCTAGTTTCTGGGTTGTTTGTGGGCTTGATGCCGTAAATTGGTTATTATTCATGCCCAATATGTATATGTAGACATTGTTAATTTATTAACGACCTTCAAATGAACTAGATATATCATTATTATCAAAAAAAAAAAAAAAAAAAAGAAAAAAAAAAAAAGAACTAGATCATTGATTTTAAAATAAATCAAAATCAATAAATATCACATTGCATACCGTAATAAATTGATAAAGTTATCATTGAATTGCTTTCAAATGAAAAGTTTCAACATAAAAAAAAAAAAAAAAAACGACAACCGTAAAATCAAATAGATAATATTCAATTATGGAAAATTGTCAAATCTAGCCAAACAGATTATGGGAAAATTGTTTTTAGCCTTGCTTCATATTTTAATTGTTTATAATCATTTTGCAATAAATTCTTTCAATCCCTAGCCAAAATTACAAAAATACCCCAGTCAATTAATTTTTTAATTTTTTTTCCTTTTACTCTTCTTCTCTTCCATAACCTCTCTTCTTTCTTCTTTCCTCTTTCTTCTACAAAAATATCCCAGGCCATGGTTAAGTGCCTCAAAAAAAAAAAAAAAAAAAAAGATTGCTCTGCCACTATTAACTAAAATTGGTGCACAAATTCAAATGTATGATGAGAAATCTCATAATTCTGTATATGCATTGTTTTCAAACTAAGACATGTTTTACAGGGAAAGAAAGTTGGAACCTTCATAATATCCACAAGTTCTCCGTTTTTGGTGGCGACAATTGGTAAACCATATGCATCTGCCTGCATATGCATTGAAAAGGAGTATAAGAAATTGTCATATAGGTGCGTGAAGGATTGATTTACGATATGCTTGGAAGCACGGTTTTCTGTTGATTAGTGGTCATGATCTTAGGTTTTTTTTTTTTTTTTTTTTTTGGGTTGTTTTTCTGAATTTTTTTACAAGATATGTTGATTTCAAATCATAGGGAGGAGGAACAGCTTCCTTTGTTTATCTGATTGGATGCCCAGAAATTGCAAGAAAGCTTGAGAAACCTAGGTGGGGTGTTGGATGAGATTCCAACTCTTGAATATGGATTATTGGATGAAATTCTAGGCGGAGTGTTGAATCTAGATTTTTTTTTTTTTTTTTTTTTGGATTGAAAAATATGGATTATTGATGAGATTTGTAGTTTTTTTGTTTTTTTGTTTTTTTGTTTTTTTTGATTCGATTCGATTCGATTTGTTTTTCCTTGCTTGTGGAATTTAATGGAATTTAATTTGGAGATGATGATGTTTTTGGACAAGATAATGTTTTCAACTTTTGTATAAGGGCATTACGGTAATAGCACGAAAATTAGGTTATAAACAATTAAAATTTGAAAGTAGGTTATAAACGATTACTCAATGTTCTAAATGGTTAGAAATGAACTTGTCCCATTATTATTTCGTCATATTGTGTTGACGTGCCCAGTCAATACTTAAAACCCTAAAACCCCAAAAAGTCTTCTTTTTTCTCCTTTCTCCTTTCTCCTTTCTCTTCAGACACCACAAAATGGCGAAATTGATGAGAAATCTAAGAAAAACCAATGAAAGCCTCTCCAACTCCAACATTTTCAACGCAACAAAGCAAAACCCATCTCTCTTTATATCGAAACTGCACCTGGTTTGTCGAATCACAACCAAAAATTGCGTCTATTATTGTTATAAACGATTAAAATTTGAACACTACCCTCCTAAACAGGTTCTTATTTCTTCACTATTTTATTATTATTATTGTTATTGTCGCTATTTTAAGTTGGGGAATGCTATCTACCTTTCTCATTTGCTTTTCCCACTCATTATTTGACACGTGTACACTTTTTCATTTAATAAAAAGCTCTCACTTTTTACTACAAAGCTTGTTTACGTATTTACTCTTGATGGTTGCTTTTATCATTTCATTAATAAGGGGTAAAAATATAAACAAGTTTTGTAGCAAAAAGTGAGAGCTTTTTATTAAATGAAAAAGTGTACACGTGTCAAATAATAAGTGTAAAAGGTAAATGGGAAAGGCAAATGAGAAAGGTAGATAGCATTCCCCTTTTAAGTTTTAGCTTAGTTTTGATATGTTTGTGCGTGTGTTTTTATAATTTCAAATGAGACTCTGGTTGGTTTTTGAATGCAAAGTTTTCATTTTGGTACGAAAAGATGATTATTTGATTGGGTATTTTGAAGTGGGTCTGTGTATGTACTCTGCAAATGACATTTTGTTCTGTTTTTGTGATTTTTTTTTTCAATGAGTCTGGTTGGTTGGTGAGGTAATGTTTTTAGATTCTGAGAAAATGCAAAGGAGGTTCGAATTGATTGCTTTGGGTTGCAAGAAAATGAAATAAATTCCTAACACGATTTGATTGGCTTGGCTGAGGAGAGATTTAGTTATTTTAATTCATGTTTCACTGAGTTTACTACTATGAAATTGAATGAAGAATTTTCATAACGTTGATATATTGATAGTTTACATGGAATATTGTAGCGCTCATATGAGCTTATGTTTTTGAAAGCACAACATTAAATGGATATACATTTGCTATCTTTCCATCTGATCTGTTTTCTTGGCAAATTTGTTTACTTTGGCTGAAAAACCGTAATGTCCTGGATGCCGGAACCTATTTTCGTGTTAATAAAATTTTTATGAAATCATTTTGTATCTAAATAGAGTATTGGATGCTTATTTGAATGTTTTCGTTAGGTTACCATTTTGAATTCTCTGCTAGTTACCAAATTCAACTCATTCACAGTCGTGGAGAACAGTGGATTAGATTGAATGGAAATTTTGGAGAAAATGAAGATATTAAGGTTGAGGCCACCATGTTTGATGGGTCGATTCCCGTTTCGAAAGCTGGTGGCCTGGGTCAAGATGTTAAGCTTCACATTAGTTTGGTTATTATATCCACAAGGCTGATGGTGAGCTGTTGGAGTTCTTGTGCTCTGCCTGGCCAGATAGCATAGAGATTACGATCCTATTCGTGCAAGGAAACGATAAGAAGCCTTCTTGGTCTTGCCTTATTTCAGTCCTCAATTCAAGTATGGTCATCTATTTTGAGTTTCATTTGCATACTATTTGGTTGCTGAGAAATAAAATGCAAACATTTTTGAGTTAAAGCAAACTGTTAGACTAAGTAAGGATGTGTTTGGTTCTTGATCGATAAATAGTTTTCAAAATTAGGACATGATTCCGAAATCTGTTTTCACATACGTTTTTAACTGATCAACATTGTTTTCAAAAACAGTTCACTGTAATTTTATATCAATTCTGATTTGGTGATTGTGTTGTTAACTGGGAATTGGACAATGGGGAAAATTTTGCAGAGTTCTTGCATGAATACATGGTGAACAAAGACAAAACTGAGTTCTTTAGATGGATGGAAACCGTTAAAATCGTAACACCATTGTAACAGTTAATCAACTCAAGATGAGTTGAGCCCATCACAAGACGACTCGTGATATGCCCGGGCACGTCACGAGTAAACTTAGTGCATAATTGGGTCTCCCCATTAGTCCATTAATGTTTCGTTTTAGTGCTCATTTGACCGAGTCCGATAGCATTTTCTTTGTAGTTTTCAGGAATTGGATCGGAGTCCAAGTTGGGCTATGCCCATCAGGATTTGACTCGTAATGCGTCCGGGCAATGAGAGCTTTCCAGAGGTGCAAAATGAAAGCAAAGGTCGAAATTGATGATGGCATCAAATTGATTGAACGACTCCCAACACATTTTATAGAAGAATCCGATCGATCTTTGAAAGTTCTTGCAAAACAAATAAGTAGAATCATCTTAAAATTTCAATAAAAGAACAACAACAAAAAAAAACAATCAATGTAATTGGCTTATTTGATCATCAAATTCTCTACTGTGTGAAAGAGGAAGAAAATTAAGAAGAAAAAAAAAATGGAGCTAACTAGATACGATATCTATCAAGAGGGACTTTTAAGAGAAGACGTTCATGGTAGAGTCTCCATGCATTTCCTTCAAAAAAAAAAAAAAAAAGTCTCCATGCATAGTCTTCAAAACAAAATGATTCAAACATCAACTTATTCTCTTCTTCTTTCTTCTTCTTCACACTACTAGAGCTTCCATGGATTTGATCATCTTCTTCAACTTCATCATCTCCTCACAGCCATTGTTATCGACCTCGCGAATAATTATCAGAGGAGAAACCCTACTCTCTATTGGAAGAGTCACTAGGAGTGACATTGATATGGATTGATAGTTATTATTCTTTGCATTTCCGGGTACCAAACAAGGTCTTCCTCTCACTTTCTTTAGCTTTCCGTTCCTCCATACCTGTAATTTTATTTGTTTATTTATTGATCAATATCAAATAAAATGACAAACAATAAAGTTGAATTTTTGTATGTAGAAATGATTTTGTTAGCTAAAATCAATTAATCATTTGATCAGTATGTTAAATGTAGTTTAAAAGAGGATTAAATACGTGATCTAACATTAGTGTTTAGAAAATAAGAATATGAATATATATGATCTAGAAATGATGCCAACTACTACTATATAGAAAACTATTATGTCTAGTAAAAGTTAATCCATTTGTTGTCTTTTTCTATAATTTTTTCAATAATTTCTTCTAAATTCTCCAGTCAAATGTATATCAACGGGTGTAGGACAATGGGTGTAATATTTTTATTTCAAAACACAAAATTTTGAAATAAAAATATTGCATTTTCCTTTCAATACCCACTCTGTTGTCAATTTTTTATTATTTTAATAATCAAAATGATAATTAGAGTGATATTTATTAATAAGATGAATTTATAATCACATTCCAGCAACCCTAATAAAATACAAAATGTATATAAAAGAAATACCAAATAATCGTATGCAATTAGAATATTAAATATTAAATATAAAGGTCGAAGTTAGAACTCACTTGAGCCACGTCACCGAGCGTAACCAAAATTGAATCCACTTGTGGCGATACGGTAACCCTACACGAATATGTCGATAACGAGAACTTTTGCTGCCTGATTTGGTATTGTAACGCGACTATATACGGGTAAAACCCACCCGACAGAACCAGTTTATCCCCATCCATGTCGTGCAACCCTTGAGATACACACATCAAAGAACAAATCCAGGTTAGATCAACTCCTATCGGGTTCTCAAATCCTACTGCAGATGCTAACATTTCAACCATCTTCATGCCAACTTTCTCCATTGCCCGAGTGAACTCGCGCAGAGAGTTTAAGTTCAACTCTGTTGACTCGGTAGAACATGAAGAATCCAAACAAAACGACTCACTGTTTACATCTCTGTCTCCGTCTTCTTCGTCAGCTTCGTGACCTAGAGGCCAGTTTTTAGGGAAATATGATTCTTTCTTATCTTTTTCGAGTGCAAACAGAGAGAGTGACTCCAACTCAGCGGACTGAGCGAGTTGAGAAGATATATCATGGTCTGTGAGTTGGAAGAAACCGAGTTGAGAAGCGGAGGAGAGTAGACGGTCTTTAGGGTTTGGGTCGGAGAGAGAGATGAGAGGAGGAGGAGGAGAGGTGGTGGCGGATGAAGCTGGGGAGCGGCGAGTGGGGAGAGAGAGAGAGTGGGAGGGAGGCGGTGGAGGAGCCGCGAGAGAGCGTCCGCGGTGGCTGCTGTCGTGGACTGGCTGTTGGTGGATAGAGCTGAGGGTGTTGGTGGTGGCGCTGCGGTGGTGCCGTACATGTTTGGTAGCTGTTGCTGTTGCTTGTGAGCTGAGGAAGCAATGATATTAAGCACAAAGAGAATATACAATCCAATAATGCGCATATTTATATACATAAATAGGTAATGCTAAATTAAATAAATATTTTATACAAATTTACAGATAAATGATGTGGCATTTAAATTATAATTAACATATAAATCACGATAAAATATCATAAATAATAAATTAGTTTCAAGTCATATATATGTCACGTTATTTATGCACAAATTTGGATACTAAATTTATACATAAATTAGGATACTATAGTAGTAATCATATATAATATACACAAAATGGATATATACATACATCCATCTAATACAATAATATATACAACTATAGAGACCTGTTTTTTTAAGTGGAAATTGCCAAAACTGACCCATCTAATTATAGGATTTTCTTTTTTAACCACATCCATACTTTTAATTGTTTTTAACCACTTTTTTGAGAAATTACTAGAAAGCCCTCATATAAAAAGGGTCTCCAAACACCCTCTCTCTCTCTCTTTTCTCTTCTGGTCTCTCTCTCACGATCTCTCTCTCTCCCCACGATCTACCTCGCCGGCAAGCTTTTGAGGGTCGCCGAGCGTCGACGAAGGTGTCGCCGAGCGCCGGCGACCTTCTGGGCCACGTCCGGCGGCACTTCGTGCGACGGGATGGCGCTGCTTTCGTGCGACAGCAGTTGCTTTGTGCGACGACTGCTGGTTCGTGCGACGGCTACTGCTTTGCCGGCGACGGGATTGCGCTTGGTCGACGACGTCCGGCGGCTCGTTGTGCTTCGCGATCGCCGGCGAATAGATCTGCAAAACAAACAAAAAACCTAAACCTAATTTGAATTTGAGGAAGAAGAAGAGGAAGAAGAAAGAGGGGAAAAAAAAAAAAACTTATCATAATTTCAATTTAGTCCAGATTTCAAGTTTGAATATTTCTATTTTAGGCATGATTTCAAGTTTGGATATTTCCATTTAGGCATGATTTCAAGTTTGGATATTTCAATTTAGTCGTGGTTTCAAGTTTGTTTCGAGGTTTAAAGAACACTATTTTCAGGGGTACTCTAGTAATTCATGGTACTAAACTGAATTTTTTTTTTAAAAAGTGGTTATTAATAATTAAAAATTCAAAAGTGGTTAAAAACAAAAGTATGATAAGTTGGATAGCTAGTTATGGTTTTCTCTCTTTTTTTAAGCCGACACTATTATGCATCAGGTTCTATCGAGACCTGATGCGAGATTGGGGTATAGAAGTATGTTCTAAAATGTCCCACACTTTACGGTTTAAACGGTAAAAGTGTGATTATATTTACAAAATTATGTTTGAACCAGAGTGGTGGAGCTTTTTATTTATTTATTTATTATTATTATTATTTTTTTATATCTCCAACCAAGACAAGGGACCATTTGTACAAATTAAGATGTACAAATGTATATCATTATAAATCAGTCGTACAAATATCAACAAATTTGATACTATAAATTTTTTGTATCTTGTCTATATATGTACATGAATTTTTTATTTCATTTTTTTTAAAGGTTTATATATGACTATTTGATAACATGAATCTATTGAATTGGGCATATATTGATGTAAACATATGTAGCACGGATACAGGTACGGGATATGGTAAATCTTCAAAAACTAGGATACGGATACGGCAGGATACGTCAATTAAAATAATATATATTTATATTTAAATAATAATAATAATATATGAAAACATATTTGATAATTCATTCAAAATAAAAACATATTCAGAATCCAAATAAAACATGTCTCATAACTACATAAGTTATCACAATGTAACATAACTACATAAGTTATACAATGTAACATATTACAGGATCCAAATAAAACATATCACATAAGTCGAATATTTTACAAAATCCAAATAAAACATACGTTACATAAGTCATAACATATTACAAAATCAAAATAATACATAAAATAAAAAATATAAAAAATATAAATAAATAAATAAATAACTCATAAAACATATATTAAATTCCTAATTAACTTCATTATCATCATTCATATAATCATATTGTTAAAGGATCTAAATAATCCGGCCCCTAACTCTGGTTCATCAATAGAAAGGTTTGCAATCTCTAGTGTCCTGGTATTCTCCATGTCAATGGAATCAAAACCAAAATTTCCTTACAATTTCATTTTGACTTCTAAAATTTTGAAATTATAATTTGACCTCGTTTTATACTAAAATAATTATAATATTGCCCCAAACGTATCCTCAAAGTATCCCCCAAGTATCCTCTAGTTAAACTTATGAAAAAGTCAACGGATACACCATTTAGCACATTAGATACGTATCCTGAAGTATCTGGAGAGTATTTGAACTGGATACGAGTTACCTCCACTAAATGAAGTGTCCGTGCTTCTTATATGTAAACTGACAAGTTGGTCGTTTTAGATGTGTGTGAGTGTATGTTTCTGACGTGTGAACCAATAATGTGTCTATATATGTTACGTACTAAAAGATATGTGGCATGGGCCATAAATAAAAAGAATTTTTTTTTATTTTTTATGTTTTATTAAATTATTTGACATAATAAACAATATCGTCTTTAAAATAATAATAATTACGTGGCACATATGTATGTTTTATTAGTTTCAATTTATCTACCAAAATATCATTTTACACTATTGGATGGACATCTAAATTACACCCATCATAAAAATAAAATAAAAAAATAAAAAAATAAAAAATAAAAATAAAAACTGTATTATAAGTTTATAACATGACACATTTTTACTAGACCAAAGATATTTTTTACTAGAATTAGTGATATGATAAAACCGTTTATGCAAGATTTTCTCCTCGAACCAAACTTAATTAAACCGAGAAGATCGAGTTGGTGTGGTGTAATTCCGGTGGAAGAATATTGGTGGCCACCGATGATCAGCAATTGCATGCCACCGAATTTTGTTGCTTTTTAAAACATAACCCCAAGAAATTCGCCAAGTTCCACGAGTATGATGATAGTAATTAGTGGCAGTCTGCCACCTTGTTGTGTGGGAGAAATTTGCTCGTGGTGGTGGCAGATTGCGAGGTTGGTGCTCTTTCTCTGCTGTTTTGTTTTTGGAGTCATGTTCCACCAAAATTATATAATATATATTTAATTGTCATGCATGCTCCTGCCAGTACTTTAGATTCCATATATATGTATATGATCTTATTTTTTAGTTTTGTTACAGTAACTTTATCAGAATTATAATCATAAAAAATAAAAAATAAAATTTTTTTTCAGAATTATAAGATGTTAGGTATTAGAAACCTTAATGAATTGGCAATCAATTATTGTATAAATTGCTTTTATGACTTTTTCATTAAGGATGCATAAACATTATTACATTATTATTTTATCTCAGTCAATCTTGATCAAGAAAGTAAATATCAGTTTCAATTATTAAAATATAAGTCTGAATTTTTAAAAATTATAGGTCATTCAAAATATGAAAGATATTTAGTTTAAATATGCTGACCACATTATTTATTTATTTATTATTTTGTTTTATGCACTATTTGTCTATCAACATTTTATATTTATAAAAAAAAAATCACCATTTTATATTTAGTAACACAAAAACAAACAAATTTGAACAAAACATTAGATTAAATAAAATAAAAAACAATTAATAAAAAAAGAATCGATTACGATAATAATATCCTTTTATTGTATATTTTTATTTGTTTGGGTCGGGCTCAGGCATAATTTTTAATGTGGATAATCAACAAACCGATCCGGTCCAACAAAATTGCGACAAAAATAGTTACAAGATCCACGTCATTCAAGTGGGTCCCTATTTTACCTGCTCGATGTCACGTCAGCTTTCGCGCATCCAATTCGATCACGAAACGAACTCCAAACTTTCCCGATAAAAATTCCCCTCCATCCTCATCACCCGTCATCGTCCTCAATTTGAAAAAACGAATATCAAAACAAAATTAAAAAAAAAAAACAAAAAAAAAACCGAAACAAAAACAAAAGCAGAGCTTTCTCGTCAACAAATTATTACAAAACCTCCTCCTTCTCCGGTACTCACTCTATTCTGTTGTTCATATTTTTCACTGATTTTTTTCTTTTCTTTTTCTTTTTCTTTTTTTAGTTCGAATGTTGAAAATTTTGTCGTATTTTGTAGAATTTGCAGCTTGATTTAATTTAATTTGTCTGTAAGATTCAATCTTCCGGTGATTCAATTGAATAAGTTTATAAAAAAAATGAGTATAATAAAAATTACGCGTTGAAAAGCTTTGATTTTAAGCGTATTTTGTATAAATCGCTATGGTTTTGTGTGTGTGTTTTATTAATCGAAAATATTTATGGTGTTGTGTGTGTTGTTCCGTAGAAAGAAGGAAGCTTGACAAGGAAGGACTTGGATCCACGTGTAACTGTTCACTGTGGAATACCGTCTACTGCATCTGTTCTCGGTTCAACGTCTCTTGGCAGCAGGAACACTGTGAGTATACACATTTTTTGGTTGATGAATAGTATCTGAAAGTTGTGTAATTGCTCACATTGCTTGTTTGTTAATTTATGTTGTCTTAGTTGTTAGTAAATTTCGAGAGTATTGTTTCATTTGAAGTTGATCAACGTGGGATACATATGTATCGTACTATGGCATTTTCGAAAAGTTTGATACTGTTTAAAGTAAAGAATTTTACGAAATGGAAATGGCTTGCGGTTGGCAGTTGCCTTAATTATTTTAATTATGCTAGGAAATCTTCAATGCACCCTACTGCTGAAATTGCGTCATGTGGCATGAAAAACTCATTAAATTGGTTATCCATATGTAGGATGATATCATTGGGCATCATTCATTGTTTAGCTAAGCAAGCTAGTGCTATTCGGCGTAAAGTTTGGCTATTTGAATTTTATTTTAGTTTTTACTCGCTGCAGGGATGGCAGGATAAAAGTGATTGGCGGCGATAATATTGAAGGGCTATTTGTATCTCCTAAGCAGTTAACCTTCAAAAACTTGGAGGTTTGTGAATCCGGTTTCTGTTATTAACTTCTGTCTTGCTTTTTTTCCTTTGCCTCGCATACTCTATGTTAAAATTGAGCCCACAAGGATTGTTACATTCTCTTACAGTCTTGCTTCTTAACTGTATGTTTGATCTTTCAACAACATAATATATTGTGTTTTGTGATGGTTTTCTGACAGTTCCTGCGAAATCAAGGTTTTCTAGTCAATATCTCAAATGAAAATGAGATCCAGGTACTCATTCTAGTATTCCAAGCTGCAAGTGCCTTGTGATATGGTACTCTAGTATTAAACATTATATGCTTCTTCATACAATGTCTTGATTGCTTGCACAGTTTATTTTTATGTTGATTGATCGAACCAATTCAATACCGGATTTTAGCCCCCAATTCCTCATCATTTGATCATTTCCCGAGTAAAATCCAGAATTTAATGTTTAATTTGTAGCAATTTCAGGTATCTAGGTACTTGTATCCTAATGGAGCTTAAGATGTGGATTTGAGGCTAAAAATCGAGCAAAAGTGGAGATTTGGAGAACTTTTCCGGTAGGTGTGGCGAGCAATCAAGGCAACTGGCCTCCGTCACCTCATTAAGTCGCTACAAATTCCCAGTGTGCGTGGCAGCCAGCCATGGCGACTTACCTTAGTCACCTCAGCAAGTCGCCACAAATTTCCGGTGTGTGGCGACCTTCCATGGCGACCTATGAAGTCGCCACAACGTCTCACCTCAATTGAGCCAAGTTTCCATTGCTTGTGGCGACTTCTCATGGCGACCAATCAAGTTGCCACAGCAACTCGCCTCACAGCAAATCAGGGGCAAAACGGTCTTTTCACTCCCATTTCGTGGCCTACCTATATAAATGTATCTTTTGCTCATCCTTTCAGCAGAAATCATACCCAGCAACTTTTACTTTCCTACATCATCACCATACATACAAAAACCACACAAACTCCCATCTTTCCACACCATTTTCATCATCCCTTCACATATTTCCTTCTCTACAACCATTTCCATCCATCCTTGGAAGTTTTGCAAGCAAGAAGGTAAGGATTCTCAAGAGGAGGCTCTCATGTTTCATATGGGTTTTCTCTATTCCTTTGTTTTCTCCTTTTCTTTTCCATTGATGTGTAACTAATTCATTAGCTAGGGGATTGATGTAACCGTATTGGACTGCTCTATGTAATTACTTAGTCTATTCTCTAATTCAATTCGATTTTAGTTCAATTATTGCATTAGTTGTTCTAATTTCTCTATTCATGTTTTGTTGTGGTCACAAGAGACATGGGTTTGAGAGTTAGTTTATTTAAGGTGTTGAGTTTAGGTGTGGGTGGCCATCCCATCTAATTCTCTCACAAGCTTAGTAATTGGAAGGGTTGGTTTATGCATGGCCATTCTAGACCAACTTGGCTTAGAGTTTTATGTTAAATAAAGGGATTTTCCATTGCTTATTACATGGTCATGTGTGAGTAGTGGGAAAGACCTAGGACTTAATAGATTTATCTTAAAACAAGCCCTAAAATTGGATTGAAGTGCTTAATGAGACTAAATAAGAACATAGAGTGGTCTAAGAAGGTTGCATCGATTCTCTAGTGTTTTCTCCCTTAAATCCATACACTGTGTGATTGTGAATTGTGCTTAGCTTAGTTTTAATTTCTCAAATTTGCATCTCTAGTTTTAAGTTGCATTTAAATTACTAGTTTACATTTCCTAATCATTTGCAAGAACCAAACCATTTTTCAAACTCGAAACGCATTATGCAATTTAATTTTCACGCACTTAGATTAGATTTAATTTTTCCCTAGACTAAGTAGTTTCAACCTATTCGAATCACTGATCCCAGTGAACGAACTTTGATTTAAATTGAAAGTAAATCGTTTTTACTACATCATTGACCCATGAACACTTATAATTGGCTAATTAATAGCAAAACGGTGTTGGCAGGTTTGGGATTTGGAACACAGGCGAATAAACTCTACTTTTCGATGGGAGTCCAATATAACTGCTTTCTCTGTTATTCATAGCACCAGTTACATGTATAAAAGTTGTCTTTTCTTTGATCATATTACATATTCATTTGGCATTGATTGATACATATGCAACTCAAAACTCTGTCTGTGGCTTTTAATGTTGGCTCCTCTTCATTACATTAGGTATCTTGGAGATGAGTATGGAATGGTGTCTGTACTGAAGAAGGAAAGCTTACACAACTGCCATATTATGTTCCCGCAGATGTCATTGCTGGTAATGGCTTCAGTTTCATGACTGGCTAATTTACTTTTGGGAGAATATATAGCCTTAAGTTTTCTCCATTTAATTCTTTTACGTTGATGATCTAACATGTCAGTCCATTAATTTGCATTGAACCTTTGAACTACTGAGAAATTTAGAAAGCAAGAAATTTTTTTGACACTCAATTTCTTTCACTGTTTGCCCTCTGGCTGATCGAATTTGCAGAGTAGACAATCAGGAACACTTAAGTTACATTTTTAGCTGCCTACATGTGTGGGGCCATATATTTTCAATTCAAAATAGTCATGCAGCTCTATTAAGTCAGACATCTAATCAACACCACTTTTTTTGCTCAACTTTGCAGAATCAATCTTCTGTTTTTGGAGGTCTCCCCCAACCTTGTTCTCAGGGTAAAAGGCAAGGCAAATTTTACTTGGAAGTTTTCTTATTCTTATAATTTTCAATGCCATGAGTTTGATTTTAGTGATATCCCTGCCAGAAGTCAGCTAAGTTTCTTTTTTTTGGAGAAAATGTTGCACTGGTCTTAAAAGAATATGGATTAGATACTGGGATTTGGCCAATGTGTTACTTGAGGCCTATAAAGTAGTAATTATATTATTATTTTAACCCTGTTTTTGAAAAGTGGCCACGATTGTTGTGGAGTTAAATTTGTCATCATTTTGGTAGATTTGAGCGGAGGCTGGGACAGGAACTCATGCCTGGAAACCAACAGGCGTCTGCTGGCAATAATGATACCAATATGGAGAAAATGGAATATGGAGTCTATATTATATGGAGATGTATGAAGTTTCATAATTTATTGTAATATCATATTGGGTTATATTGTCATACTATGTATGTGCAAATTCTTTTAAATCATTCTAAGGAGATAGATATGTACTCTCTTAAACAACTAGTGGGAGCCAAAGCACCAGAAAATGGGAAACTTAATTGAGAGATTTGACTTAAATAAGGGATAAGGGATAATTAGGTGGTTTCAGAAGTAAATGGAGCTGCAAATGGAAATGTAAGACAGAATTGTGATTATGGCGAGAACAATTGAAGGGTTTGAATTGTTTTTAACTTTAGTTTGGTTTGCAGATCGTACCTTAACTTTGGTTTTTTGTTCTTTTCAACACATTAAAAAAATTTTCCTTTTGCAGATTGTTGATTGCTTATGATAATGGCTTGATTGTTCTTTGGGATGTTTTTGACGATAAAGTGGTTCTAGTTAGAGGGAATAAAGATCTCCGGTTAAAAGGCAAATCAGTTGTTCATTCTTCACTGTAAGACAGTGAACAAGAAGAGAGAGATAAGCGCACTCTGTTGGGCATCTACTGATGGGTCAGTTCTTGCTGTTGGTTATGTAAATATAATGTTTTGGAACTTACCAACTGATGCCTCTACCAAAGACTAGATTATTAGAAAGCCGAAAATTCATCTACTAATGTTGTTAAGCTGCAGTTATCATCAGCTTATAGAAGACTACCTGTCATTGTATTGCATTGGTCTGCTGACAGATCACATAACAGTGGCCAACTCTTTGTCTACAGTGGTGATAGAATTGGATCTGAAGAAGTCCTAACGGTGTGCTTTCAACCCTGTTTAGCATCTCAAAATTCTACAGTAGTTTTACATTTTTTTGGTAATTATTTTATTCATAATAGAAAAGCGTGTTATACCAATTTTTTGGGTTCAACAACTCATTAATTTGGATATTTGACGAATACATATATGATTTATCATGTTGATTCTACATTAATAATCCTCCTTTTGTCTTTGCAGATGCTGTGCCTTGATTGGTCTTCTCGAATAGAAAGTTTGAAATGTGTTGGCCGTGTAGACCTTACACTTAGTGGTTTATTTGCTAATCTTGGAGGGATGGAAAGTTGTGACACTTTGCTATTTGTATTGTCAAATCTAGGACAGTTGGATGTTTATGATGATTCTTGCTTGTCTTCTTTAATGTCTCGGAAAGAGAAATGGACTTCTGCTTCTTCATTGCAGTATCCTACGGTCATACCCACTATTGAACCATACATGATTGGGAAAGCTTGGTTTGGTTCATAGAGATGGAAAGTTTTCAAGGGATCTTTCTAAGGTATTATAATTTAGTTTGGGATTTACTCAACTAACATTAGATAGTTATCCAAAACCAATGCAACTCTCTCTCTCTCTCTCTCATCACCAGCTATTAATTTAGGCTTGTTTTGTTCTTTAGGAAGTCTCAGCTGCAAAAGTTCAAGCATCACATACACCATCAGCTACATTGACAGGGAGTACGAAGTGGCATTTGACGGGTGGTGTTCCCTGCCAATTTAATGATACCGAAGATGCTCTAGTTGAGAGATTATATGTAGCAGGCTACCAAGATGGATCTGTTAGAATATGGGATGCAACGTATCCAGCTGTCACTTATCAATGTTTTAGGATCTGAGGTTGGTTCAAATATTAAGATTTAGTAATTTCTAAGTTTGGAATGTTATAGACAACTTTGGCTGTTTGGCTTTGGTGTTATTTATCAATGTCATAACGATTGCTGTAATATGTATTATCTTATGGGCAGCTGGCAGGCTTTAAAACTGCTTCTGCAAGTGCACCTGTATCAGCATTGGAATTTTGCTCCTCCACTTTGAGCTTAGCTATTGGCAATGCATGTGGTATGGTAAGAGTAAAGTCTTTCCATGTGTGCCTTCTTCTATGGTGAACATATTTAATGCTGTAGTGACTCAACTCATTTTTTGGGAGTATGTAGATTTCGTTATATAAGATTATAAGGAGTTCAATAAAATGAGTTTGACCTTCATGACCGAAGCTGGAAAAGAAGGTATGTGTGTTTGTGAATACTTAATACCTGTTTCCAGATTTCATAATACATTCCTTTTTACTTGAATTGTTACAATGGCTTTCATTCTTAATTTGCATGAGAATTTTTTACACTAAAGGAGCAAGATTATTAAGAGAAGGAGAATCAATTTAAGGAAAAAAAGTCTGGCTGGGGTATTTTAGCCACCTTCTCCTCCCCCTTTTATACATTTTTTTTCCTTAAAAGTAATTAAGATCTTAGGTTATATTATTCAATTCTATTCCATTCCTTGTGTATTTTGCAGTATGGTTGTGCCTCATTTAGGATTAGTATGTTTATAGGAGAAATTTTTTCACCATATGGGATTTCTTTTTCCTATCCTTTGGTTGGCTACCTAGCTTTGTGATGGCTCTGAAGTAAGGCTGGGGGCTTTGCCAAACTTGTGCTTGTGTATCGGACTCCTAATTTTGAACCGGTAACCCAACAAACAACTATGCGCCTGCTATATCTGTAGGAGACATGTGTTAATGTTCAGATCATATAGAGAAGTTGAATGCATCTTTAACGTAGTGGAGTATAATATTTAAAGCTAATTGCATTTTATTATTAAAATTCTCCGTATACATTCTGTGTGAGACATTGAAGATTTTTTCAGTGCTATATTTATCACTGTAACATACTTGCAGTTCACGTTTTGCCCCAAGGGGATGGGCCTCAGTGCTTGACTGTGGCTTCCTTCCTTAATTCTCCTATATGCAACCTACAATTTGCTGATTTCAGAGGCAGACTTGCTGTAGGATTTCAATGTGGCCGGGTTAGTCACCTCTTTAGCTGTGTAGGATGATGCTGTTATTAACTTACATTGACTTATTGACTGGCAATGCGGATTAGGATTCATGTTTTCAGTTTTGTATTTCAGGTTGCAATGCTTGATATTAGTACATTATCGGTTTTGTTTCTTACAGACAGTATATCTTACTCAAGTTCCCCTGTCAGATCTTTGGCTGTGAAATCATTTTCTGATACTAATAGCATAGCAAACAGCACAAAGGACCCCAATATTAACACTTCTACAGTTCTACTGATTCAACAAAGAGTATGGTGTTCTTTATGACCAAGGATGGACATATTGTTGTTTGTGATAGCACCACAGGCTTTATTCTTGCATCTCAGTCGATTCATTCAAACGAGTCCAGCTTAATTTCCATGTACATTTTAGGCAAGTATTTTCAGTTGGAAAGAGAACAATTGTATAGCACTTATTTCATTTATAGCTTTCTGATAATTGTATCCGTGCAGATGGTGGCAATTTGTTCTCTGAAATATCCATTGAAAAGTATTCACTGATCTCACATTCTCACCTCAAAATAGCAAAGCTAAAAATGAATCTGCACAAACTAATGCCGACGAAAAAGATATTCCACTTGCAGCTGAACTTGAGACCTCCACTGAAACACATATTTTGGGCAGAGATTAAAGGATTTATTTGTTTTACTTTGTTGTGAGGACTCACTGTTGTTGTACTCTTTGAAGTCTGTGATTCAGGTGCCTCTTCTATTACTCTTATTTTTCTTTTTCTGATTTCATTATTTCTCTATCTCAATTCTGCCAATAACCGAAACTACCTTATTCAGGGGGACAGCACCCCATTCAAAAGGTGAATCTTTTAAAACCATGTTGCTGGACTACAACCTTCAAGAAAAATGAAAAGAGTGTGGGCTAGTTGTACTCTATCGAACTGACATGATTGAGATAAGGTAAAGTATCACTCCATTGCTCTTCTTGCTTGCTTTGATGCTACAACACTGCTATGGTTTTAAGAACCCAAATCTCCTGTTGTTATTAAAATTGGAACAGATGTTCAAATACCAACTGTTTTTAGTTTGAGCTGTTCAAGCCTTTGGAAGTAACAGTCTTATAAAGGGTTATTTCATCTTTGAACAGGTCTTTTCCAAATCTTGAAGTGGTAGGAGAAACTTCTCTAACGTCAATTCTAAGGTGGAACTTCAAGAATAATACGGAGAAGACAATCTCTTCTTCTGATAACAGGCAAATTGTGCTAGTTGGTTCTTTTTATTCAGATCACCATACTATATATTCCTTGTGTATATTTTCTCCTTTTATATTCTCACTATAATTATTGAAGAGCTGTACTTCTATGATAATGGCATGTTCATGTCACTTATTATTCTGTAACTATTTTGATTTTTGCGTCTCGTCCATTATTATTATGGCCTCGTCAATTGGTTATGCACCTCCAAGTTGTAACTTGAGTTATAACTTCTAACATGAGCCCATCACATTTTTGTTTTTCAGGTAAATGGGTGTGTATTTGCTTTCATATCACTGTTGGCCTATGAAAATGATCTCAGGTTTCTCTCTCTTACCCTCTCCCATTAGTCCTCTACACCCCCTACATATATGTGTATAGTTTTTCCATCAGATCGATACCTATAGCTTTACTTACAGAATGATGCTCCTTGTAATTTCCATGTGAATCTTTTCCTTGTTTCATAATTCCAAAGTCATTACCTTGTCTTCACGATAAGGTCATTGCAGCTGCTGCTAAAGCCACTATCAATTTATCTCTCAGTCAAAAGAAAGTAGAGATTGATCTGATGGTTCTCTGTGTTCATTTTTTGAAGTCTAGGATTTCTCTGTTTAACTTCTGTTTCTACAGGATACTGCCCCTGGGATTTTGAGTGGTATCGTTAAAGGCTTCAAGGCTGGTAAAGTGGAGCACAAAGTGGATCTGCAGGAAATTAGTAACAGCACTTGTGCACACTTGGACCATATATTTTCTTACCCTCCATTCTTAAAGCCTCACACCGTGACTGTCAAGGACTATCAAGATGTAGTGGAGCTTAACATAGGTTCTCTATCTCTCACTCTAATCCTCCTCCTCTGTCCACTTAATCGAAAGATACATTAGCTGGTAAACTTGCGACTTGTGCAGTTTGCATATTCTATAACTCTATTCTGCTATTGAAAATTTTATGACTTGCATCTTTGTAATTTGTGCATTCAATAAGGCAAGAATCATCCCAATTTTTAATGTGATTATCTAACTTTCGACATGGTATAGTGAGATTGATCTAACGATTTTGGAATCAAACAGAAGTAACAAAAGTGTTGGAGCAAGAGTACAAGAAACCATAAAGTGAGATTGATCAAAAACAAATTTCAGATTTGATGAGACCTCAATAGGTAAATCCCACAAATTTTATTGAATACAACCAAGTAAAAACACACATAATAAATATAAGTTGATAAATAAACAGAAGCAAAGGACAGAGCCTGGCTACCGCAGAGCTCTTTATTATGTGATCTCCTTTCCTGGCCAGTCTACTACTCGACGAAGTTTCTGACTTCATTGACCTGTAATTACAAAGTCCAAGTTATAGAATACAGATAAAAGTTTCTAACAATTACAATAAATTGATTATATTTCAATATTATGACAAGGGAGAAGTTGAATGTTCTGAATCTTACCATTTTTCTGGTTGAACCTAGTTGTTGCAGGTTGAAGAAGAATGTTTCTAACAGATTGCAGCTCATTGATAGCATGAGTTATGCTCATTCTATCTTGTGGCGACTCCATTGAACATGCCACTCCAATCCTCACCATTGATATAAGACATTGCTCTTTGTTGTTGTTTCTTGCTTGGCTCATCCTCTGGTTACTGGCAGCCACTTCTTCATTTATGAGTATTGGATCCACAATTTCCATCACCCTATCAGGCAATGTTGTTCTAGCAAAATTATGGAGAGTAAGATCTCCCTCAAACATAACATCGGTCGGTTTTTTCCTTGTCACCATTTCCAACAGCAAAATCCCATAACTGTAGACATCCCCATGTGTTGAAACTTCACTTCCTAAACCATACTCTGCAGTACATGAGATTTACATTTAAAAGGTATACAAATTCTTAGGTATGAACAATAAAAATCATACATAGGAATTAAGGGGTCTTCTTGTTACCTGGGGGTGTATACCCAATTGTTCCTCTTACTCCAACCGAACTGCTTTCAATTTGATTTGAGACTTCTGGAAGAAACTTTACCAGCCCAAAATCCCCAACATGAGCAGTCATGTCACTATCGAGAAGAACATTGCTTGGTTTTAAATCGCAATGAAGGATTGGCTCTTGGCATTGGTGATGGAGATAATCCACCGCAGATGCCACATCAATTGCAATGCTTAATAGTTGAAGAAGGGTAAGATTTTGAATATCAAGTTCCTCTTCCTCCATCGTTGGAACCGGATGTAACCACTTCTCAAGACTGCCATTTTCCATGAACTCATAAACTATAGCTTTGAAGTCGTTACCTTGAAAATCGATACTAGAGCAAGAAGTTATGACCTTGACAAGATTTCTGTGACGAATATTTCTCAGTGCTTTACATTCGGCCATAAAACTCTTGTAAGCTCCTTGGTGTTGGAGGTTAAGTACTTTGACCGCAACAATAGCTCCATCTTGATCAAGAATTCCTTTATACACCGATCCAAAGCTGCCCACACCAACCAAGTATGTTGAAGAAAACTCATTGGTTGCTTTTAGGAGCATTTCATATGACACTTTCAAAAGTGTCTTTTTCAACACAAGCTTCGAAGCTTGTTTTCCTTTTCTTCTTTTAAGCCAACAAAAAAAGAAAGATGACATCACTGTTATTCCCAAAATAGCAATTGCTGTTAATATTAGTGCTATGAGACTGGGAAGCTTTTTTTTCGTTGGGCCATTGTTGGAACATTTGGGCAGTCGCAATTCTGTTATGCCTCCACAAAGTCTATTATTTCCCACAACTGATATTGCACTTGCATTTGCAAAAACTCCTTTAATTGGTACTTCACCATCTAAATCATTGAAAGATAAATTTAGATTTTCCAAGGCAAGACTCTCCAAGAATTTTGGAATTTGACCAGACAAGTTGTTACGAGATAGATCTATCTCTCGTATGCCTCTCAAGGAACTCATGGACAAAGGAATAGATCCACTCAAAAAATTGCCCTTCATATAAAGGTGTTCAAGATGAGAACAAAAGCCAATTTCATTTGGAATTTCACCGGTCAAATTATTGTCGGACACATCAAAGAAGTCTGATATAACTCTAAGGTTTCCAATGGTTCGAGGTATGGATCCAACCAAATGATTTTGGGATAAATTAAATGAAATTGGCAGATCAACTAAATTCAAGATTTGTTCGGGTATGGTTCCATTGAGATAATTTTTTGAAAGATCTAACACGGTCAACTTTTTCAAATTTCCTAAACTAGAAGGAATGCCTCCAGATAGTCTGTTATTGTCCAACATAAGTTGTAGAAGTAAAGACAAGTTTCCTAAAGAGGAAGGTATTTTCCCTGATAGTTGGTTACCAAACAAACCCATGCCTCCTAAGTTCTGAAGTTTACCCAGTTCTTCAGGTATTGGGCCTACAAATTGGTTATTATTCATACCCAATATGGATAAATTCACAAGATTAGCTATCCCTGGAGGGATACTTCCATACAACTGATTCTTACCAATCCATAATCTTTCGAGTGTTGTAGAGAGATTAGCTATTGAATGAGGCAATGTTCCTTTGAAATGGTTAATATCTATACCCAAACCCCACAATTCACTACAATTGACTAAAGAATTGATAAAATTCATCTCATCAATTTCTCCACTTCCCAAGTTATTTCGGCCGACATCCAACCTTTTAAGCTGTCGCATGCCTCCAAAATCAACAGACAGCTTTCCATAAAAATAGTTTCCATAAAGGATAAAGTTATTAATCTCTGACAGATTTGATAAAGATACGGGAATGGATCCACTAAAGAAGTTTTCTTGGAGTTGAAAAAATTTGAGATTGGGAAGAGTAAGTCCTAAATTTAGTGGAAGACTTCCATGAAGTTTATTCCCCATCAAGGAGAAAATGGTAAGGGAGGAAAGATTGTATATAGAAGAAGGGATTGTACCGGATAGATTATTGAAATCTAGTACAAGAATTGTTAACTTTCTCAATCGACCCAATGAATCTGGAATATTTCCTCCCAATAAATAATTTTCAAAAAGATTTAGAACTTCTAAGGATGTAAGGTTCCCAAGAAAGGATGGTATGCCTCCTGTCAAATTGTTCTTATATAAATGTAACATTTTTAGGTTGGACAAGGAGACAAACTGCAGGGGAATTTTCCCTTCTAGCTCGTTATTTAATAAAAGTATGTGTGTGAGCCTAGAGCAATGAGACAAGTTGCCTGGGATTTCTCCAATAAGGGAGTTATTGTACAGAGATAAGACTTCTAACCTGTGGAGACGGCCAAACTCATGAGGGATTTCTCCTTGGATACTGTTGTTTTGGAGTGTGAGATTCCTTAGAAAGCTAAGGTTACCAATATAAGGAGAGAGAAAGCCATTCAAACCTCTTGAACTTAGGTCCAGGATGATTACTCGCCGATGTCTACGGCCGCATGTGATTCCCTCCCACTCGCAGAAATGGTGAGAATCGTTCCAAGAGTTGAGGACTCCTTGAGGATCATGGATAATCTTCGACTTGAGAGCCTTCAACGCAACTTCATCCGTCTCCTGCTTAGTAATAAAAGTGGTGGAAGAGACAGAAGGCAATACAACAAGGATCAATGTGATGGAAAAAAGTAAAAGGGATTGAAAGTAAGCAGAGTGCACTAACGTTGAACTCATTTTCTGAATATGATGAGGCAACCCTTCGAGCTTAGCTGATATATATATATACATGGTTGGTACGTACTTTTCTTGGTGAAACTGATAGGTAGAAAAATTTATTACGACAATTATTTTGAAAATTTTAAATTTGAAAATTTTCACTTCAACATCATTGTAAATTTCCCTTAGAAAAGTAGACAATTTTTCTGCCGTGTGTGATACTAGTCATAATTTGTTCCAACTCTTATTTTGGAATCCTTAATTCACTCTTCAGACTTCAAACCAGGAATATATCTAGTCTTTTTAGACATAAAACAAGGACTTCACTGCTTGCAAACCCATTTATGTATTTTCACTAAAATTAAAACAAAGACTTCACTGCATGCAAACAAGGACTTCACTCTTCAGCCGTGACTTCACGACATAGTTGATTGCCATTTTTACTAGTCAATTATGTCGTCTGTATAAGTTAATTTTAACAATCAACTATGCTCATAAAATTAATAGACCGTCAACCTCCTTATTAGGACTTCAAGAGAGGGTGATATTGACTACTGACCTACTGTGATTGTTGATTGATACTCATACATATTGACAATTAAGGGGGGTGTATTCAATTAGGATTTTTGAGGACATTTAAAAACATTATAAATCCTGGTGTATTCAATTAGGACATTTAAAAACTTTAAACGAGTCTATATGAATCCAGTGGTATTCAATTAGGATTTCTATGGACTTTTAAAGAATCCTTCCAAATCTAGGTGTATTGAATTGAGACATTAAAAATGTCTACAAGAATCAAGGTGTATTCAATTAGGACTAGATTTTAAAGGATTTTCTTAGGTCATGGATTTTGGTGGATTTTGGTGGACTTGATAGTGAGAAATATAAATATCAAATGCCATAAAATGTCCGCCCTTCTCCCTAAAGATTTTGGTGGACTTTGCTCTCTCTCTCTCTCTCTCTCTCTCTCTCAAAATAGAAATATGTTGCTTCTTCTCACTTCTTTTCTGCTCAAATAATCCTAATTGATGATTTCCCCGTGCTGATTTTTCGACTACAATCTAATGCATATGGTGTTCTCCGGAACTGTAAATTCAAGTTTGTTTCTCAAATGCTGGCAGTTACCTTTGTTGGTATTGATATTGATGCCGACAGACATTGCTATGTCTTGTTGAAATTGCGAGTCTTTAACATGATTGTTTGGTATATCAATTGGGATGGCCATACGGAATATTAGGCTACGAAATTTTCTCAACTTATACTTTACTACGATTATTTTGAGGTTATATGAATATTGTTGTAAATTTTGATTATAAAGTTACACGTTTGTACTTTGAAATAGTTTGAAAAGTCTTGTACAGTTCCTTAATCATACATTTGAGGCATCTTTAAGTATTTTATTTTCGTTAGTCTACCAAAAAAAGGAGAAATTCTCTTGGTTTTTGATGATATTAGCAAGTTAATGATTCTTGCAAGAGAATAATCGATCAACATTTATTTGCTTAAATAGTTTTTAATTAAATTCATTAATGAATACATAGATGTATGTTATTAAATTATTATATAGATATCGTGATACTTTGTCTTATTGAAATATAATACATGACAAAAAAATAAAAAATAAAAAATAAAAAATAAGGAAGCCGTAAACAAAGTCTAAATGGAAAACTGGAAAGGGAAATAGCTAATTAATAAGGAGGTGAAAAGTAATAGAAGAGAAAACGAAGAAAGCAGAGATTGTTGTTAGTACTACAAATTGTATTGATATATCATATTGGTTGAGTGTATAGATTGTGTTATTGGACCATATAATGGTATAATTCTCCATCTATAATAGAAGTCAGAGATAACAAATCCATGAAAGTCTATAGATGTCTAAATAAATCCATAAAAGTCTAGATAGATGTCTAAGCAAATCTATAAAAGTCTGAGATAGATGTCTAAACAAATCAATGAAAATCCATGTGGATTTATAAAAGTCCATAAAAATCCATAGAAATCCATGAAAATCTGTCACTTAAAAAATGTCTTTAAATGTCTTTAAGAATCCTAATTGAATACACCCTCCTAAGACTTTTTATGAAATTTCTGTGGTGGTTCACACTTCATGACACATGCATCACCATTTGTCTTTGATTCTCTCTCTCTCTCTCTCTCTCTCTCTCTCTCTCTCTCGGGCCGGCTGGACCTCTAGACAACTGAGGTAGTTACTTAAGGCCCCACCTAAAATCAAGGCCCCATATTTTTATTATCAATATTTATATTTTAACAATTAATATCCAATATTTTTCTTTCTATTTATTATTCAAAAACTATCTCTTTAAACTTATAAATTACCGTTCATTCATATTTTCAAGTAAACCACATTTAAGTGAACTTAAATACTCATTAATGTTTTCCTTAAAAAAAAAAATTACACATTAATGTTATTCTTTTTCTTTAAAAGGTTAATTTTTTTTTTTTTTTAATTATATATACACACTAAAATCTATTATTTTATATCTTCTTCTGTATCCAATCAAACCATCTTACTGCAAAATCAAACTCTCCTACTGCAATCAAACTCTCTCATTGTTTCTCTACATACTCTTTCATAAACATTCAAGGTTCAATTGTTCCAAACTCTATTACTTTAATTTTATTTATTTATTTATTTTGTTTTTAACCGTAACAGAATTATTTTTGCTTTGATGTCTTTGTATTTGAAATATATATATATATATATATATATATATATTAATTATTTGAATAGCAAAAAGGAGTTCTTGATCAAAGGCTCTGGAATCGTAAAGTCTCATTTTAAATTTTCGCCTAAGGTCCCGACTACCCTTGAGCCGCCCCTGTCTCTCTCTTTTCATCATGATTCTTCTTCTTTTTTATGAGAGGATGATTATTTTCACAGAAAACAGACAATCCTATTTGACAGAACCCTCCCTGGTGTTTACCTTCTTTGTTTATTTAATCAATTACTGGACAAGACAACAGAACATATTAGTTTTTTGTTATGTTCTTTTTACATGTTTGGCTTGCTTTGGTCTGAAGATGTTATAAATAAATATACTTCAATAAAATTCCCAACAAGCCTGAAAAGAAACTGGAATTAATACCACTTACTAAAAAATAAAGTTTGTGATTCCAACAGGATCCAGCTGCCATATGCGGACATGATTTGATCAGTCATTTATTTCGAGACCGGTTAATGTAATGTAATCGAAAATTCTAGAGTGTGCACAGTTTGTAAGAAAATTTTCAAGTTAGCGAATTTGTACAATTGCTAAAAGATCAAAAATTCACTTACTGATACTAGTCATAATTGTTCAATAAAGTAAACCTTCTTCTGGTCGATCTGTCAGTAGTTATTTCACTTTGGGACCATTGTTATCATAACAATGGTAGATAACAAGCTCAACACAATCAAAAGTATCAACACAGTCTAAAGTCTTGTGTGACAACATTAATCATATCTAATTTGGGCATGGGTCAATGATATTTTGCACACCAATCCCTATTTTTTATTTTCATATCATCAATCTTATATTTCTTTTTTGTTAGACATAAAAAAATAATAACGATAGTCGAATCTCGATTGTCTTGGTGACTGGAGACTTCACAATCTCTATCAACCCACTAAGGTTCAAATATTTACGCATTGTATATTATTGTCTTACCATTATCTATAAAACTGTAATAAGTGCGAGTAGACCTCCCCGGTGTTGGGAGCAAACTTCTTTTGATTATGAAAGTAATAATAATAATAATAATAAAGCTTCTCCTTATAATCCACAAATTATCTATTCACAATCCAATTTTTTTTTTTTTATTAATGACAGTTTTAACCTAAATTAAAATTACTAAACAAGATAAAAAAATTTAAAGACATTCCAAACTAATTAAATTATTAAAAAAAAATCTTTCTCCTAAATCATTAAATTAAATATTACATATCAAATTCTCTCTCCTAAATCTGTTATTACCATTTTAAATATTCTCTCCTAATTAATCTCTCTCCATTTTTCCAAAAAATAAATAAATCATATTTCCATACTTTCTCGATTAATTTTTGATTAATAATTAAAGAAAAAAAAAACTTATGAATATTTTAGTTTTTTACTAACAGAATTTAGTTTTGATTAATATTTTAGTCTCTAATAATAAAACATATTTTACTATTAATGAACCACTATGGACTTGATTATGGGCTATAACATTAGTAGCCCGTTGTAGGTGGCCCAATATATTTCCTGCTGTTTATATAATGCTTCGTGAGTCATGCATACCCGATGAGATTTATTTTTATTTATTTTTGCTTCCATTTCATCATCAATTCATCATACAAATTAAATAATATTGTCTTCTTTTTTCTTTTTTCTCTTTTCTTTTGTAAATACTAATTAAATTGGGATTATAGAAAAATACTTGTATATATAATTAGTATTTCTTTAATGGATTGCAATTGATTTGAAATATCCTCCTGCATATTTGGAATTGGAAAGTTGTGTGTAAGTGTGTAACACAAAAGGTTTGGTCAATTGGGTCCCGTACAGTATTCAATTTTACTAATGCCTCCAGTTTGCTACATTCATCATTTAGTCAATAAAAATGCAATTAAGTTCCATCCCCAGAGACACAATCAGATATATATAACAGTAGTAGCACCGCCTCCTCCTCCAACCTCCATTAATTACAGAGAATGTGTACTCTAGCCAGGCCTCTTGACTTCAACAATAACTTTTTGCTATGTGGATTCATCTTTTGACAACTTGGTGCAAGAATAAGGAAGAGAGAGAGAGAGAAAATGAGTGAAAATATTATGTGGGATTTAAACCTGAGAATGGTTTCCGGGATCTCCATAGTTGGACTTTTCTTTTCTTTTTTTATGTTTGGATGGAGAGAAAATTGTAAGCTAAGAAAGCAAGTGGGAATCGGTATTGGGAAGTTTATCTTAGGCCCATTAAAAATAAATAACCAACAGGCCCAAATACAGCTTTGTTTATTTCTCACTGTGAGCAAATCATCCTGTTTTGCCGACATGTTTTAACACGATGTTGGCTCAATCCGTTCACATCAATTCCAACATGGTAAAATTTCATGTTCAAATTTCTGCTGTGTATGTATTTCCGCTAGTTAGAAGATGTATTATTCAGTCCATTTCGAATATGACAATTTTGCAGCGGGCTATCAAATCTAGCTAGTTCACAGTCGATGAGCAACCTAGAGTATTAAGGTTGAAACCACCATGTTTGATGGATCAATTCCTGTTTCGAAAGCTGGTGGCCCGTGTTAAGATGTTAAACTTCACATTAGTTTGCTACATCAGACCATTTGTCTAATAAATTATGGGTCCAAAATGGACATCATCGTTAGACACCATTTGTCTCTTCGCGGAAGCTTCCTGTCCTAAATCAGACCACCATCTTGGTGTACACCTTCCATTTGTTATGTAAGTTATGACTTATGACTATTCTTTGCCGTCGCCTATGAGCTATGCTACTGTGATAGATACTCATATATAGCTTGTCTTAAGCTGAAAAAAAAATTAACTACTGTGAAGTGTACGGCAGCAAAAATGGTAATTAATCTTCTTCTATAGATGGTGCTTCAGAATTGATATTGTTAGGTTTTGGCTCGTATTCTCGAATGAACCCGATGTGAACCAAACAAGAATAAACTGTTGTGTTACTTCCTGGAGACGTGGGATACGTTTGGAAGTTGAATGGTGGTGTTTAAGGGAGGTTGAAGATTGAAGAAGAACTGAAGAAGCGTAATCTGGCAGGTACCGCAGCGCAGGACCGCGGCATAGGCAAGTGCCTGGGCTGCGGCACATGGAGCGATAAAGTCCAGAGGATCAGGCGCAGCACAGGACCGCGACGTAGGCAAGTGCCTGGGCCACGACACATGGAGTGGTAAAGGAGCAGAATTGTTTCGTGGTGTTGGAAGCGGGGTGCACACTGCGACCAATACGACGAAGATGATGTATTACTGAGATAGGGAATATTGTGGAGAATAGGAAAATGTATTCTTCTGGAAGTTCTTGTGCTTGAAGGAAAAGGATTTACTCTTGACTAGAAGATTTGTCATAAAATGAAATAGTATTTATGTGGAACAAGTAAGTCTTGTACGTTTATGAGTAGGATTTCCTTTTATCTTAAACTCTATGTAACTAGTATAAATAGAACCTTATAATTAGGTTGAAAGGGTGAGTTGAACACCATGTAACATCAGTGTTATAGCTGAAAATAGTCATGAAGGATACGTCATCACTTTAAAAGGCCACGTAAGCAAGAGTCAAGATAAGTCAACAACGGGAGCAGAAATTCCCCACGATAACTTACTCGGAAAAAAAGTGAGTTAGCCCGACTACAGACAAAGACGATCAGCTCGGGCAGTAAACCCTACTCGAGCGCATACTCGGGCATACTCAGGATACAATAAAAGAGATAGTCACCAGTGTTCATATTCCAAACGCAGGACAAAATCAACGACCAGCATCTCCACGATAAGCAACGGTGTGGCTGCTCAGAGTTCAAACGAGGAAACAAATAGTTTTCCCGTAAATAAAGGAGGAGGAATCAGAACCAAACTCAAACTCAGCCAAATCAGGAAATATACAACAATAAAGGAAACAGAACCCGTCTAAGATGGAAACACTCGCCCAAAACTTGGGCACCACGACACCAAACCCTAGCGGCGACCCCAAACCCTAATAATAACATGTATAAATACCCCTTTAATACACAAAATAGGGGGTATGCGAGAAAGAGTGAGAGAGATCAGAGTGCATTATTTTGTAATGATTCTTGATAGTGGATTTGACTTCGTTGCTCCTAGCAGCAACCCGTGGATGTTTCTCCTATCACTGGAGTTTTACCACGTAATTGTGTTTGTCATTCTTCTCGTTTTGTTTCAATCATTCTTATTCAATTAATAGCATAAACTTCAATCAACCGTTGACTACGTGACCACAAAAAATCACCGTCAACAATTGGCGCTAGAAGGAGGGGGTCCGAGTTGGGATCAAAGCACTTGTGAGGCAATGGCCGACGAAGGAGATGGTAGCGATTCCAGGTACAGTCACGGACTACCTACTAACGAATTGGGGGAGGACACCGCTCCCAACACTACGGATGCAGTCTTAGCAACGGTAGATCAGTCAACTACTCTGGCTGGCCTCTAGTGCTTCCCCCTAACTAATGAAGAAATTGTGCAAAGATTTCGTGCTTCTCTACAGCAACTCATATCAGATGTAGCAAGGCAGGGAGTTGACCTTTCCACCACGGAGGGTTTGATGTCACCTCACAATCTTTCCACCCCAACTCAGCAGACAGCAAGATTGCGTTCCATGGTGGTGGTACCAACGCCGGATGCACCCGTAAAGGCAGGCCGAGGTCCTACAGACAGGCCAGCAATGTTGTATAAAAGGCTAGCCAGGGATAGCGGGGAGCATAGAGAGGATAATGATTCTGACAGAAGGCATGAGCAGGATCGGATAGCCAGGGATCGGGATCGCCCCAGAAGACATACCCATCGGAGAGCCCGATCATCGTTCTCATGAGAGAGCGAGCAGAGTAATCATTGCAAACGCCAAAGGGGCACAGTTCGGCTACATGGCCTACACCGAGGACATAGAGAGTTGAACTCAGAGGAAAGGGGCCAAAAGCTGACCGTAAGTCAGAATTTCAATGTGATGGGAGAACCGGAAGGAGACAGTGACATACTCATACAGAGTTTGACTCGGGAAGTTCAGAATAACCGTCGACAGATAGACGCTTTAGTCAGGCGATACGGGCGTAATGAATTGTCGGACGACGAGTCCGGAAGCCCTTTCACCAACGAAGTCCTAAGAACACCCTTCCCGGAGAGATTCAGGATGCCTCACTTAGAGCAATTCAAAAAAGACACTGATCCGAAGGAATACATCAGAAGATATAAGAGTGTCATGGCCCAGTATGTCTACAATGATGCCTTGCTATGTTTGAATTTCCCTCAAACTGTTGGGGATTTAGGCTCCAGGTGGTTCGGTAGGTTACCAGCAGCGAGCGTAGGCAATTTCAGCGAGTTGAGTAAAACTTTCTCAAGGCAATTCCTTGGTAATGTACATAGAAAAAAGTCAATGGCCCACTTGTCCTAGCTAAAACAGGGGAAAGACGAGTCGCTGAAGAAATATTTGGGGAGATTTGGTCAGGAAGTGTCCGAGATTGGGAGTGCAAATGACGAGGCCATAATTGCCGCATTCATCAACAACCTTCAGAATGGCCAATTGTCATTTGACCTCCTAAGAGCCCGACTAACTAGTTATGCCGATATGATGGACATGGCTGGGGGTTACGCCCTGGCTGAGAAGGAAGAAATTGCCACAGGAGGTTACTTCGTGCATGGCGGTCGCCCAGAAGGATCTAAAACCAAAGACCAAGCAAAGGCGCCCGATACCAAAGGTGACAAACAAAAGAATAAGGCGTGGAATGGTCGGGATTGACGTCGAGCATACGACCCAAAAATCGATCAGCCACGGTAAAGGTTCCAGGGCAGATATACAAACTATACTTCATTGAAGAAATATCAAGAGGAAATTCTAGCAATCCTAGAAGAAAAGAACATGTCTAAAGAGCCGCCTAAGCAGTCAACGTATGCTCAGAGGGACACCACAAAGTATTGCAGGTTCCACAAGGAAAATGGGCACGAGACATCTAAGTGTTTCTAGCTAAGGGACCACATCGAAACCCTCATTAGGGAAAGACATTTGAAAGATATCGTCTTAAAAAAGGTTGATAAGACGGATGGACAGAAGGATAGCCGACAGGATGGACGGGCAAGAAAGCCTAGTCTCAAGAAAGCCGAGGATGAAGGAGAAATCAGCACCATCTTTGGGGGACCAGCGACTGGCAAGAGTAACAGAGAAAGGACCCAGGAAATCCGGGAGGCCGTGGAGGCACGGAGAGACCTGGACGTCAATTCTATTGAACCTGACCCGAAGAGAATCAAGGAGGGCTGGGACCCGATCATATTCACAGAAGCCGATTCACATGGAGTAGATGTAAGGCCAAATGACGCGCTGGTGATCAGTGCACGGATTGGTCACAGAGAGGTTCATCGGATTTTGATTGACAATGGGAGCTCAGTAGATATTCTGAGTGCGGAAGTATATAACCAACTGAGGCTAGATAGGAAAGACTTACAGCCATTTCCCACACCCCTTAGAGGATTTGGAGGAGTTGAAGTAAGGTCGCTTGGTACGGTGAAATTATCCGTGAAGGTCGGGAAGGCTCCTTGCCAAAAAACAGTGCTACTCGAATTTGTGGTGGTGGATACAGAAAATTGGCCGTACAACGCCTTATTGGGTCGACCATTCTTGAATAAAGCCAAGGCGGTGACAGCTATCTATGCCCTCATGATGAAATTCCCTTAAGCAATATATATATAATCCCGTTTCAGTCAGTGCATACTAATGTAACTATATCAGTACAAATACATGTGGATCACTGATTATGGAGAAGTTTTGACAAGAGCATATACTTTGAGTCAAAGTATGTAAATCCAATGGTCTACATTTAACGCACTGATGAAGTTATATCAGTGCGTACTGACTTGAACATTTATATATATATATATATATATATATATATATGATATTAATTAAAGTATAATATTATCTCAAACGTTATAATCACAGTGAAATTAAAACTACTTTACAATTTCTAATTTCTAATGTTAATGAAAAAACAAGTAAAATAATTTTGTTGAAAACAAAAGTGAATAGGAGCTGACGTAAATCCGCAAAGTTAAAATCGCAAGATAAAAGTCAGTTACATAAGATATTCGGCTAAAATTAGTTACCAGTTAAATAAGATACTCGGTTTAATTGATTAAACTGCCAGTAAATAAGATACTCGGCCAAAGAAAAGCTAGGGATTTCCAAAAGATCCATGAGTTCAAAAATAGCCGAGTACGAGCTGGCAAAAAAACAAATTGTGCTTATTTAGTTCATTCCATTTGTACATTTGTCATGCAGGAAATTAGCAACAGAGGAACAATATATCCGTATGTATATCTGGGAAAAGGTGAATACAAAGAGTATTACAAAAAGACTAAGCAATTAAAAGATCAAGAAGGTGGCGTTGGGGGTTGTGAGCTGCTTCCGCCAACACTCGGATCGGGTTCCATTACATATTCACTCAAAAGGCTGTCATCCGAGAGCCACACAATCACATCCTCTTCTTCATCTATCCAGGCGTTATAGTCAGTCCCGGGGATGGGCCCCAAGTCAGGTTTCTCATTGTCGATCCCCGCTTTCTCACAGGCATAAAAAGTGGAGAAAGAATCGGTAATAGGAACCTCAAGGTGCATGGGATGTGGCGCTTTACCTTTACTTCTGCAATATGCCCACCACTCTTTCATCTGGATCCGAAGGGACTCCAGAGATGTATCCACATGCTTTTTGATTGAAAGGCTCCAGTTGGCCCTGGCCCGATCAATAGCCCTATTTTTCTGTTTGAAGAATTCTCCAGCCGAGACCATTCCCCGTTGGAACTCCTGGAGAAGCAAAGCATCATAGGCTGGAGATCTCTTGAAACGGTCAACACCCTGTATCTCCAGTTCCAGCCTAGCTTCCTTCAATAGGGACTTGACTGTCAGGACTTGACTGTCAAGGCTTGACGCTCCAAGTCTTCGATTCGGCGTTCATAAGATGACTTGGCGTCTTCAGCGTTCTGCTCGGCCTGGAGCAAAGCATCTTGAGTGGATGACAACTAATCCTGCGGAGTTTTGACCTCCTCAGCAGCGAAAGATGCTCTTTGCTCAGCCTTCATTTGCCATGCCAAGCACTGGTCCAGAAGCACCTGACTTGATCTAGCCCCCTCTTGACAAGCTAACTCAGCCCGAGAGCGATGGTCCTCACTCTCCTTCAGTTAGGCTTCTAGCCGCCTTATTCTTTCTACCTGAGCTTCACCAGCCTGGCAAACCCCGGACATCTCAGCCACCATCTGCGACAAATCAACAGCAAACGGGAATGGAGTAAAAAAAAAAAAAAAGAGCAGAAGAAAAGAAAAAAAAATAATACAAAATTACGCATAACCAAGGCGTTACTCACGTAGGAAGCACTGTTGAAGAAGTTGCAGAGCCGGTCGGATACAGTTCCAGCCCTGAGGTGACTCCAATGATCCTCTCCAATATAGGCTCGGCCTGAAGCATGGTCTCGGGGGCAGGATCGTCTGTTTGGGTTGAGGGGTCCAAACCACCAACGTAAGTTTTAGGGAGCTCGGCAGACGAGGCCACCCGAGGAGAGCCAGCGGAGCCGCCGACACTGTCCTTGATCTGGTCCCGTGGAGGGGTCATACTCGCGTTTTTTCCAACCTCTCCTCCCCCTTCATCACCTGAAGATGAATCAACATATGCAACTACTCGGGGGATCTTGGGGGTAGGGCGACTAGGAGAAAACAAGGTTTTTCTCTTTCCAGATTGCCTCCCGTGAGAATTCAAGTCAACCGTGGGATTTTCAGAATCCAGATTGGGATGCCTCATTTCAACACCGCTATCCCCGGGAGGAGTAGAAATTGGCTCGGTTAGAGTCGAAATCTCCGGAGCTGGAGTAGGAATTGGCTCGGCATGAGTCAGAATCTCTGGAGCCATCACGCCCGAATGTTCCCCAGCTGCTTCAGCACCCTGGAATGTAGCACTTGGCAAGTTTGTAGCAGAGTGGGGAGAATTAATTCTATGGGAGAAAGCCGCTGGCTTAGGCTCAAAGGGGTGCCCAGCTTTCTCTCTCCCCTTAGAAGAAGAAGGACCCGCTTGATTGTCCTGCCCAGCAGCGGTCCTACTTGCTCCAAAGCCCTCCGGGTTGCCCACAGCCCCCACTGAATATGCGGACCGCGGGTCTCCTCGGGCACATAATCGAGTACTCCCTCTTCATCATCTCCCTCGGGAGGATTCTCGGGAGCGCTCCCATCAGAGTCATCTTCGGGAGGGGCTATCCCAGCATCTCGCTGGCGAAGAGCCGCTTTTCGACTCGCCTCCACGATGCCTTTCATCCGGCGTGCCTGAGCATCGCAGACTATATATACATCGAACACAAAAAAAAAAAAAAAAAAAAAAAAAAGGGTCCGAGTCAGTAGACTGATTTAAGAACAAGAATGCAAGAGTAACCAAGAAAAACAAAAACAACTTACGGCGTTTGCGGCATGCAGAAACCTGGGGAAAAAGGCGAGCTTTAATCATTTTCCCCTCATTGAAGAGATAAGGTCTGCCCCTCTTCTCCAAAGGGCGGACGGCCGCCCGAGCCAAAGTCTTTAGTTCCTCGTCATTTAAATATTGCTGTAAAGTATTCGGGTATTGAAGATTTAAAGACACGAAGAAAAACGAAGCAACCGGAACCGAGAACGAGCACCGTGCGCACCCTAGGAGTGGATTGGGCTGCGCATGGCAAGCCCAAAACTTGGTGGGCTGCGCACGGCAGCCCTGGGAGGCTTCATGGGCTGCGCACAGCAGCCCCTTTGTGGGGTTGTGGGGTGTGTCGCCCATGGGAGGAGGCCGAAGGATGAGCGTATGGTTGATGGGCCACTTGAAGATCTTGTATTTCTAAACAATTGTAATTTACTTGTTTTTCTAGGATGGGCCAAAATTGTTGCTATTTAATTTTTGCTTAAATATTACAATATTTGTTATTGTATGATAACATGACATATAAAATAGGAGTGCCACTCATATATCTCTTTTGGTATGAACATGCATTGAATGATTTAGGTATCTAAATTGGCATCTAGATAACTTCGTAAATCATTCTTTGGGATTTAATCACACGCCTTAAATAATTGAGTGGGAGAAGGTGTTTTTGTAACACCTATGGCCTCCAAGATTAGTTGAGTTTTATTATTTATTGGTAATCCCCCCAAGGGGCGTCCATGAATGGAATTTAGCAATATACTTCCTTACAAGGATAAACTAGACAATGGACTCAAACGAGATTTACTCCCCAATGAGGGATTTTCGTGAGAGAAAATTGAGGGTCGATATCTTGGTAACACACTCAATGTAATTTTATTGATATCCTCCCAAGAGTTCTTGTCAATAAAATTGCAAGGCTAAAATTGAAAACGCTGGTTGTTATGTTAACAATTAGGTGGGACCTAGTCTAACTAGTAAATGGTGCGAACTCCTAAAGGAGGCGTAACATTTATGTGTGTTGGATCACCGTTGAATTTTATGATTGAGTTATTTATTTAATTCAAGATAAATATTTAAAAGTGCTTTATCATGATTATTTACTTATATATGTTTTGTTTTATTCAGAAATCATGACCCCATCACTTATGAACATCCTGAAAGATAACACTTTAACTGGAGATAATTATGTCACATGGAAAAGGAAAATTGGGTTGTTGCTGCAAAGTGAAAAACATAAGTTTGTTCTAACTACTCCTAAACCACCTGCTCCTAATAATGAATCCAGCATAATGTATAGAGATGAGTATGAGCAGTGGAAGACTTCAGATGATATGGCCAAATGTTATATTATGGCCACTATCTCCGACGTGTTGCAACAGCAGCATGAAGGAATGGAGTCCGCTGCTGATATAATGATGTCTCTAGAGGAGATGTTTGCTATGAAGTCCAGGACGACTAAGAGAGAGGCAGTGACTGCTTTTATGAATCTTAGAATGAAACCTGGACATGCTGTGAAAGATCACATGATGAAAGTCATAGCACATCTCAACATTGCTGAACTGCATGGCGCTGAGATAGATGGTGAGACAAAAATTGATATGGTTGTCAATTCATTGTCAGATTCCTTTGATCAGTTCAAATTGGACTACACTTTGAACAAAAAGGAATACAACTTACAAGGCCTGATGCAAGATGTTCAAAGTGCTGAAAAGATCCTTGTGAAAGGCAAAGGTCAAGAGATTCATATGGTTGGTAAAATTGCTATTGTTAAGGCCCGTCAAAAGGTCAAGAAACAACAGAAGAAAAAGCAACTTGGGCCTATCAAGAAGGAGACCAAGAAAGTAACCAAGATCAAAGGGAAATGCTTCCTTTGTGGTGAAAAGGGACATTGGAAAAGAAATTGCCCAAAGTCCCAGAATAAGAAGGAAGAAGGTAATGTGAATTATCTTGAAACATGTTTTTTGGCAGATTCTACAGATTCTTGGATCATAGACTCAGGAGCCACTAATCATGTTTGTTATTCCTTGCAGGGGTTCCAAGAAAGGAGAAGGCTGAGTAAGAATGAAATTAATTTGCGCTTGGGCAACGGAACGTTAGTGTCTGCAAGTGCAGTGGGAGATATTAGAGTTTATTTGGATTCTAGAAGGCATTTAGATTTGATAGACGTTTATTATGTACCTCAATTCAAGAGGAATTTAATTTCAGTTTCTTGTTTAAATAAATTAGGATATTCGGTTACTTTTAATAAAGTTTTTATTATTAGTAAGAATGACAAAATTATTTGCCAAGGTACATTGGAAAACGGTCTATACTTTTTGCATAGAAATATCTCTCACTCGTTAGACACAGAATTAACGGAACCTAATCATAAAAGAGTAAAATTATCAATAGATGAAACCTACCTTTGGCATTTACGCTTAGGTCATATTAACCTTAATAGGATTAAAAGATTGGTAAGTGACGGACCTTTAAGTGACTTAAAGGTTGATGATCTACCAACTTGTGAATCTTTGATAACTCTTATTTCTACACGTTGTGTAGCCCCTTACTTTCATCTTTTATGCTTGTTTTCCGAGTAAAACCGGGTATTTAACGTTTTAAATAAGTGTTTCAGGATATTTTTCATCACAGGGGCTAAAGTGCAAAAATAGAGAAATATTGGGGCAAAAGTGTAATTTTTGAAAGTTGGTTTTGCGCCCTTGTTCTGCGTTAAGGGGCAGCAAAAATGGGCGCAGAAAGGGACCAGAACTTCATTTTTTTGTAATTCTGCGCCCTAGGGCGCAGAATAGGGCGCAAAAGCCAAGGCGGAATTTCGACGAAAGTTTCCTGCAGAATGCTCAACTTGCGGGGGCCATATCTCTCTCCTCCGATCGAACTGGGTTTCATGCTACATATGGTTGGAAAGCTTCAGAAGTCTTCTTTCCAACTATTCATCAAGAACGCGATTCCAATGTTTGTGGAGAAAGTTATGCCCGTTTCCGTAACGGTGCGCGCTGCTGGAAAGTCATCCGCAAGACCCCCCAAAAATCTGCCACTTAAGGGCATTTTCGTCTTTTCCCCTCAATTCTGACCTAAACCCTTCTCCCCACTATATATATCCCCTCTTCTCTTCAGTTCTTTCAGACCCCCTTCACTCCCTCTCTCTCTCTTCCGCCCTACTCTCTCTCTCTACCATTTTCTTCACATTCTTCACCAAATAAGGAGGATCCAAGCTCCCATGGAGGTTTTTCCTCCATGGGAGCTCCCCATACATCTCCACAACCCCATTTTACACTTCCTCCATCCATTTTAGGGCAGATTGCAAGGAATAGGAGTGGTGTTTGGACCAATTTCGAGCTAGGAAGATTTGGAGCATCTTTGGAGGACTTGTCTTCAAGGGTTTGCTCTTATTTGCTCATTTCTTTGTATTTCTTTCTTCTTTGATGTGTAACCCAGATTTGGAGAATATTGTAAACCCTACACTTGTGTAATATATGTTGTTTGTGCTTAAATTCTTGTGGGTTTTGTTTCACTCTTTGTTAATTTCTTGAATTTAGCTCTAATTGCAATATCCATGTGTGTGGAGGCCTGAAATTGATATGTGTCCATGATTGGGATTAGGAGTAGAGTAATTTAATGTAGGAGTAGTGTAATTTAACTTCCCATGATTGTTGATTGATTGATGGATGACCAAAATGCCATGTTTAGAGTAATTGGAGTGTTAGAGATTTAGCTCCAAAGAGTGGGAAAGGTTTCAGTTCAGGCATTTAGTTGCTAAATTGGCCTGGGTTCCATATTCTTGTACTTAATGGGTCTTGTTATCAAGACACTATTGCTCATCCTTGGCCGGATTGGGTAATGAATTGATTTTGGGAGAATTCCCAAATCAAGAGGATGAACCCTTAACCTATATTGAATGTCCTTAATGTATAACAACCAACTTGTTTGCACATTGTTGTTTGGTAAACTTGCTTCCCATATCTAGCCATCCTAGGGAGATTGATAAAACCGAATCCGTATCTAGAGTAAAGATAAACTGAACTCCTCTTGTGCTTGTGTAGTTATATGGTATTTCATTGCTTAATGCTTTCACTCGGTTAGCCACCTTGTGGATGATATTTAGGCTATGTGTTATATATTGCGTGGTTCACATTAACATGTCCAGCGTGATATCCTCTACATTTGACCAGACAGTGAGAGATACACTAGGCTGGCGTGTAGAGCTCGTGTGTGTGTCCCACAGTCCTTAATGAATCCAAGCATTTATGCATGGATGTAATCTCTAAGACATCGAGAGAGATTAGAGATTAATTAAGGGGACACGAGCATATAACATACGTGTTGTATGGGTATCTCGTATTCTTAATGCTTTCACTTGGTTGCCATCCCGTATTTGGTTAGCCATTGTGAATGAATTATTAGCTGTAGTATGGCTCACGCGGTTGCGCATTAAATGCCTAACGAAATAACCACTGTATATGACCAGACAGTGAGAGATACACTAGGCTGGCATACAGGGCTCTTGTGTGTGTGCCACGACACTTAATGAATTCATGTGTACTTTGTATGTGTGGATGTGATTTCTAAGACTCGAGAGAGATTAGAGATCAATTAAGGGGACACGAGCCTATGATATATTTGCACATTGAGGGACTAAGTGAGTCTAGCACTTAATTATGTGGATTGTTACGGTTGAGTCGTTTTCCTTAGTGTTACCACATTTCATGCATCTCTCCATTCCATCCTATCCATGAATATATTATTTTAGTTTATTTATTTATTTATAGCATTATTTCCACTTTTCCGCAAACGCAACACACGAGTTTTCTCGGAGTGTTGTAATAATAGCTAAAACCGGTGACGGTCGGCGGATCCTACCTCCCTGCGGAACGATACCCTCACTTGCCGCTGTGCTAGTCTCTGTGACTCGCGCGCTAGCGAGGTCGAACTTAAATGTTCATCTTTTGACCGACATTGCAACGACGTGTCGTCAATCTTGTTTGGAAGGTAAAATGACCAAAAGGACGTTCTCTGCCAAAGGTGCAAGAGCCACTGAATGTTTAGGATTGATACACACTGATGTATGTGGACCTATGAGCATTCAAGCTAGAGGTGGATATGAGTACTTCATCACCTTCACAGATGATTACTCGAGATTTGGTTATGTGTATCTCATGCGACATAAATCGGATGCTTTTGACATGTTCAAAGCATTCAAAGCTGAAGTGGAAAATCAGCTTGAGAAACACATAAAAATCTTGAGATCTGATTGTGGTGGAGAATATCTATCTGGTGAGTTTCAGCAATATCTTTTTGATAATGGGACAGTTTCTCAGTTTTCTGCACCAGGTACACCTCAACAGAATGGGGAAGCAGAAAGGAGAAATAGAACTCTTTTGGATATGGTTAGGTCTATGTTGAGTTATTCAACACTTCATATTTCTTTTTGGGGATATGCTTTACAAACTGCTATATACATTCTAAACGATGTACCATCTAAGTCTGTTCCTAAAACACTGCATGAGTTGTGGACTGGGCGCAAGCCTAGTTTACAACACTTAAGGATATTTGGTTGTCCTGCGCATGTGTTAAAAGGAAAGACAGAAAAGATGGAGTCCCGTTCGGAAACATGTATATTTGTAGGGTATCCAAAAGAAACTAAAGGATATTATTTCTATAGTCCTTCAGATGTTAAAGTATTTGTTTCGACAAATGCTAAATTTCTGGAAAATGACTATATGAATGATTTTGTGCCTAGAAGTAGAATTGTCCTGAATGAGATGTCAGGAGATACAATTCCACGAGAGGTTACACAACCAAACCCAATTGTAAGTTCCGATCCAACACAAGATCAACAACCTACCATTCCTCGTCGTAGTGGGAGGGTTAGAACACAACCTGAAAGATACATCGGTCTGGGAGAATCAGTGGAGAATCTCTAGGACGACGATGATCCCTACACGTACAAGGAAGCTATGGAGGATGTTGATAATCGCTATTGGCAAAAGGCAATGCAATCTGAGATTGAATCTATGTTCGATAACAAAGTCTGGTCCCTTGTAGACTTGCCTAAAGGGATAAAACCCATTGGATGCAAGTGGGTATACAAGAGGAAAAGAGGTATGGATGGAAAGGTGGAAACCTTTAAAGCTAGATTGGTAGCTAAAGGGTATACACAAAAAGAAGGTATCGATTATGAGGAAACCTTCTCTCCTGTGGCCATGCTTAAATCCATTAGGATACTCTTATCCATTGCAGCATCTTTAGATCTAGAGATTTGGCAAATGGACGTCAAGACAGCTTTTCTTAATGGAAGTCTTGACGAAAGCATCTACATGATGCAACCAGAGGGATTTATTGAAAAGGGCCAAATGGAAAAGGTATGCAAGTTGCAGAAATCCATATATGGATTAAAGTAAGCATCCAGATCCTGGAACATAAGGTTTGATCAAGCTGTCAAAGGTTTTGGATTTATTCAGAATCCTGACGAACCTTGTGTATACAAAAGGATTAAGGGCGACAAGTTGGTTTTCCTGATTTTTTATGTTGATGATATACTACTCATTGGAAACGATGTAGGTGTATTGACATCAGTAAAAGAATGGTTAGCAAAACAATTTGATATGAAGGACTTAGGAGAAGCAAGTTTTATTCTAGGTATCCAAGTAATAAGGGATAGAAAGAATAGAACGATTGCATTATCCCAAGCTTCATACATAGACAAGATCTTGTCTAGGTTTTCCATGCAGGATTCCAAGAAAGGTATGTCACCTTTCAGACATGGAATCAAGCTTTCTAAGGAACAAGTTCCTAAGAATGAGCATGAAAAGCAATTCATGAGTAGAGTTCCATATGCCTCGGCAGTTGGAAGTCTCATGTATGCAATGCTCTGTACTAGACCAGATATTTGTTTTGCTGTTGGCATAATTAGCAGGTTTCAATCGAAACCTGGTCCTGATCACTGGACGGCAGTCAAGCATATTTTCAAGTATCTCAAGAGAACGAGAGATAATATGCTTGTATACTCTGGAGGGGATTTGATTCCCGTTGGGTATACAAATTCTGATTTCCAATCAGATTCTGACTCCAGAAAATCCACATCAGGGGCTGTGTTTACTATTGGAGGAGGAGCAGTCATATGGAGGAGTATCAAGCAATCTTGTATTGCTGATTCCACCATGGAAGCTGAGTATGTTGCTGCATGCGAGGCTGCCAAAGAGGCTGTTTGGCTCCGCCAATTCTTGATTGACTTGGAAGTGGTTCCTAGTGCGAATAAGCAGATCACTATCTACTGTGACAACAGTGGAGCAGTGGCTAATTCGAAAGAACCAAGAAGTCACAAGAGAGGAAAACACATTGAAAGAAAATCATCTTTTAAGGGAGATTGTTCAAAGAGGTGACGTGACGTGACGATTACCAAAATCGCGTCAGCAGAAAATCTAGCGGACCCCTTCACAAAGGCTTTACCTCAGAAGAGTTTCAATGGGCATCTAGAGAACATGGGCATGAGAGATATGACACATTTGCTATAGCGCAAGTGGGAGATTGTTAGGATTATGCTCAATAGCAAGAGTGTAATATTGTAATTAACAATCTTTTTCATATTAATAAAGTGATTTCTGTTTTAACAAATCGTATAGCATTTATAGTTTAATATTATAATTGTCAAAGTAAATAATCATAAGGTCTAAAGACTATGAGAAAAGAAGAATTGTTCGTACATCTGGATATGTATGTGGTAGACACAATTCTTTAGTTAGTCTTGAATAATGTTCACAACTTAAGTTAAAGGTTGGGCACCTTTATCTTGTTAAAGTTGTAGAATTCTTTTGCTAGCATTTGAGTGGGATCAAATGAGATATGATGAGTCTAAAATCATCGGAGTGTCTTCGAGCAAAAGAATCTAGTGCACTGGGTGCATTGAACTGGATCACAATGAAAAGCTTTATCTAGAACCGTTAATAGATAATAGTCTTTTCATTATCAGGACAATCGGAGAGTCTATCTTAATCCTGAGATAAATGATGGACTTATGGTTGCAAGTGATATTATTTGAGTTATCAATGAGTACGATTATATCGCATAGTCTATCCTCGATAGTTTGGTGATATTCATTTGTTGATCGATAGAGGACTTCATTTATAGATATGGACATCGTGGCTCCATTTATTAAATGAGAGTATAATATCATCATATGGATGTTTTGAGGTAACTGGATATTAAATCTCAACGTTGAGTTTTCAATAGTGTCTATTGAAAACATGGCTTCTGGACAAGTCAAAATATCCAAGTTCAAAACGTGGTCATATGAGTAAATATGGTAACTTGGAGAGTTATAGGCGGTCTATGAACTCTTGGTGCTTACTGATATTAATCACGAGGATACACTATCTCCAATATGATTGTCTAGGGTATGAATGAGGAACATCTTCCTTTTCTATCTTTATTTAAGAGTTCAATTTTAGCTCTTTAGTGGAATGAGTTAAAATTAATGGATCGGACCTAAGTAAATCATTTGTTGATTGTGATTAGGTTGTGTCTATTGAAGCTTAAATTTAGATAGCCCGCCAAGATCCCCAATCCACACGGACTTGCATGGATCACTTGATATATTCTACCGGACCAATTTAAGGGTCCATCTAGAATTGCATTTAATATATTAAGAATATAATTTGCACATTATTTATGCAATGGGCTGCTCAATTATATTAATATATTAATGAAAGACATGTGGGCTTGTTTCTTTTAGTAAGAATGGGTCTGGCTCACATGTGGGCTTTTTATTTAAAGTCCAATGGATTAAATGAAATAAGAAAATAATATAAGGCCCAATTTTAGACAAGTGGGGCGGCAAGGTTAATATATTAGCCTATATATTATTTTGTTTCATTGTTTAATTAAATAAGAATTAATTAATTTATTAATTAATTGTTTAATTAAGAAACAAATCTTTTTCTGAACAGGAAATATATTTCCTAAAGCTATACTATTGGTGGTAGTATACTAAAAATAAAAGACTTGTTTAATAAGAAAATAAATAATTAATTTTATTTATTTAATCAAATAAGAAGTCTTTTAATTTAGTCAATTAAAAGGAATAAATTATCTATGAGTTGGATTAGGTTTTGAAGTCTATTCTTTGATGGAAATTAAGGTGCAACACAAGCCTATTTTGGCAAGTGATTTGCGGCAACCCTAGTTGGTTTTAGAGAAGGATTTTCGGCAACCCTAAAAGAGAAGAGGAAAGAAATTAGGCCACCTATATAATGCTTGCTATAGGGTTCGGCCACCAAAGAGTTTCATGAGAGACAATTTTCTTCTTCTTCTCAATTCATAGAAAGTATTTTATTCTACTAAAAACATAAAAGAGTGAATATATTATTCTTTGATGGTACACTAATTGCTTGTTCATCAATAAGCTTGTGTGTACAACATCGATTTAGGTTTACGCGAGTTTCAATTATTAGATTGAGAACTCAAAAGTGACCGGAATAATCTTAGTCTTCTTTTGATTGTTTTGTGACTAACAAAAGAAAAAGAAAAGTTTGTTTGTCCATTTTCATGTTTGCAATTCAAAGAAAAGGGAGACCACGCTCCTAGGTGATTCACGTTCGTGCTAGGATTGAAGATCTTGCGGATTACCATCGACGTAAGTCAATCGGATCACGCGACAAAAGGTATTATTCTTTTGTTGATTATATGTATGTTTAATTAATTAAAGGGTTAAGGTTCATAAAAAGGAAAAATTTTTAAAACTACTAAATCTATTTTTAGTCTCGCTTCCGCTGCGTACTACGGTATTTTTCCCTACAAATTATTGTTTACATAATCATCATCACCCAAGCTCTCACTCTCTCGTGTGTTTTGAGAAGCATACAAAAGAGTATTTTTGAGTTGATTCATTTTTAGTTTTGATGAAAACAAGACAAGAAGAGTTCTTGTTTTGAGAAACACAAATTCTTAACAAGAGAGAATGATAACAAAAGAGAAAAATTATTTTTAAGATCTAAGCCTCTAAAGAATTTTGTGAGAGTGTCTCTCAATATTTTTCTAGTTGTCTCAAGTGTTGAGTGCACAACAAGTACAGAAATTCGAGAGTCGAATTTTTCTATTCAATACCGAGACGCCCACTCGTCGGTTCTTTGGTGTTGGAGATTCGGTGTGTAAGAACTTGGTTCGAGGGAATCACGAAAATTCTATAGTGGAGGAATTTGGTTCGAGTGAATCACGGAAAGTCTACAAGAGTAACTATTTCCTTCCTTATTATTTATAGTTAAATATTAGAATCAATATAATCACAACGATCCGGCTAAAATGTTTTAGTTTTTACGAAAACTTTTAAAAACCGGGCCCGTTGCCCTTCCACTGTGCGGATACCGATTCCGGTTCCCGGAACCAACATAGGCAAGGGGATCCGTTGTCCCCATATTTGTTCATCATTTGTGCTGAAGGCTTGTCTAGTGTTATTGTAAGGATTCCCGTTGTTCTTAATTGGCTTATTTCGTGATCAAACCATAAATGGGGATACTTTGTAAGGGTAGCTTAAATGTTGTTGTTAGTGCATTAGGCCCTTTGAAGACCTCATTATTGACAAGCACCAAAGGTAATATTCTAAGTGCTTTCTTGTCTTGAAGAGATAGTTGCACACACTCACAACTCATGCATATGTTTAATCTTTGTATGTTGTGTTTCTTTTTGTTGTGTATAAATGACTATCTACATCTCTTCTTGCTTGATTTTATAATTGCATCTTGTGTTGAAAACATCATAGCATTTAGGCTTTTAGGATGCATCTTGTTTGACTTTGTATCCCTTGCATAATTGCATGTGGGATGCAATTTTTGGGGCTGTGCGCTGGTCCACCAGCGCCGCTCACCGGCGCAAATCGCCCAGTGGCGCGCCGCTGGTCGTGCGCTGGTGTGGACCAGCGCCGGCCACCAGCGCCGATCGCCCAGTATGGCGCCGCTGGACTGGCGCTGGTGGCAGCGCCTGACGTCCAGCGCTCAAGCCAAAATTGGCTTGTGCGCTGGTCATGTGCTGGTCCACCAGCGCACAGAGTAGTTTTCTGGCGAGTTTTCAAAACGACCTCACTTCACTTATGGCCTCTATATATATGCTAACTTGATTTTAGGTCATTGACAAGAGTTCTTATTCATGCTTCATACTTAGGATATTTTTCAAGAGAAGAAAAATACACAAAGAACTCATTTTTAATTACTCAAACACAATTTCATGATCATCAATCATCATCTAGCATCATCTTAGATCATCTAGATGTCATCTAGCATGGAATCTTCATCATACTTTGCTTGGTAAGCTTTTCACTAATATCTTACATATTTTGTGTTTAATTTATCTAGCAAATCTCAATTAATTACTTGATTGTTATTTTGTATGCTCTAGATACAAAATTGAGATTAGTATGATGTATGTTTGAGAAGTTGTATTGTGCTAGCATATTAGGTTTTATACTTGATATTGATTAGCTTAACTATTTGACATGTCATTTAGTTTTGATATCTAGGATTGTTCTTAATTGCATATTAATCATCTTAGATAAGCATATAGGGTTTCCCTTGCTCTATGTTGCATTTTGGATATTTTCATATATTCACTTAGGGTTGTATTCTCTTCAAGAGAAGCTAAGTCTTGTGTGTAGCAATCGGGATTAGGTTGCTTAGATCGCAAGCAAATTGGACTAGGTTCACTCATACCGGGATTAGGTAGGTGTGTGATTACTTCCGGGATTAGGTTGTAATCGTTTGCACATTTAGTGGATTCGAGGTTCGAGTGTGGCTTACTTACATAGCCCGTGGTTTTTCCCGTGAGGGTTTCCACGTAAAAATTCAAGTGTTAATTTAATTTTCGCACCATATTACACTTGCTTGTTTATATTATCTTGAGGGTAATTTCGTAATTTTGACTAACACGAAAAATTGGGTAAAAAGCGTAAAATCTATTCACCCCCCCTCTAGATAGCTTTATACACACCGTGGTATATTTAGTTTCAATTGGTATCAGAGCGGGTTCCTAGACATACATAGGTGATCCTTGCTTTATTTTGGTGTGTTTTACATTTTGTGTGATTTTTGATTATTCATACATTTGCATTTATTTCATTCATTCATAAACACTATGAGTGGAAACGGTGGAAATGGTGGTGGCCACGAAGGAGCTTCTAGCACAAGGCCTCCACTTCTTACCGGTTTGAACTATTCCCAATGGAAAGGGAAGATGGAATCCTACATATGCCAAATTCATGACCGTGCATGGATGGCGGTGAAAGACGGATATGATCTCCCTATGATGACTCCCGCGGGTGGAGGACAAGATGTTTTGAAGCCTAAGGCGCAATGGAACGCGCAAGAGTTTGAGGCTTCTAAGTGGAATAGGAAGGCGATGCATGCCATTATGTGTGCCATGGATGAGAATCAATACAAGCTTATTCAGAATACTCAAATTGCCAAAGTGGCATGGGACATCCTTCAAGTTGCACATGAGGGAACCGAGGTGGTGAAGGAGTCCAAGCTTCAAGTCCTCCAAACTCAATTTGAGTTACTTAGGATGGGAGAGGATGAATGCTTCAACGACTTCGAAATCAAATTGATGGACATAGTAAATCAAAGCCATCAACTCGGAGACCCGTATTCGGATAGGAGAGTCAAGCAAAAAATTATGAGATCTCTCCCCGATAGGTTTGAATCAAAGGTGACGGCCATAGAAGAAAATAGTGGCTACATGGATATGAAGCCAAGTGAGGTAATTGGGCGTCTCCTTGCATATGAGTCTAGGAAGGCTCCTAGCAACACTACTCCTCCTAAGAAGTCTAAAGGAATAGCTTTGAAAGCATCTAAGGATGAAAAGGAGGCAAAGCATGAATCGGATGAAGACCTTGCCTTATTTGTGAAACGGTTCAACAAGGTTATGGGGTTCAAGAAGAAGAAGGGATTTGGGTCAAGAGGACAAGATTTGAAGAAAAAGAGTTCCTTCAAGAAGTTTGAGCCTAGACAAGAGAGGACCGAAAGGAAAGGGGTTCGATGCTTTGAGTGTGGTGGGATTGGTCACTTTGCCCCCGAATGTGCGAATCACAATGAGAGGAAGAAGGGTAAAGTGATGGCCGCCACATGGAGTGGGAGTAGTGATGACTCCAATGAGGAAGATGAGTCTTCTAGTGAGGAAGAGCTCATGGCTAACTTCCTAGCTTTTGCATCTTCTCACAAGAGCAAAAGTGCTAGTGAAAAGGAAGATTTGAGTCAAGAGGAAATTGACTCTAGTGAAGAAGAAAGTGACTCCTCTTCTAGTTCCAAGAAGAAGTTTGTGGAGCAAAAGGTGCTTGCTAAATACCATGCCGAGTTCAATGATTTAGCACTTAAAAGCACAAGAAAGATTGAGAGGTTGAGAGAAGAAAACCTTGAACTTTCGGCTCACAATGACCACTTAAGTGAACAAGTGGAAAGATTGAAGAGGAGAGAGGATAAGCTAATTGAGGAGTTAGACTTGTCCAAGAAAAGTGAAGAAGGCTTGAAGAGGGAACTTATAGAAGCTAAAGGGTCCTTGACTAGGATAGATTCTAGCACCAAGAAGCTTGATCATTTACTTGGTGTTGGAAAGAGTCCAAGTGACAAGAGAGGTCTTGGGTATGAAGATGGCAAGAAAATCTCAACCTCTAACAAGACTATATTTGTCAAGAGCTTGAAGAATGAAGAAACTTCATTTGTGCAACCTCCTAAGAAAAAGTTAGAAATAGGACAAAGCTCTAATGCACAAGTGAAAATGGGGCCAAGAAGGAAAACTCAAGCTCAACCTCCTAAGGTTCCTCAAGCCAACACTCCTCCCAAATTGGCTCACAAAGGAAAGAGACCAATCATGCAACCTCAAGCTTGGAAGCAACCAAAACCGGTTCAACAACGAAGATGGATTGAACCCTCATATCCACAAAGACATGGACGTACTCAAAGGCGAGGTATGATTCCCTTTTTCATTCCTATTTGTCACTTTTGTGGTTGTGATGGTCATATTAGACCAAATTGCTTTCAATATATTAAAATGTGTAGAAAACAAAGCATGATTGAAAAGAGAAAGAATAGAGCCAAGATGCATGTTTCTAGGAATGAAAATGTTGATTTGCATGATCCTATAAATAGTAGAGCACATGTACCAAAGGCCACTAAGAAAGCTAAAATTGTTGCTAAGTGGATTAGAAAGAATGAAAATGTTTGCCATGTTGCACAAATAGCCTTGAAGGCAAATTCTTCTAATTTTTGGTACTTGGATAGTGGGTGCTCTAGGCACATGACGGGAAACAAGAGTTTCTTCGAGACTCTTGTTATGGAGGAAGGTGGAAATGTCACTTTTGGTGATGGATCCAAAAGAAATGTTATAGGGAAAGGAACCATTTCCGTTCCCGGATTACCCTCCTTATCCAATGCTTTATTTGTTGATGGCTTGAAAGCCAATTTAATTAGCATTTCACATCTTAGTGATGAAGGATATTCCGTCTTGTTCTCTAAAGATTATTGCTCTATCCTTAAACCCGATGGACAAACCTTGTTGAAGGGCATGAGATCTAGCGACAATTGTTATTGTCTTGAAGCTAGAATTGTATCTAATCATGTGTCCATGGATGAGCAAATTGAGTTGTGGCATGAAAGACTTGGCCACATGAACTTTAGGGATCTACGGACCCTTGGAAAGTTCAATTGTGTGCGTGGCCTCCCTAAGCTTGGGAAGAAAGCCAATGGTATTTGTGGACCTTGCCAACAAGGAAAGCAAACCAAAAGCATGCACAAAAAGGGTAAGTATCTCACCACCAAGGAGCCACTTGAGCTTCTCCACATGGACCTTATGGGTCCCATGCAAACCGAAAGTTTGGGTGGAAAGAGATACATTTTTGTTTGTGTTGATGATTTCTCTAGATTTACATGGACATATTTTCTTAGAGAAAAATCCGAAACTTTTGATAAGTTTAAAATGCTTTGTACTAAATTGCAAAATGAAATGAATTCTAACATTAGAAGCATTAAACGGATTAGAAGTGACCATGGGAGAGAATTTGAAAATGCCACCTTTGAAACCTTTTGTGATGGTTTAGGCATCTCCCATGAATTTTCTGCTCCTAGGACACCTCAACAAAATGGAGTTGTTGAGAGGAAGAATAGGGTCCTCCAAGAGATGGCCCGTGTGATGTTGCTTAGCAACAATGTCCCTAGGAACCTATGGGCCGAAGCCATTAACACGGCTTGCTATATAGGAAATAGAGTGTTCCTAAGGCCCGGTACTAGAAACACCTCCTATGAGTTATGGAAAGGCAAGAGGCCAAATGTTAGCTACTTCCACACTTTTGGAAGCAAATGCTACATTTTGAATGACCGTGATCAACTTGGCAAGTTTGATGCTAAGAGTGATGAGGGTATTTTTATTGGCTATGCCTTAAATAGTAGAGCCTATAGAGTTTTCAATTTAAAGACTCTAAGTGTTATGGAATCATCCAATGTCGTATTTGATGATACTAGGCTCAAGTCTAATGATCATGAGGAGGAGGTTATTTTTAGTGATGATTCTCCTTTGGAGAAGGTTGTGGTGTCGCCTAATGTTGGGACATCTAATGTCAACAATGATGGCACACAACCTATTGATAGAGTTCCTCTCTTGGACTCTAAAGAACCCGCTCCATGGGTTAGGAAACTCCATGATAAAGAAGATATCATTGGAGAGGTAAATGAGGGTGTTAGGACTAGACGCCAACTTGCTAATCTTATTAGCTATACATGTTACACCTCTCAAATTGAACCCAAAAAGGTTGAAGAAGCCTTAAATGATGAATTTTGGGTTCTTGCCATGCAAGAAGAGCTAAGCCAATTCGAAAGGAATGAGGTTTGGACTCTAGTTCCTAGGCCTAAGACCACTAATGTCATAGGCACCAAATGGATATTTAGGAACAAATCCGATGAGGATGGCAACATAGTGCGGAACAAGGCTAGACTTGTAGCACAAGGGTACTCTCAAATTGAGGGTATCGACTTTGAGGAGACTTTTGCTCCCGTTGCCCGCTTAGAGTCCATTAGGCTTCTCTTGTCCATCTCTTGTGTGCACAAGTTCAAATTGCACCAAATGGACGTCAAGAGTGCCTTCCTCAATGGCTTCTTGCAAGAGGAAGTGTTTGTTGAACAACCTAAGGGGTTTGTGGATGCACACCACCCCAATCATGTCTATCGCCTCAAGAAGGCACTTTATGGGTTGAAACAAGCACCGAGGGCTTGGTATGAGCGCCTCACTCAATTTCTTGTTGACAACAACTACACAAGAGGTAGTGTTGACAAGACACTATTCATCAAGAGAGACAATGATGAGCTTTTCATAGCTCAAATATATGTTGATGATATAGTTTTTGGCTCCACCAACAACACCAAAGTCCAACAATTTGTTGATGTCATGTCTCTTGAATTTGAGATAAGTCTTGTTGGTGAGCTTAGTTACTTCCTAGGCTTGCAAATTAGGCAAATGCATGATGGGATTTTCATAACCCAAGCCAAATATGCTAAGAACCTAGTGAAGAAGTTTGGTTTAGAGAAAGCCAAACATTGTGATACACCCATGAGTACCACTTTGAAGCTAAGCAAGGATGCTAGTGGTAAAAGTGTGGAACAAACTCTATATCGTGGCATGATAGGTAGCTTGCTTTATTTGACCGCAAGTAGGCCCGATATATCTTTTAGTGTGGGTGTGTGTGCTAGGTACCAAGCGGATCCTAAGGAGTCCCACCTCTCTTCCGTGAAGAGGATCATTCGCTATGTGAATGAGACATCCAACTATGGGATTTGGTACTCTTTTGACACTAATGCTAGTCTAGTTGGCTTTAGTGATGTGGATTGGGCAGGAAATTGTGATGATAGGAAGAGCACATCGGGCGGTTGCTTCTTTCTAGGCAACAACTTGGTGTCTTGGTTTTGCAAGAAGCAAAACTCGATTTCCTTGTCCACGGCCGAGGCCGAGTACATAGCCGCGGGGAGTGGATGCACACAACTCCTATGGATGAAACAAATGCTTGTAGACTACGGATTCAACCAAGGTACTCTCACTCTCTTTTGTGATAACATGAGTGCTATTAATATTTCCAAGAATCCGGTTCAACATTCTAGAACTAAGCATATTGACATCCGCCATCACTTCATTAGAGAGCTTGTTGAAAATAAATGCATAGTACTTGAACATGTAGGTACTAATGATCAACTTGCGGACTTATTTACTAAACCCTTAGATGCTACTCGATTTAAAACTCTTAGTAGATCTATTGGGATATGTCTTGTGGAGTGATGTTCTATGATTGACCCCATATGGGGAACTCAAGCAAAGAGAGCTATTTTGCATTCATGTAACTTGCAAAAATTTGAAATAACTTATGCCTCTTCTTTTGATTGCTTGAGTAAGCTTGGTTGTACATATGTATATATGCTTTCAAATTCTATAAGTGTGAACCTTGCTTGTCTACAATCCATGTCATATTTATGTTCAAACATGCATTTTTGGACTAGGAGATTTACATAGGAAGTATGATGTGAATGACCTATAGTTATCTCCATGACATGATGTTTCTTAAATAACATGCTAATGCTAAATGAAAGAGCATGAAATTCATACAACATGCTCACATGAAAAGCATGAATTGATGATTGCATATTCTTAAAAATGCAAAACTTGTGTGAAAGCTAATGAGACTCAAAATGAATAAAGGATCTTGTATCCGTTCAAAGGAATTACATTCCAAATGTCTCTCTTTCTTTATTAGTTGAACATGGTTACTATCATACGGATTTCTTATCCGGAAAAATCAAATAGGGTGCAAAGTCGCTCATGCCATGTTTCGCTTATAAAGTTGGATATAGTTACTCTTAAATTAAAATCAATAATCTCTATATCCTTGCTTTTTCCATGACATTGGTGAAATTGGTTTGAATTCGAATTAGAAACCTTTGTCATTTGCTTTGCCAAATACCATTGTATTTTGGACTTGAATGCTATATGTCTTGTATGCAAAGCATGTTGGATTCACACATTTTCTCAAATAAATCTCCTTGTTTCTCTCAAATTAATTGAAGTGCATAACGTGACTTATATGTATATGCATATCTTGCATGCTTCTATCTCTCGTTGCTATGAGTGACCCGGTTGGGGACTACTCCTTTGCCTATATCATGACAAAAAGGGGGAGTAGGATATTGTAAGGGGAGTTGCAAAATAGAGAAGCTATTGTGCACTTTGGGGAGATAAAACATTGAGGGGGAGTAACCCTTTGAGGGGGAGCATTGCATTTATCATACATTGCATACATTTGCTAATGTTGTTCCTAAATTCTAAAAATGCAAATGCTTGGTATTATTCTCACATGATTAATCTCACACTTTACTTGAATTGGATTGTTAGAAACTCTTTTCAGGGATTGATTATTCTACAAGAGGATTGAAGTCTTCAAGTTACATTCTCTTATCTCTTTGTAATGTAGAATATCATTGTAATCCCGTAGTTTCTATTTCTTTTGTGAGGATTTAATGTGAGTGATGGTTTTGTCACGAAATAGCCAAAGGGGGAGATTGTAAGGATTCCCGTTGTTCTTAATTGGCTTATTTCGTGATCAAACCATAAATGGGGATACTTTGTAAGGGTAGCTTAAATGTTGTTGTTAGTGCATTAGGCCCTTTGAAGACCTCATTATTGACAAGCACCAAAGGTAATATTCTAAGTGCTTTCTTGTCTTGAAGAGATAGTTGCACACACTCACAACTCATGCATATGTTTAATCTTTGTATGTTGTGTTTCTTTTTGTTGTGTATAAATGACTATCTACATCTCTTCTTGCTTGATTTTATAATTGCATCTTGTGTTGAAAACATCATAGCATTTAGGCTTTTAGGATGCATCTTGTTTGACTTTGTATCCCTTGCATAATTGCATGTGGGATGCAATTTTTGGGGCTGTGCGCTGGTCCACCAGCGCCGGTCGACCAGCGCCGCTCACCGGCGCAAATCGCCCAGTGGCGCGCCGCTGGTCGTGCGCTGGTGTGGACCAGCGCCGGCCACCAGCGCCGATCGCCCAGTATGGCGCCGCTGGACTGGCGCTGGTGGCAGCGCCTGACGTCCAGCGCTCAAGCCAAAATTGGCTTGTGCGCTGGTCATGCGCTGGTCCACCAGCGCAGGTCCACCAGCGCACAGAGTAGTTTTCTGGCGAGTTTTCAAAACGACCTCACTTCACTTATGGCCTCTATATATATGCTAACTTGATTTTAGGTCATTGACAAGAGTTCTTATTCATGCTTCATACTTAGGATATTTTTCAAGAGAAGAAAAATACACAAAGAACTCATTTTTAATTACTCAAACACAATTTCATGATCATCAATCATCATCTAGCATCATCTTAGATCATCTAGATGTCATCTAGCATGGAATCTTCATCATACTTTGCTTGGTAAGCTTTTCACTAATATCTTACATATTTTGTGTTTAATTTATCTAGCAAATCTCAATTAATTACTTGATTGTTATTTTGTATGCTCTAGATACAAAATTGAGATTAGTATGATGTATGTTTGAGAAGTTGTATTGTGCTAGCATATTAGGTTTTATACTTGATATTGATTAGCTTAACTATTTGACATGTCATTTAGTTTTGATATCTAGGATTGTTCTTAATTGCATATTAATCATCTTAGATAAGCATATAGGGTTTCCCTTGCTCTATGTTGCATTTTGGATATTTTCATATATTCACTTAGGGTTGTATTCTCTTCAAGAGAAGCTAAGTCTTGTGTGTAGCAATCGGGATTAGGTTGCTTAGATCGCAAGCAAATTGGACTAGGTTCACTCATACCGGGATTAGGTAGGTGTGTGATTACTTCCGGGATTAGGTTGTAATCGTTTGCACATTTAGTGGATTCGAGGTTCGAGTGTGGCTTACTTACATAGCCCGTGGTTTTTCCCGTGAGGGTTTCCACGTAAAAATTCAAGTGTTAATTTAATTTCCGCACCATATTACACTTGCTTGTTTATATTATCTTGAGGGTAATTTCGTAATTTTGACTAACACGAAAAATTGGGTAAAAAGCGTAAAATCTATTCACCCCCCCTCTAGATAGCTTTATACACACCGTGGTATATTTAGTTTCAGTTATAAATGCAGCGGTTAGTGATGGAGTTGTCTCTGGTTTCCAATGTAACAGAGCTAGCCCGATCGTTTCTCACCTTCTGTTCTCAGATGATAGCCTGCTAGTCTCTAATGCTACCAGTGACAACTGCACCATTATTCGGAAGTTGTTGGACGACTATGCGGGAGCTTCTGGTCAACTAATTAACTTTGAAAAATCTGCTCTTTGTGTGAGTAACTATGTGGGAAAAGTCGAAGGCTCTCGGCTGCCTAGTATTGTTAAGGTCCAATGGGTGAAGTGCCATGAGAGGTAGTTGGGCCTCCCTTGTTTTACCAGCAGGAACAAAAAAAAAAAAAACTCTTTATGGATATTAAAGAAAGGGTCTGGGATAAAATGAATGGGTGGAAGTTGATTTTTTTTTTTTTTTTTTTCTGTGGACGGTAAGGAGGTACTCTTGAAGACTGTTATTTAGTCAATCCCAACATACATTATGAGCCTTTTTCGATTCCCACATGGCTTAATTTCTAATATCCACAAAATGTGTGGTCGGTTTTGGTGGGGTAGTACGGAGGAGTCTTGCAAAATCCATTGGTGCTCATGGGATATCGCCTGTGTGTGAGTAAATAGAAGGGTGGTATAAGGTTCCGGGATCTCTCGGTTTTTAATAGAGCTCTCCTCGCTAAGCAATGCTGGCGGTTGGTGTCAAATCCAAATTCCTTGGTGGCTAGAGTTCTGAAGAACTGTTATTTTCCTGCCTCTGCTTTCTTGAATGCAAAAGATAGTTGCTCGGGGATCTCTGATTTGGAAGAATTTTTTATGGGGTTGCGATATTCTCGTTGCTGGTTCGCGTTAGAGAATTGGCACTGGTTCTTCAAATTACATTTATGATGACAAATGGATCCTTAGGCCGTCTTCTATCAAAATATTCTCTTTCCGTGCTTTTGGCGAGCTCACCACTGTGAGGGCTTTGTTGTTACCTTCTGAGGGGTGGAATGTTCTGTTAATTAAGTCATCTTTCCTCCCGGATGATGTTGATGCTATCCTCAGCCTACCTGTCAGCTCCTCTCGTATCCTGGATTCCCTCATTTGTCATTTTGATAAGAATATGGTATATACAATGTAAAGCAGGTACAAGGTTGGCATGGCTCTAGGTTGTCAAACTAGTTCGACAGGTATTTTAGGGGTGAAATGGTGGTGGAAGTACTTTTGGCATATGAAAATCCCTGCGAAAATTAGGATTTTTATTTGAAAAGCTTGTCACAATTGGCTCAAAACTTTGGCCAATCTTGCCAAATGTGGGGTGTCGACAAAGACCTGTTGTAGTGTGTGTTCCAAGAAGCCGAAGACGACAATCCATGCTCTATGGGGTTATGTGGGTTTAAAGGTTTTTTTTATGAATCTTGCTACCTTTTCTCAGAGCTTAAATGGAATAATAATTTCCAATTCCAGGACATCCTTTGTTATTGCTCTCATGTTCTGTACAAAGCTGAAATGGAGCTTTTGTGTGTTATTTCTGGCGCATTTGGTGGAGAAGAAACCAAATCATTCACAATATGAGTGTTAGGTGTGATGAGAACATTATAGGTTGGTCTTCCAATTTCATTGATGAATTTCGGGCTACTTGTGATCATGTCTCTCCTCATCCAAAAGCTCGGGGTAACCAAAGTGTGGATGCTTGTTTTTCTAATGTTTTTCTAATCAAATCCTACATAGAAATGTTCTCTTAAATTAAAGGGTGAAATTCATTTTAGTCCCTCTAGTTTGACCTATTAACCAAATTGGTCCCTCGGTTTTCAGTATTATGTTAACAGGTCCTTCCAGTTCTTAAAAATCTATATTTTGGTCCCTGCCGTCCAATTCCGTTAGGGTTTGTAAAGATTCCGTCCAAGTTTAGAGGGTAAAATTGTAAACTTACCTGATGAGCTTATATAAACTATTTTTAAGAAGGGTAATTATGTAATTTGATTTATAAATAAAACAATTAAAAAAACGTGGAAATTCAAATAAAAAAAGTCTCCAAATTGAATCAAAAATTGACCACAAAATAATTAGAAAAAAAAAAAAATTATGTTACCAGATGGAGATCTGGTAACACCATAACTCTAACACTAGAAGTCCAGAACTCTCATGCTTCTCCAATGGAGATTCCAACCAAACACCAACAAAATCAAATCCTAACTCTCTCTCTCCTAAAAACAAAATCAAACCTATTCCCACCAAAATCAAACCCTAACTCTCTCTCTCTCTCTCTTCAAATTAAAAATTTAAATCAAACTACACAAAATCAAATCATAATTCCCTCTCTCTTCTCTTTATCTTTCCCACAAACAAAATCAAACCCAAAACATCAAACTTGTTCCACGCCAAAATCAAACCATAACTCTCTCTCTCTCTCTCTCTCTCTCTCTCTCTCTCTCTCTTTGTGAACCCGCCGAATCACGCCTCGCCTCGCCTCGCCTCCCGTGCTGCAGTGATCACTGACCTCCACCGTCACCGCTAGTAAGATGAAGAAGGCCCTCAGTTTGAAGTCTCCGAGTTCGAAGAACAACCCCAGGTTGGGTCAGGGTTCATTGGTTCAAGCTTTGGAAACTCAAAGAAGGCACTCACAGTTGGTGAGTTAAGCTTTCGTATACTTTTATGTTTAATTGGGGTTGATCTGGTTTAATTATCTGTTGATTAAGGTTTGCCATGCGAGATGAAGTGATAAGATTTTTCCAGATCTAGAGAAATCTCAACATTTATTTTTTTCCTTTTAAAAAAATTAATATATAAGGATCGAGAAAGAAAAGAAAGAATGGTGTGGGTGGTGTTTGGGCCGTGGCGGCGACGGCTAGGGGGTTAGGGTTTGGTGAGTTGTGGTGTGTTGAAGATGAAGGAGATGAAGACGAGGAAGAAGAAGAAGAAGAAGAGAGAGAGGCGGGAGATATAGAGAGAAAGAATGGAGATTAGGGTTTTTTTTATAAATATTTTTAATTATTTATTTTATTTTTAAATTGTTTTTAATTTTTATTATTTAATTTAATTATATTATAGAAGGCCATTTTGGTCATTTAATTCATTCAACAGTTATCAGGGGCAGCAGGGTCATTTGACCCTCTAACCCTGTCAAATCTAACTTTTCTAACGAAAATCTAATAGAAGGATTAAATGAGATAATTCTCAAAACCGGGGGATCACTTTGGCTATTAGGTCAAACTAGAGGGACTAAAATGAATTTCACCCTAAATTAAAGAAGCCAAACCATGGGCAAAGGCGGCGGTCATAAACTCATACAATAAGCGCCATGTCAGCAATTTGTCGTTAAGCACAAAGCACGGCCCAGCGCATGGTAGAGTGACACGCCAGTGGCTTCCATTAAACATTGGATAAGAATGTCCAATCTTCGGAATAAACAAATCATGAATCCGGATAAGCATCGCGGAATAGTTCGTCAACACCTTTTGACCAGATATCTCTATCACCAATCATGCGACCCCCTCTCATCACTACCCTCCACGTGGCTGAATCCCACCTGTTAACCTCAAAACATGTGGATTCAATGTTTCAGATCAGACGTGGCACATCAGGGATGGTGATATGTGTACTACACACGATATTCAAAGCAAACCTTTCTTTTTGTGTTTTTTAAAAAGAGACACTTGCTTGTAAAATTTGGAGTTATATAGAAAATTAGAAACAGAGGAGAGAAGAGAGAAGAGAGAAGAGAGGAGAGAGAGTGAAGATGGCGAGTATTCAATTAGAGAGAGAAGGTAGTAGTAGTCCAAGGCAACAAGAGAGTCCGAGGAGTCCAGAGGCACAGGTTGGTATGAAAGTGGAGGATCTGTGGGACGTATTGGAGCCACAGCTGAGTCCTACTGAGAAACTCAACGCTTGCTTTGAAAGCATACATGTCTCTGCTTTTCCTCCTGCTCCTTCCTCTCAAGGTATTTTTTATTTATTTATTTGTGATCATACATATATAAATATACATGAATATATTTCTTTTTGCGTCTGATCAGTTGATTAATTATCAGAGTTAATTTGTTGTTAATATTGAACAGTGAATGCTGAATTATGTTTAAATATATAGAACCTGGATTGCTGCTTGCTAGAGAAAAATTGGATATTTATTTACATGCCTTGATCAATAATTTCTGATGGAATTAAATATTCTTGGCGGTGGTTGGGTACAATAATTGATTGAATTTCATTTTCAAATCCTGTTTTATTGGTGGCTGGACTTGATAGCTGAAGAAAATTGGTATGGAAAACAAATAAAAAGAAGAAAATATATTCAATTTTATATGCAAATTCATTTGAGAAAAGGCTGAATTGTATTGTATCAGCTGAGAGACAAGATTCCTGGGGCAAATTTATTAATGATTTCTTATTGGAAATGGTTTTTTTTTTTTTTAGGTAAATATGAAGCTACTGCATTACGTATTAGTATCCTGATTAGGCATTTTTTGCTATGATTCGCGTAATGGAAATTATACTGTTGCTCTCTTTTACATATTCTTATTCTTTGTATAATTGGTATTGGCTCAATAATTATAGATTATTATATGCAGTTATTGAGATAAAATCAGATACAAGTCTAGCTGAAGCTGTTCAAATACTGGCCCAACACAGAATTCTTAGTGCACCTGTTGTGGATGTTGATGCACCTGAGGATGCCTCTTGGATTGACAGATACATTGGCATTGTTGAGTTTGCAGGAATTGCTGTTTGGATTTTGCATCAGGTCAGCATAGCAGTCGATTTTTCTCATTGAAAATTCAAGTAGGTTTGATATCTTGTGTTCTACTTTGTTGGTGAGATTTTTGTAGCATTAGTGATATTTACCATGAAATGGTGCTAAAAGAGAGCAAACATTGATCCTTAATTTTTCCGTAATTTTGGAGTGCCACTTAATTGAATCAGAATTACTTGATGGATTATTCACATGTCTTATTTTGGTTTTCAGAGCAACTGTTTGGAAGGTAATGTTCAAAGATGGTTTTAGGCCTAATATTGGTCACATTTTATTCTTGAAATCCCAGTCATGTAAGAAATTTGAAATGTTTAAGACTGCTAATTAAACCCAAAACAGGAGGGGGTAAAGGAGGGAGACAGTAGATATGAGAATTTTTTTTAAATGTTTGTCTTAAAATTTATACTTGTTTGTGGAATTTATACTTTTGATTCAACTGACATTGCAGAGTGACTCAATGTATGTCTTAAATATGGGGGAATTTTAAATGTTAAAAAAAAAAAAAAATGTTATTCTTTGGCTCGGTGTTTTCCTGACTTGGTGAGTAATTTTGTAAACAAAACTTTTTGTATTCTCAACAGTCGGAACCTCCTTCTCCAAGGAGTCCATCCTATGGTAAAGCTATTGATGCAGCAATTAATGGCATCACGAAGGCTGCTGGACTTGGGAACTTAGGCCCTGAAGATGCTGCAATGACTTCTGGAAACTTTTTTGAAGCATTGACCACTTCTGACTTCTATAAGAATACCAAGGTTGTGTATTTCTGACTTTAACAACCTTTCAACATTTATTTTTCTCACAAAAATCTGTCTAATGTACTAAATTCTGAGCATACAGGTTCGAGATATCTCAGGGTCATTCCGCTGGGCCCCATTCCTTGCTTTGCAAAAGTCCAACTCCTTCTTGACTATGCTCTTGTTGCTTTCAAATTACAAAATGAAGAGCATTCCTGTGGTTGATTTGGGTGAAGGAACAATTGACAACATCATCACCCAGTCCTCTGTAATTCACATGTTAGCAGAATGTTCTGGACTCCAATGGTTTGAGAGCTGGGGAACCAAGAAACTCTCTGAAATCGGTCTTCCCTCGATGTCTCCCAATCAAATTATTAAGGTATGTATGGCAATCTCAATTCAAAGTTATCCTTGAACTTTGAATTTAAATTATTGAAAGTGATTACTTTAAGCTATGAATTTATCTTACTGAATTATTAAAGATCTTAACCTGATATGCCCACAATTTCCAAAGATTTGTCCTGCATATTCCTCTTTATGTCTGCAAATAAGCTCTCATGACAGAAAATGTTATCTTTGCTCAATAAACTAGAGAATATCTTCTATTAACCTGGAAGTGAGTCTTCTTGATTTTGTCTATGCACTTTCTAGTTGTTAGTTGTTCCCAGTCAGGAACCAATGTTTCCCTAAAAGATCATGTTATAAGCAAAAGGGAATCTTCTTTAGCCATTAACATGTTGATTATAATTTTCAACGCTTCCTTTTTCTGTTTTAGGTGTATGAGGATGAACCTGTGCTCCAGGCATTTAAAGTGATGAGGCGAAAGAGGATCGGAGGCATACCTGTTGTTGATAGTGGTGGTAGTAAGGCAGTTGGTAATATAAGCCTAAGAGATGTTCAGTTCCTCTTAACTGCACCAGAGATCTACCATGATTACAGGTCTGTGGCTGAATTATTTCCCAGCATTGCATGTAGTTTCTTGTTAAGGTTGTCCCTAGTTTAATCGCTGAACTTTCTAATACAAGTTTTATGTGATTGCATAGATCTATAACAGCAAAGAATTTCCTAACAGCAGTTAGAAACTACTTGGAGAAGCATCATGAGGATTCACCATTGATAAGTGGCATGGTTACATGCAAAAGAGACCACACAATTAAGGAATTGATTCAACTACTTGATACTAAAAAGATACATCGAATTTATGTTGTGGATGACAATGGGAATTTGGAAGGGGTGATCACATTGAGAGACATCATCTCAAGGCTAGTACATGAACCCCGCGGCTATTTTGGTGATTTCTTCGATGGTGTTCTGCCACTACCCGCAAACAGCAGGGTTTAAGGGTAACAAAGAGTTTTCATGATATTGATAGTTAACCTTTTTTTTTTTTTTTTTCCGCTAATGATTCTCCACTTGTGTCTTTTGGTGATGTATCGAGACTGGTTGGTTATAGTGTTTGTAAACATAGAGGATGTCCATGTAATTAGGAATTCTTCTGTTAAATTCTGTGTATGTTGCTTCATCCACGAACTCCAAGCGAGCCCCGCTGTGTCGAATAGTCTAATAATTGGAGTGCTTCATTTAATTTCCCTTCTAATACGAACAGTTAGTTCTTACCTGAGGATAAATAAAAATCTGCATTCAGTGCTTTTGTGCATCATCTCTTCTTAATGCTTGTTCCTAGGGATGGTAATGGATCGGATTGGAGATGGATACACCAATATCCATCCCCATATCCCGTTTGAGATATATATATCCATTCCCGTATCCATCCCTATTTCTAAGTGAGCGGGACGGATTCGGATAATCCTCGAATTGAGGTAGAGATATCCATCCCCGCTTCGTTTATGTCCATATCCGATAAACAAAAACGTAAATTTTTATAGTTTACAAGAGAAAAATGTAATTAATATGTGTAATGATACATTTTATCCTATTTAAAGGGAGAAATAAATATATTCAATAAAGTTCAAATAAAAAAATTAATAATAACTTATATACGGTAATTAGAATTAATAATTACATAATAATTTTTTTATATTTTTAAAATATTAAAATCTATAATGGATCCGGATGAGGATGAATATCCATAGACGATATCCATCTCTATACCTGAAAATAAAATGGATATTATTATGATATTCATATCCGCTCCATCATCGAAATAGTAGTATTCACCCTTATTTTAAATGGAATGAATTCTTATGGATATCCGTACCCGTGGATAATTTTGTCATCCCTATTTGTTCATAATATTCAATCCCGATTAAACAGTTCCAAATGCAGCCTCTCATAGATGGTGTACTTGGGGGACAAGAAAGGCCTATCAATTTTTTACCCATAAAGTTGTAAACTAAACAATATTTCTTCTTAACATGTTTGTGTAGTTAGCTTTAACCGAGGCTTATTTGGTTTGGGATTCCGTTTGATTTTGTAGTGTTACATAATTGTTTATTATTTCTTATAAACCGTTTTATAAGGTTACAAAATAGGATCCAACACGATTTTTTATTAAAAAAAAATACTTGCATTTGAAAGTTGTTATAGCTTTAACTTTATTAATTTATCAATTTCAAGATATATTTTTTTTATTAATTTATCATCTTAATCAAAGCTTATTTTTATTTTTTGTTATATACTTATTCACCAAATTCACTTTTAAAGATTTGAACCTACATGAGTACATGACAAATTGTATAGTTGGTCATTAATAACAAAGCCTCTGCATAACCATCCAATTACAAACCTATTGACTATTCGTCTATTCGATAACAAATTTATATGCACTATGCATCAAAACCACATATTGGACCCACATAACATATAATATACATCAAAATCATAACCATCGGAAATTTTTATAAATATCTATAATTTGTAACAATCTTTCAACATCAGTTGATTTGATAAGTTTGGATGGGATAAGGTGTAAATCTAAACCCACAGTGACTATGGGGATGAAGATGAATTTTATACTACGCATTTGAACCCGCTCTGCATAATATTTTATTGTCGTATATTCATTGTTTGTCTTGGTTAGAATTTTATACTCCGCATAATATTTTATTATCGTATATTCATTGTTTGTCTCATTAGATTAATGGTTCTTTAACATGGTTGTTCTATTGTGATTTTATTTATTTTTTAATTTTTAATTTTTTAATTTCTGTTGTTTGTTATATAGAATTTAGTGCAATTAGGTACATATTTTTATTTTAGGATTTGAGCCGCTGACCTGGAGTCATTTATCTAAACCCTAAACTCATTCATCTACCAACTGAGTTACGTCCCTATTGGCTGCAATTAGGTGCGTATATTTTGTTTTAAACATGAAGTTTCATAATATCTATGTAATTATTATGATGAATCAAACCTTCCAGTAATTATTGCAATTAGGATCAATTGTGGGACCAAGTGGGTCATTAAGAAGATGCTTCCAATAGAAAATTCTCTGATTATCATGAACCGATGGAATCAGCAATATAGTTTTCGAACCTGTCTAACTGCATCCGTATTAGGCGTGTTAGGTATCCAAAATTTGTCCACATTAACCAACCATATATTAAGTTTTAGATTTGATTTCCAATTTTCCATCACATAATTGTGATTTGTGAGAGAGCTTTGCTAAATTCACCGATGCTTACTTAACATCTGTGACAACCAAATTTTGTTCGGTCCAGATGGATAGACCAGTAATCCCTTAATGTTTGTAGTTACTAGTTACAAGTGCAACCAGTGTGGTGTGCCTATTCAGGTCCCTTACATGCCTCGGTGATCACTTGTGAACTGTTGAGTGATATATCCGATCATTAAAAATAAGACGTGTGATAAGAAAATCTTATGTGACAGTCATATATTCTATCATGAGTTCATTTTTGTGAGTATTACCTCCCCTCCATATATTGATATGTGTCCATTTATTAATTAAGAGTTAATAAAATTAACTTTCACAAAATAAACAGATAAATTAATAATTAATAAATAGACACGTAGCGGGTGAGCTTGCAAAAATGAACTCTTCTATCGTTGCGAAGACTTTTATCATGGTTATCGTTATCCATGAATGGACTAAAGAGCTAATAGCTTTGTCTGAATTAGCATCTTAAAAAGGACGGTTAAAGCACATCGCGAAACTCAGATAAGATTCTTGATTTTCAACAACCAGACATGCCACGTTTTTTGTTTATTCTTTGTCTATAAATATTAAATTATCATGTGGGTTTGTGCTCCAATTGCATGGGAACACCTACCCCAATCCATCAGTCAAGTCTTTTCGTTTCTTTTTCAATTTTGATAACTAATAAATACAGTTCATTTCCCGGGATTCCGGGAATGTCTCTCGCCGATACAAGTCGCAAGCAGAAAACCGAAAAAGTTGCAAACCTGCCTAGGAAATTGTCCTAATTTACTAACCCAAACTCACCACCGGATCAGCAGCTACAATTTAAGACTTGAACACACCAGAATTTTACATTTGCCCCGTGTAACATTGAAATTCCACAAACAAAAATACATGCCACATCTTGACTGATTTATGCTTAGTACTAGTTTATTACATACGATTTGAGACCAATGTCAGGTGACAAACACCAATAACATATTCTGATGCTATCACAGTTTTATCACTTCGCCGTACTTTGAAACCAATGTCAGGTGACAAACAACAATAACAAAGCTAAAGTATAATACAAATGCATCTGAGGATTCTGAGCTACATGCCTTGCTATATGACTATTTCAATCATAGAAACAAACTAAACTTTCACACGAGATTCCTAGAAAGGAGAAAATAAAGGAAGATCTCCCATAATAATCAAAGACAGCAATGGGTCAATGAGAAAGCATGAAAAATATACCAACGGAATCAATCTTTGCATTTCCAATCCTTAGCTTGCCTTTAACTAAAATGACATGCCTTGAAAGTTTCATTAAAATTCCTTCCAAGTGTTTCCAAGTGGAAAAATAAAGAATTTCAAGTCGTTGGTAGCAGCAGCTAATTAAACAGTACCTTCACAATTCTCATAACTCATAATGGATAAAACCTTACAGAGGACAGTAGCATAAATTAGGAGAAAAAAAGAAGAAGCTAATTCCTACAAGAACTGCATCTTTGAACGTGATTCATTTCGAAACCTATAAAACCCTAAAAGAATTCTTAATCTATAGACACTAAATCTCGTAATATTTGTACCTTACTGAATTTAAAATTCTGACTAGTTCATGACAAAGTTACAACACCTTTATCTTTTATCTGTTCATGCAGTAACTCTATGAACTTCCTAATTTATTGCCCTCTAAAAAGTCTTCTTAAAATTGACAAAGCTCTTAGTAAAAATCTAATGATACCAGTGAATAAACAAGCATGACGACTATGCAAACTTCAAATTTAGCATATATGGTGACTTCTGAACATGTGAAATTAACAAAATAACTGATGTCTAACTTCAAAGTTTCCACAACTAATTCCACATCTGACTCGAGACAATTATAAGTTATAATGTAAGATTACTTTACACGGCCACAAGTCTCACATCAACAGAGCAAGGAATTTGGGATGCGGCAACTTCCTAAAATCAAGACACATGGTTCCAAACACTAAACACATACATTCATCTTAGCTGCAGATATGTAACTAGCGAAGAAGGATAATATAGCGATCACTCCATTTACTTATTGGAAGAAGAGACTTGTGCACACATTAATTTTCATAAAAGTTAACTTGATAAAGGTTATTCTAGTGAGACGTGACAAACATTGTCAGACAAAACTCTCAAATTGCCAAGAATCAGCATGCTAAACATTGATAGAGACAATTACATATTAGAGCAATAGAGCCATCTTAATTAGGTGAGTTTTTGACGATATATTTTCACAAACTCCACAAGCTACATTATTATTTTGACATGTGATTTCTGCCAGTAACGAATTTAACCTAGAATCAAGTGCCAAAGACTAAAAGTTAGATCCACCAACTCCAATTATTACATAAATTGAACTCAAACGACTTAAAAATGTAACTGCATATCATGGTCAATCCTTAAATGTATGGAATACAACATTTCCTAGTTTCAACCCTCAAACATAGTTAAACAGGATATCTATTTCATTCGATGTTACAAAAGAAAATTAATCAAATCTTATCATAGCAAATTGCATGGGGTTGCATTTTGCAAGTAACATGCCCATCCATTCACGCCTAACTTCCCCCAACTATCTAGACACTTGCATGAAAACAATGGAAAAAAAGAATGCCCCATAACATACTTCGAGGGTGATTCATGAAAATAAGATACACGAACCATGAGCGAATCCGAAAATAAAAAAACTACAGTCTATAGCACATGTACAAAACTTAATACAGTATATAGATTGTGCAAGGTTAACTTTCACAAAAAAAGAAAAAAAACCTGTGTTTAAGAACTTAACACCGACATAAAAAAACATATATCGAGATACATTAACAGGTAGACTCTGCTCCAACAAGACCTAGATTGGAGCAGGGGGCATACCTGTTACAAGAGCCCTGAATCCTATGTACTCTTTCTTCTCGGATGGTGAAGAACACCAGGTGATCCTTCGAACAAATCCAATACATAACTCTCTAAATCCTCTGGTGTGTATTTTATATATTTCCCAGCATGCCTTCCACTCTCTAGCTGACTCCTAAACCTTCCATTAAATGAGCGGTAAGCCGGAATCACTTTCTCAGATATAGAAATTCTAAGCTCTTCGCGAAGTTGAGGATCTGGAACTTTCCACGCAGTCTGAATTCTATAAATCTCTTCAAAACACAAATTAAAGCTCTTAAATCTCTCCTTCAAGGCCACCTTAGAGGCATTATTGGAACCACTACCGATTCCTTCATCCTTCAAACAAGCCAAGGCCCTGCTCCAAGTAGCCCTAAGATAACTTGTAGCATACTGGCGTACCTGGCCACGCCTCTTGCGAACCCAATTATCTCCCAAAAGATTCCGAATCTCAGAATCCTTCACCTTCTGTACTATGTACAGAATATTATTCATTAAAAATATATACTGCATTGCAACATCATCATACAGTCTCGCTTTCTCTTCAATATTGGATTCCAAAGTAGTTAACAAGAACAACAATCTACGCGCAATCGGAGACATCTCATCCAAATTATCTCCCTGCAAACCATTTGCTTCAATTTCATCATTTTCTAATAGACGGTTCAGAGTCTGACTATAATCTACAAGCAATTTAACATAATTCATCACATATCGAGTAAGGGGATGAATCTCCCCACCCTGCATAGCCTTCTTCGAAGTTTCACTCTGCACCGCATTCTCAAACTCTGCAAAAGTCCCTTTGGCAGCCCCTCCCAGTGCATTCAACACTCCATTAACCTCACCACAAACAAACTCATCAGTGACCATGGCCTGCAAATCCGGCAAAACATCAGCCAGAGCATCATACATATCCAAAATCCTAAACAACTTCTCCGACGACCTTTTACCAATAGCCACAGCCTCTGCGAAAATCAACATCTGCGTCACACACCCTTTGACAGTTTCATTAAAACATACCTCCCCAATCGAATCAGACTCGCCAAAGATACTATCACAATGCCTCTTTTCACCACTCAAAAGGACTCTGATCACGATTTTAATGGCTTGTATCCATTTTTTCATCTTCTCATCCAAAGAACTCCACTCAATTCTCTGCACTTCTTCGATACTCAGCTTCTCAACACCAAGAATAACCAAACACTCATCCAAAGCATCGCGCCTGATGTTACTATAAACCTGAACACACTCTTTCTCGTAACCAGACCTAATCATTCTCTCAGCAATCTCTCTCAATTCGTCAACAGCTCCGACCTCAATCAAATCCACACACAAGTCATCACCCAAACTGGCTCCCCTCTCGTGAAACCTCACACTACTCCCATCACCCACCTCTCCAAAAGTCTCGAACTCGTCGCTGATTTCCCCATCGTTCGCAGCAAAAGACAGCGAAACCCTCCGGATCGATCCGTACATGCGGTCCGCATCGAGCGGAATCGTATTACGGATCAAAGTATGCCTAAACTCGTCCTCCAAACGCGACATCGCCAGCTGGATCGCGCTCTCGGCTCGGTCCATGATCTCGTTATCGCTTCTGATAGACAAGTCGTCAACCAGTTGCAGAATCTCGTCAACGGCTTCGAGGTATTCGGCGACTTGGTCCGGTGAATCTTCCCAGTTGGAGTTAGAGTCCGAGCGGAGTATGATCTTCTCGGCTGATTCAAAGCGGTTGGAGCCACTGGAATCGCCGTTGATCAAATCGCCGATGTTGGAGAGACGATTATCGAAGCTGGAGAAGATCAACAGCATGTCTTCACGCACTTCTTTTGGGGTGTTGAGACTCTTCACGATCTGCTGAGCCGTAGCCAGAACCCGGTCCTCTCCACCGGCGCCGATACTACTGGTCGTTGTGGTTGTCGCCATTTTTTTTAGGGTTTGTAAAAAAACAAAAATTAAAAACACAACACACAAGAGACAAACAAAGTTTTGTTATATAAGTTGAAATTGAGAGAAATAAGAAACTAGAGGCTCAGTCTATGAAACATTTTAGTTACTATATGATAATTTTCGGGAATTTTTTGTTTTTGTTTTTTTTTTTTGTGGAAAAAAATGAACTGAAATGAGAGACCGTTTTGTTTTGCCGGCTTATAAACAGGAATTGGGCGAAACGAAAAAGAGAAGCCAGAAGTGAAACAAACGCAATGGAAGTCTTCTGTCTACTGTTGTCTTATTATCTTGAAAGGGGTTTTGGCTTCTATACGGTGATTTTTTTCCAGTATTTATCAATTAAGCCGCCACGTGGTGTTTAGGCTACTTGTATATCAGCTCGTACTTTAAAAAATACAGGAGAAAATCAACGGTGAAGAGAAAATTGAAAAATTTAAATAAATTAGGAAATTAGCACCCACCTATTGATTTATTTAATAACAGTCGTGTGTTGTATGGATGAAATTTAATCTCAAATATTTTTATTTTATTATTATCATTTTTAAATCTCACATCTTATGGACAGGGATTTATCGAACATGCCACTATCAAGGACTACATGCATAATCTAAATATTTTCCATCATAAAAGTGAACTATAAAGATTAAACATTATATACGTGTGGTTTGTATATTTACCGTAAAAATATATATATACTCTCGAATAGGTACGGTAAAACTTGAAATCCCACTACTACCGTGGAAGGGGAGACTTTGCTAGAAGATGATGTTGCAATCACATACCATCTCGTAGAAAGACACAAATTATGAAGGTGGTGGATTGATCCAACAACTCTTGATCAAGCCACAGAAATTAGCTGTTGTCAGTACTTTGAATTTAAATAGTTCTCCTCGTAGGAAGATAGAAGGTTCGTTATTGTCAAATAATTGGTCTCTAACTAAGTTGATCGATAGCTAGATGAGGTTGATCCGACGGTAAACCTCTCACATTTGTAACAGATTCGAATTCTCCCCTTCTTAATAAACTTAAAATTTATGTAACAGTATAATACTTAATAAAAAGGAAAAAAAAATTGATCGTTGATGATCAATCACACGAATTTTGGACGAGTTGTGTTTGTATAAATATAAATGGTGAGCGGCATGGAAGTCGATTTATTTTTTATTTTTGTGATTGACAAACTTTATTGCACCTAATTGACTAACTCTTCAATCAAATTTTTTTTTTGAAAGGAAAACTCTTCAATCAATTAAACAAATCATTGTTCTTAAATTGAATAACCAGTGTGAAATGGTTGTAATGTCAAACTAGATAGATATTCTCGTATTCCCATTCAACAAGTTCAAAGTTCAAACAACTAAAATATCTTTTTTCTCATTCTATTCTTAAATAATTATATATTGACTAATGCTACCATAAAATTTATTTACCCAAATGTTGTATCAAATTGATTTATATGATATGTCACAATCCCACAGCATCGGATAAAAATAGGTTAGATTATGAGTTCATGAAAGAAAATATATACATCCCTAGAAGCGTAACTCAGCTGGTAAATGAACAAGCTTAGAACTTAGGTAAATGACTCTCAAGTTAGCGACTCGAATCCTACAAATCCAAAAAAATACATAATCTAGATAGGTTGATAGATAGATACTATAATATATATATATATATTAGTCTCGTTATATATTATGACAAATAATGTGGACTATAGATTATTGAGAAGTTTTAACAAGTGCATACACTTTAAGTCAAAGTATGTAAATCTAATGGTCTACATTCTTCATCCTGATATATATATATGATGCCATTTAATAAATTAATCTTATGAATTTCATTATCTTGTGTTCAAGATAACATTCCGTGACTACAAAATCTGATGATCAAGAATCTGTCCATAAGAGTTAGAACTTTGAATACGTCAAATTTGCCCAGCTCTTCAATCATTCACGATTCATATGCAATTGGACAGAGACTCGACTCAGAGAGTCAACAACCAGCAGCGTTAGCCAACGGAGACTATTTTCCCATTCCTAACAAATACTTTGACTCGTTAGAATTAGAACGAAACATGTACTCAGCTTCTGATAACGACATCGACATAGATCTAGAAAGAAGAGCTATGTTTTCATAATTCTTTTATTTATAAATAAATAATGAAATTCAAATCCATCAAGTAAAATTATAAATTGTTGATCATCCACACTAAGTTGAATCATTTAAATCAAACTCAAATCTGCAACACCGGAAACTGTTTTAACTTCAATAATTAAAAGCAAAGGCAAACCTTTTTACCTACTCCTGTAAGAAGCTGATCCCCTCTTTCAATACATATTTGGGTACAAAAAGTAAGTTTCTATTCTAAATAAAGAAGCCGAAAAGCTAAAATTAAAATCATGAATTTCGAACAGTAGTTAACATAAGAGAAAAGCCTAAGCAGCATGCATTTTGGTCAAAACACTCAAATCATTGATTCCAAAAACAAACATGATCTTTTTTTTTGAAAGAAAAAACAAACATGAAGAAAAAAGAAAAAGAATATCATCATTCACGTTTCCATTTCCACACCAGGAAAAAGAAAAAAAAGGACAAATTTGATGCAGGATGTCCTCATTAAGTAAACCTGTTAAGTAATTCATCAAGTTACGGTTGGGAAACAAATCCTCCAACTAAACAGCACAATTAAAGTCAACATTTCTTATAAATCCAGAGAACTTATTCACTGTAATAGCATTACCATTAGTTACCAGATGAAACGTACAAGTCAAACAGATTATGGATCCAAGTTATACCTTCCCCTATCAATCATATCGGTAAACTATACTGTATTGGTTTCTTGAGGTAACTGTGTGTTTGATGTTTCCCCCTGGTGAAAAACATTAACGCACTTAGTAACGCACAAATGAAATGACAATTCAAATTCAAACATAACATCATACCATATTAGACAACTGGTCTCTTATACAGTACATGGAGCTCAGCATGGTATCTAGAGTATCTTTGGCCAATAGGAACTTCACTTCCATTTCTCCTGACTGAGACTGAGTATCATTCTGAAGCTGCACAAGGACATAAATCATATTGTGGCTTTTTTGCAAGTTCTGTGCTATATACATTTCTACTTAATAGTTCAGCATTTACATCAACTATTTAAAATTTGTGCTAAGAAATCGATACAAACAAAAGAGTGCTGATAAAAGGTGCTTTGCCTGCTAAAAGTTTAATTCCTTTGTTACGTACCTTCAAATTGATAACAGCAACAGGGTCTGCTACTTCTGCATATTCCTGATTCGCCATGTTCCATGTCATTGCCTTTAAACGAGGCAACATAACCTGGAGATTGTTAACCCAAATCTAAAATATTAGAACACTGGTATCCTACCCAGTACCCAGTAAAGATGATCGCAGGGTGTAATCCAGTATAACTAAAGGTTCTGACCTGGTCCTTGAGTACTTCTTCGCGCCATTCTCTTTGAAACTTTTGCAACAAAAGGGTCAGTAGTCTTTGTAGTTCAGGCAAGACCTCAGTTGGAAACAGCTTCTGAATCTCATCCTTGCTTATATTCTCATAAACACACCTTCGGATCAACGTACGAAGGCATACCAAAAGCTGCATATTAACAAGTTTAGGCTCTTAATCCCAGAGCTACTAAAAGAAAACATTGCCTATACTATTCTTACAAATATAAATATTCTGCAGTCAGCACTACATCAATTTATTACCATTAAAGAAATAGTGCTTCTTTGGTGTGGGATTCTGCTCAAAATTTCTGTGCGGGAATCTAATTTGTAACCAATTTGTCAAAAGCCTGGATTTGAAATGTTATCAATTAATTTCCTGCACATAAATTTTGTGTGGGATCCCGCAGCTAATAAAAATTATTTAAAGCAAATAAAATTATTTAAAATCATCAAAATTAGGTACTCTGGAAATGCATTACACAAGTAACTCCTAGAAGTAGTTTCAATTTGACTGTTGATAACTATTTGCAGCTTTAATTCAACAAATACAATCACACAACTACTACACAAGTATGACTTGAAATTAGCTATCCACCGAGAGAGACAAAATGCAGTGGAGGAAAAACAAGTTACAGAAAGTGATTTCGATGAATGAAAGAGACATACGGGGTCGAGATCAGCGTGGTTTTGGAGCTGGAGGATGTCGCAGATGACGTGGCGGTCGGCGGCGTCGAGACCGGTCTTACGGGTTCTCCAGAGAGCTTGAAGAATGTACTCCACCGACTCTTTCGAGTTTGACCTAACAAGTAGAGGTAGATGACCCCATAGAGTTTGCTCCATTCAACTACCAATTTCAAGCTTTTCTCGCGCTATGCTCCCTACTCCCAACTTTCAACTACAGACCCACCCAAACCCAAGTAGACGAGGTTCTAAATTATCTCAGTAATTTAATCAATTGTAAATTGTAAAAATTTGATAATTGTCAAAAGTGAATTCTCATTTCATAGTTTTTATTTATTCAAAAAAAAAAAAAAAATTCATGGTTTTTTATTTTATTTTAAATATTAAAATAATTTGGGATTTAGAAAAGAAGATATTCTTAAGCCCACAACCTTATGTCCTTATTAGGGATGGCAAAAATCCCCAACTTGTCCCAAACCGGCGGGACTCCAATCCATTCAGAGTGGGCTTGGAGTATTTAAAACGGAGCTCAGATCAAGTATGGGTCAAACTTTTTTTACCTAGTTTTTAATTAGATCGGGTATGGGTTAACCCTTTATGCCTAGGGATAGGCGTGGGACCTCATTGGGGTGGGGGAGGGTCCCCCCATCCCTACCCCTAAAACGTCCCCCCACCCCTACCCCTAAACCCTAGGGGGAAGTGGGGATGGTGGTGTTTGGGGGGGGAAGTTCCTCTGTCCCCTATTTCCCTCATTTTGTCTATTTCTAATCCTAATATTTTTCAATCCGAAATTCGGAATATAGAATTTAGAGTTTGGAATTCAGCCATTTCATTCCTTCGACTCACATTGTTTCAATATCCAATCCAATAAATGATCAAAATATACAATCTAAAATATTAATTAGTTTAATTTAATCCAAAATTAATACAAATACTTATAGTAATATAGATAGGTTAGTGGGTCAGTGACTTAAATAATTTTATATATAATTTTTTATAAATAAAATAAAATTAGATATATTTAAATATATAATATAGATAGGTTAGTGGGTCAGTGACTTAAATAATTTTTCAATCAAAATTAATTATGAATTTTATTTTAATGCTTTCTCCAATGACTAGAGCTTTGGCTGAGCATGCACAACTAGAGCATTAAATCCATCCAAATGCTTAATATAATCTTTCCAGTAGGGTAAGGTGAAACTTTCCATGTAAGATTTTAAAAGGGACGGAGATGTTGAAAGATTGTAACAAAAGAAATTTAGAAAAATTTCTAGTGGTTATAGTTTTGATCAAAGTTCCATTCTTGTTTTGTAGTAAAACTTTGCCAGTAAAGATTTTAGGAGGAATGGAGATTTATAAAAAATTATGATGGTTATGGTTTTGATGTATATTACATGATTTTGTTATCAGATGGTTATGATTTTGATGTTTATTATATATTATGTTCGGTCCTAGCTATGAGAATGGTCAATGGTTTTGTAATTGGATGGTTATGCAGAGGCTTTGTTAATGACCCAACATTCCAGGAAGAAAACAAAAACCGAAATAAAAATAAGAAGGTGAACATAATATATTAATAAATTTAAAGCTATAAAAATTTCCAAATGCATTATTTCGAACGAAAAATCGTCATGATCCTGATTTTGTAACATTATAAAACAATTTTGTTATACTACAAAATTAGGATTCCACATGAAAAAAAAAAAAAAAAAAAAAAAAAAAAAAACCAAATCAAATAAGCCTTAATTAAAGTTAACTACACAAACATGTTAAGAAGAAATAATGTTTAGCTTACAACTTTGTGGAAAAACATTTTTAAAACATTCAAATAATAAATAATTAAAATTTTAAAGCTTTGTTCTTGTCCCCAAGTACAACATCTATGAGAGGCTTTGGGACAAATAACTCTATGCTTTTGGAATCATTTAATAGGACTGGTTTCCTCTAACTATCAAGAATATTAGGAACAAACATTAGTGCCCGTTTGGAAGAGCTTCTCTACTGGCTAAAAGTTCTTTTTTACATATGTATATATATATATATATATATATATATATATATATATATATATGGGAGAACTTTAAAACTAGCCAAAAAAATTAGTGGGTTTATTGTTTTTGTTCAAGATTATCATTTGTATTGTTTTTGTCAAAATTCCACTTTGGGGACAAAAGTGCCCTTCAGTTAAAATGATTAATAAGACAAAAAGGAAAAAAGAAAACTAAAATTAAAAAAGCAAAACTAAAAGTGAAGACTAAACAAAACTTTGTTTTAGTGTCTGAAACAACAAAGAGAGCGACCAGGAAGACCCGACGACGACCAAGCAAGCAAGACCAGTCGACGACCAAGCCGAGATCGACCGGACGATGACATAACGGAGAGACAAGCATGAGCCGATCCCGACCCGTGAGACGACGAAGACACGACCCCGGCGTAGAGACGAGCGAGAGACAAACGAGACTGACCACCAGAGAGAGACCAGAGGCGACCGGCTTTGATTCGATTCGATTCACCGAAGTGAAATACGGCAGCGTGGGAGAATTGAAAAGGTTTGCAGTCATCGTACATATGATTTTAGGTTTTTTTTTTTTTTTTTTTTAATCTTTGGTTGGTTAGGGTTGTTTTTTAATTTGATTTCGATTTTGATATCGATTTTTCGATATCAATTTCATATCGAATTCAATTTTGATTTTGAATGTGATTTTGATTAGGTTATTGAAATTTTACAGTGATGTTTTTTTTTTTTTGAATAATAGTTGATCAAAATGCTTTCAAGAAAACAATTTTGATTTTAATTGAAGATTTTCTTTCGATTATCAAATCCTGTGAGTTTTTGCATCATTCTGAACTTTCATTTTTGTTTATTCCAAATACAATTAACATATTTCTATTCATCTGCAGTTACGCAGATGAAAGATGGAGGCATCATTCTGAACTGTCATTTTTGTTCTTTTTTGTTTATATTGCTCACCTCCTTTAGGGAAACCACTTATCGAACTTGTAATATCATTTTGCATTTGTGTTTTTATTGTGCATTGGCTCTTCCTTTTCCCTCCTCTGCTGTTTTTGGGTGTTACTGGCATGTATTATTGGGTTGGAAATAGGTGTGTGTTTAATTGGGTAGTACTGGTTTGTTTAATTGGGTAGGAAATATGTGTGTTTAATTGTTGAAACATTGTGTGTTTAATTTATTGAACCCAAGTTATTTGAATTGTGTAGATAGAAAATATTGATTATGACCAGTACGAGAGTGACCCTGACGGAGAGATGAATGAGAGTGACCACCGGAGAGAGACAAGAGGCAACCGGCTTGGATTCGTATATTTTCATGGATTGGAAGCCAAGGAGCGAAGAAGTGTGAAATGTATTTGATTTTAGGGAAGCTTGATTTGGCTTGCAAAAACCTGATCAAATTTGTTTTCACTGAGAGTTGATCACTTGTTTGTTGTCAGTTATTGTGGTGATTTCTTTAATTTATGAAAAATTTACATGTGGACTTGATGAATTTGTTAACTGCATCACTAGGATTGAGTTGGGGTTGCTTTTATTAGGTGCACTATGAAATTGCCTTTGTGTAGATTTTGAATTTTCTTGTTCAAATGGTCAAATTAATATTATGTTTGATAAAGAATAAATTAGGGTGGAGGAAAAAGATGTTAGCCCTATGAGGCTTGTATTAAATTATGAAAAAAAGTTTGATTCTTTTGATTTTTATTTCTTTTTCTCAATCATGCAGATTTCTAGGTTTGGGACGAAAAGATATGTGGGTTTAGAATCTGCAACTTTTGGCATCTTAAATGGACTTGTAACTTTTTTTGTTGTTGTAAGAATCAGTGTTTAAATGTTCAGCATTAATGTGTTTAATTGATTAACAACACTGGCGTGTTTAATTGATTAATAACCGGTGTGTTCGAAAGTACACGAAAAATGGGTTTCACCAATAAGTATTCATCAACATAACATTAAAATTTCATCACAAGTGGATTCAACAAATTCATGAAATAACCTGTTTCATCACAATTTCAACACAAGTGTTTTCAACAAAATGTAAAATCCTGACTAATAGTTCTTGAAATACAATATTAACATAGTTTATAAAATTCAACTAAATCCATAACAATTTAAACATAATCCTTACTAACACAAACACAATTTAGATGTCATCATTGTCTGGAGCCGTAGGGTTATCATAAGGCTGTGTTGGGCATGTCCTTATGTTGTGTTCCTCTTGTCTATATGACTTGCACTGATGACGTCGGGGGCGGTGGTGGATCTGTTTGTAGGTCTAGAACATTGCCTTGTTGGTCGGGACGAACTTCTTCAGGCGTGAATCAATTAAACACACCAGGGTGAATCAATTAAACACACCAAGGCTAATCAATTAAACACCTCAAGGCAAACAAATTAAACACACCAGAGCTAATCAATTAAACACACCAAGGTAAACAAATTAAACACACCATGACAACTCAATTAAACACACCAAGGCAAAAAAAGTAAACACAAGGAGGCTAACAAATTAAATACACCATGGTGAATCAATTAAACACAACATGTCAAATCAATTAAACACACCGAGGCAAAAAAATTAACAATAATGCTAGAGGACCCAAAAAAGTAACCCAAATTTTGGACCCAAACCTATGTGGCAACATCACACATAACATGGGCCTATGTCACTCTTCCCAAAGATCCCATGTGATGTTGCCACATAGGTTTGGGTCCAAAATTTGGGTCAATTTTTTGGGTCCTCTAGCATTACTCAAAAATTACACACACCAAGGTTAATCAATTAAACACACAAAGACAAAAAAAATTAAACACACTAGGGTGAATCAATTAAACACACCAGAGCGAATCAATTAAACATAACAGGACAAACAAATTAAACACACTACAACTATTCAATTAAACACACCAGGGCGAATCAATTAAACACACTATGATGATTCAATTAAACACACCATGGCAGATCAATTAAACACACAAAGACAAAAAAATTAAACACACCAAGGCTAATCAGTTAAACACACCAGGGCAAAAAAATTAAACACACTATGACGAATCAATTAAACACACTAGAGCTAATTAATTAAACACACTAGGGCAAACAAATTAAACACACCATAGCTATTCAATTAAACACACCATAGCGAATCAATTAAACACACCATGACGATTCAATTAAACACACCATGAAAAATCAATTAAACACACCATGAAAAATCAATTAAACACACAAAGGCAAAAAAATTAAACACACTAGGGCTAATCAATTAAACACACCAGGGCAAAAAAATTAAACACACCATGACGAATCAATTAAACACACCAAGGCAAATTAATTAAACACACCAAGACTATTCAATTAAACACATCATGGCGAATCAATTAATCACATCATGACGATTCAATTAAACACACCATGATAAATCAATTAAACACACAAAGGCAAAAAAGTTAAACACACAAAGGCAAAAAAGTTAAACATATCAGGGCAAAAAAATTAAACACACCATGACGAATCAATTAAACACACTAGGGCAAATTAATTAAACACACCAAGACAAAAAAATTAAACACGCCAGGACTAATCAATTAAACACACCAGGGTGAATCAATTAAACATACCAAGGCAAAAAAAATAAGCACATCAGGGCTAATCAATTAAACACACCAGAGCTAATCAATTAAACACACCAAAGTAAACAAATTAAACACACCAGGGCTAATCAATTAAACACATCAAGGCTAATCAAATTAAACACACCACGACTAATCAATTAAACACATCAAGCCAAAAAAATTAAACACACTAGAGCAATCACATTAAACACACTGCAGCTAATCAATTAAACACACCGCAGCTAATCAATTAAACACACCAGACTCATCAATTAAACACACCACATCCAGTCTATTAAACACACTAGGGGTAGTCTATTAAACACACCAATGCAAACCATCTTCTTCAACCTAAATGCATCAACAAATCTGCAACTGAAACAAATCAAATTAGGGTTTCAAATACGTACCTCGACAAGAAGGACCTGAATCATCTCGATTCATCATGAAATTCGAACCAAAATCTATGAAAATCGACCCCAAATCCATGACAAACGAAGCCAACTCCATGACAAACGAAGCCGAATCCGTGACAAGCGAAGCCAAATCCGAATTAAATGGGTTTGAACACAATAAAATATCTAGGTTTGAACAATGGCGTTGTTACAAAGATTTGGTTTCCAACAACAAATCCGAATTAAATGGGTTTGAACATAGAAAAATATATGGGTTTGAATAATGGTGTTGTTATAGAGATTTGGTTTCCAACAACAATGGTTTGAAAAATAAATGGGTTCTTTACAGAGATATTCGAAATTTGAAGAAATTGAAGAGAAGAAAAATTTTCAGAGAAAAAAATGGTGACCGTGAAAGAGTAAAGAGAGAGAACAAAAGAAATAGAATAAATGCAATGAATAAGAGAGAGAATGTCTTTTAAGAGAAATAATAAAAATGAATAAATGACGGCCAATTTTGTCCTCACAGCCATATTGTTGACAAAAACAATAAAAATGATAATGTTGGACAAAAACAGTAAGGGCTCTTACTTTTTGACTAAAAAGCCCTATTTCCTCTCTCTCACTCTCTCTCTCTCTCTCTCTCTCTCTCTCTCTCTATATATATATATATATATATATATATATATATGTCGTTTGGTTATCACTCAGTAGAGTTTTTGGATGATTAAAAAAGCTATTTTACATTTACTCAAAGAACCTCAAAGTTTAGGCTTTTCCAAGCATATCTTTTTGAGCTTTTTTAATAACATTAAAATGTCTAATATAACCCTATCATTTAAAATAGTTTTTGAATATTTTGGTAATCCTACCATTTAAAAAAGTTTTTTCTAATTGACAACCAAACGGCCAATATCTTCCCATTAAAAACTCTACTCGTAGAAAGTCTACTTTAAAAGATCTACTCCTAAAAGATCTACTTAAAGAAGCTCTTCCAAACGGACTCTTAGTGATACACAAAAGCACTGAAAGCAGATTTTTATTCATCCTCATGTAAGAACTAAGGTGGTGTTTGGTTGGCGCCTGGCGGAAAGGAAAGTACATGGGAAAGGAATCCATTTCCTTGATGGATTCCTTTGTTTGGTTTCAATATGAAATCCATTATGGAATCCTTGATGTTTTGACCAAAATACCCCTTATGTGATTGATGTATTAAAAAATATTTTGAAAACATTCAAATAATAAATAATTAAAATTTTAAAATATTTTCCAAATAATTATGTATAATAATTTTTGAATCTTTTCTAAAAAATATAATTTAAAAGTCGTACAAATTATTTTACACCTGTATGAATAAAGTAAATAACTCATACTGTTATTGTTCATAAGTTGTACAAATTATTGTTCATAAAAAAAAAAAAAAAACCCTCATACTAAACATCGCAATTCATACTGCAATTTCCTTTATGGAAATTTAATTTATATGACGTATCTCCGGCTCTAATAGAGTTAAAGTGAGATCGGATACATATCCAATATATAGTACTGATGGGTTCATTGGAAATGTATTGAATAGATTTTGTTGTTGTTGTTGTTGTTGTTGTTATTGTTGTTGTTGTTGTTGAGGAAATTGAATAGATTTTCTTTAATGAACAGTTATGATAACAACTTCGAATATATAATTCAAAGGGTAAAAATAGGAAACGATACTGGAATGAAATTAATTTGGGGTATTTTGGTACTTTTACCCTCCAAATGGTTAGTAACAATTAAATTATTGGATATCACCAAAAACATTAGTCTTTAACAAAGTCGAGGGTTTATTTATGAAAATTTCTCTTTGCAAGATACAAAATTATTGTTTTATCTAAATTTTATATAAATTTTGTATATTCGATTATTACTAACATTAAATGATCGTGTGTTTATTCAGTAAAACTTGTTAAAATGATCAAGTTTATCTCTCACGAGAATGATTTGAAACTTCCAAAAAAAAAATAGTCGCACTTACTAACTTAATGGAGGCAAAAAGTCTTTCCTCTATTTTCTCTGAAAGTTGAGTGGAAGTTCCCTAGTTACCGCTCTTTCGTATTTTCGACGGTGATTGTTGGTTATTAGTTGTTTAGTTACCGCTCTTTCGTCTTTTCGACGGTGATTGTTGGTTATTAGTTGTTTGTAGGTGGTTTTTGTTTTTTGGTGTTTAGTTGTTGGTTCTAGTCTTTTGATAGTTTGGTTTTGGAAGATTATTGGGTTTATTTCTAGTTTAGTGGTGTGTGTAGGGTACTGGAATTATGGAATCAGAGGAGATAGCACAGTTGTGTGCTTCGATGTCCCTTACTGATAGGGAAGGTCTGGTTAAGGTGCTTAGTAATAGTTTAAAACTAGCGGCAGTTCAAAGGATTATGGTTAGTCTAGTGGGGAAAATTCTTTCCAGGAAATTGGTTAATAAATAGGCGTTTATGAGAGTGATTGGAAGGATTTGGCAAGTGCATAGGAGGGTGGAGATTGAGTCATTGACTGGGAATATATTCTCGTTCCATTTTAATGATATGGAAGACAGACGTAGAGTTCTTTCAGGTGCTCCGTGGTCTTTTGATAATGCTCTCCTAGTGTTTGAAGAACCAGGAGGACAGGAAATAATTGAATCATTGGCTTTCAATAGGTGTGAATTCTGGGTTCAAATCTATCAAGTACCACTGTTGTGTACGACAAAGGAAATTGGATGGTTTTTAGGGGAAATGATTGGTGATGTAGTGGAAGTAGATGGTGGAATGGCAGGGGATGGAGTTGGTAAATTTATGAGGGTAAGAGTTTGTATTGATTTAGACAAACCTCTAAGGAGATGCCTGCGTATGGATGTTATGGGAGATAGGGTAGAAACAATAATGCTTCTAAGATATGAGAGACTTCCTAACATTTGTTTCAGGTGTGGAAGAATTGGGTATACAACTAATGAATGTATGTCAAAGGAGGAAATTCCGGTGGTGGATGGAGTGGAAAAACCATTATTTGGAAGTTGGATGAAAGCTTCTGGACCTCTCCGGAAGAACTAGTTCAGTGATCTAAGAGAACCGACTATGCACCCACTGTACTAAAGTGGTGGTTTCAGAATAGCAGGCACTAGTGGGGTGGTGGGGAGACCCAATGCAGAGATGACTGAAGTTCAGGACAGAAAGAAGAAGGGTGTAGAGAAAGTAGTGATGGTAGATGATGCTATGGCTGAGGTGCATAAGGCAACACAGAATTGGGATTCGGGTGAAACAATAAGCATTAATTTGAGTATTAATGCCATTAATGCTAATGGATTGATTGAAGGAAAAAGCTTGGCGGCTATTAATGACAAATCTCTAGTGGAAGTAGTGGAGAGCAGAGAGCAATTACAGGATATTTAGGAACTATCAGTGGCCAGCAAGGCTATTAATGAAGGGTTTAAAGGTGTAGAGGCCCATATTGGGCCTCATATGGATCAGGTTTTAGTTGAGGGCCCACAAGTTTGTTTGCCTTCTAAGCCCAATGCTAAAATTAGATCTCTATTGGGTGGGAAAGTGACTCCGGGTGGGTATGTTACTAAAGGTGAGGATATTAAGAGAGGGAAGAGTCGAGAATTGGGGAAAAAAGGTTGGGTTAGGAAAATTAGGGCAGATAATTGTGGGAGTTCTGGGGGAATTGTTGATCAGGTCCATGGAAAACGAAGAGGAGGTGTGAAGTTTTTTTGAAGAAGATAATAGGGGAATTTCAGAATTCAAGATACGAAAAGTTATGATTGGGAAATCAAATGACGAGAAGTCAACAGAAGAGTTTGACAGAGTGAGTTCTGAAGGTCGAATAGGTGATGATGGAAGCAAGGACCAAACCGACGGCAGTGTTACCGGGAAGTAGGTTTCAACCGCGATGGAAACAATAGGATTATCGGCCCGCCGTCTTCAATGAATATCTTCGTCTGGAATGCCCGAGGGCTTGGCAGCTCAAGGGCATTCAATATCCTGCCGTCTTACAAGCAGGAGGTAAAACCAGGTTTGATGTTTTTGATTGAAACCAAATGTGAGAATAAGAAGTTAGAGCTTTGGAGAGTTAAATTGGGTTTTGTAGGGAAGCTAGTGGTGAATAGCATTGGGAGATCGGGTGGTTTATGTCTGTTCTGGACAGACGAAGTTAAGGTTGAGCTTCTTTCTTACTCTATGGCTTATATTGATGTTAGAATTCGTCAAGGTGGTAGTGCGAGTTGGAGATTCACTAGTTTTTACGGTAACCCGGATGCAAATCAGATGAGCCACTCTGGACCCTTCTCCGCCGTCTTGCCAGTTTGTCTAATCTCCCTTGGTTATGTATGAGGGATTTCAATGAAATCCAATTTGATAATGAAAAGATGGGGGGCGTGAGGAAGAGTTGGAGGCAGAAGACTGATTTTAGGGAGGCCATGGTTGACAGTGAGCTGGAAGATATGGGATTTTTGGGTCCTATCTTTACCTGGAGTAACAAACGTGAGGGGGATGCAATGATTTTAGAAAGGTTGGATAGGAGTTTATGTAACAAAGGCTGGAAGAATTTGTTTACCAACTCAAAATTGCATCATTTAAAGTTTTGGGGGTCAGATCATCGACCTCTTCTTTTGGAGGTTAATAAGTTTGGTAGTATGTCTAATTATGTGTGTATGTCTAGGAGTAGAAGGAGGTTTTATTTTGAAGAATGTTGGGTGGATGAACAGGAGTGTAAAGACATTGTGTTGTCAGTGTGGGATCATAGTCAGAGGGCTGTTAATATCTCAGATGTTAGGAGAAATATCAGTTCTTGTGGTTTCCTTCTTGATGAGTGGAATATTAAAAAAACGAGAGAGTTACAGAGTAATATTCTTAGGAAACGTGAGGCTCTAAAGGAGGCATGTAATATTGGTAAACCACCATCCTGGAGAGTTATTAATAATCTAGAAAATTAGCTTGACAGTGTGCTCAGGACTGAGGAACGTTACTGGAGACAAAGAGCTAGGATAGAGTGGCTTCGAAAAGGAGACCGTAATAATCGGTTTTTTCACTCCAAGGCCTCGGCGAGACGAATTCGGAACAGAATTGTTGGTTTGTTTAATGAGGAAGGGGTTTGGGTGGAGTCGAAGATTGAAATTGAAACTGTTATCTCCTAGTACTTTAAGAAAATTTTCACTAGTAGTACACCATCGCAGGCAGATATCAGTGGTGTTACAGATGGGGAACATTCGAAGATAGATAGTTAGAAGTTGAGGTTTCTTGACAGTGTTTTTGTGGGTGAAGAAATCAGAGCAGCAGTTTTTGATATAAGCCCAATGAAAGATCCTGGCAACGATGGATTGCCAGCTCTTTTTTTTCAAAAATTCTGGGGAACCATTGGGTCTGATATTATTTCTGCTTGTTTAGGTATTCTTAATGAAGGTGAATCGGTGGAAAGTATTAACAGCACCATCATTTCACTTATTCCGAAGTGTAAGTCTCCGAAGAATACTTCTGATTTCAGACCTATTAGCCTTTGCAATGTCATTTATAAGATAATTGCAAAGGTTATGACTAATAGACTGAAATCTGTGCTTGGGGATGTGATAGCGGAGGCGTAATGTGCCTTTATTCCGGGTCGGTTAATCTCGGATAATACGATAGTAGGTTTTGAGTGTCTCCACAAGTTAAAGCGTAGGAAAAGAAAGCTTGGTTCGATGGCAATTAAATTAGATATGTCGAAAGCTTATGACCGAGTGGAGTGGAGTGGAGTTTTGTTGGCATATGTTGTACAAGCTGGGTTTCTCTGATAAATGGGTTCAGTTGGTGTTGCGGTGCATATTGTCGGTCTCATATTCCTTCTTGCTTAATGGGGAGGTTTGTGGTAATATTAAATCGACTAGGGGTCTTAGACAGGGAGATCCCCTGTCTCCATTTCTTTTTTTGGTGTGTGCTGAAGGATTGTCTGGATTGCTAGAGACAACCATTGATAATGGGGATATGTCGGGGTTTAGGTGTAGTAATCAAGGTCCGGTGATATCGCATTTGTTTTTTACAGACGATAGTCTAATTTTTCTGAAGGCTAATGAGGCGAATTTGGTGGCAGTTAAGGGGATATTGGAGGTTTACGCCAAGGCTTCTGGTCAGGTTGTAAATTTCAGTAAGTCAGCAGCTTGTGTGAGCTCGTCTTTGTCTGTGGTAGAAGGGGAAAGACTAGCTGGAATTTTTGGGGTTGCCTTGCTTTTCAGGTAGAAGCAAACGAAAGCTTTTCGCAAATATTGCGGACCGAGTTTGGGATAAGATTAGAGGATGGGGTGAAAGATTTCTTTCAGTGGGAGGGAAAGAGATTCTTATTAAGGCGGTGATTCAATCGGTTCCGACGTACTTAATGAGTATTTTCAGACTTCCGAAGGGCCTTATTAATGAATTGCATCATTTATGTGCTCGGTTTTGGTGGGGCAGCAGTATGGAGAAACGAAAAATACACTGGTGTTTATGGTCTCGTCTTTGTCAAGCTAAAAGAGAAAGAGGTTTAGGTTTTCGAGATCTGGAAACTTTTAACAAAGCATTGCTAGCTAAACAGTGTTGGAGGATTTATAAAAATACTAATTCTCTAGCTGCTAGAGCTCAAAGGTTGCTATTTCCCTGATAGTAACTTTTTAGAGGCCCCAAAAAAGACTTCAGCTTCGTTTGTTTGGAATAGTTTATGTTGGGGTAGAGAGTTGTTGGATAGTGGTTTGAGATGGAGGGTGGGAAATGGTTCAGAGATCAGTATTTATCAAGACAAATGGGTTCCTAAGCCATCAACCTTTAAAATTGTGTCCCCTCCTTTACTTGGTGTGGATGCAACGGTTGCTCATTTGATGATCCCTTCTGGAGGATGGGATGTCCCTACCATGGAGAGCTCGTTCAGTTTGGAAGATGGCAAAGCTATTCTTCAAATCCCATTGGGAAATGCTAGGACGGTGGATAAAATTATTTGGCAATTTGAAGACAGTGGGTTGCATTCTATCAAAAGTGGTTATAAGGTAGGGAGATCATTACAATTCAAGGCTGGTTCTTCTAATAGCTCTCAGCTGGAAGATTGGTGGAAAGCTCTTTGGAAGATGAATATCCCATTGAAAGTAAAGATTTTTATTTGGAAAGCTTGCTTCGATTGGATTCCAACCATGACCAACCTTGTGCGGAGGAAAATGGTAGTGTTGGATAGATGCCCCATATGTGATGGTCTTGAGGAATCGACTATCCATGCCCTTTGGGGTTGCCGCAGGTGTAAAGCTGCTCGTAAGGATTGGCAAGCTTCGGATTGGAAGGTTAGAAATCTTTATGCAAATTTTTTTGATTTGATGCTGGACTGCTTTTCTTTGCTGAAGTTGGTGGATTTGGAGTTGTTTTGTATCTTTGTTTGGAGAATTTGGTTTTTGTGGAATCTTGTGGTGCATGGGGAGCCTAGTCAGGATTCAATGGAAGTGTTGGAGTGGTGCAGAAATTTTATGTGTGATTTCCAGTGTTACGAGGTAGGGGTTTCACAGTCTCCTTCTTTGCATAGTCAGGTTCGGAATTCTTGGCGACCGCTTGATCCAGATTGCTTTAAAATCAATTGTGATGCAACTGTGGATAAAGTGGGTGGTCGAATTGGTATAGGTGTTGTGATAAGGGATCACGCTGGCTTTGTTCTTGCTTCCTGCTCTTAGGTGTTGAATGCTAATTTTGATGCTAATATGGCTGAAACGATGGCCATTTGTAGAGGGCTGAATTTTAGTAGGGATTGTGGCCTTGGTCCTTGTTGTCTGGAATCAGACGCAGCTGTGGTTGTTAAGAGGATCAATGAAGGTAGTCACCTTGATTCGGTTAGTGGTGCAATTTTATCTGATATTTCTGTTCTTGTTGCCAATCTTAATGTGAGATCAGTGAAACATGCTCCTAGATTGGCTAACAAGGTTGCTCATGGTCTTGCGAAGTTCGCTCTTCAGGGGTTTGAAGACCTCTACTGGATGGAGGATTTCACTCCTTGTGTTAGGAAAGATGTCCTATTGGATGTACCTGGTTAGGTTCCAATGATTGGGCTTGTTTTTCCTGTTGTTTCTGTTTGTTATTGTCAAAAAAAAAAAAAAAAAAAAAAAAAAAAAAAAACACTTAATGGAGGCAGATAGATAGATTTGAGATTGGATTCATATCCAATATATACCACTTATGGGTTCATGGGAAATATATTGAATTGATTCTCTTTAATGAATAGTTCCGATAGAAACTTTTCAAATGGAAAAAATAGGAAACAATACTTGGGTAAAATTAAATTAGGGGCATTTTGGTACTTTTACCCTCCAAATGCTTAGTAACAATTAAATTATTGGATGTCACTAAAAACATTACTCTTTAACAAAATCGAGGGTTTATTTATGGGAAATTCTTTTTTGCTAGATACGACATTCTTGTTTATTTGAATTTGAAATAAGAGTGGTGTTATTGGCATACCCACTACTGAATTATTTATACCCCACTTTTTAAATTATTTAGTATTTTTTTTTTCCTTTATCAAATTACTTAAAGAGACATACAATTTTCATTAAAAAATCTTGTACAAAGTAAAACTAATAAAACCCTACTTTCCTTATTTCAAAAGCCGAATGACAAAAGCTTTAATGACATGGATTATTTCAATGTTTACTATTTTTGTTTATATTTTCTTTCAAATATCGATCTCATTTTTACCATGTTTAGCATTTATTGATTTTATTGTTTCATATGTTTGTTTTATTTTTCTTCTCAAACTCCAGATACATATTCGCTATTTTTTTTTCTCTCGTTTTATTTTCTTTTAGATTTTCCAAGTATACTATAATTTGTATCAATTCTTTTGTAGGATTTTATTCCGGAACTTCCAAAGTTAGTTTAATGTTATATACAAATTAAAAAATTAAAAAAAAAAAAAAAAAACAATGAAATCACACAAAGAATCGCAATCAAGAAAATCTAATCTCCGACAAAACGAAACCACACCAAAACTCTAAATCAATCGCTCAAAAAAAATCATCAGACGATTAATATCACACTCACAATCTACCACCAACAATCCAATCAACTACAGAAAAAAAAAAAAAAAAAAATCGAATCTAATAAAGATGGTTTTACCATGAAATAAGAAGAAAAAACAAGTCCTGTGAATGGATGTGAGAAAACTATATATAAATATTAGAGATGAAGTGTATTTTTATTTTTATTTTTTTGAAAAAGATATGGGGTGTATTAAGTTTGAAAAATAAGAAAAAGGGTAGTCCTAAAAATAAATAAATAAATAATTAATAAAACCATTTAATTTTATATAATTAAATCAAAATTTTAAAAAGTTGGACATAAATAGTTTAGTAGTGGGGGTGCCAATAACACCACTCTTGAAATAATGTTGGTAGATTCGATTATTCAACTAACATTAAATGATTGTGTGTTTATTTACTTGAACTCTTAGATGTTCTTAAACAAAAAATAGATGCATTTTTTAACAACTTAATAGAGGCGGATAGATATATCTCGGACCGGATTTATGTCCAATAAAAAGCACAAATCGATTCGTATGACATGTATTGAATCATTTCTATTTAATGAACAATTCCAATACCAACTTCGAATATGAAATTCAAAGAGGAAAAATTGTAAAGGATACCGGGTGAAATTTTAGGACATTTTGGTATCTTTACCCTCAAATGTTTATTAATAATTGAATTATCGGATATCGCTAAAAACATTACTCTCTAACAAAGTCGAGGATTTATTTATGAAAATTCCTCTTTACTAGATACGGCATTCCTTTTCATATGAATTTTAAATAAAATTTGTATATTCGATTAACATTAAATGATTGTGTGTTTATTCACAGAAAACTTTTAAATGTGATCAAGTTTATCTCTCACGAGAAAGATTTGGAAGTTCCAAAACAAAAAATAATCATATTTGCTTTCAACAATTTATGGAGGTAGATAGAGAGCTCTGAGATTGAATTCATACCCGATATATAGCACTTATGGATTCTTAGGATATGTATTGAATCGATTATCTTTAATGAATAGTTCCGATAACAACTTTAATAAATAGTTCCTATTTTGTAACCTTATAAAACGGTTTATAAGAAATAATAAACAATTCTGTAACAGTACAAAATCAGACGGGATCCCAAACCAAATAAGCCTTGGTTAAAGCTAACTACACAAACATGTTAAGAAGAAATAATGTTTAATTTACAACTTTATGGGTAAAAAATTGATAGGCCTTTCTTGTCCCCCAAATACACCATCTATGAGAGGCTGCATTTGGAACTGTTTAATCAGGACTGGGTTCCTCTGACTAACAAGAATATTAGGAAGAGATGATGCACACAAGGACTGGAAGCAGATTTTTATTCATCCTCATGTAAGAACTAACTGTTCATATTAGAAGGGAAACTAAATGACGCGCTCCAATTATTAGACTATTCTACACAACGGGGCTCGCTTGGAGTTGGTGGATGCAGCAGCATACACAAAGAATTTAACAGAAGAATTCCTAATTACATGGACATCATCTATGTTTACAAACACTATAACCAACCAGTCTCGAAACATCACCAAAAGACTGAGGGGGAGAATCATTTGCGGAAAAAAAAAAGGGTTAACTATCAATATCATGAAAACTGTTTTGTTACCTTTAAACCCTGCTGTTTGCGGGTAGTGGCAGAACACCATCAAAGAAATCACCAAAATAGCCGCGGGGTTCATGTACTAGCCTTGAGATGATGTCTCTCAATGTGATCACCCCTTCCAAATTCCCATTGTCATCCACAACATAAATTCGATGTATCTTTTTAGTATCAAGTAGTTGAATCAATTCCTTAATTGTGTGGTCTCTTTTGCATGTAACCATGCCGCTTATCATTGGTAAATCCTCATGATGCTTCTCCAAGTAGTCTCTAACTGCTGTTAGGAAATTCTTTGCTGTTATAGATCTATGCAATCACATAAAACTTGTATTAGTAAGATCAGCAATTAAACACGGAACAAACCCATCAAGAAAAAATATGCATTGCTGGGAAATATTTCAACAACAGACCTGTAATCATGATAGATCTCTGGTGCAGTTAAGAGGAACTGAACATCTCTTAGGCTTATATTACCAACTGCCTTACTACCACCACTATCAACAACAGGTATACCTCCGATTCTCTTTCTCCTCATCACTTTAAATGCCTGGAGCACAGGTTCATCCTCATACACCTAAAACAAGCATTGAGAGAGATTATCGACATGTTAATGGCTAAAGAAGATTCCCTTTTGCATAAAACATGATCTTTTAAGGAAGCGTTCGGTTTTTGACAGGAAACAACTAGAAACTGCCTTGACGAAATCAAGAAGACTCACTTCCAGGTTAATAGACAAAGATATTCTCTATTTTATTGAGCAAAGATGACATTTCTGTCATGAGAGCTTATTTGCAGACATAAGGAGGAATGCAGGACAAATCTTTGGAAATTGTGGGCATATCAGGATAAGATCTTTAACAATTCAGGAAGATAAATTATAGCTTAAAGTGATCACTTTCGATAATTTAAATTTACAATTCAAGGATAACTTCAAACTGAGATTACCATACATACCTTGATAATTTGATTGGGAGACATCGTGGGAAGACCGATTTCAGAGAGTTTCTTGGTTCCCCAGCTCTCAAACCATTGGAGTCCAGAACATTCTGCTAACATGTGAATTACAGAAGACTGGGTGATGATGTTATCAATTGTTCCTTCACCCAAATCAACCACAGGAACGCTCTTCATTTTGTAATTTGAAAGCAACAAGAGCATGGTCAAGAAGGAGTTGGACTTTTGCAAAGCAAGGAATGGGGCCCAGCGGAATGACCCTGAGATATCTCGAACCTGTATGATCAGAATTTAATACATGAGACAGATTTTTGTGGGAAAAATAAATTTTGAAAGGCTGTTAAAGTCAGAAATACACAACCTTGGTATTCTTATAGAAGTCAGAAGTGGTCAACGCTTCAAAAAAGGTTCCAGAAGTCATTGCAGCATCTTCAGGGCCTAAGTTCCCGAGTCTGGCAGCATTAGTGATGCCATTAATTGCGGCATCAATAGCTTTACCATAGGATGGACTCCTTGGAGAAGGAGGTTCCGACTGTTGAGAATACAAAAAAAGTTTTGTTTACAAAATTACTCACCAAGTCAGAAAAACACCGATCCAGAGAATAACAATTTTTTTGAACATTTAAAATTCTCCTATATTTAAGACAGACATTGAGTCACTCGGCAATGTAAGTTGAATCAAAAGTATAAATTTCTCAAACATGGAAAATGTGTTGTTTTTTTTCTCATATTTACCGTCTCCCTCCTTTACGCCCTCCTGTTTTGGGTTTAATTAGCAGTCTTAAACATTTCAAAGTTCATACATGACTGGGATTTTAAGAATAAAATGTGACCAATATTAGGCCCAAAACCATCTTTGAACATTACCTTCCATACAGTTGCTCTGAAAACCAAAAGAAGACATGTGAATAATCCATTGAATTACATATCTGATGAATGAAAAACTCAACTCAATTAAGTAATTCTGATTCAATTAAGTGACCCTCCAAAATTACGGAAAAATTAAGCGTCAATGTTTGTTCCATTTCTTTTAGCACCATTTAATGGTAAATATCACTAATGCTACCAATATCTCACCAACAAAGTAGAACACAAGATATCAAATCTACTTCAATTTTCAATGAGAAAAACCGACTGCTATGCTGACCTGATGCAAAATCCAAACAGCAATTCCCGCAAACTCGACAATGCCGATGTATCTGTCCATCCAAGTGGCATCCTCAGGTGCATCAACATCCACAACAGGTGCACTAAGAATTCTGTTTTGGGCCAGTATTTGAACAGCTTCAGCTAGACTTGTATCTGATTTTATCTCAATAACTGCATACAATAATCTATAAATATTAAGCCGATACCAATCATACAAAAAATAAGAATATGTAAAAGAGAGCAACGATATAATTTCCATTACGCGAATCTACCTAAAAAAAAACATTTCCAATAAGAAATCATTAACAAATTTGCCCCAGGAATCTTGTCACTCAGCTGATACAATACAATTCAGCTTTTCTCAAATGAATTTGCATATAAAATTGAATATTTTTTCTTCTTTTCTTTGTTTTCCATACCAATTTTCTTCAGCTATCAAATCCAGCCACCAATAAAACAGGATTTGAAAATGAAATTCAATCAATTATTCCCCAACCAACACCAAGAATATTTAATTCCATCAGAAATTATTGATGTAAATAAATATCCAATTTTTCTCTAGCAAGTAGCAATCCAGGTTCTATATATTTAAACATAATTCAGCATTCACCGTTCAATATTAACAACAAATTAACTCTGATAATTAATCAATTGATCAGACGCAAAAGGACATATATTCATGTATATATGTATGATCACAAATAAATAAATGAAAAAAAATACCTTGAGAGGAAGGAGCAGGAGGAAAAGCAGAGACATGTATGCTCTCAAAGCAAGCGTTGAGTTTCTCAGTAGGACTCAGCTGTGGCTCCAATACGTCCCACAGATCCTCCACTTTCATACCAACATGTGCCTCTGGACTCCTCGGACTCTCTTGTTGCCTTGAAATACTATCTTCCCTCTCTAATTGAATACTCGCCATCTTCACTCACTGTTTTCTGTTTCTAATTTTCTATACACTCCAAAATTGACAAGCAAATGTCTGTTTTTAACACTTACGTCGTCGTGAATAAAAATACAAAAAGAAAGCCTGCTTTGAATATCGTGTGTAGTACATATCACCATCTCCATTCTCTGATGTGCCACGTCTGATCTGTACGTTGAATCTGCATGTTTTGAGGTGGACTGGTGGGATTCAGCCACGTGGATGGTAGTGATGAGAGGCGGTCGCATTATGATTGGTGATAGAGATTTCTGGTCAAAATGTTTTGACGAACTATTCGGCAATGCTTACATTTGTTATTGTTTCCAAATTTGCTCCAAACCGGCAAAACAGCACCACATTTAGAAATTAACCGCACCACATTTAGAAATTCAGTTAGGAAAGCTGAATTTGAAAAAATAAATAAAAAATTGATTTGAATCCTCGATTCACCTCATCTTGTCCTTGGTTAAATCAATGATATTGATTAATTCTATTTTTTGTAAAGTAAAACATAAAGATTAATTAATATAATTTAGACCATTGATTTTCTATATTAAACACGTGGCAATAGATTATGGATATGAGGACAATTAAGATGAGAAGAGGATCCAGATCTATAAAAATAAAGTTAATTCATTGTCACTTATTTTGCTGGATAAATATGTTCAGACACAAACACCCTAACACCGTGTTTGGTTTGAGAGAAGAAATTTTTTTTGATAAATTTATGAGGAAAGAAAGGGAAAAGAAAGAAAATGATAGAGTTTTTAATAATTGGTTTTTTTTTTTGGGATGGTTATGACTTATGAATAGAAAGGAAAGCAAAATAGGGGAATTTTATTGTAGAAAAGAAATAGATAATACATTTGATTTTATTTACAAAAATACTCTTCTTTCAACCATAAGAATAAAGTAAAATACAAAACCTAACAATATCATCCATAAAACTAAATACAACCCCAAACAAACTAACAATATCATCCATGAAACCAAATACAACTCCAAACAAACTAATTGCAGGCTCTGTAGTGATTCAAGCCATGGCACCATAATAATAATAACTGTTTCATATATTAGGTTTTGATTTGTATTCCTAAGTGAATCAAATATGAACCAAACAAGACTCAATTGATGTGGAGCTTCCTGGAGAAGTGGAATACATTTGGAAGTTTGAAGGTGGTGTTTGAGGGAGGTTGAAGACTAGAAGAACGGAAGAATGAAGCAAACCGTTTTGGGTTGCGCTGTGGCTTTGACAGCGATTCCCATAGCGGTATAGCGCTGTGATGTACGCTGTGGATTTTGACAGTGGTAATGAGAGCGGTCGAAGATCAGTGGAGAGCGCTGCGAGTGGCGCTGTGAAAGCCACATCGGTGGCAAGAGCGGTCAGGAGCAGAATTGTTTCGTGGTTGTCGTATGTATAAATTCGCCAAGCAGACACGTCATCAAAAGAGTCAATAAATGCTGAAGAAAAGGTGTCACTCGTTGATCGGGTCAAAGGAGAAAAACATGACCAATTAGTATGTCAACGTCTTAAGCCAATAAGTCAAAGGTGTGGTTGCCAGAGCTAGATATATACTCGCCAAAGATAGAAACGTGGTCACTGAAGGGTAATATCTAGGAGTGAAGGTGTTCGCTGCATCAGCATACTGGGCCCGAACCGACTCGGCAGAAACACAGAAATAAAACCGTGACTTCTAGAAAACCCATAACAGTGAGAAATTATAAGAAGAGGAGGGAAGACTAAACTCAAGACGGAGAAGTTAGAATAAAGAGGAAATCCTAATCTATTACGACGTGGAATTCCTAACGCGAATCAAAGAGGAAATCCTACCACCAACACAATTAGGACTAGGGAAAACCCTAACTATCATGTATAAATAGAACCACTTATCCCACGAGGGAAGGGTTCGAAAACCTAGAGAGAAGAGAGTAATTGTATGCAAGATCTGAGTGTGTAACAAAGTAATAAGCCTAGTATTATTTTTCTGCCCGTGGTTTTTTCCCATTCAAGGGTTTTCCACGTAAAATCTGTCTCTTGCATGCATTGATTATTTTCTCGTTTTACTTTGAGTTGATATAATTGTTGAGTGTGTGGCAATTCAAATTTCACCGTCAACAATTGGCGCTAGAAGGAGGGAGATCCAGAACAGAAACTTCGAGGAACCCTTGAGAATTGAAAAATATGAACAACGACAGCGACAAAGATGGTAACTCCAGAGGAGATCTAATTGTTGAACCAACCGCGCCGATAGGAGATAGGGCGGTGATGATAGGGGAACAATCGGCAGCAACGCCAGGAGCTAGGGCAGCCGACCTCGGGGTTCTGCAGCACTTTCAAAATGTATTGGTAAACTTAAGCAGCAAGGCTGGCAAAATAGGGCTTTCGCTTCCCATAGGACTGGGAGTTTCTTCTCCCTATGAGTTAACCACTCCTGAAATCCAGCCGCCCAGAAGACTACGGTCTGAAGTTCACATTGCAACCCCCGATGCTCAAGCAAGACAATCCACTGAGGAGACTCCCTAGGACCACCCTGAGGATTTCGAAGGGAGAAAACAAAGGAAGGGAAAAGGTGTGATGAATGAAGAATCTAGGGAGGAGCGAGACCAGATACGAACACATGGGGTCAATTCTAGTGACACATACCAAAGGAACCGGCGGAGACACCATTCTATCTCGTCTGAAGATAAGAGTCCTCGTCCACGAAGGGAATTACGATCCAAAAGAGCAAGGCGGAGAAGATCCGAGAGCACAGAAGATCGAAGGAGCCCGGATGATAGAGGCAATTATGGGAGAATGACAATCAAGAGCAGACTCGATCCAGCAGGAGAGCCAACTGGTCAGCGAGATGCCACCCTACAAAAGCTATCAAGAAAAGTTTCAGCAATGGCACGAAGGTATGGTCGCAACGTATCTTCGGATGATGAGTCAGATAGCCCATTCGTTGAAAATATTGCTCGCACCTAATTTCCAGACAGATTCAGAATGCCAACCATTGAGCAGTATAAGGAGAACAAGGATCCGAAGGAACATGTTCACCGGTTCCGTAATATTATGGCCTAGTATTCATCCAATGGCGGGCTGTTGTGCCTCACCTTCCCGTAAACATTCGGTGACCTCGCCTCTAAGTGGTTTGGAAGACTTCCACCCGGAAGTATAAGCAGTTTCTCAAACCTCAGCAAGGCATTCATAAGGCAATTCATGGGGAGTGTGCAGAGAAGAAAGTCACTCGCTCATCTATCAAACTTGAAGCAGGAGCGCAATGAATCGATCAAGAAGTATCTAGTAAGATTTGGGAAGGAGGTTGCTCAAATTGAGGATACCAGTGATGTAGCTGTTATCGCCGTTTTCACCAATGGGTTACAAAGTGGTCGATTATCCTTTGACCTACGAAGAGATAGACTGAAAACTTATGAGGAGATGATAGAAATAGCTGGCGACTATGCACTGGCAGAAGAAGAAGAAGAAGAAGTAGCGCAAGGGGGTAGCTACGTACATGGACACAAGCCTGACTCAAAATCAGAACATAAGGATGACAAAAAGACGCAGTCACGTGACCGCCAGAGAGACGAGAAGGGCCAAAGGGACATCCAAGGGAAAGCAGGGGAAATGCTCGAGCCAATAGGTTTCGAGGAAGGTACAACCATTACACCCCTTTAACTGGCGATTAGGAGGAAATACTTTCTGTGGTAGAAGACAAAGGACTCGCCAAATACCCTCGGCAGCAATCAGCAAATGCCAGGAGAGATACAACTAAATACTGCCGATTTCACAAAGATCATGGGCATGAAACTTCAAAATGTTTTCAGCTGCGTGATCATATTGAGAGCTTGATCAGAGATGGGCACCTGAAGGATTTTGCTTTGAAATGGGACAAGCACTGTGGTCGCCAGGATAGCCACCAAGGAAATGGGCAGGAAAGGAAGAGTCCAAGGAGAAACAGCCCTAACGCCACTATAAACACCATTTTTGGCGGGCCCCATACTGGGAGAAGCAATCGAGAAAGGATGTCAAAAGTCCGAGAAGTAATGTATGAAAGCAGAAGCATGGAGATTAATTCTGTGCAAAGAAACCCCAAGAAAGGAAGAGAAGGACATGACCCCATAACGTTTACAGCAGAAGACTCAGACGGAATTGATGCAAAGTCTAATGATGCAATCGTAATGGGGGTTCGAATAGCACACAGGGATGTCCTTCGGGTAATGATTGACAACGGGAGTTCAGCTGATATTTTAAGTGCTAGGGTATACGATGAGTTGCGGCTGGATAGAAAGGATCTAGAACCCTTCCATGTGCCGTTGAAAGGTTTCGAGGGCGTAGAAGTGAGATCATTGGGAACTGTGAAGCTGCCGGTGAGGTTTGGTACAGCGCCATGCCGGTGAACAATCCTGTTGGACTTTGTTGTAGTCGACATCCATAATTGACCGTATAATGCTTTGCTTGGCCGACCGTTTCTTAACAAAGCTCGAGCCGTTACTTCAACCCACGCGTTGAAAATAAAGTTCCCTACAGAATTTGGAGTCGGAGAATTGAAAGGGTCACAGGAGATGGCTCGCCACGCCAACCTATCAATCTTCAAAGATAAGGCAGGGATGAAGACCTTAAGCATATTTGAGGTAAACAAGGAAGTGCAGGAAGATAATCCGGAAACCTTTGAACTGGACCCAAGGGACAAAACGAGCAGAGAAAAGGAAGAGCCAACTGAGTCGATTATTTTAAACGAAGCAGAACCGGACAAAACAGTCAAGATCGGAGCAAGGCTGATTGAATGAGTTAAGAGAGATGTGACAAATTTGTTGAAAGAGTACAAGGAGATTTTCACTTGGTGCCATGAAGACATGCCGGGAATTGATAGAAGTGTGATTTCACTCAACCTGGCTGTAAACGAAAAATGCAAACCAGTTGTGCAAAAAAGGAGAAGCTTTAACCCAGAAAGAAGTGCAGCAATAAAAGAAGAGGTGTCGAAGTTGCTCGCCGCAGGATCAATCAGAGAAGTTAAGTACCCGGAATGGGTGGCGAATGTAGTTCTAGTGAAAAAGAAGAACAACCAATGGAGGATGTGCGTCAACTTCACCGATTTGAACAAGGCCTGCCCCAAGGATAGCTTCCCGTTATCAAGAATTGACCAGTTGGTCGATGCAACAGTCGGACATGAAACGTTGAGCTTCATGGATGCATACTCAGGATATAACCAGATAAAAATGCACAAGCTAGACGAGGAGAAGACAATGTTCACCGCAAATCAAGGGTTATACTGCTACACAGTCATGCCATTCGGCCTGAAGAACGCTGGAGCAACTTACCAGCGCTTAGTCAATAAAATGTTCGCCAGACAGATAGGAAGAAATATGGAGGTTTACGTTGACGATATGCTGACAAAAAGCATCACAGCAGATAAACATATGGATGACTTGATGGAGACATTCGATGTGTTGGTTAGGTATGGAATGAAGTTGAATCCAGCAAAATGCGTGTTCGGCGTACCATCTGGAAGGTTTCTCGGATATCAAGTGCATCAAAGAGGAATAGAGGTGAACCTTGAAAAAATCCAAGCATTGGCAAAAATGGTTTCACCAAGAACTTTGAAGGACGTCCAAAGACTCACGGGGTGTCTGGCATCGCTGAGCAGGTTCATAGCTAAATCAACAGATTGATGCCTACCATTTTTCAAAGCTCTGAAGATGACCTGCAATGGAAACCGATAAAGAAGATGAATTATTATTTTTTGAAAAATTGAAAAGTAAATAAAAAATAGAGAAAGTAAAAAAAAATAAAAAAAATAAAAAAAAAAAATAAAAAAAGGGTAATTTTAGTAAAGTCCCTATTATTTTTTTTTTCCCAAATTGTCACCTTTTAAAACATATTTGTCATATCAACAATTCTAGTCCTTTCTTTTTTCAAAATACATCGCTTTAGTCCATTTGATCAAATTTTTAACGGTGAACTATGACTAAAATATACAAAAGATCAATTTTGTTATTAGATTTTTATTTTTCCAAAATTTCTTTCAATTACTTTTTATATTTTAATATTAAATAAAAATCAAATTAAGGACAAAAAAATATATTAATATATAACACATATTTCATTTTTATTTACAAACGTGGGCAGTTTCTACACAAATCTTGTAGAGCTTCCACAGCAAATCCATCCATCACAGATTTTATGCGAACTCTGATAAGTGGAACACCTCATACTGCTGAAATTGCTTCATTCAATTTATTTGCTTTTGCTGCACTACTTGCTTGATCCTCTGAAAACAACAACAACAACAATTACTTCAACGTCATGAATTTCTCTCTTGAATTTGGAAGAGAAAAATTGATCTAATCTAAGAGATCTGTGTACAAATTACTTTTCTGACTTCAACCCATCAAAATCTAAGAAAAAAGGTGAATTGGGTATGTGAGTTAGTCGAAGAAATATGACCAAAAAATTAAAAATTAAGAAATGGAAACCTTGTCTTCTGCATAAATCTGGAAACGAAGCTTGTGTTGGTTCCTCTGTTGGGATCCAAATATGATGATACACATGGTGGTAGCAGCAACTCCAAAAGAGCAAATAGCTCAAATCCCAGTCAAGCTCCACTTCCACAGATCAAACTCTTATGATTAGCATCAGAAACCAAGCTGATTTTCTTCTTCCTTGGAGAGTAAAGATCTGGAAATTATGGAAATTCGTTTGGAGATCCAAGCTGCTAAAGCTCGGATAGGCTGCTCAAGTTTGTGTAAGAATTCTAATATTTTTTGTTCCCACCAAAAAGATCTCTTATATATAGCTGCGTAAAAAGTCTTTGACTTCTGGTTACATAAGTCTATAGATATTCATAATTGAGAGGGGGATCAAAACTGGAAAGGAAGAAGAATAATTTGAATGGAAATTAATTCTAGAAATTGTATGTAATGTTATAAATTTATAATGTTCTGGTTCACAACACAAATGCTTTTTGAGTCAATTTTCACCCCCCCAAAAAAAAAAGAATTCGAGAAGTCTTTGAAAATTAAACTCTAATTTTATTTATTTATGTCCTTAAAAGTGTACGACTACTAGAGATGCTGTTACATTATTGTATATCTGAGGATGAAAATGAACAACAAAAGAATACAGATGATAAAGCTCTAAGGTCCCCAGATAAAATCATTATGTTACAAATATCACCAGTAATCACCACAAGAACACATCCCATCGTTGAAATGATGGAATAATATGCTAGCATCTCTCGCAACAATTTTCCGTCGTGTAATCGCAGCTATCAATTTAAGTGTATTGAGGCAGTCACAGCATATATATATATATATCCGATGGCTTTGTTCAATTTGCAGATGGCATCCAATTTTCTAACAGTGGTTCATTAATGCTGACCTCAGGAAGCGAAGTTCTTTCCTCATCAGGAACATATCCATGTTTTGAAATTTCTAACATCAAGGTGTCCACTTGTCTTTTAACGTTAAACTGTTAGTTGATATATGGTCATGATCGACCTTCTAGTTAGTGTAAATTTTCATGGCTCATGCATTGTGAAAGATATGTAATAGATCTGTGAGTTTTAGAAATGAAATTCATATGAATATGCTTATATTTTATATTTTCATGACTCGTGCATTTTGGAAGACATATAATAATGTGAGTTTTTTTTTTTTTTTCAAAATGAAATTCATGTGAATATCCCATTAATATAAATTGATACGGGTGCAACAAAAGCATTAAGCTATTTAATTTGTTATAGTTTTGTTCTCCATTGAATATATAAGTTTTTCATTTATTTTTTATAAGTTGCATGAGATATGGGAGAAAACTAAAAAGTAATTACAAAATTGGGTTATTGGTACAAATATTCATGAAATATACGCGAATTCGCATGTTGCCCCATAAATATAGTTTTTTTTAGGCATTAAACCTTTCAATGTGGAAGAAGTCTTTCACTCTACCTCCTTAGTTTCACATTTAATAGAAGGGTGAAAAAATAATAATCATGCAATAGATGTTCATAATTTAGAGGGGAAAGGAAGAAGAATAATTTGAATGGAAATTAATTCTAGTCATTGTAATGTTATAATGCTCTACTTCACAACTGTTTTTTTTTTTTTTTTTTGACATCTAACTGTAGTGTGACTCCAACATGAGATATTACTGGACTCAATTAACAATGTTACCATTGGACAGTATTGGTACTTCACAACTGCCTTTCAACTGCTAACGATTAATTGATTCGAGAAGTCACAGTTCTACTTTATGACTTTTATAGACTACAACTACAGTATATGCTAACATTACTGTATATCTATCGAAGAAAATGAATGACAAAAAAAAAAAAAAATACAGATGATAAAATTCTTAGCTCCCCATGTAAAATGACTATTTTTACCATCACCAATAATCACCACAAGAACACATCCCGTCTTTGAAATGATGGAATCTGCTAGCATCCTTCACAACAATTTCCCGTCCTGTAACCGCCGCTATCAATTTGATTGCATTGTGGCAGTCACAACAAATTCGATGGCTTTGCACAATTTGCAACGGTATCCAATCTAAAGTGTTGATCAACCCAAAAGCTACAGCCAGTTTCTCACTGTGGTACATCAATACTCGCTGTTCTTGTTCATCTACGTCAGGAAGCAAAGTTCTTTCCTCAGGAACGTATCCATGTTTTGAAATTTCTAACATCAAGCTATCCACTTTCTTGTATATCTCCTTTGTTTGGATATGGCTTTTATCTCCGGAGAGGAAAACATGTGGTTGTTTCCTGACTTCAATCCAACTACATGCTGGAAGCATTCTCAAACCCTTTCGTCTTAAGGTCTGTACGACAGCAGCAGCTTCCTTTAACTTGCCAGAACTGTTATAGACATTCAGAAGTACAACATAATTACAAAGCTTTTCAGGTTCCATTCCATAGAGATTCTCTGCAGCAAATTTCCCAAGCTCTAAATTCTCATGTGCTCGACAAGCCGTTAGCAAGGCAGCCCACATATTTGCTGTAGGTTTGAAGGGAGCATCTTGTATTAAGGCAAAGGCTTCATCTAGGAGTCCCTCTCGACCCAATAACTCAATCATACAGGCATAATGCATTGCACGAGGCTTGATCTTGTGATCCTTACTCATTGATTCAAAAATTTTCCACCCACATTCCGATAATCCTGAATGGCTACAAGCAGATAAAACAGCAAGGAAAGTGACATGGTTGGGTTTCATTCCTCCACAGAGCATCTCCTCAAACAACTCAACAGCCTCAGCTCCACGACCATGATTAGCATATCCAGCAATCAAGGCATTCCAAGATATGACATTCTTGCGGGGCATGAAGTCAAACACGTGTTGAGCATCTTCTATCCTTCCCCATTTGCTGTAAAAGTCTACAAGTGCTGTATTTGCTACAACATCTAATCCAAAACCATGACGAACTAGCCCAGCATGAGCTTGCTTGGCATGTTCCAACGAAGCTAGCCTTGTACAAGTTCTAATAATCATAGAAAATGTAAAATGATCCATTTTGACCCCAGAGTCACGCATCTCGTAATACAAATCTAGAGCTTCTTCACTATGGCCATGAAGTGCATAACCTGCTATGATTGTGTTCCATCCTACTGTAGTCTTCTCTGGCATCTCATCAAAAACACCTTGAGCATCTTCAATGCTCCCACATTTACTATACATGTTGATCATTGCACATGACACAAAACCATCATCACTAACACCCATTTTAACGGCACACGAATGCAACTGCTTTGCTACAGAAATGAGTCCCAGTCCGGCAGCTGCCCGTATCATCGTGGCATAAATCCGAGAACCACCATCAGACAGCTCCTCCCACATAACTAGAAACAAACGAAATGCCTCCAGATAACCTCCCGAGTCAACAAGCCCTGTAATTACGATGTTCCACGAAACTACATTCCTTTCAGGCATTTCCTCGAACAACTTACGTGCATCTATCATCATCCCCATTTTCACGTGCATAAACAACACCCTGTTCCGCATATACAGATCAGGTTCAAATCCAGTACTAAGCATGTAATTATAAATTCTCTTAACTTCTCTAATAGAGTTCAATCCAATACACGCACTCACTAACGCATCATAGGTACTAGTACCCACATCAAAACCACCTTCAAACTCCAAAACCTCAAACAATTCAAGTGCCTCCCTATACTTTCTGTTCAACACTAACTTCTCTATCTGACTACAAAAACCAGCGCTGGGTTTCTTCACCGGAGCCTCTGGCAACTTACTCTCTTTCAATTCCTCAACATCGATTTTATTCGGCTTTGGCCGCGGCTTCAGCCCTTGTTCCAAAAAAGAACAACACTTGATTCTAATAAAAGGGTTCTTCCATTTTCTTCTATCGAACAACGATCTGCCCTTGAAAACCTTATTATCTGATATCGAAAAAGGGATGCTGCTACAACCACTTTGGATCTGATCTAGTGATATACTTTGGTAACGCAAGAGTGGAATCTCCATGCTCAAAATTTTGAACTAAAACGGCAAACGACAACACTACTGATAGGAGTTTAGAAACTGTACCTTTAAAGAGAATTATTGATTGCAGCTTTGAAAGGAGACGGAGACGTTGAAGTTCGAAAATCACGAGAAGTGAATGATAAAACTCTGTTGTTGGTGACCGATAATGCTTTCTCTTCATTATTGGAGAGAAGTGACCATGTATGATTTGTAGAGCTTACTAAGATGGTCAGCATCGGAAGATCCGCCCAAGTAGTTGTGGTAGTTGCAACTTGCAACATGCTTTGACGGAGGAGACGGACCAAAGCGGTGCGTTTTTGGCACTTAAAAGTTCAAATTTTTATTTCAAAAAATCTAATACTGCTGATCGCATGGAACGACGTCGTTGAGGTTTTTTTTTTTCATTGAAAATTCGATTTTAAAGCTTCCCTGCTAGGAGGCATGGATACTCCATTTGGTAGAGGTAACTCGTATCGAACTCGTATCTAGTTCAGATACTTCCCGGATACTCCAGGATACATATCCGATACACCAAATGGCTTATCCGTTGACTTTTTCACAAGTTTGACTAGAGGATACTTGGAGGATACTTAAGGGATACTTGGAGGATACGTTTAGGGCAATATTATAATTATTTTAGTATAAAACGGGGTCAAATTATAATTTCAAAATTTTAGGAGTCAAAATGAAATTGTAAGGAAATTTTGGTTTTGATTCCATTGACATGGAGAATACCGGGATACTTGAGATTGCAAACTTTTCTCTTGATGAACCAGAGTTAGAGGCAAATTATTTATAACCTTTAACAATATGAATGATGATAATGAAGTTAATTAGGAATTTAAAATATGTTTTATGAATTTTTTTATGTATTATTTGGATTTTGTAATATATTATGACTTATGTGACGTATGTTTTATTTGGATTTTGTAATATGTTCGACTTATGTGACGTATGTTTTATTTGGATCCTGTAATATGTTATATTATTATGATTTATGCAGTTATGTGACATGTTTTATTTGGATTATGAATATGTTTTTATTTTGAATGAATTATCAAATATATTTTCATATATTATTATTATTTTTTAAATATAAATATATATTATTTTAATTGACGTATCCTGCCGTATCCGTATCCTAGTTTTTTAAGATTTACCGTATCCCCGTATCGTGGCGTATCCGTATCCGTATCCGTGCTACATAGCTTCCCTGTTTAGTGTGCGGGATTAGATTGAACTATTTCATATGATTGGATTGGATTGGATTAGGTTGTGATTGGGATTATATGGGATTGGACTGGACTGGACTGGACTAAATTAATATTATACTGTGTTTGGAGAAACATGAGACTAGAATGAGCTAATACTATGTTTTGTTTCGTGAAACATGGGATTGAACAAAATATAGTAATATTTTTAATTTGATAATATTTTGAAATTGAATAATAAATTATTGAAATAAGTATTTGAAAAAAAATGTTTTAATTTATATATTATTAAAATAACAATATCCAAAAATATTTTAAATATATAGATTTATATTATTTTGGAATAAATTTAAATAATTTTCAATTTTATAATTTGTTTATTAAATAAGATAATTTTGTTAAAAATAAATATAAATATAAATAAATAAATAAATATATATATATATATATATATATGGGATTACAGTGGGCCTAACGAATTTAGATTCTTCAATCTCGTTGAGAGAAATTAGGATTGAAATAATCTCGGTCTCTAATAATCGAATAACAAATTAGTATTTGTCATATGCTTGGTACAACCTGGGATTTGATTAAAATAATTATGTATCATCATATTATTACTTTTTTTTTGTTATTAAGAGTAACACTATATAACCCAAAAATTAACCTAAAATTCAACCTAAATGATGTGGCAAATGAGTTGTCATCATCACATAAATCATGGGGTGATGCGTGAATGATATGGTGGGGACAATTCAATTTCCACATCATTTGTGTTGGTTTTTGGACTAATTTTTTTTGGGTTGTCTATTATTATTGTTTTATTAAAAGTAAAGTTATATTTTATAATTTGAGAAAATAAAATATTAAAAAATTATTTCAGTGTATTATAGATACATTAAAATTATTTTTAAATAAAAAATACTTAAAAAAATAAATCAAACAAAAATAAATTATTTTAACAATAAATTTAATGATGTCTAAACATTAAATTATTTTTAGAGTTGGACTACTTAATTGTTGGTTTCGACTGCAATCTTCATTTTTCGATGATCTTTGATTTGTTTTCTGCTGTTTCCTGTTAGTGATTAATTGTTGTTTTTTCTTTTGCATTTGACGATTGTGATTTTGGTTGGTCATTTTAATATTTTATTGGTATAGTTTTGATTTTTCTTTATATCCATGTGTGGCAACAATTTCAGATATAACCCGATCTATATGATATTGAAGCAGTCCAGATTATTTTGCCTTCTATTATTTTTGCCTTCTATTAATATCAAACTATGAATTTAATTTTTCTATTGGTAAAATCAATATATGTCACCAAGCAAATATCCGATGATATATTGAATCAATATATGTCCAGACATCTTTACCCTATAAGGGTAAACTCCAGATTATTTTGCCTTCTATTAAGTAGTCCAACTCTTAATGGTATTAAGATGTCTGTTGGTATTTGTTTTTCAGTAAAAATATTAAAGCGACACAACCGGCATGGTCATCATCAACACAATCTCCTTCATGATCTTTCAAAAGGCCGTGGTGTTGGTGTTCCTCTTGAACGAGTATATTGATAACATGATACATGATAAGCTTGTCCTATATATTTAAACATTTTAAAAAAAAAATGCCTAATAATCAATCAACATTTATTTGTCTAAAAATGATAGTTTTTAATTAAGTTCATAAATGGATGCATAGATGTATGTTATTAAATTATTATATAGATAACATGATATTTTGTCTTATTGAAATATAATACATGACAAAAAAAAAAAAAAAAAAAAACTATAAAGAAGCCATAAGCAAAGTCCAAATGATGAACTGGAAAGGGAAATAGCTGATTAAGGAGGTGAAAAGTAATAGAAGAGAAAATGAAGAAAGCAGTGATTGTTGTTAGTACTGCAAATTGTATTAATGGATCATATTGGTTAAGTGTATAAATTGTGTTATTGGGCCATATAGTGATATAATTCTCCATCTATAATAGAAGTCAGAGATAACAAATTCATGAAAGTCCATAGATGTCTAAACAAATCCATAAAAGTCTGAGATAGATGTCTAAATAAATCCATAAAAGTCTGAGATAAATGTCTAAACAAATCAATGAAAATCCATGTGGATTTATAAAAGTCCGTAGAAATCCATGAAAATCTTTCACTTAAAAAATATCTTTAAATGTTCTCAAGAATCCTAATTGGATACACCCTAATTAGTCATATATCTCATATTTATTGCTTGCATGTGATGAGATTATTTAATTTCATGCAGGTAACTTATCCCACCAATGTGGAACTAATTAATCCCAACACAAATGGTAGGACTAATATTAGTCCCACCAATTTACACTTCTTTTTATTCTCTTTTTTTTTTTTTTTCAATTTATTTTATTTTTTTGTGATTAAATTATAAATATATTTTAATAATTAATAAAATATTTGATTTTAAACATTTTTGAAAATAATAAATTTCAATTTTAACGAATAAAAATAAATATTATTTTGTTTAAAATTGGTTTAAATATTTAAATTATTTTTAAATATTTTAATTTTTTTTCAAAATTTAATTTAAATAATTATTTTTACTAGCCAAAGCCTATACGGTCATTTTATCAAGGTAGGGTGGGCTATTTAGTCCCATAAATATATATATATATATATATATATATATATATATATATACTTTAAATTCTTCTTCTTTTATTTTTTTATATTTAATTATAAAATTTTATATTTATTTTGATAATAACTATCTGTTCACCTATCTAAACCAGTGGTGTAAATATGGGCCCGGCTTGGTGGGCCTCGGCACGGCCGGCACGCCAAGTATGGCGGGCTGTTTCAGGCCCGGCCTGTATGAATCACGGGCCAGGCCTGGCACGGCCCACATATTTGGCCCGGGCCGGGTACAGATTTGAGGCTTGGCGTGCCGGCCCGGCAGGCTCATTTTTTTTTTTTTTTTTTTTTTTTTTTTTTTTTTAACCGTTAACCTTACAATTTTTTACTATTATTTTTTAAAAATTTTGATACCGTTGCCGACGTCAACAACGGTCAAAATTTCAAAATTGATTAAAAATTACACTTTACCCCCTCTTCTCTTCTATTTTTTATTTTTACCCACATTTCAAATTTTTCTATAAATACCCCCACTCATTTCAATTTCCATACACTTTCTCTCAATCTCTATTCTCTCATTCTCTCTACATTCTCCAACTCTCCATTAGTCCATTACTCTCTCTAATCTCTATTTCTCATTTTCTCAATTTCTCTACACCTTCATAATTTAAATTTTTTAATTATTCCATTCTTACTCTCTCTCTCTCTCTCTATTCTAGTATTCTCTACACAACTAATCTACTACTCTACTAGTTTACTATTCTAAATTTCTACTAATATTATTCTCTAATTTCTCCACCAAAGCTCAAAGCCTCAAAGGTATGTTTTTCCTTTAAATGTTATTAATTAGTTTTATGTTTTAGTTTAAAATTTTTATATTTATAGTTAATAATTAATATATTTATGCTTAGTTATTAATTTTGATATTTATTCTTACATTTTATGTATATTTTATATTTATTTATGGCTTTATGCTTAGTGTATTTATGAGTTAATATTTTTATGCTTTGCTTTGTTATAAATTTTAATATTTAATCTTAGAATCTTAGATTTTAGTAAATTTATCATTTTATGAATTTATGTCTAGTAATTAATTTTAATATTTGTATATTTTTATTTATGCTTAGTAATCTTACTATCTTAGTATATTTTGTTTAGTTAGTAAATTGATGATTTTATGTTTAGTAATATATTTAAATATTTTTATGATATTTATGATTTTATATTTAGTAATTAATTTTAATATATTTAAGCTTAGTATATTTATGATTAAACGCTTACTAATTAATTTAAATACTTTTATGCTTAGTACTTTAGTAGTTAGTATATTAGTATATTTATCAATTTATGATTTTATGTTTAGTAATGAATTTAAATATTTTTATGCTTAATATATTACTATATTTGTGATTAAATGCTTAGTAATGAATTTAAATATTTTTTATGTTTAGTATATTTATGATTAAATGCTTAGTAATTAATTTAAATATGTTTATACTTATTGCTTAATATATTTATGCTTTTATATTTTTATGTTTAGTAATATATTTTAATATTTGTATGATTTTATGATTTTATGATTTTATGTTTAGTAATTAATTTTAATATTTGTATGATTTTATGATTTTATGATTTTATGTTTAGTAATTAATTTTAATATTTTTATGATATTTATGATTTTATGTTTAGTAATTATTTTAATATTTGTCTGATATTATATTTTTATGTTTAGTAATTAATTTTAATATTTGTATGATATTTATGATTTTATGTTTAGTAATTAATTTTAATATGTTAAATGCTAATGCTTAGTAGTTAGTATATTTATGATTTTATGTTTAGTAATTAATTTTAATATTTTTATGATATTTATGATTTTATGTTTAGTAATTATTTTAATATTTGTATGATATTATGATTTTATGTTTAGTAATTAATTTTAATATGTTAAATGTTAATGCTTAGTAGTTAGTATATTTATGATTTTATGTTTAATAATTATTTTAATATGTTAAATGTTAATGCTTAGTAGTTAGTATATTTATGATTTTATGTTTAGTAATTAATTTTAATATTTTTATGATATTTATGATTTTATGTTTAGTAATTATTTTAATATTTGTATGATATTTATGATTTTATGTTTAGTAATTAATTTTAATATTTTTATGATATTTATGATTTTATGTTTAGTAATTAATTTTAATATGCTTAGTATATTTATGATTTTATGTTTAGTAATTAATTTTAATATTTTTATACTTAGTATTTATGAATTATGATTTTATGCTTGTTTTTTATGAATTATGATTTTATGCTTGTTTTTAATAACTAATGATTTAATATTTGTATTGTAGGAAATGGATCATAATCATCCTCAATTTCTGGACGGTCTTAACATGGACAATGATTATTTCCCCGGCCCCGGGCCAACAGAAACGGCACGGGGACCTTCTGGTTTCGACGCAACACTGACATCACGTCCTCCCAAACCTAAAAAGCACACATCAAACGTATGGCAGTGTTTTGACGTAGTACAGAAGACTATGCCAGACGGTCAACTCATGGACAGAGCTCAATGTAAGTTTTGTGAAAAGCATTATGTCACTTCTAGGGGAGGGACCGGTCATTTGCGAAGGCATATGGAGAAATGCATGCCTGCACACGGACAGGTAGACACTACAACCTAAACACAACCACAACGGCACCCAGACGGGTCCGTAACAACTTGGCGTTACGACGCCATGCATGCTAGAGAGTCCATGGCACGTTACATTGCATGTACTGATCAACCGATTAATTTTGGTGACAACCCTTTTTATGAAGAATTTATTCAAACTGCATACAACCCCCAATTTAAATCTGTTTCTAGAACCACTACTCGAAACGATTTGATAAAATGTTTTCAAACTCAACGAGATGAGTTGAAGGCTGAATTACAGCATCTAACTGTCTCTATTGCATTAACTTCTGATATTTGGAGCGCATGTTCCAAACAGGACTATATAACTATCACGGGACACTATTTAGACTATGATTGGAATTTACAAAAAAGAATTCTTGGTTTTCATCTTATGGATGGCACACATACCGCAAAAAATATTTTTAAAGGCATTATGTCTGTTTTAGAAACTTTTGAAATACAGCTTCGCGTCATTTCTATCACATTAGATAATGCATCTGCAAATACTAGTTCCATTGCATTGTTTTTTGAAAAAAATATCCCGCAACATGGGGGTTATTTCTTCCATCAACGATGTGCATGTCATATCATCAATTTAGTTGTACAATCTGGTATGAAGGTAGTAAGCGATCGTATAGATCGCATCAGAGATGCCCTTACTTGTCTCTGCAGTTCTAATCCAAGATTGAATGAATTCGGTAGATACTGTACAACCTTCGGTTTACGACCCCGAAGATTCCTAACAGATATGCCAGTAAGGTGGAACTCTACTTATTTAATACTGCTAAATTGTTTGGAATATGAATCACCTATTTCAGGTTTTTATAACATGAAAATGTCCGAACTTGGCCAACCAACACTGACACCAAATGATTGGCATGTGGCAAAAATCTTTATTCAATTTTTAAAGGTTTTTTACGATTCCACTGTAACTCTTTCCGGGGTCTATTACCCCACATCTTCCCTGATAATACATCATATTGTGGAAATGTCTGAATTGTTAAACAATTATAGGAAAGATGGAATCTTAGGCCCTGCAGTTGTTGCCATGGAAGCTAAGTTTAAAAAATACTGGTCTGAAATTCCTTTCCTTTATGCTTTAGGTGCTATAATAGATCCTAGGGTTAAATTATCTGGTTTAGAAACATTGCTAGAGTATCTTGGTGATATTTTGAGCGTAGATTATTCTGCACAGGTTACTGACATTCGAACCAAGTTGTTCGAAGTTTTTAGTACTTATGAGCGCAGGTATGGCGGTGTTGACGACGTGCAACCAACAATAGAACCAGACACACTCCCGAATCAGACAAGTTGGAACATTTTAAAACGCCGAAAAAAAGTAGGCTCATCAAGTTCTTCTTCACGAATTGAATCAGCTGATGCAACTTCCGGTGCCGAACTGACAAGCTACCTTTAAGCTCAATTCGACCATCGGTCATTTGAAAGAGAGAAGGGATTTGAACTGTTGGTATGGTGGAACACCTACGGCTATTATAAATATCCGATCCTATCACACCTAGCACGGGACGTACTGGTTATCCCTGTCTCCACTGTTTCCTCAGAACAGGTATTCAGCACGACTGGAAGAATTGTTGAAGAAAGAAGAAATTCTTTGACTCCAGAGATGGTAGAGGTATTGGCATGCGTTCGGGATTTGGAGCGTGCGAAAAAGAGGTTGCAACATGAAACGGTAGATGAACAACTTATTCAAAATTTCAGTAATTTATATGTCGAAGAGAGTTCCGACAGTAACCAAATCTAGGATTTCTTGCTTATACATCAACATGTACGTTAACTTGTAATACGATTGCACTCTTTTTCCTTTACCAAGTTTTTATCCCACTGGGTTTTTCTTGGGAAGGTTTTTAATGAGGCAATCATGTAAATATGTAATACTGAGAGTCTGAGACTCCAAAAGAAATAAATAATTCTTCTTTTCATATTTTCATAATTTCATCTTTTTTTCTTTCTTTAATATTTTAGCTTTATAATTATTTATTCTTTGAATTATTATTTTTAAATAAAATAATAAATCTTTCTATTTTCTACATTTTTTTTTTATTACACTCAATGACTCAAATAATAAATAAGATAAACAAATTACAATTAAAAATGTTTAAACAATATAACAATATTATAAATTTATAATGTAAGTTAATTTATAACAATTAACAAACTAACAAAGTAACAAAACTAACAATTAACAAACTAAGTTAATTAAGATATTTAAAATTTTAAATTAAAAAAAAAAAAAAAATTTGAAGGCCTGAAGCCTGAAGGGGACGTCCGCCTGCCAAGCCGGACCGATCCGGTCCAGATCGACCTGCCAGGCCAGCGGGCCGGCCCGCCATATATATATATATATATATAATTTTTTTTTTTTTTTTACCGTTTGAACTTTGAAACACTAATTTATTATTATTTTTTTTTTTGAAATTTTGACCGTTGCTGACGTCAGCAACGGTCAAAATTTCAAAATTGATTAAAAAATTACACTTTACCCCCTCATCTCTTCTATTTTATATTTTTACCCACATTTCAATTTTTTCTATAAATACCCCCACCCAATCCACAATTTCCATACACTTTCTCTCAATCTCTATTCTCTCATACTCTCATTCTCTCCATTCTCCAACTCTCCATTACTCTCTCTAAAGTCTAATCTCTATTCTCTAATAGTCTAATATTATTCTCTAATCTCTCCACCAATTCACCAAAGCTCAAAGGTATCTTTTTCCTTTAAATGTTATTAATTAATTTTATGTTTTAGTAAATTTATCATTTTATGAATTTAGGTCTAAAAATTAATTTTAATATTTGTATATTTTAATTTATACTTAGTATATTTTGTTTAGTTAGTAAATTGATGATTTTATGTTTAGTAATTAATTTTAATATTGTCATGCTTAGTTATTACTAATTAGTATATTTATGATTTTATGCTTTAGCCATTTTAATGATTAATGAGTTAATATTTGTATTGTAGGAAATGGATCATAATCATCCTCAATTTTTGGACGGTATTAACATAGAGGAAAATTATTTTGACCTTTCCGGGCCGACGGAAACGGCAGCGGGGCCTTCTGGTTCCGGCACAATACCGACATCATGTCCTCCCAAACCTAAAAAGTACATATCAGAAGTATGGAAGTGTTTTGACAAAGAAGAAATACCAAACCCAGACGGTAGGGTCACAACAAAATATCGCTGTAAGTTTTGTAAACGCTCATATGATGCCTTTCGAAAGTCGGGAACCGGTCATTTGACAAGGCATATGGCCAAATGCATGGCTCAACAGGAAGAGCCAAAAACTATAACCTGGACATAACTACAACGGAACTGGGATGGCCAGACGGGCCAGTTACGACTCCGCGTATGCTAGAGATTGCACTCTTTTTCCCTTGCCAAATTTTTATCCCATTGGGTTTTTGTTGGTAAGGTTTTTAAATTTTAATGAGGCAATCATGTAAAAGTGAAAATCCGAAATAAATAAATCATTTTTCATTTCATATTTTCATGTATTTTTATTTACTTTCATATTTTATTTTTATTTATTCTTTGAATTATTTTATTAAATAAAATAATAAATTTATCTTTTTTTTTATTATTATTACACTAAAATAATAAATAAGAATTTATTAATATAAGATAGAGAAATTACAATTAAAATTATATAATCTAAATTGTTAAAAAAAAAAAAAAAAAAAAAAAAAGGCCTGCGTGCCAGCCCGGCCCGGCCCGGCACACATACATATGGACCGGGCCACTAGCACGTGCCGGGATCCCCTTTTTTGAAAACAGGCCGGCCCGGCCCGGCACATAAAAACGATGTGCCGTGCCAGGCCGAGCCCGTTTTCAAAAACGGGCTCTTTAGGCCCGGCACAAATGGGCCGTGCCAGCTCACTTTTACACCACTAATCTAAACCATGTATTTTTTTTGAAACTCTTTGCTATTGGTAGGATTTGAATCACTAACTTAGAAATCATTTGTTCAAACTCCAAACCCGTCCATCTATCGGTTGAGCTACGCTCCCAAGGACATTTATTTAATATATCTTATTATAATATTTAAAAATATTTTTAAAATATTAAATATTAATTAAAAATGTTATTTTCTATAATATTAGTTTAAATATTTTTACTTATTATTTTTGAAAATTAAATAATTAGTTTATTTAAAAATAATTTAATTTAATTTTATATTAATCAATTTCATATTTTATTAAATATATTATAAAATTATTTTTTATCCAATTCCATACCACACCAAACAAGAGGTAGGACTATTTTAATCCAATCTCATACAACATCAAACACACCATAACAATAATTTGGGCTCAAAATTTTTTTGTCACTATTTGGACTAGGTTTTGTAAGAAAATCACCATTTTAATAACTTAAGTTTAAAAGGCACCTATTATGGTGAACGGACAAAAATGCCCCCCCACAATAACCTTCTTCACCATTTTGGGTTTTTTTTTTTTTTTCTTTCAAAATCCTCTATCAATGGACGACGGTGGACCATGAACACATGTACGTCACCGTCGACGACCACGACCAAACACAATAGCGACTTTTTTTATGTCCGAGCCTTTGTTAGTTGCATCTAAGATACAAACCCTCTTGTTAGTTGCTTTTTTTTTTTTTTTTTTTTTTCAATTTAAAACCCTCTTTTGTAAACCTTAAGCTGATTGTGTGAAAAAAAAAAAAAAGATTGTTAAAAAGGCTTGGAAAAGGCTCAGACAAAGCTTAGCAAGACTCAGAGAGTTCATTAAAAGGCTCGGAGAACAAATGAAAATGCTCGGAGGTTCAAAATTAACAAAAAAAAATTATTGTTGAAAAGGCTCGGAGAACAATTGAAAATGCTTAGAGAACAAATGAAAATTCTCGGAAACTAATTGAAAAGTCTCGGAGACTAAATGAAATGGCTCGAGCCTTTTCAATTAGTTTCCGAGACTTTCATTTGTTCTCCGAACCTTTTCAATTAGATTCAAAATTCACACAATCAACTTAAGATTTACAAAAGATTCGGAGAACAAATGAAAAAGAACCCAATTTGGGTTTTAAATTGAAAAAAAAAAAAGCTCTGGGGGCGCTGTTCCCTGCCCCCCCTTGAGCTGACCGGTCAGCTTGACCACCGCGAGCTCTGCGGGGAGCTCGACCCCCGAATGCGTCTGCGTAGCGCCACTAAACTAATTATCCAATGAAAATGCATTGATAATGTTATAATGTTCAACCTCCATTGAATGTCTGTTAAATAGACCTCTATGAGAGAAAATGAAAGAATAAAATCTCAGAAAACTTCTAAGTAAAAGAATGTGTAAAGTAAGGGCATTTTTGGAAATCACTTACTTTAGTGCCTTTTAAACTTAAGTTATTAAAGTGGTGACTTTCTTACAAAATTCGGTCAAAAATGTGACATTTCCCACCATTTCCACACAATAATTTTAGTCTAATCGTATTCCATCCAATCCAATCCTATGAAAATAAGGGTAATATTTAGGTACTAACCAGTCAGTATCCAGAATACTGACTTAGTAATGTGACATAATTGAACTGTAGCACTTGTCTTTTTTCTTTCACCCATTCCAAGACTTCTTGTATTCTAAAACTTTTAATGTATGAGAACATAAAATCCTAATAAAACTGAACTTCATACAACTACAAAGTCTTTGAATGAGTGAAAGAAAAAAAATACATGTGTTACGGTTCAATTGAGTCACAGGGTACTGACCGGTTGGCACCCAAATATTATCATGTAAATAAGAGAGAAAACCAAAAGTAACCATCCAAAACATTAAACTTTTGTTTATAACCACTTTTGAAATTATAATTGTTAATAACCACTTTTTTGAGAAATTACCTCAATACCCACATATATAAGCACTAAAACCAAAAACATGAGCAGTGGAGATTAACAATTAAAGAGAGAAAAGGAGAAAAGGGAGAAAAGAGAGAAAGAGACATTGTTGCCGAGAGAGAAGAGAGAAAGAAGTGGTGTCGCAGGGAGAGAAGAGGGCGTCGTCGTCGTCACCGGAGCAGCTAGAAGAGAAGAGGTCGCCGTCACAGCTTGGAGACAAACCCACCATTCTCCTCTCACTTGACATTTTTTTATTGCGATTTCATGTTAGAACATGTTTAAGGAATAATAAATATTGAAATGTATCAATTTTGGGGGTTAATTGAGTTGAGGTCTGGTATTTTGGATGATTTGAGACTGGATGTTGGAGTTCGGTTTGAAAAAAAAACTTGAAAGCGTGAAATCTTTGACAAACTTGAAATGTTTTGCAAAAACTTGAAATCATGCTTTAAATCTCTAACATAAACTTGAAATCTTCTAAATCTCGAACCAGTGAAACTTGAAATCTTCTGGAAAAATCTTGATTGAAGTCTTACCCAGAAACTTGAAATATTACCCAAAAACTTGTTAACATTTCAAGTTTTTACATAAGATTTCAAGTTTTCGAACCAGTGAACTTGAAATTTTCTAGAAAAAACTTGAAACTTTATTTAATTCGATTCTTCACAAAAACACACAAAAGTGATGCAATAACGCTAAACTCACGTTAAGGTCACTGTTTGCAACTCAATTAATGAACAAATTAAAGATATTTACACACAAAATACCGATTTAGAGCAAATCGAAATTTTTGTTTCAATTTTTCACTTCTTTAAATTTTTAACGCGATTCTGAAATCAAACCATCCTCAAGTTAGTCGATTTGTAGGAATAATAATGGTTCGACCATATTGGTGTTCGATTTGCTGGAAGAGGAACAATGATCAGAAATCGTTGATGAAGAATGAACAAAGAAGAAGGAAGAAGACGGTGAACAGTGAAGAAAAGGGTGAGAAACAAAAAAATAAACAAAACAATATACAAATATTAATTTTGGGGCATCTTGGTAATTTATGGACACCCAATGAAATTTTTTTCAAAACATGGGTATTAACAATTAAAGTTATGCATGTAATTTTTTTCAAAACATGGGTATTAACAATTAAAGTTATGCATGTGGTTAAAAAAGAATTTCCCATAATTAGAGTGGCTATTTTTGACAATTTTCACTGTAAATAATCCTATTTTATCCCGTGTAACAAACGAGTACAAAGCTCTCGTTTGATTTTAAAACCCACCGCCTTCAGCTGCTGCTGGAAATCCAAACCGACGTCGTTGTATACGCGCTGATTGGGGCAAGCAAAGTAGAGTGAAAACTACGCACGTACAAGTTCAATGGCGCCACATGACCTCCGCCGTCCGTTCAAACGACCGGCAATCTCCGATCAGCAGAGGCGCAGAGAGCTTTCGCTGCTCCGCCAGACACAGCATCGTCGCGATGCTCAACTACAGGCCCGCTGCTTAGCTTCCTCCGTCCTCACCCTCCAGTCCCGGACCTCCGAACCCGTATCCGATGTCGAAATCGAACTCGTGCCTGAACCCGAATCCCTACCCGAACAAGAATCCGGAGCTTTGACGAAAGACCTTGATGTTCGTCAGGCTTCGAGGCTTAAAGGAGCCGAAGCTCGCAAGTGGTTCGCTGAACAGTTGATGCTTCCTGAGTGGATGATAGACGTTCCTGATCGCTTGAGTCATGACTGGTACATATGCATTTAAATTATAATTTTAAAATTAAGCATCAAAGGAAATAATTTCTAGTGTAAAATGTGATTTTGTGTTGATCTTGCAAGTGGTGATAATGACTTTTTGCATTTTTGTGTTTCGATTTCAAGGTATGTATTTGCAAGACCTGCCGGAAAACGGTGCATTGTTGTTTCTTCTAATGGAACAACTGTTAGTAGGCTCCGCAACGGCTCTATTTTGCATCATTTTCCATCTGCATTACCTTGTGGAGCGAAGACTAGAGATGTGTCCGGGTCTGCTCAATCGTATTGTATACTTGACTGTATATTTCATGAGGTATATCAATTTTATCATTTTGCACAATCTGTACAGTACTTGTGTTTGTGGTCTGGTCTTGATGTTTTATTGAAATTAAATGGTGATTTGTGACTTGCAGTCGGATCAAACTTATTACGTGATTGACATGGTTTGCTGGCGTGGATATTCTCTCTATGATTGCACAGCTGAGTTCAGGTTTTTTTGGTTGAACTCCAAGCTTGAGGAGACTGGCGCTTGTGGTCCGCCTTCACATTACCACAAATTCAGATTCAGTCCGATTTCTATATACAACTGTGACCAGAGTGGTCTACTTGCATCATATACAGGAGCTGTGCCATATGTCAAGGACGGGTTATTGTTTTATAACAAGTAAGTTCCACCCCCAACGGTGTAAACTTTGGTGTCACCTTACATTTTATCATCTTGCTGTTAGTTGAAATTCAAAATGTTTATTGTTTCATAAAAAGTAAGGAGATTTAAGCGACAATCTTATTTATTCAAGTAAATTGGGGTTTAGAATGTTTATTCTGGCCTCTGTCACCTTGTAGGATTAATTTTATAAACTTTAGGACCCAACATGCAGTTTGCTTGGGCTGTCATTATTTGGAACCACATTTTGTTTGATATTTTTTCTTGTGTGTCACCTTACAGCATTTTATTATTTTTGTTTATATGTCTATTTCAATCCTTGTTCAATTTTGTAATCTTATATGAGTAGAACCTATTAGCAAGTCTTATTGTTCATTAATTCTGAATTATGATGGTTGCATTGTTCTGACTTGTTCAATCCTTGTTCAATCAAGTTCTTCTTAAGTATCATTTTTCCCTGATGATGTCTGCGTTGTTTACTATCCAGGCATGCACATTATCAAACTGGGAACACACCTCTAGCATTAGTCTGGAAGGACGAAAATTGTAGTCAATATGTTATTGACACAGATAGTAAAGGGCAGGTTCTGAGTCAACAGCAGGTATTTGAAATGCAGGCCTCACTTCCCTTTATCCTTTGTACTTTTCTCCTATTCCATAAGTTGCTTCATAATCTGTCATGAAACTAACTGTAGAGCTGCATACTTATTCATTGGTTTTGACTTGGGATGATAGAGTGTGAAACCTAGTTGCCAATTATCAGTGTGATTTGTGAATGTTTAAAATTTTCTTTATGCATTTGGAGCCACCTTTCAAAAGGTTGTGTGATAGAATTCCTCTTTGGAGTGCTTTACATAATTTGTTTTTGGATTTAGATCATTTGTACTGCAATCATGACATGCTTTGGCACCATGCCCTTCTTATAGTTAGGAATCTGATCATATGACATTTTAATTTTGCACGCATTAGCTGATGATTTTCCTTTTTCTTCCTTTTTACGACCAGGTAGTTTTGGAGCTTCGAGATGATGGAAAACTCTCTACATCAGATGACCCTGGTGTCATCTTTGGTTGCTTAGATGGGGAATTTATACAGATGGTATGTTTTGTTGTTGATTTTGTATTAAATGTGAGATCTATCCTGTTGGTTGTTGCTGTTAACTAATTGTATTGATTGTGTGCACTTAGTAACCAGCTTCTGATGTTTTGCTTTACAAAGTTTCTAGCAAATAATTGTATCTGCATAATAGGCAATTGCCTTGAATTGGCAAGTAGCAAGATGTCCAGCGTTCATGGCGACCGCGTATCAGTGACCTCAAATCATTGTCGTTGAGCAATTGAATAATTTAATTGCATTAAAAAGGAAGTCTCTAATAATAAATAAGACACTATAGGCAAAGCACTGTGTTAAAGTAATGCAAATGTGTGCCCCTCACTAGATGTCTTTTGTGTTATGTGCTCTGTAGAGCAATATTTTAAAAGTTAGTGTGGTCTTTAACCTATAAGAAGGATTAGGCTCATCAGTCACAACTCACGTTGCTCATTATGCGTATTAGATGTATAATTGCCAAATAAGGAAATATGTGCTGTCTGCTGTTTAGCATGGGAGTGGGCTTTTGTGGCGTTCAAAAGAATAGTGCTCTACCCCTTGCCTGCCCCTGCCCTTTGTGATCTGGAGTTGACAATGTGGTTAGCTCTCCCCGAATTCATTTTACACCTTCCTAACTAAGATGGGATATAACCCCAAGGTTGGGTCGGAAGGACTTTCTCAGTTTTATTTTTCTCTTTAAATAGTGTTAATTGAGTTGCTGTGGGATATCTTGAGACATTTTCTTTATGCGCACCCTTTTCATCTTATTTTGTATCAATATTCAGTCAGGGCTACATTCTGGTGATCTTCTAAAATTTGCTATTAGTGATGGAGGACTGACTTTAGTGGATGAGAAGCTTGAGAAAGCTGATTTACATTATCTTGGCAAGGTTAATCGAGCTCGCGTATTTGCTGATAGTTACTCTAAGGTTGGTAGGAAAATTTGCACTTCTCTTTCTATTGTGTGTTTCACTTCTATTGAACCTAAATGGTGACATCCAGATTTATGTTTGTTGTGCTTGCTTGGATGAGTTAGTACCTATATCTTTTCCTTTTTCTTTTCATAAAAAATGAACTGCTAAGAACTCTTCTTAGATGCCTCAGCAATCTTATCAAGTCCAGCATAATATCTTTTGGAATTGACTCTGCAGGTTATGTTTCAGCATATGGTTCGACACGCTCCTCAAAAATTTGAGGATCTGGTAGCATCTATTAGCTTATCAGATGATCAAGAAAATAAACCACGTGATATGGAGATGGTTGGTTGAAGGTAGTAACTGTGATTGTCAGTATCTTTCATTTTTGTGCCAACCCCCAACTATTGGCAAAGAATTCTCAGGTTGCTGTCGCTGCTTGTAACTCTCGGGAGTTTGTCTTTCTTACCCACTACCAACGTTTTACTCTATTTTATGTATATATTCAGTTTCTTGTAGACACCTCTGCTATGGCAAAGATTGTACACTTGCTTGGATATACAAAGATGTGCTTTTTTATCTATGCAACTTTGGAAATGTATAAATGATGATCAGTTGATTGCTGCAGAATGCCTATCGATGTCATTTTTGTTAAAAGACTCGAGTCACCCAAGTTTTTCTCTTGATTTAATTTCATATAAGGAAAGCTTTAAATTGCTAATCAAAACAGTATAGGTATTAAAAAAGAGTTTATTCAATTTTAAAGTGAAAGGTTACGGAATTCAGGGGAAGAAGGAAAAATTAGAGAGACCACTCTTTAATCTGTTTGTAAGTATGGGCAAATCAAGAGTTTTCAAAATGGAGAAATAAAGGATATTGTGCAATCAAATCTCATAATTTTTATTGTTTTAGAATTCAATTCAAGTTACAGCAGCACGACATCAATCAATGATAGCATATTTTTTTCCAACACATTTATGGTATAATTCAAGTTGCCAAAGTGGTTGCTTCACAACCATCATGCACACAAGCAAGTACATCTTTATAGTCCCTTGAAATGGTGAAGGAATCATAAACCTCTCCATCACGGCTTTTCTTGTACTCATAGAGCATAAATGAATGGTTAAATGATGTCATTTTGACAAATCCGAAATCGTAATCCCTGTAAAGACTCCAGTTGGGGATCACTTCGCTGAACTTCGAAAGGTGACTTACTGCCCCTCCAACGACAACATGGATTGTTCCATTTACGGTACCGGAATAATGTTGCTTTTCTTTATTCACACATTGATTCTGCACCACAAGCGTAAACAATAATTAGTAATTCAAAGGTTATGCTAATGTCTTGAATTAGGAATACAACAGATGAGAAATTCAAAGGACTAGCAAATCAAGGAAGTGAAGGTGAAGTTATAACTTAATCAAGTCATCAAACTTTCAATTGCCCACAAAGCTCTTTAAGTAGCCACACCATTCATTAATGTTCAAATTATACCAATAAATATCTTTTTAACCCTCTTAAAGAAATATACAACCATTCAAAGTAGATACCAATTTACTCAATCCGTTCAGGCTAATAACCCTTATCAGACATGAGAACTGCCAGTGCTAATCACTTGCATTCGCAATGACTTTTGGAATTTATTAAGCTACACCATATGGAGCCATCAATGTGATGAGCCATAGGATGCAAAGAGGGGTAAATCATAGTAAAATTTACCCACAATAATGTAGACACTACGATGTAGTGTTGCGTGGGTTCATAGAGCATACAATCCAAATTCAATGGACTGGAAAATAGAATTTTATCTTGACTTGTCCATACCTGGTAAATTGGGCATGTCCTTTCATAGTTATGGACATGGCCATAAAATGCAACGTCAACCTTGTACTTCTGCCAAAGCTTCTGCAAACTTTCCCTTCCCATGGGTTCTGCAAATGAGCCTTCCTGAGCATACCAATAGTCAGAGGAGTACCCAAGCACACGATGAGCAGCAAAGATCAGCCAAGGCTGCTTCCGTCTATCTACTGAGGCAAGACATTGCTCAATGAACCTATACTGTTCAGATCCCTCCCTCCAATCATGCTCACTGTCAGCTATGCAGAAGCGAAACATGCCATAATCAGTTGAGTACCTGCCCATTTAGAGATTATAGTTGGTATGAAATAAACCGGATAAGAATGAACATAAAAATCTGCTTGAAGTTACAAAAGAAGTCCTCCAATTTCCAAGAAAATGAACTATGAAATGGCAGAGAAAGTATGAAAAAGAAGTCCATGCAGATTTTCTTCCTTTTTGAATACCAAAATGGTTAATATACAAGAAACAACATTCTTGACGTATATCGGGATTTAGTTCTTTTATCCTATAGATATCCCCACCAATAATGCTGCATTCCGCTGTAATGTTCTGATATAATCATTTATGCTCAACCCAAAGTTGATGGTTGAAAATGAATAGGTCTTACTACGATTCTTCAACAATGAATTATTCTATCTAAGAATTTACCAAAATTTTGCTCTGTTCTCAGCGGGAACATAAAACATGGTCTCTGCTGGTACACCACATTCCCCACCAGAATCTGGGGTGTCATAGAAGGATCCTGAATTTGGCCAGTCACGTTCATGATTACCGCTGCAGGAAAAAATCAGAACATTATGCTTCAACCAGTGGCACCAAGTTAACCTTAAAACACTATTTATAGAAACACATGGCAATGATTCACATGCAAGTGGACAAACCTTCCAATCATGTAAGGCACAGTTGACGCGATAGGCTCCACCTGAGCTGTGAATTGGTCCCATTGCGAGAGGTAACCATTTGAATAGGTTAGATCTCCAATATGGAAAACTATATCAATATTGTTCAAGTCCCTGAAGAGTTGGTCTGTAGTATTTAGTGAACCTGGCTGATAATCACTATACTCATTCGAACCATCATGCTTTGCCTGAAAATATTGGAAGACAAGCAAAAAAAATTAATAACTCAGTTAACTTATTCAGTCTTATAGGAACACATGATCATAATGCTAATAATATAAGGCAACCAGAGAAGGGCTTGCATCTAACTGTTAAATTCTTAATAGAGGCTCTCAAGTAACCTACACGAGAATGAATGTGATGAAATTTCATTGATAAATGAATGATAGTTCAAAATCACATTATTATCTCAATATTCAACATTTAAAATACAGTATTAATTACAAGAAGATGCATATCTTCTTCATGTTCATGCAAAATGACCATAGTGCTGAAATAATTATCCTATTAGTGAATTGTGATAAAATAAATTGACCATTCTATTATCAACTTAAAAGTATGTTGTCTTTGATCTTTAAACACTAGCTCCTACACTAAGGGTTATTCTAAAATTTGTAACCTGGGAAAATATAGTTAAAAAAACAGGAAATTTATAACTAAGATCTTGCTAAGAATATAGAATAAATTGAAAGAATACTAATAAATGCATTGAGTCCACAGAAAAAGATATTGTTTTTTCTAAAACCTAACAAACTACGCGTCAAATTTTTCTTCTTGGACATGCATACCAAAATAAGTGCTATTAAATCCAGAACAGAACCATAAATTTGTTAATACTACCTTGATTGTTGTGTTTTACTAACTTTCTACACACAACAGAAACAGTAAATATAGGTTTATGAATATTATGACACGTTGTAATATTCATAAACCTATATTCATAAATATAGGTTTATGAATATTATGACACAACAGAAACAGTAACTTTCTACCTTTCCCATGTCGCCAAATATTATGACACGTTGTAAAGAGTCTTGTCCAGGATATGGTGACGATTTGAATGAATAAAACTTGCTCCAGATATATGAACCATTCAGTAAGAGATGACCCATTGTATGTATACCTGGAAAACGGAAAACCATAATGACAACATTATAAACAAGAATCTCTTCAACTTTATAATATTTGTATGGAAATGAATATGAACTTTTAAGATGCATACTCAAAGTTCGGCCACAATTTTTTCAAGAAACTGGTGTGTATAAAACCAGGATCACGCCAGCCAACTGTTCGTGCAGGAGAGCCTGCAGAGTAACAAGATAACCCAATTACGCTGCAGTCAACCTACTGCTATCAATGTAATTCTGCAGAGTTTGAGAAAATTTTTTGCTCCTCAGTGTGATTAGAGTTAGCCTGGTAGATAACTTCTAATCAGTTCAGCAATAAATCATTGTAATATGACACTAAAATCTGACACTTCCATTTTGTTGTAACATTATTGTATTTCAAACATAAAATGTCTACCGGACGCTATTTAGTGCTGTGAGCCATACCCTAAAGAGGAGAGTTTACTTTCCTATTGAGAAACAAATGAGAAGACTCTTAAGTGAAAAATCTGAGGAATTTGTGTTCGCAAACCGAGAGAGAATTGAATTTTACCACACGTCATTCTGATAAAATGTCAACGTCCCAGCTGGCGATACCATTTTACGATCTCCCTTTATACCCCATTCAACAAATGGAGTAGCTTCACCAATGTCATAGCCACTCGTCCAGGTTACAGTCATCTATGCAAAATCATATAAAGCGTGATACAAATAAATTGGTATTACATCTCCACAGAAAGAAATGACATAAGATAAACAATTGACGCATGAAACTAAATTAAGAATTGTGAAATCTTTGCTAAAACAAACTACTTCCAGGGGAGATAGATCTCAAGTTAGCTTAGCAAAGTTTGACAATGAATCACTACTCTTAAGACAATTGGCATCATCATGGAATTAAATGAATGAACTATTTATATGCACAGGGTTTAACAGCTTCTCGACTTTCATCAAATTATCACAAAGATGTACATCGTCAATAGATAGATTTAAAACCAAAGAAGAACGACTTAATGCTTTGAATATGAAAATATTTAGGAATTAAAGTGAGCTTGGGAACTGTCCTAGAATGTACTTCTACCATAAGCTATTGAAGTAAACTTAATGAAACAATGATATGTCAAGTCATCAATTAAAACCAACTTACTTCATCCCAAGACTTCCCTTGAGCGAGGCGTGGATACAGGGGTTCTTTTGGATTGGCAAATGATATGGAATTTGAAACTGCCACTAGTTTTGGCTGCAACAATCAAGTGCAGAATTAATCCAAATGAGAATGTAAGCAAAATTCCTTGAACTTAATGCATAAGGAATGCAACAGAAGTAGGAAGCATCATAGTGATATATAAACTTTAAGCAGATCTATTTGAAAAAGAATGGGTGAAAATCACATAAACTCACACTTGACAACCCGCCAGAGAATAATGCAAACGAGAAATCTGCCCATTGATTTATTAGCTTAAACTTCAAAGTAGTTTTTCCTGTCTTTGAATAATATGAATTGGAATGATTTGCATACTTGTACTGCACCAACATATACAAGATCATGTCAAATCTTTTACATTCAAACTATTATCTCAGATTGCAATCTACAAGTTACACACCTTTATTGGGGCTGAGCAGATGTATGGTTTATTTCGTCCTTTTGGGTCATCTACTGGTGGACAAGTTGATGAGCTGCCATAGTAAAATCAAAATTTTATAATTTCTAAACTATAAACAATGAAAAATTCCTGAATTATACAGTTACTAAAGGGCACAAAATTTGTCATACAGCTATTGTAATGATAAATTAGTTGGTTGAAAGATTTAGTTCTTGTAAAAAGCCCAATCAATAATACGAGTTACAATAAATCACAATTTTAGCAGTCTGTAGAAGGACATGGATGGACATTACTTTAATTTCGCAGGAGAAAAGACTCCAACCCAGTCATCCACCGATGGATCAGGGGACACAAGATTCACAGTTACCCATTGAGTATCCTCTGCCTGTAATCATATAAATGAAAACACAAATCAACTTTGTACCTCAAACACCAGTAGAAATATAATGAGTTCAAGACTTAAAATTTTCATTTTAACAAAATACAAATACATCAACCTTATCATGGACAAGGCTTGATATCAGCTTATAGCCATTAAGTAAGCACATTCAAGTTGTATGTCTGATACTATGACAAATATCATAACTTTAAGCCATCACCAAATCGAAATGTTATGCACCAAAAAGAGGGTGATAAATTGGAACCATAATTATAGGATGTCTTCACTCCTATTATTAGGTAGAAATCCGAAAAGCTAAAGGCCTTATTTTGTACCCATTTTAGTTGAAAACTAAATGACATAAAATTCTAATGAATATTGGTGAGTTCCCTGAATACTGACCAAAGGGTTAACAATCACCATAAGCTCGATATAAATTAATCTTACACTTTTTTTTTAATTATAGAATATTCTAACAAAAAAATCAATTGATTGGAGAAACAAATACAATTACAAAACATACTAAACAAATGTTAACATATGAGAACAATTATATAGATAAAAATGTTACCTTTGAAGCAAGAATGAAAGGATAGGCACTAATAGAAGCTGAGTCGCTAAGCGCAAGAACAGTTTTATGAATAGGAATCTTGGAGAGGGGTTGCTCTCCAATTACATCAAAATCAGCCCAAGCCGAGCTTATTATCGCAGCTGTGAAACACAAAAACACTGAGAGAAACACAGACATTTTGAAGCTCTCTTCCACTCCACTGATTGTAACACATATAATATTGAAACTTTAAACCTATATATAACAACATTACTGGGTTCTCATTGATGGCATTTAGATACTCAGTATCATTTTTGTTGAACTTGTCTAGAATTTGAAACTTAAACCCTATACATATAACAACACGAATTCTCAGTGTCATTTTGGAATTGATTCCTATTCTTTATAAATAAATAAATGATTGAAGCACGTTTTGGAAGTATTTTTTTAGCTTGGTTTCCAAGAGAACCAAGAACTTCCCTTCTCAGTCGTGGTTTCTCACAGAGAAATGAATAATTTTATATACAACCAAGTTAGGTGTCGGTTTCTGACTTTCTCTTATTTCTTGCTTCGATTAGAGATAGGGCTCTTCCAAGTTCATTCGGTAAAAATAATCTGACCAAGTATGTCAGAATCTGAGCGGGGATGGAAACGGGTCAGATCGACATGCTCCAAACCTAAAATCCAATTTTAGCAAGTTGCTTCTAACCCGATCTGTGATCAGAATAAGTTTTTAATTAGGTTAATTGCACAAACATACCCTCTATTTATCTAATAAAGCAAAATTTTAAACAAATACCTTATTCAAACACAAACATCCCAATTGGAATGTGCTTGGGTATGGAAAGTCAATAGTGCCCTTGGGTAAAAGGGAGAGGTTATTTTGGTGGGTAAATTTCACAAACAACCCTGAATTTAAGTGTAATTTTATAAATATTCATTGTTTTCTAATAATTACATAAATATACCCTACGGTCATTTGACTTTTGTTAACTTTAACCTTTAACCACATTTATATCCCAAAATGACTAAACTACCATTGAAAACTTATTTATCTTTTCTTTTATTATTTAAAAATATTAAAAAATATTTACTTAAAAAATTGAAAAAATTAGTGCATTTTTTTTGTTGCTTTTATTTTCTTTTTCTTTCTATCATTTTATTTTTATTTATTTATTATTTATTATTTTTACATTTTCCATGTCCTCAAACACCAAATTTTTAGATTTCAAAAACCAACTTAAACAAATATTACGCCGGTGTGTATAAAACTATCTAGAGGGGGGTGAATAAATTTTAATCTGGTTATTACCAAATTTTCGCAATTAGTCAATTTTATGAAAATAACCCCAATCTAGTCAATGCAATAAATCAAGTGTAAAGTGCAGAATTTAAATGACACTTGATTTTTCCGTGGAAACCTTCAACAAGGAAAAATCACGTGCTGTTATGTGCGCCACACACGATCCTCGAATCCACTAATTGTAATGGTGTCCACAACCTAGGTTGACCACGTCAAATCCTACATGGTCACTAACCCACCACTATTACTCGCAGGCTTTTAAAAGTGAACTTAGATCAATTTGCTTACGGCCTAAGCAACCTTAGCCACAAGACTTATTTCTCAATAAAGAGATTAAACGACCTATTCAAATATGCAAAGATATTCAAATATGCAATTAATACTAGGTTATACTAAATGCTTATCTAGGATTATAAGATGTCAATTAAAACAATCTTAGATATTAATTGCTATATGTCATGGCATAAAACATAACTAACATAGATTAAGCAATCCTAGGTATAGCTGTAATATCCAAATTTGTTTTGAAGCTTGATTGTTTTACAAAGGAGAAGTTACCATGGTTGTTTGAGTTTTGAGGTACGTTAGTAAAATTTTGAGGACAAAATTTCTATAAGGGGGTAGAATTGTAATAGTTGTATTTTTTCAAACCGAATTAAATCAAGAAAGAAATAAACTCTTTCTATATTAGTTAGTCAACCCAAAAATCTTGCAGGGAATAATAGCTAATAGAGACAATTAAATCTTAATAAATGGAGTTTCCATTCTAGAGTGACTCCTTAATGAGCTAGGGTTTTGAATACTCTTGTTATATATATATATATATATATATATATATGCACTTTTTACAGAAGAAAAAATAGAAGTATATGAAGGGAATCGGCTTCAGTTTCTTTGGAAGAGGGTTTGTGTGATTTTTGGTGTTAAGATGTAGAACTAAATTCTTATACGGATTGGAGGTAAGTAAACTCACTCATAACTTATTACGCTTTCAAATGTGTTTATATTAATACATTCATTCGTTGTTTTATGTTTGAAATATTTTAATACAAAAATATACATGTTGGACAGTTGTATTTTGCTAGAAAACTTCCGTGATTCAGTTTTCATTTAAAGGATTTTAAATTCTGAAAATACAAGTCCAAGGTTATCAGATTTTTGTGATTTATTTGATAGAGCAAATTATATTGGAAAATTCTAAAACTTTTTTATGTAGTACGTTATTGGTGTCTTCTAAAATTTCATAATTTTTAAAATTGTATTTGAAGAGTTTTCGATTTCAACGGTATAAGTGGTTCGTACTAGTTGCACTATATTGGAATTATTTGGGCCGGGTCACCGGGCTACGAGTGACACTATTGGAATTATTTGGACTGGCTCACCGAGCTATGGGTGACACTACTGGAATTATTTGGGCCAGGTCACCGGGCTACGGGTGACACTATTGGACTTATTTGGGCCGGGTCACCGGGTTACGAATGACACTATTTTGGATTTGTGACACTATGATATATGAACTATTTGTTTACGTACTGTTTCATGAAATGATTAATTTGTATTGATTATTTCCGTCAAATTAGAGAGTGTCAAATTATGATTTTATTTAAAAAGATCCTTGATTTATAAAAGTTCTATATGTGTAGGTGTTGTAAGGATTTAATTTATTTCATTGTTGTAATTACGTTTGTCTTGGAGATTTAATTGAAATGTGTGGTATCAGGTTTGGGTATTGTATTGTGTGGATATATGGTTGAAGATTTTAATTATGATTATATGTGAATTAAGGTTTTTGTAAGGTCTGAATTATGAAACATCCTGGTCCGTTAGGTCCCGGATTTGGGGTGCTACAATAGCTATCACAGTACAACACTCAATCAAAACAACATAATAATCTCTATTTTGTATAATAGAATATGATCTAAGAACATACAAATAATTAAAAATATTTCTTGTTAAGTAAAACACTAAGATTAGATGAAATTAGTGAAAAACTTACCAAGGCATGTGTGTTGAGTAAAACTCATGCAAGAAAGCATCCTAGATAAGCTAGATGATGCTAGATGAAGTTTGATGCATATGAAAATGGTTTTGAGTGTTTAAAGGTGAGTTCTTTGAAAGATTTTCTCTCTTGAAAATTTTCTAAGTCAAAAATATGATCTTGAACTCAACTGTGTTGACCTAAAGACTAAGAGGCACTTATATAAGTGATCCCCTCAAAGCCACACCGTTTTGGTCGTTTTAAAAAACAAAACTCCATTTGAGCCACTCCCCATACAGCTGCCTAGGCAAATGCTTGTGCTGCGGTACGCAGAGCATGATTGCTCTGGAGTTTGACCTTAGAGACCGCCCCACAGGTATGTGTCTCCACTGCGGTATAGATCGCGCAAAAGCCACAGTTCTTTTGACCTGGCTTGGACCGCTGCCTAGGCACTTGTACCAGGGGCGGTACAGGCAGCGGTAAAGAGAAGATTTCTCTTTTCAAAGGCAATTCACACATAGTCTAATATGCAATATGTGCAAGTGTGAAAAGTGAAGAGATTGTTCATAGTAAGCATTAAACACACATGCATACATGATGTGGTGTGTGTGTGCAACTAATCTCTTCAATGAAAACTAAGCACAAGAGATATACCTTTGAAGTGCTTATCACTTTGAGGTCTTGAGAGGGTCTTTGAGCTTGATCATTAATACCTAAGCTACCTTTACAATTCAAACCTCAATTTGTGGTTTGTCACCGAAATAAGCCAATCAACCTTGAGGAACTTACACCAACTTTATCACCAAAACATTCAATTTCATACTCATCAACCCACAAACAATTTCATTTCATCAACACAATCAAAACCCACCAACAATTTCATTTAATCAATAGAATCAAAACCCACAAAACTCACTAAACACAATCAAAGCCCACTAAACATAGCCATTTTTCCAGTTTTGTGGGTTCTGATTGTGTTAAAAAAATGATAAAAAGAAAGTAACAAAAAAATTGTATCAAGTAAATATTTTTAAATATATTTAAATAATAAAAGAAAAGATAAATAAGTTTTCAATGGTACTTTAGTCATTTCGAGATACAAATGTGGTTAAAGGTTAAAGTTGACAAAAGTCAACTAACGATAGGATATATTTATGTAATTATTAGAAAAAAAAATGAATATTTATACAATTACACCTAAATTCAGGGTTGTTTGTGAAATTTACCCACCAAAATAACCTTCCCCTTTACCTAAGGGCACTATTGACTTTCCATACCCCAAGCACATTCCAATTTGGATGTTTGTGTTTGAATAGGGCATTCGTTTGAAAATTTTCTTTATTAGATAAATAAAGGGTATGTTTGTGCAATCAACCCTTTTTAATTTCCACTCCAAACCCAACCCGAATAAGGTGAGGTACCCCAAACCCGACAAATAACTTAAATTTGTATTAAATATACAAATGTTACCGGACATTTGAATTTTTGACTTAAATTTTAATATTTAATTAATTAAAAAATACACTTAAATTAAAAAATTTATTTAAATTTAAATATGCATACATTTAAATTTAAACATAAATGACAAATAAATATAAAAATTTAAAGTGTAGCGTACACTTAAAATTCATATGTAACTTAAAATTCATATATGGGGAGGGTCGGAGGGATCCGGAAAATATCTGGGGATCAAGAGAGAGATCCGTGAGTGATATTCATTAGAGACCTATGGGGGTATTCGCCTAGGGGGTGTACTCGGAGGAGGACTCGATAAGCGTTGTGAGCTGAGAGCTAGGATAAAAGCTCGGTTGTGAGCTTGGGTTCTCGGTAAAGCTTTGTTGTTTGGGGTTCGGGGTTAGAGGGAGAATCCTGGAGTTTGTGGTTGTACAAATTTACTATATATTGGAACTTTCCTCTCGTCCTGAAGGCCCGTGGTTTTTTCCCTGATTTAAGGTTTCTATGTATATCTTGTGCTTATGTGTGATTGGTTTATTTTCTGCTAGTAGACGTTATTTGTTATGTGGTGAATATTAGGCATATGCCTCCGCGTTCATCGGTTTAATTCCCAACAGAGCTCGCCTGCCAACATGTATATCTAACTTATATTTATGTTGATGGAAGCACAACCAATTTTATAAATGTTAGTTGCACATCTAAGAAATATACGGAAGATCATATTTCTAGTTCAGTATTTTCCATTTCAAATGCAGAAATCGATGATATAAGAACTTGTTAGATACAAGCATTTCCAATTTCAATTGCCAAAAATGATGAAAAACAGTAAAATCAAACATAAAAATGGTGTCGAAATCTGTCTTTAATTCAGATAATTGTAAAGTTAATTGTGGACAATACATTTAGGAAACTTCCAATACAGACTTTTTTTTTTTTTTTTTTTTTCTTTGGTGAAGAGGGGGCAAACCGCCTAAAAAACAACAAACACTAGACACTAGGAATCATCCTAGTAGTAGCAACACCCTTAACATCATCCTCCAAAATTGAAAGGATCTGTAAAAGAGGATCATCATAAACCATTAACCCCAAATCTAAAGAATGACCAAGATTAGCAAGAAAGTTAGCAGATTTATTTCCTTCCCTGTAGATATGTTGGATAATGTAGTTCCACTTATTCTTAATAAGAGACTTACACTCTTGAATGATGTTGAAAAGAGGATGATGTAGGGGAGTTTTATTAGACAGCAGCAGAACAGCACACTTGGAGTCTGACTCCACAACCATCTTCTTGAAACCAGCCCTCCATGTCGGTCTAAGGCCTTCAAAGATGCCCCACAGCTTTGCTTCAGCAATATTACCAGTGTCCTTGTTCAGAGCAAACCCAACCAGCCAATCCTTCCTCTCATTCCTGATGATACCACCAGCTGCAATAGACCCAACATCAAGTTTCCAGCTTCCATCCACATTAAGCTTAACCCACTCATTCGGAGGAGGGGACCATGATATGAGACAATTTTCTTTAGGAAGGTTGATATCCGAATTAGAAATAGCAGTCAGCCAATCATCCACATGCTTTAATATAATCTTACCAGGCCAGAGGGGATTGTTGAAGTTCCTATTAAACACCTTCTCACATCTCCATTTCCAAATGAACCAAAGAGTAGTTGCAAACAGAAGGTAACCAGGAACACGATCCAAAATCAACTCATTACACTTGAGATTGTCCAACAACCAACAGCTCCAATCAGTTTTATAAGAGGTACTTGAAGTGATACCCCTGCATATGTGTTCCCAAACACGGCTAGCAGCACTTCACAACCTGAAAACATGATCCATGTCCTCATGAACTGCCACACAGTTGTTGCATGAAGTGTCCAGCGTAATGCCCCTAGCAGCTCTATTCTCATTAGTCAAAAGTTTATTGTGTAATAGAATCCATAAAAAATGAAGCACTCTAGGAGGTATCTTAAGACTCCAAATAAACTTCAATTTCCAAGGATTGAAATTGGCCTTATTAAAGTCAGTGTCATACGCGCTTCTCACTAAGAAATTCCCATTCTTGTTTAATCCCCAAATAACTGAATCCACTAGATTTTTGTCATTCGCAACATGAATGCTGAAAATACGATGCACAACATTCCAAGGCAACACCGAAGATAACTTCTGAAGATCCAAATCATACTCAACTAAATAGTCACTCACCTTTTCTTTAGATTGAGCATCCGAGAGAGAAGAAAACACATACTCTTGAAGTCTCCCCTAATCAGGAAGCCAAATATCAGTCCAAAACCCCATATTACTGCCATTACCAATTCTCCAAAGAACCCAATCAGAGAGGAGTTTAGCCCTAAAGGAAAACCTCTTCAAGTGCTCGAACAAACCTTAGAATTAGAGTTATCAAGAGTCTCCATGTTCCCCCCTTTAAGGTACTTAGCTTTGATCAGATTGCCCCACAGACCACAATCCTTCTGGTACAAACGCCAACCCGTTTTCGCAAGTAACGCTTGATTCATTCTCTTCATCTTCCTAATACCTCAACCTCTTAGATGTTTAGGCAAGCACACAGTATTCCAGCTAACCAGATGGACTTTCTTTTTTTAAGAGGTATTACCCCATAGAAAATCTCTATTAATTTTATTAAGATTATTGCAAACCTCTGCAGGAAGCTTGATTGATTGTATAGCATAATTAGGAAGAGTTGAAGTAACAACTTTGATAAGAGTACACCTTCCAGCAAAAGAAAACGTAGTACTCTTCCAAGAAGCCAGTCTTTTTTGAGTCTTCTTAATGATTTCCTTATAGGTTTCCAATACAGACTTTGATATCACACAAAAGCTACCAAATTTCAGAACGTATACCATTGAGTACAATCAATTTGGATGGAACAACTCAGATGACAAGTTCAATGCGAGATTCAAATAAAATTAATAAGAAGATAAATGAAAAAACAAAAAGAGATGGCTAAGATACCAAAGAGAGAGATGATGAACCCCACCTGAGCTGAGGTGTTGCTCAAATTCAACAAAATGATCTTTTTCTTCTCACCATCTTGAGTTTCCTCAATATTCAGTTGATTTTTGTTTTCTTTTAAGGGTATAAGTGTCTATGTACTGTACAACAAATTATACATGATATAAAATATTTGAAATACCATATATATCCCTTATTTGTTAACAGTATACAAATCATTCTCAGTAATTTTGAAATACTAATTGGGCATAAAAATCATTATAATATCAAAGAAAATAATTGGGGCTATAATTAGAGGGTCCATCCAACGTTTTATATATACTAGGTTTTGGAGCACATGCCTTAAATCAGTCTTTCAGTAATTTCATATTTGCAAATATATATCTTTGAAAAATAAGAAATGTTAATATAACACATACAATTTTAGTTCATGTAAATGTTATTACATTGATATAACACCTTGAGGAAGTTTTAAACTCATGTGGATGATTTAATTATTTTTCTATTTGACCAGAAACCACTGCTTGGATTTTTTCTAATTTTTTTTTTACTACATTTCACTTTACACGCATCCATTGTATAATCCACAAGTCATAAAGTTTCACACAAATTACATTTCCACCCCTATATAATTCCCTTTTCTTTTTCAGCACATTAAATACATAGAAAATTATTTTTCATCCCCAATCCCATTTTACAATCTAAAATAATAAAAAATCCTTACTATATAGTCCCTGTTGTATTACTATTACTAAGATCTATCTATTAAGTAATTATACAAACTTGAAGGGTTGTATTTGTCAATCGATGTTCAATGCAAATCTAAGAGATGCTATAATTGAAATCTTACTAAACTCTGTCTATTAAGTAATAATATAAACTTTAAGGGTTGTAATTGTAATTTTACATACAAAGAAATTAAAAGAAAAAAAAAAAGGATGCTATAATTGAACCGACATATCACACTTTTATATATAGTATATATATATATATATATATACAGATTTTCTATTATCAGATTGAACTGACAATAAATATATCAGAACGAAGGATGTAGACCACCAGATTTACATACTTTGACTCAAAGTGTATGCACTTGTCAAAACTTCTCCATAATCTGTGGTCCACATTCTTCATCCTGATATATTTATTGTCAGTTCGAACTGATAATAGAAAGATTGTATATATATATATATATATATACAATTTTTCTATTGTCAGTTTGTCCTGATATAAAATATATCAGGATGAAGAATGTGGACCATTAGATTTACATACTTTGACTCAAAGTGTATGCATTTGTCAAAACTTCTCCATAATCTATGGTCCACATTCTTCGTCGTAATATATTTTATATCATAACGAACTGATAGTAGAAAGACTATATATATATATATATATATATATATATATAAATTTTCAAATGAGGACGTCCTGATATAACTTCATGAGGATATTAAATGTGAACCACTAGTTTTACATATTTTGACTCAAGTGTGTATGCACTTGTCAAAACTAGTGGCTCACACACATTCAATATCATCATGAAGTTATATCAGGATGTCCGCATGAGAACGGAACTATATATATATATATATATATAAAGAAATTTTCACATGAGTGCGCACTTATGTATTTGATATCAGTGCATTGAATGTGAGCCACTAGATTCAATTACTTTGACTTAGTCTATCCACAAGATTCAATTACTTTGACTTAGTCTTAGATTAAGTCAAAGTAATTGAATATAGTGGCTCACATTCAATGCATTACATGAGTGCGCACTCATGTGAATTGCATTGATATATATATATATATATATATATAATTTTTTTATTGTCAGTTCGTCCTGATATATACGAAGAATGTTAACCATTAGATTTATATACTTGGACTCAAAGTGTATGCACTTATCAAAACTTCTCTATAATCTGTGGTTCACATTCTTCGTCCTGATATATTTTATATCAGGAAGAACTGACAGTAAAAAGACTGTATATATATATATATATATATATTGTCTTTCTCATAAGAGATCCTTTATTTTAATTTCGGTAAGGACTTTGATGAAATTATATCCATTTTATGAATTTTGATCTGAATTTTTTTTTATTTATTTTTTATTTTTTTATTTTTTTATGGATGATATGTTTAATAAAATTTACCTATGAATAAAATTTGAGAATTTTTAAGCACTACATATATATATATATACACAATTTTTCTATTGTCAGATTGTCCGAATATAAAATATATCAGGACGAAGAATGTGGACCATTAGATTTACATACTTTGACTCAGAGTGTATGTACTTGTAAAAACTTCTCTATAATCTATGGTCCACATTCTTCGTCCTAATATATTTTATATCAGGATGAACTGATAGTAGAAAGACTATATATATATATATATAAATTTTCAAATGAGGACATCTTGATATAATTTCATGAGGATATTGAATGTGAGTCATTAGTTTTACATGCTTTGACTCAAGTGTGCATGCACTTGTCAAAACCAGTGGCTCACATTCAATATCATTATGAAATTATATCAAGATGTCCGCATGAGAACGAGACTATATATATATATATACATATATAAATTTTCACATGAGTGCGCACTCATGTGAATAGCATTGATATATATATATATATTGGCTTTCTCATAAGGAATCATTTATTTTAATTTCGGTTATAAGGACTTTGATGAAATTATATCTATTTTTATGAATTTTAATCTGAATTTTTGTGTGGATGATATGTTCAATGAAATTTACCTATGAATAAAATTTGAGAATTTTTCAAGCAATATATATATATTTATACAATTTTTCTATTGTCAGTTCGGCCTGATATAAAATATATCATGACGAAGAATGTGAATTATTAGATTTACATGCTTTGACTCAAAGTGTATACACTTGTCAAAACTTCTCCATAATCTATGGTTCACATTTTTCGTCCTAATATATTTTATATCAGGATAAACTGATAGTAGAAAGACTATATATATATATATATATATTCAAATGAGGACGTCCTGATATAACTTCATGAGGATATTGAAAGTGAGCCACTAGTTTTACATGCTTTGACTCAAGTGTGTATACACTTGTCAAAACTAGTGGCTCACATTCAATATCATCATGAAGTTATATCAAGACATCCGCATGAGAACGAGACTATATATATATATATAGAGAGAGAGAGAGAGAGAGAGATTGGTTTTCACATGAGTGTGCACTAATGCATTTTATATCAGTGCATTGAATGTGAGCCACTAGATTCAATTACTTTGACTTAGAGTCTAAGTCAAAGTAAAAGTAATTAAATCTAGTGGCTCACATTCAATGCATTACATGAGTACGCACTCATGTGAACAGCACTGATATATATATATATTAGCTTTCTCATAAGGGATCTTTTATTTTAATTTCTGTAAGGACTTTGATGAAATTATATCCATTTTTATGAATTTTGATTTGAATTTTTTTGTGGATGATATGTTCAATGAAATCTACTTATAAATAAAATTTGAGAATTTTTCAAGCTATACAACTATTTTTCTTGAATTTTCCTATATCTCGCTTATTTTCCAATGTCTTTATATTTAACAAAATAAGGATAAATAGTTGTAGTACTTGAAAAATTCTTAACTTTTATTATTATTATTATTGTACAATCTTTCTCCTGTCAATTCGACCTGATATAAAATACATGAGTACCTTGAATGTGGGTCATTAGATTCAAATGCTATGATTCAGTCTGCATGCACTTGTTAGTGCTTATCCATAATCTATGACCCATGTGTATTTTATATCAGGTCGAACTGATAGGAGAAAGACTATATATATATATATATATATAATTATATAATCTAACAAGAGCTTTCACATGGATATGTGCAGACCATGTGGATGGATATGCCATAAGTATTTATATATATATATATATACATATATTTGTTAAAAAAAAAAAAAAAAGAGTAAAATTGGACCGACCTAGGGAGAAAAAGCATCGCAAGCGATCATATACTGAAAAACCCCTAGGCAGTATCCATCCATATAATTATAAAAAGAATAAAATGAAAAGTAACAAAAACCAAAAAAGCACAAAAGCCAAGGGAAACATTCCCAACAAAAACAGTGGTGCATAGACCACAAAAAACTGAAGTAGAAAACATCAAGAAAAATGAAAGACTCCTTACCTATGCAATCATTGCCAACCAACAAAGAGCAAAAAGACGGGGTGTTAGACCACCACGAATCGACCTCTAAACCCAAAGCATGCTCAAAAAGAGCGTTCACAACTTGATTCCCCTCCCTAAAGATATGAGAAATTTGAAACTCCGTTTTCGATGTCTGATAAATACAGCGCTACCAAGCCTACCGAATTCGCCAAGGAACCTACTTTGAGCGAGAGGAGAGCAGCTGAACCACATAAGAAGAATCACTCTCAAGCCAGATCCGATGCTACCTATTTTGCCAGGTAAAATTAATAGCCATCGAAGCTGCAAGAAGTTTTGCCTCAAATGTAAACACATGACCAAGAGGAACAGTAAAACAACCCTTCACAAAAGCTCTACAATTATGGAAGACATCCCCACAACCCCCAACACCTAGAAAAAAAAAAAAAAATCTTACAGGTGGATAATGCATATGTTTAGAAATGTTTTTCAAATCTTTTTTTTTTTTTTTTGGTTTTTTCTTCTGAATTATGCTCTTTCGCGGTATTTTTTTGTTTCGTCGATTCCTCTTCTTCGTCTCAAACACTTACAAAGAGAGAGATAAAATTGTAATTCCTTTACGATTTTCTTGAGAGAATCTTCGTTTTCTTGAGAAAAAGAGAAGGAAACAATTGTTTTTCTTAAAATAAATTTAAGGAAAAAAGAAAAAGTGAAGTTAAGGGCATTTTATCGGTTACTCTACTTTGGTGCTATTAAAAGCACATCAAAATATGTTATTCACTCCTAATATTTTAAATGGGATATGTATAAATATACAATTTAGTGATACTATTTTGATCTAATTTAAAATAATAAGAATTAATTTTAAGAGAGTAATGTTAGAGCATCTCCAAAGGTATCTTCAAAAGTAGGAAAGTAATCAAAATTTGATTATTTATCCAAAAAAATACTGTCCAACGGAGTCACTAAAATTTAACAATAGCAATTATCATAATCAAATTGCCTATACAATAATCAAATTTGAAGATTGACTTTCAATAATCAAATACAAACTTAATCCAAAATAATTGTTGTAATTTTATTTTTTCTCTTTCTTCTGTGTTTTTTTTTTTTTCTCTAATCACATATGTATCTCATCATTGTTTCGACCCTAAAAATTTCAATTAGGTAAAATTCATCTCTTCATTACGAATGGATCAATGCCCATATCATATACCTTTTATAGTCTTTTATAATTTTTTTTTAGCAAAAAATAAATAAATAATGTACCATTACAAGTGTACCATTGTAGACTATACAATCATCAAATTTAGCTATTTCTGAAAACAATCCTCAAATGTTGAGGTGACAACTTTTGGATCCAAATTTGTTTATACCACTGGAGATGCTCTTAGACATCCCATTTACAATCCCACATTTTTCATCCCAACATATGTGGCAACAAAGATGTCACTTGATGAGTGGATACACATTAATTGTAATTTATCTCACTTATCCATATATTCACTAACCAATTAATATGTATCCACTCATTAAGTGATACCTTAGCTACCACATGTGTTTGTTTGGAAAATATGAGATTGTAGGTGGGACGCCTAGCATTACTCAAAATAAAATAATAATAATAAATTGTTTATAAAGTAAAATTTATTTAATTTAAATAATAGAGACAATCCCTGAATGATTCCTTCACCTTAATTTATTTTTTTCTTTTCTCATGTGATATTTCCTGATTGTCTCGTTTTTATATACCCCGCGAGGGTCACGACTACATGGACTTTGTCATTTTGCATATATAAATATTTTTAAAATTATCACATGACTAAACTTTCACATGGCCACATGGGTATATATAAAAAATAAAAAATAAATAAATACCTTTCACATGGGTATATATATATATATATATATATATATATATATATATATATATATATACATGGGCGAAGCCAGGATTTTGGCCGTGGGGGGGCCAATCCAGCACAAAAACTAACATTCTTGGTCACATAACACAAATTTCACACCTGATATTTTTCAACAAAATGTAATTTTGTTCTGTGTTAAAGGTAGTGATACAAATAAATAAAATGTGCCGCTGTTTTATATCTAGAAAATTATCTATAACCAAATTAATCTACTTTTCTTTGTGATTTCTACTTCAATTACTTAATCAAGATCGTGTGTAAGTAATTACATAATCATGTACAAGATGAGATACGCTCAACTGTAAGCACCTCTTTTTACATACAAGAGGTTATGAGTTCGAATCATGCCCCCTCCCCAATCCCAAAATATTGTAATAGTTCAAAAAATAATAATAATAAAATTAACCTAACAAAAAACATTAATAAAGATAGTCGCAAACTCCTAGCCTAATGAACAGTTATATTGTGCGGAATTTTCCGTATGGAATCATCGATTGCTATTGATAGCTATTAAATTGCTACCGGTGGTAATTCAATAGCCACAGGTAGCTGTTGGATTGCTATCGATAGCAATCGACAATCTTGTGTAGAAAATCTCACACTTGATAATTGATATCAACCTAATAGTTTAATATTTACTTAGCTTGTTTTAAACTTCTGAAATCTAAATAAATAATAATAAGTATATATATACACATACTAGATGAGGCAATAATGAATGAAATAATAGGAAATTAAAATCCTAAAATGAATTGATTTTGTTTCTGTTTTCATTGTTAATGGAAACGTGGAAAAAAAATTATTAATTCATTTATATTATTAAAATAATAGGAGTGGTCAGGTGAATATTATTACATACATTATATGTATTATATCATATGATAATTTGATAAACTGCTGTGATTTGATTGGTTGGGGGGGCCATGGCCCCTATGGGCCCCCCCTTGAATTCGCCCCTGTATATATATATATATATATATATATAAAAGAGCTTTCACATGGGTACATTTAAGTATATATATGTTAAAAAAAAAAAAAAAAAAAAAAAAAAAAAACTCTTTAATGTGGATAATGCATATATATGCATGGTCCATATGGATTTAATGTATACATTCTTAAAACGTGGAAATATATTAGGGTATGACACGTGGAAAAATAATGGGGTCCGATGTGGATCGATCAAGATCAAATACTATATATGTGGTCCAGATATTTATTTCCACAGTATAGAGATATCTACCTAAGTTTGTTTATATATATATATAAAAGGGTGAAATTCATTTTAGTCCATCTAGTTTGACCTATTATATAAACTGGTCTCCCGGTTTTCAGCTTTATCTTGACAGGTCCCACTAGTTTTCAAAAATTCGTATTTCAGTCCCTGCCGTCTAATTCCGTTAGGATTTACAAAGATTTCGTCCAAGTGGTGAGGGTAAAATCGTAACTTACGTAAAAAATATAAAAATTTGATTAAAAAGTAATTATTAATTAATTAAATTAAAAAATAAACATTAAAAATAAAAAATCTTATAACACCATTCTCTCTCCTCTCTCTCTCTCTCTCTCTCTCTCTCTCTCTCAAGATCTCTAATCTCTCAAGTGTTTCTCTCCATCTTCTTCTTCTTATTCTTTCAAACTTCATCTTCTTCACCAACTCTCTGCCGAACCGAACCCAGCTCTGCCGCCCATTCGAACCCAAAAACCCCTCCACCACCAAAATCAAACCCGGAAACACCACACCCTAGCCCGTCGAAACACCACCCACACCATTCTTTCTTTTCTTTCTCAATCCATCTCATCTCTCTTTCTCTATCAATTTCTCCATCGAATCGAACTACCCATCTCTCTCTTCTGGAATCTCTTGTGAGTGTTGGTCGCCGATGTCTTCTAAGTGTTGTGAAACTGGCAGTAAGGCATCAATCGTCGGTGTTCGGTGCTAGAATGGGAGGCGGCTGCTGGTTGTTGTAGTCTAGATCTACGGTGATAGAGGTAGAACTTGAGGTCGGTGATCAAGGGAAAGTTGACGGCCAGCAGTTTTCGATTCTGGTGATGTGGTTGGCGGCGGTCATGTGTGGTGGTTGTTGGTGGCACATGGGTGTGTGATGGCTGAAGATGAATGAGATTTAGGTTTAGTTGTTGCTGTGATTTTTTTTTTTTTAAGATACTATTTTTCTAGGTTGAGGTTGGATTTGAGTTTTTTTTCTAGATTGACGGGCTGATGGGTTAAATGAGTCTGGGTTTTGGTGGTGTTTGAGTTTTTTTTTTAATTTTTTTTTTTTAATTTTGAGTTTTTGTTGATGATGATGGATTATTAAAGATCTGGGTTTGATAGTGTGGAGATCCATATGTTGTTTAATGTTGTTTCCAGGTGTCTAAACGGTGTATCACTTCTGGATTCTGATCTCTATGTATCAGAGAATGAATTTGAATAAACAAGAAATTGACTTTTTTTAATTTTTTAATTTAGTAAATCATTTTTTTTAAATTTTTTTAATTATTAATATACCATTAATTTAATTTTTAATTTTTAATTTTTAATGTTTTATTTTTTAATCAAGGGTAGCAGGGTCATTTGACCCTCTGACCCTATCAGAAAACACTTTTTCAACGGAATTTTTAATAAAAGGACTTAACGTGATAATACTAAAAACCAGAGGACCAATTTATGTAATAGGTCAAACTAGAGGGACTAAAATGAATTTCACCTTAAAAAAATAAATTCATTTGATTAAGACAATGAACACATATAAATCTATGATACCTAAAGTTTGATTTTTATTTAATGTCATTTAAGGGCTCCTCAACTCTCTTGAAGGGATGATGGAAGTTATAATCTCCGTCCCATTATGGATGAGAGAAGTTTACCATTACAATACATCAATACCTCTCAACTCCGTAATTTTTTTCAATTGTCAAGTTTACTTTTAAATACAACTTGTTGGAGGCATTTTATTGATGTGGAAAATGGATTAAGGCACAACAAATCACGATATCAATAAAGGCAAAAATGTACACAAGAGAAGAAGCTAGAAAGACACATGATTGCTAAAGAAGTTGTCTTTCCAATCAAGTAAAGAAACACTAGATTCCAGATATTGTAATTCGAATCCATACTAAAAATCAGTAGTTCATGAAGCCAAAGTAGTTGGCTCACAACCATCATCTACACAGGCCAATACATCCTGTAATCTCTTGAAATGGTGAAAGAATCTTAAACTTTTCCATCACTGCTCTTTTTGTACTCAAACAGAAATGATGAGTGGTTGAATGCTGTCAATTTCACAAATCCAAAGGTGTGCATCTTTATATTACATGGCTCCCTCCCCCATTAACAAAAGTGGTCGAAATTCGAAAAGAGAAGCAAAACTTATCGAATACCTGATAAATCGGTTATGTTCTTTCGCAGTTATGGACATGTCCATAAAATGCAATGTCCTCTTTGTATTTTTGCCAAAGTTCTTGCAAGCTTTCCATTCCCATGGACTCCCTAAATGTGGCTTGCTGCCATTAAGAAGACGAATAACCGAGAACACGATGAGCAGCAAAGATAAACCAAGGTTGTTGCTTCCTGTTTGCTGATGCAAGGAATCTCTCGATGAATTTGTATTGTTCGGTACCCTCCTTCTAGTCATGTCCACTGTTAGCTATGCAAAAGTGAAATATGCCATAATCTGTTGAATACTTGTAAAAGGACAACAATTTTAAACTCTGAATCAACTTTGTCAAATCTCAAGTCCTAGAGTTTTTCAAAAGTTCGAATAATATAAGACTAGCCTTTAAGAAAGGTTGAACAATAATTCATACATGGACACCCAGTGTTTAATGTGCTTTTGACATGATTACGTGGAGAAGAAGAAATCATGCGTTTTACCAAAACGTAGCTCTGTTCTCAGTAGGAAAATAAAACATGGCCGGTCTAAACTGGCACACCACATTCGCCACCTGAATCATTACCATCATAAAAGAATCATAGAAGGTTGGGTTGGAAATTGGAATGACTTCTCAGTTTTATTTTCTCGTTAAATAGTGTTAATTAGGTAGTTGTGAGATATCTTGAGACATTTTATTTATGTGCACCTTTTTCATCTTATTTTGTATCAATTTTCAGTCTGGGCTAAAAGCAGAGAATGAGTTAGTGTATAATTTTAACACCCTTTTCCATTGATAATCACTTGAATATATAATACATCTGTGATGACTGATGAGTCTTGAATATCTGAGATTCCTAAAGATAAGATACAACCTAAGATAACTATACAATTGAAATTCAAATATACAATATAAAGAGTATTAACAGAGGTATGTTGTATCTGAAACACATTACATCCAATATGCCCCCTCAAGATAGGCCACGGCATGAGAGGCCAATCTTGTCTTTGAGAGACTGAAAAAGAGGACAAGACAGTGGTTTTGTGAGAGCATCTGCAAGTTGGTCCTTGGAGGAGACATGAGCTACACGCAGACTACCAGATTGAACTTGATCTCGGATAAAATGAAAATCAATTGCGACATGCTTCATTCGTGAGTGGGAAATCTGATTGGAACTTAATTGAGTAGCACCCACATTATCACAATAGATGACAGGAGCTGTGGACAACGTGAGACCAAGATCGGTGAGGAGAAAACACACCCAATTAAGCTCAGCAGCTATAGCAGCAACATACCGATATTCAGCTTCCGTAGAGGAACAAGCAATGGTGTTTTGCTTTTTCGAGCTCCAAGATATATGATTTTTCCTTAGATAGACAATGTAGGCACTTGTAAAAGAGAAATCATCCTTGTTTCCAGCCTAATCCGCATCGGAGAAGGCGTGAAGAGAGACTTGAGAATTGCGATTGATAACAATACCTTCATCCAATGTACCACATAGATACTGCAGTAAACGCTTGATAAGATCCCAATGATTAGATGTAGGTTAATGCATATACTGAGACAACTTGTTAACAACGAAGGAGATGTCTGGACGCGTGAGGGACAAGTACCGTTCGGTAAGTGGTAGGATCATTAAGAGGTGTGCCTGATTGTAGAGTAATCGGAGGACTCGTGGGCAAGGGGTTTTGTACCGGTTTGGCACCAGACATGTTGGTGCTGTTAGGATTATGCTCAATAGCAAGAGTGTAATATTGTAATTAACAATCTTTTTCATATTAATAAAGTGATTTCTGGTTTAACAAATCGTATAGCATTTATAGTTTAATATTATAATTGTCAAAGTAAATAATCATAAGGTCTAAAGACTATGACAAAAGAAGAATTGTTCGTACATCTGGATATGTATGTGGTAGACACAATTCTTTAGTTAGTCTTGAATATTGTTCACAACTTAAGTTAAAGGTTGGGCACCTTTATCTTGTTAAAGTTGTAGAATTATTTTGCTAGCATTTGAGTGGGATCAAATGAGATATGATGAGTCTAAAATCATCGGAGTGTCTTCGAGCAAAAGGATCTAGTGCACTGGGTGCATTGAACTGGATCACGATGAAATACTTTATCTATAACCGTCAGTAGATAAAAGTCTTTTCATTATCAGGACAATCGGAGAGTCTATCTTAATCCTAAGATAAATGATGGACTTATGGTTGCAAGTGATATCATTTGAGTTATCAATGAGTACGATTATATCGCATAGTCTATCTTCGATAGTTTGGTGATATTCATTTGTTAATCGATAGAGGACTTCATTTATAGATATGGACATCGTGGCTCCATTTTGTTAAATGAGAGTATAATATCATTATGGATGTTTTGAGGTAATTGGATATTAAATCTCAACGTTGAGTTTTCGATAGTGTCTATTGAAAACATGGCTTCTGGACAAGTCAAAATATCCAAGTTCAAAACGTGGTCATATGAGTAAATATGGTAACTTGGAGAGTTATAGGCGGTCTATGAACTCTTGGCGATTACTGATATTAATCACGAGGATACACTATCTCTAATATGATTATCTTCCTTTTTTATCTTTATTTAAGAGTTCAGTTTTAGCTCTTTAGTGGAATGAGTTAAAATTAATGGATCGGACCTAAGTGAATCATTTGTTGATCGTGATTAGGTTATATCTATTGAAGCTTAAATTTAGATGGCCCGCCAAGATCCCCAATCCACACAGACTTGCATGGATCACTTGATATATTCTACCGGACCAATTTAAGGGTCCATCTAGAATTGCATTTAATATATTAAGAATATAATTTGCACATTATTTATGTAATGGGCTGCTCAATTATATTTATATATTAATGAATGACATGTGGGCTTGTTTCTTTTAGTAAGAATGGGTCTGGTTCACATGTGGGCTTTTTATTTAAAGTCCAATGGATTAAATGAAATAAGAAAATAATATATAGCCCATTTATTTTAAATGGGGCGGCAAAGGTGAATTAATTAACCTAATATATTATTTTGTTTCATTGTTTAATTAAATAAGAATTAATTAATTGTTTAATTAAGAAACAAATCTTTTCTGATTAGGAAATATGATTCCTAGAGTTATACTATTGGTAGTAGTATACTAAAATTAAAAGACTTGTTTGATAAGAAAATAAATAATTAATTTTATTTATTTAATCAAATAAGAAGTCTTTTTATTTAGTCAAATAAAAGAATAAAAGATTTATGAGTTGGATTAGGGTTTGGAAGTCTTAAACTAAATAGGAATTATGGTGCAATACAAACTCCTTTTTGGCATGAGTATTGCGGCAACCCTAGTCCCTTTTAGGTTATTATTTTCGGCCACCCTAATAGAAAGAGAGAAAGAAAATTTTGCCACCTATATATGTGGACTTATAGAATTCGGCCACTCAAGGGTTTTGGTGTGCTTGATTCTATTTTCTTCTTCTTCTCAATTCATAGAAAGATTATTTTTATTCTACTAAAAACATAAAAGAGTGATAGATTATTCTTTGATGGTATACTATTTGCTTATTCATCAATAAGCTTGTGTGTACAACATCGATCTAGGTTCACTCAAGTTTCGATCATTAGATTGAGAACTCAAAAGTGACCGGGATAATCTTAGTCTTCTTTTGATTGTTTTTGTGACTAACAAAGAAAAGAAAAGTTTGTTTGTCCATTCACAGGTTTGCAATTCAAAGAAAAGGGAGACCACGCTCCTAGATGATCCACGTTCGTGCTAGGATTGAAGATCTTGCGGATTACCATCGACGTAAGTCAATCGGATCACGCGACAAAAGGTATTCTTCTTTTGTTAGATAATATATATGTTTAATTGATTAAAGGGTTTAAGGTTCATAAAAAGGAAAAATTTTTAAAGTTACTAAATCTATTTTTAGTCTCGCTTCCGCTGCGTGTACTACATTATTTTTCCCTACAGGTGCAAGTGAGTAGATCCAATATGTAACGCTGTTGTGATAGTAGAATGCCATGTTTGTGTGGGATTACTTCAACAACAAGAAAGTAAGAAAGAGGACCAAGATCTTTCAGAGAGAATCTTTGGGCAAGAGTATTAACAAATCGATCCACGTGGGCAGAATTATTCTCTGTAAGAATGATATCATCAACATAAATAAGAAGATAGAGTAGGTTACCACTTGTGTTAAGAACAAAAAGTGAGGTGTCGACATATGAGTTCTTAAAACCAACTGTAAGCAAGAACTGACGCAACTCATGGTACCAAGCTTGCGGTGCTTACTTGAGGCCATAGATAGCTTTCTTGAGCTTGCACACATGTATAGGATGATCGGAATCAATGAAGCCCGGATGTTACGCCATAAACACAGTCTCAGTGAGCCGACCTTGAAGGAAAGCATTATTTATGTCCACTTGACGAAGGCACCAGCCATTACTGATAGCAATACTGAGAACAAGTCTTACGGTGGTGGGTTTGATCACTGGGCTAAATGTCTCGAAATAGTCAACACCGGGTCATTAATTGAATCCCTTTGCAACCAAACGTACTTTAAATCTGTCAATCGAGCCATCAAATTTTCATTTGATCCGAAAATTCCATTTGTAACCAACACTATTAGAGGTAGTTTCCGGTGGAACTAGCCCCCAAGTACCGTTATGAACAAGTGCATTGCATTCCTCTGACATGGCCCGACGCCGATTAGGATCTTTCAATGTCTGTGTCACTATTGTGGGTTCAAAGTTTGATGAGTGTTGTAGGTGTGTGTGAAGATTCAACTTCTGAAGTGGCTTATGAATGTTGTTCATGGCTCGGGTGGTCATATGATGTCGGATCAACGGTTGAAAGGCTGCACATATATCAGACGGTTGATGTGTAGATACCTTAGTAGCAGAATCAACATCGGTAGAAGGAGGAACTGAATCAGGAGCTGCAATGACAAGCGGTGGAGGTGTACCAGCTAACCCTAACGCATTGACAACATCAAGTGGAGATGGTGAAGGTGGTTCCGTGACAGTGATAATAGTAGGTACTGTCGGCTGGTGACTCGCAGTGTGCAACGGTGAGGAGGGAGCTTTAAACTGTGACATTTCTCGATAGTGCACAGCTGAGGATGGGGGTGATGACAAATAGACAAGGATTTGACATAACTATTACCGGCAGAACCCAAGTGTTTATGGTGGTGGTGGTTGAACGTTCTAGAGTAGCACTTAGAGAATTGTAAGGGAATACAGACTCAACAAATTGAACATGACAAGAGACAAAAATTTTGGAGCATGACGGATCAAAACATAGACAGACACTTTGTGACAGTGAATACCAATAAATACACAGGAGGTAAATCGTTTATCAAGTTTGTGAGACGAATAGGGCCGAAGCCAAGGATAACAAAGACATTCGAAAATTTTCAGTTTTGAGTAATTGGGAGGTGCTCCAAAAATCTTTTCATAAGGAGACAAGAGATCAAGTGTAGGAGTGGGCATTCTATTGATCAAATAAACAGCAGTGGCAAACGCATGAGACCAAAATTGTAATGGAAGCGAGGCATGAGATAGTAATGTAGATTTGTTTCAACAATGTGACTGTGTCATTTTTCCGAGTACCCATTATGTTCAAGCCTTCAGGGGTATGGGGTGGGGTTGTGAGATGTGAAATGCCATGTGTGGCAAGATAGTCTTTGAGTGACATGTACTCACCACCATTGTCAGAGTAAAGCATGACGATTTTGTGTTTAAAATAATTTTCAACAATGGCCTTAAAACGAATAAAATTTTCTTTAACCTCTGATTTTTTCTTTAATGGATAGAACCGGATGTATTTGGTGTAGTGATAAATGAAAATTACATAGTATTTAAAGTTATCATGAGAAATAACAGGAGACGTCCACACATAAGAGAATATGATTGCTAGTGGATGAGATGATACAAGAGATGAAGAGGAAAACGGTTGCTTGTGACTTTTATTGCAATGACAGGAATGACAAAAAAATCTTTTGACTTAGGAGATGACAAATCTAAACTAAAACCCGAAACAATACGTTGTAAAATAGGAGAAACAGGATGACCTAGTCTATGATACCAATTTGATGACGTGGTTTTGATGCTAGAGAATGCTAGGACTAGTGAGGACATAGAATTGGTAGTTGGCCATTCATACACACCATCTTTGGTTGTGCCTCTCAAAAGAATTGTCCCCGTACGAAGATCATTCACATGAAAAAAAGATGATAAGAACTCAACCGAAACATCATTAGTAGAGCAAAACTGTGAAATTGAAATTAAATTCTTTTTCATATTAGGTACACAAAGAACATCATTCAATGTAAAGGTTTATTATGAGTGTAAAGAGATGTTGAACCAGTATTTGTGATGGAAAGACCTGTGCCATCGCCAATCATAACATCATCAGAGCCGCTGTACAACACATGTAGGGAGAGGTTGCTTAAATCGACTATGACATGTTGCGAAGCACCACTGTCAAGCAACCAAGAAAGGTTGGTGGAGGACACATTAGTAGCATAGTGGGCTCTGGGTTGCCAAGGCATCAATGGAGTTCCATTTGGTGGTGCGGAACCTGACTGGATTGGCACCATTTGGAAAGAGGAGCACTTCTTGGCCGTGTGGCCTTGAATTCCACACACTTGGTAGTGACCAAGGTAAGGTCGTGGAGCTTGATGGTTGCCATGGTTTGGTGAGCCAGAGTTGTTGAATGGCGGAGGCCGATTGTTGTGGTTAGGCGATCAGCACCAACCTGTGTTGCTCGAAGAGGTTGGGTGCCAGTTATTGTTGCCTTGTTGCGGGGCGCTAAGGTGTGTTGGACCGATATGTGGGATTGGCCGAGGCCGGAAAGGTAGCTGATTCCTTCTTGCCATTCTGAAGAGAAGCCTCAAACGACAGAAGTTTCTCATGAAGTTCATCAAATGTGATGGGATTATCCCAAGCTTGAACCGCATGAACCAACTCCTTATAGTCATCATCAAGTTCATCCAGGATCCTCTAAGTGAGATCCTCATTTTCCACCGGAGCACCAAGTAAAGTGAGTTCATCTACATGAGCCTTAACGGAGTGAAGAAAATCAGTGATATTTTGTGTACCTTTCATGTAGTTTTTGAAAAGAGCTTTGACTTGTTTTATGTGTTGACGAGATGGTTTGGCATATGTATTGGCCAGTATGGTCCATGCATCTATTGACATTTTGGCTCTGGCAACAAAGAAGATAATTGTTGGTGACAGGGAACTAATTATCGCATTTAGAATAAGCTGATCTTGGTGAATCCAAATGTTGTATGCTGGATTCGGAGTGGTTACATCGTTGACAGTCAAGTTGGCCGGCTGGCATGGCTTTGAGCCATTGATATAACTGAGAAGATCATATCCAATGAAGAGGGTTTGAAACTGAATTTTCCAAGACATATAGTTGTTGGTGGTGAGTTTGAGAGGAGCCTGAGCAGAGATGTTGATGGTGATGAGATGAAACTCATTGGAGCGGAGGGTTGTCGAGGTTACTGGCGTGACATTGACGATTGTAGGAGTTGATGTGGAGGAGTTGGTGTCAGGTGTGGAATCTGGATTCATTGTTGTTGTTGATCGGAATGGGAGAGAGAGGAGAAAAAAATTGTGTTTCTAGGAGAGAATCGTTTGCTCTGATACCATAAAAGCAGAGAATGAGTTGGTGTAGAATTTTCACACCCTTTTCCATTGATAATCACTTAAATATATAATACAGCTGTGATGAGTCCTGAATATCTGAGACTCCTAAAGATAAGATACAACCTAAGATAACTATACAATTGAATTTCCAATATACAATATAAAGAGTATTAACAGAGGTATGTTGTATCTGAAACACATTATATCCAATAGGGGCTACATTCTGGTGATCTTCTAAAATTTGCTATTAGTGATGGAGGACTGACTTTATTGGATGGGAAGCTTGAGAAATCTGATTTACATTATCTTGGCAAGGTTAATCAAGCTCGCGTATTTGCTGATAGTTACTAAGGTTGGTAGGAAAATTTGCACTTCTCTTTCTATTGTGTGTTTCACTTCTATTGATCCTATTGTTGTGCTTGCTTGGATGAGTTACTGTGCTTATATCTTTTCCTTTTCTTTTCATAAAAATGAACTGCTAAGAACTCTTCTTACGTGCCTCAGCAAGCTTATGATCATGTCCAGCATATAATATCTTTAGGAATTGACTCTGCGCGCAGGTCATGTTTCAGCATATGGTTCGACACACTCTAAAATTTGAGGATCTGCTAGCATCTATTAGCTTATCAGATGATCAAGAAAATAAACCACGTGATACGGAGATGGTTGGTTGGAGGTGGTAACTTTGATTGTCAGTATCTTTCATTTTTTGTGCCAACCCCCACAATTGGCAAAGAATTCTCAGGTTGCTGTCGCTTCTGGTAACTCTCGGGAGTTTGTCATTCTTACCCACTAGCAACGTTTTACTCTATTTTATGTATATATTCAGTTTCTTGTAGACACATCTGCTATGGCAAAGATTGTACACTTGCATGGATATACAAAGATTTGTATCCGCACATTGATTCTGCACCACAAGCATAAACGAGAATTAGTAATTCAAAGGTTATGGTAAAATGTCTTGAACTAGGAAAATAACAAATGAGGAATTCAAAGGACTAGCAAATCAACAAGTCGTATCACTTAATATTTGCTTAAAACATACTATGATTCCTAAGATTTAGACGGTGGAGATTTGTATTTTTTTTTTTATTATATATAAATATTTTTGAAAAATTGTTATTTATTGTTTGGTGTTGACACATAGCATCTTTTTTGTTTAAAGACAAAAATGCACTTGGAATCGTTAAATTTTACTAACGGTTGACTCATAGAAGGACTAAATTGACGGATTTTGGAAAACAGAGGACCACGGACACTAAAAAAAAGAAAGACAATTAAAAAAACTCATAATTCGCAAAAACATAGGGATCAAAATAAAGATTTCATCAAGGGTGGTTGGAGATTTCACAAGCTCACACAATTAACGCACACCTTAATTAGATGAAGGGTGCCGATATTGCCACCTATAAATATGATTTACACACCCATACTTTAATAAAAAAATTATTTACAAAAATATCCCAACACGAATTAACCAATAAGGACAAATTATTTTAATTAAAAACTAAATTTAATACTTTGTACACCTATTATGAGTACGTTTGCAAAAGTTTCTCAAGTAGATCTTTTTTCGGTAGATCTTTTAGAAGTAGAGCTTTTAAACGAAAGTCGTTGGTCATTTGGTTCTCAATTAAAAAAGAGCTTTTTTAATGATAGAATTACCAAAGTACTCTAACAAATATTAAATTATAGGATTATATCGGAGATTTTAGTGTTATTAAAAAAACTCCAAAAGATCTATTTGGAAAAAACTTTAAATTTGGGCTTCTCCAAGTAGACATAAAACAATTTTTTTAATTATTCAAAAACTCTACTAAGTGACAACCAAATGATACAATTTTTTTTTTAAAAGAACTTTTTTAATTAAAAAAAAAAAAAAAAAAACTCTTTTCCTTTCGCTAGTAGACAAGCTCTTCCAAACAGACACGTATCTTTAACTACATTAAATTCTCCTGTAAAAAAAATAAAAAATAAATTAAATTCTTTATTTTTTAAACAAACAAATAAAAGAAAAATGAAAATTTAAACTAAACCCTATATTTTTTTTCTTTTAGCAAAAGAAACAAGCACCGAATCTTGCGGCTGTGAATCCTTCGCTCTGAATCTATGAAATCGAAGAATATCAATACAAAATAGGACGAACCCAATACCCTGACACTTGGACTCTCCCTTCTGAAGAAGAGTAAGAAGAGTCTACCGACATCTCATATACATATATCGATCTTAATGGAAATGTTTCCATAAGATTTGAGTCACCAAGAATGGGATTAGGATCCTCTTCTAACTTAAGCTTTTGAGGATCTTATGTCATATGTCCACTAAAAACTTGAACAGTTGAGATTTTTTTTTACTTTTTTTTTTTTTTTTTTCATTTAACTAGAAAACAAATCGGTTAAATAAACATAAAAAAAATATTTAAACCCTAATTCTATTCTAATGATTAAATTTGGTGTATTAATAATTTGAGATGGTTTAAAAATACAATGGGTTAAAATAAGTATATTCATTGTAATAAGGGTATTATTGATATTAGAATGTGTGTTTATAATAATGGTTTAATTTTCAAAGAGAGCTTCTCATTACACTTCACAAATTATTTGTTTATACTCAATTTTTTTTTTATTAATAACAATATTAACCTGAATTAAAATTACCAAACAAACAAAAATATTCTAAAGACACTTCAAACTAGTTTTTTTATTTATTTAGAAAAAAACATTTTTTAGTAGTTGTAAATATTTATCTCACCTTTAGCCATATATATATGATCTCCATCTCTTTCATGCTTGATCATAGTGTTCATTAGAGAGAGAAAAAAAACTTAGTGACAAAAAAAAAAAAAAATACAAATAACTTTAAACTTACTTTTAAATAATGATTGCTTTGAAATGTATGATGTTATCGGTTTCTTCAGCAATATGAGTTGTATGTAAGAAATTAAACAAATAAAATTAGGGTTTAAAGCTAAAAAAAAAATTAAAAAAAAAAAAAAAAAAAAAAACACTATTTTCAGATCAACACATTATTTGTAGAGATGAGGTTTTATTAGACTTTAATTTAATCATATTGTGATAAATGAAATGAAGGGAAAAAATGAAATGGAGGGTTGCAGGATGTGTGAGAGAGAGAGATCGGGTTTTTAGATTATTGATAGGTTGCCAATAGCACCATTCTTTTAGATATAGGTGTATTTATAAAATGAGTGTATAAATCATATTTATGAATAGCAATATCGGCATGCTTATGCAATTAACGCACACCGTGATTAGATGAATACAAGCTTGCACAAATTAGACGAATACCCACGGTATGTACAGGTGAAACTCCTCTAACTTGAAAAATGGAGAATCCCGTTCAATCTCCCACAATTCTGCTCCTGTCACTGCAGAGGAATGATTTTTATGTCTGCTGTTGTGCTTGCTTGGATGAGTTACTGTGCTTTTATTTTTATTTTTATTTGAATATTACTATTTGGGATTTGGTTAGGGAGTCTGGAAGATATACTTGAACCCACAACCTCATCCTCTATTTTATGGATTGATTCAGTTTCTTATAGACACTTCTGCTATGGCAAAGATTGTACACTTGCTTGAATATACAAAGATGTGCTTTTTTATCCATGAAACTTTATAAATATCATTTTTGATTGCTGCAGAATGCCTATCAATGTCATTTTTGTTAAAAGACTCAAATCACATAATTTTTTCTCTTGATTTAATTTCATAAAAGGTAAAAATTAAATTGCTAAACAAAACAAATAGTTATTACAAAAAAGTTTATTCATTTTTAAAGCGAAAATATTCGGGGGAAGAAGGAAAAATTAGAGAGACCACCCTTTAATATATATATATATATATATATATATATATATATATAATCATATCAATAGGCTATAATATTAACAAAGCTTCTTAAGTTTCCACAGCTTTTAAGTTGCAACTTTTGGCTTTGTTGGCAAGTCTCGTGTAAGTATTGGCAAATCAAGTGTTCTCAAAATGGAGAAATAAAGGATATTATTCAATCAGATCTCATACTTTTTATTGTTTTAAAATTTAATTCAAGTTACAACAGAACGACATCGATGATAACATATATTTTTTTTCCTCACATCTTTGATATAATTCAAGTTGCCAAAGTGGTTGCTTCACAACCATCATGCACACAAGCAAGTACATCTTTATAGTCCCTTGAAATGGTGAAGGAATCATAAACCTCTCCATCACGGCTTTTCTTGTACTCATAGAGCAAATATGAATGGTTAAATGCTGTCATTTTGACAAATCCGAAATCGTAATCTCTGTAAAGACTCCAGTTAGGGGTCACTTCGCTGAACTTTGACAGGTGACTCCCTGCCCCTCCAACGACAGCATGGATTGTTCCGTTTACAGTACCGGAATAATGATGTTTTTCTGTATTCACACAATGATTCTGCGCCACAAGCGTAACCAAGAATTAGTAATTCAAAGGTTTAAAAAATGTATTGAACTAGGAATACAACAGACGAGAAATTCAAACGACTAGCAAATCAAGCAAGTCGTAGCACTTAATATTTGCTTAAAACATACAATGAAAGTGAAGTTATAACTTAATCAAGTCATCAAACTTTCAATAGCCCTCAAAGTTCTTTAAGTAGCCACACCATTCATTAATGTTCAAATTATACCAATAAATATCTTTCTAACCCTCTTACAGAAATATACAACCATTCAAAATTGATACTAATTTTACTCGTTCAGGAAAATAGCCCTTAAGAGACGTGAGAACTACTGGTGCTAATCACTTGCGTTTGCAAGGAATTTTGGAATTATTAGGCTACACCAAATGTAGCCATCAATGTGATGTGCCATGGGATGCAAAGAGGGGTAAATCTAAGTAAAGTTTACCCACAATAACGTTCACACTAGAATGTAGTGTTGTGTGGATTCATAGAGCAAACAATCCAATTTCAATGGACTGGAAAAATGAATTTTAAATTGACTTGTCCATACCTGGTAGATTGGGCATGTCCTTTCATAGTTATGGACATGGCCATAAAATGCAATGTCAACCTTGTACTTCTGCCAAAGCTTCTGCAAACTTGCCCTTCCCATGGGCTCTTCAAATGAGCCTTCCTGACCATACCAAGAGTTAGAGGAGTACCCAAGCACACGATGAGCAGCAAAGATCAGCCAAGGCTGCTTCCGTCTATCTACTGAGGCAAGACATTGCTCAATGAACCTATACTGTTCAGATCCCTCCCTCCAATCATGCTCACTGTCAGCTATGCAGAAGCGAAACATGCCATAATCAGTTGAGTACCTGCCCATTTAGAGATTATAGTTAGTATGAAATACACCGGATAAGAATGAATATAAAAATCTGCTTGAAGTTATAAAAGAAGTCCTCCGATTTCCAAGAAAATGAACTATGAAATGGCAGAGAAAGTATGAAAAAGAAGTCCATGCAGATTTTCTTCCTTTTTGAATACCAAAATGGTTAATATACAAGAAACAACATTCTTGATGTATATCAGGATTTAGTTCTTTTATCCTATAGATATCCCCATCCGTTTTGGGCCTAAGCCCGCACAAATTTGCTTTTGGGACTCTACCCAAAAGGCCTCATACTAATGGAGGTTGTTTCCATACTTATATGTCTATGATCATCCCCATGTCTAGCCAATGTGGGACATTGGTCGCACACCCAACAATCCTACCCTCAAACAAATGACCATCATCATCTGCATGGTCCAGGCCTCCCCTCAAGCGATCATCCATCTGTCAATGCTAGGACAGTCACTCCATTGAGGTCACTCCTTTCCACCGTGTCGGAAGCACACGTATTACGTGAAGCACTAGAGCATCTCCTGCCTCAAGAGCTAACATCATGGATCCATCGCAAGTTAACTGGGGCCCACCGCCTCCTGGTTTGGTTCAGGCTATATCTAGCCAAGTCTGGGGTACAACTGTGATACCACTTGTTATATGGAACCCACATTCTCCACATTGGTATGATATTGTCCGTTTTGGGCCTAAGCCCCTCATACCAATAGAGGTTGTTTCCATACTTATATACTCATGATCATCCCCATGTCTAACTAACGTGGGACTTTGGTTGCACACCCAACAAGTTGATGGTTGAAAATGAATAGGTTTACTATGATTCTTCAGCAATGAATTATTCTAGCTAATAATTTACCAAAATTTTGCTCTGTTCTCAGCGGGAACATAAAACATGGTCTCTGCTGGTACACCACATTCCCCACCAGAATCTGGGGTGTCATAGAAGGATCCTGAATTTGGCCAGTCACGTTCATGATTACCACTGCAGGAGAAATCGGAACATTATGCTTCAACCAGTGCACCAAGTTAACCTTAAAAAACTATTTATAGAAACACATGGCAATGATTCACATGCAAGTGGACAAACCTTCCAATCATGTACGGCACAGTTGATGCGATAGGTTCCACCTGAGCTGTGAATTGGTCCCATTGTGAGAGGTAACCATTTGAATACGTTAGATCTCCTATATGGAAAACTATGTCAATATTGTTCAAGTCCCTGACGATTTGGTCCGTAGTATTTAGTGAACCTGGCTGATAATCACTATACTCATTCGAACCATCACGCTCTGCCTAAAAATATTGGAAGACATACAAAAAAATTTAATAACTCAGTCAACTTATTCAATTTTATAGGAACACATGATCATAATGCTAATAATATAAGGCAATCAGAGAAGGGCTTGCATCTAACTGTTAAATTCTTAATAGAGGCTCTCAAGTAACCTACACGAGAATGAATGTGATGAAATTTCATTGATAAATGAATGATAGTTCAAAATCACATTATTATCTCAATATTCAACATTTAAAATACAATATTAATTACAAGAAGATGCATATCTTCTTCATGTCAATGAAAAATGACCATAGTGCTGAAATAATTATCCTATTAGTGAATTGTGATAAAATAAATTGACCATTCTATTATCAACTTAAAAGTAAGTTGTCTTTGGTCTTTAAACACTGCTCCTACACTAAGGGTTATTCTAAAATTTATAACATGGGAAGATATATAGTTAAAAAACAGCAAATTTATAACAACTAAGATCTCGCTAAGAATATAGAATAAATTGAAAAAATACTAATAAATGCATTGAGTCCACAAAAAAAGATATTATTTTTTCTAAAACCAGAAAAACTACGCGTCAAATTTTTCTTCTTGGACATTATCCAAAATAAGTTCTATTATCCATAACAGAACCATAAATTTGTTAATACTACCTTGATTGTTGTGTTTTCCTAACTATCTACACAAAACAGAAACAGTAAATATAGGTTTATGAATACTACCTTTCCCATGTCGCCAAATATTATGACACGTTGTAAAGAGTCTTGTCCAGGATATGGTGACGATTTGAATGAATAAAACTTGCTCCAGATATTTGAACCATTCAGTAAGAGATGACCCATCCTATATGTATACCTGGAAAACGGAAAACGATCATGACAACATTATAAACAAGAATTTCTTCAACTTTATAATATTTGTATGGAAATGAAAATGAACTTTTAAGATGCATACTCAAAGTTCGGCCACAAATTTTTCAAGAAACTGGTGTGTATAAAACCAGGATCACGCCAGCCAACTGTACGTGCAGGAGGGCCTGCAGAGTAACAAGATAACCCAATTATGCTGCAGTCAACCTACTGCTATCAATGTAATTCTGCAGAGTTTGAGAAAATTTTGTTCTCCTCAGTGTGATTAGAGTTAGCCTAGTAGATAACTTCAAATCAGTTCAGCAATAAATCATTGCGATATGACACTAAAATCTGACACTTCCATTTTGTTGTAACATTATAGTATTTCAAACAAAAAATGTCTACCGGACGCTATTTAGTGCTGTAAGCCATACCCTAAAGAGGAGAGTTTACTTTTCTTATTGAGAAACAAATAAGAAGACTCTTAAGTGAAAAATTTGAGGGATTTGTGTTTGCAAACCGAGAGAGAATTGAATTTTACCACACATGTCATTCTGATAAAATGTCAACGTTCCAGCTGACGATACCATTTTACGATCTCCCATTATACCCCATTCGACAAATGGAGTAGCTTCACTAATGTCATAGCCGCTCGTCCAGGTTACAGTCATCTATGCAAAATCATATAAAGCGTGATACAAATAAATTGGTATTACATCTCCATAGCAACAAATGACATAAGATAAACAATTGACGCATGAAACTAAATTAAGAATTGTGAAATGTTCGCTAAAACAAACTACTTCCAGGGGAGATAGATCTCAAGTTAACTTAGCAAAGTTTGACAATGAATCACTACTCTTAAGACAATTGACATCATCATGGAATTAAATGAATGAACTATTTATATGCACAGGGTTTAACACCTTCTCGACTTTCATCAACTTATCACAAAAGATGTACATCATCAATAGATAGATTTATACCTAAAGAAGAATGACCGAATGCTCTGAATATGAAAATATTTAGGAATGAAAGTGAGCTAGCTGGGAAATGTCCTAGAATGTACTTCTACCATAAGCTATTGAAGTAAACTTGATGAAACAATGATACATCAAGTCATCAATTAAAACCAACTTACTTCATCCCAAGACTTCCCTTGAGCAAGGCGTGGATACATGGGTGCTTTTGGATTGGCAAATGATATGTAATTTGAAACTGCCACTAGTTTTGGCTGCAACAATCAAGTGCAGAATTAATCCAAATGAGAATGTAAGCAAAATACCTTGAACTTAATGCATGAGGAATGCATGAGGAAGTAGGAAGCATCATAGTGATATATAAACTTCTTTAAGCAGATCTATTTGAAAAAGAAAGGGTGAAAATCACATAAACTCACACTTGACAACCCGCCAGAGAATAATGCAAACGAGAAATCAGCCCGTTGATTTATCAGCTTAAACTTCAAAGTAGTTTTTCCTGTCTTTGAATAATTTGAATTGGAATGATTTGCATACTTGTACTGCACCGAACATATACAAGATCATGTCAAATCTTTTACATTCAAACTATTATCTCAGATTGCAATCTACATGTTACACACCTTTATTGGGGCTGAGCAGATGTATGGTTTATTTCGTCCTTTTGGGTCATCTACTGGTGGACAAGTTGATGAGCTGCCATAGCAAAATCAAAATTTTATAATTTCTAAACTATAAGCAATGAAAAATTCCTGAATTATACAGTTATTAAAGGGCACAAAATTGGTCATACAACTATTGTAATGATAAATTAGTTGGTTGAAAGATTTAGTTCTTGAGTTATTGAGTTACAATAAATCACAATTTTAGCAGTTTATAGAAGGACTTGGATGGACATTACTTTAATTTCGCAGGAGAAAAGACTCCAACCCAGTCATCCACCGACGGATCAGGGAACACAAGATTCACAGTTACCCATTGAGTATCCTCCCCCTGTAATCATATAAATGAAAACACAAATCAACTTTGTACCTCAAACACCGGTAGAAATATAATGAGTTCAAGACTTAAAATTTTCATTTTAACAAAATACAATTATACAAATACATCAACCTTATCGTGGACAAGGCTTGATATCAGCTTATAGCCATTAAGTAGTATGTCTGATACTATGACAAATATCATAACATTAGGCCATCACCAAATCGAAATGGTATGCACCAAAAAGAGGATGTCTTTACTCTTATTAGGTAGAAATCCGAAAAGCTAAAGGCCTTATTTTGTACCCATTTTAGAAGAGCTTATATATTTTTGAAAACTAACTTCTAAACTAAATGACATGAAATTCTAATGAATTACATCAATCTAGATATTGGTGACATGAATACTGACCAAAGTGTTAACAATCACCATAAGCTCGATATAAATTAATCTTACACTTTTTTTTGAATTGATTGGAGAAACAATTACAAAACATACTAAACAAATATTAACATTTGAGAATAATTATATAGATAAAAATGTTACCTTTAAACCAAGAACGAAAGGGTAGGCTCTAATAGAAGCAGAGTCGTGAAGCGCAAGAACAGTTTTATGAATAGCAATCTTGGAGAGGGGCTGTTCTCCAATTACATCAAAATCAGCCCAAGCCGAGCTTATTATCGCAGCTGTGAAACACAAAAACACTGAGAGAAACACAGACATTTTGAAGCTCTCTTCCACACTCCTCTGATTGTAACACATAAAATATTGAAACTTGAAGGGTTTAAAACCTATATATAGCAACACTACTGGGTTCTCTTTGATGACATTTAGATACTCAGTATCATTTTTGTTTGAAACTTAAACCCTCTATATATAACAACACGAATTCTCAATATCATTTTTGGAATTGATTCGTACTGTTTATAAATAAATAAATAAATAAAAAGTGATTGAAGCACGTTTTGGAAATGTGGGAAGGAAAGAAGTATTTTTTTAGCTTGGTTTCCAAGACAACCAAGAACTTCCCTTCTCAGTCGTGGTTTGTCACAGAGAAATGAATAATTTTATATACAACCAAGTTAGGTATCGGTTTCTGACTTTCTCTTATTTCTTGCTTCGATTAGAGATAGGAACCATTAACAACTGCCCTGATTTTGATTTTGAATTTTTTCGTCTTGTTTTGGCTCTTCCAAGTTCCATTGGTAAAAATAATCTGACATAGAACGTGACTGACAACAAGTATGTCGGATTGAGTAGGGATGACGATGGATCAGATCGACATGTTCCAAACCGGAAATTTGATTTTAGCAAGTTGCCTTTGAACAAATTCATATTTTGTTGTTATTCTTCTCCGTATAGGAGGTAATTTATAGGAAAAATACAACTAGAAAAGAATCAGGAAATCCTATAATTAAGCTAATTGAATTCTAAACAAAATAGAAGTCCTATACATTAATGACTAATATTCTAACATATTCTAACACCCCCCCTCAAGTTGGTGCATAGATGTCACTCATGCCCAACTTGCAAATTAAGTCATGGAAGCTCCTTCCATTAATAGCCTTCGTAAGGATATCTGCAAGCTGGTCTTTAATTTATTTGTAGGTAGTACCGGTGGTCGAAGATAGAAGGGTCGGATGTGAGGCTTACCTGAAAAAAAAAAAAAAAAAAAAAAAAAAAAGGATAGAAAAGAAAGAAGAAAAAAGGGGTAGAAAAGTTGAAAAACTGGCAATAGTCCTGTTAACACTTTAGAGTAGTAGTAGAAAAAACAGGTAGCAGTCCTGTTGAAAAACAGGTAGCAATTCTGTATAGTAGTAGAAAAGTTGAAAACAGACAATAGTCATGTTAGCAACTTAGGTAGAAAAAAGGGGTAGATTAGAAGTAGATTAGAAAAAGGGGTAGATTAGAAGTAGATTAGAAAAAAAGGGGTAGATTAGAAAAAAGGGTTAGCAAGTAGAAGAAAGAGGTAGATAGAAGAAAAGGCTTAAAGGGGTAGCAACTTAATCTAAATTTTTTTTTTTTGTTTGTAACATAGTAGAGATAGCAGCGAAAGCAAAAGAACAATAAATCCAGTGGTCGGAACAGTAACCCCGGTGGCTGGAACAGTAACTCCGGCAGCTGGAACAGTAACTCCGGTAGCTGGAACAGTACTCCGGTGGTCGGAACAGTAAAATCAAATAGTAAAATCGAATAGTCAAAACAGTAAATCCGGTAGGAGGCCCAAATGTCAGAGAAGCAGAACGGTAGTACCCTTTTTTCCTCACTGCCAGCACCATTGCCACTAGCTACCGGCAGTGAGATTCAGAGAAACGAAAAAAAAAAAAACCTAAAAATTTGATTTAGGCTCTGATACCATGAACAAATTCATATTTTGTTGTTATTCTTCTCCGTATAGGAGGTAATTTATAGGAAAAATACAACTAGAAAAGAATCAGGAAATCCTATAATTAAGCTAATTGAATCCTAAACAAAATAGAAGTCCTATACATTAATGACTAATATTCTAACATATTCTAACAGCCTTAAACTCGACATGTGATCCAAATGGGTTTTTAATTTCCACCCCGAACCTGATATGAATAGAACAAGGTACCCCAAACCCGACAAATAACTTAAATTTATATATTTAATACAAATTTTACCATACATTTAAATTTTAGGATAATAACTTAAATTTTAATATTTAATTAAATTGTACAACACTCATTAGTAGATATGGTAGTGCATCTTCTTTCCACAGTGATGGTGAAGGATTCGAATCCTAATAAGCGAATTCATGTGTGGGGAGTTTTCTCATTTATATGTAAACTTAAATTGAATAGAATAGAACATCTAAATTATATAAACCTTAAATTCAAACATAAAATACAAATAGATAAAAAGATTAGAGTTTTATTTTTCCTTTTATATTTTTAAAATCTTAAAAAATAATTATATAAATACCAGGTCAACCAGGGTGGATCGGGTCATAGTGATTTGACTCATACTTGACCCGGTTATAAACTGGGTCAACAACGTTTGACCCATACCTGACCTAAGCCCTGTTTTAAGTTCTCTAAACCCGTTCTAAATGGATCGGATCCCCGCCGATTTGGGGTGGATCGGGAATTTTTGCCATCCCTAGATCTGACAAGATGAGGTACCACTAGAACACAAGGTTGTGAGTTCAAGTTTCTTCTCCTCCTCCCCAAACCCCGAATTTTTGTAATATTTTTTAAAAAAAGAGTATGCTAGGACCTATTGTAATCAAGCAGTTAAGATATCTTCTCTCATAATCAAAAATTTGTTGAAATCAAGTATTAAATACGCGGTTCTAATATATAATTCCACAACCGAAAGACCTATCAAAATCAAACACTACATACGCGATTCATAGATATACTTCTACAATCGAGAAATATCTAGTCCCGCAACACTATGGAGAAAAATACATATTGATGTATGCACACCACTTAAGCTAGGATGTGATGGTGTGGCTCATGATCATTTTATTTTTAGGGAAGATTAAAATCATTCAATTATCAATTTAGTATAATTTTTTTTAATAAAAATTGGACTGATCTAAAGGGAAAAAGCATCACAAACGATCATATGCTGAAAAACCCCTAGACAGTATCCATATATATAAAAGATAAAAGAAAAGAAAAAAGTGACAAAAAGCAATAAAGCACAAAGACCCAAAGGGAAAACAACCCTAAACAAAAAGAGGCACGCAGGCCACACCAAAAAAGAAAAAGAAAACATCAAGAAAAACGAAAAGACTCCCGGCCCATGCAGTCATTGCCAACTAAAGAAGAACAGAACGGCGGGGCAAAGAACCACCAAGAATCAGCCTGAAGCTCTAAAGCATGCTTAGAAAGCGTATCTGCAACTTGATTCCCCTCCTGAAAATATGGGAAACCTGAAAATCCATATGCGAGATCTGGAAGATGCAGCGCTGCCACGCCTGACGAACCCTCCAAGGAACCATTTCAGAACGAGAAGAAAGAAGCTGAACCACATAAGAAGAATCGCTCTCCAGCCAGATACGATGCCACCCATACTTCCAAGCAAAATTAATGGCCAATGAGGCCGCTAGAAGCTCGGCCTCAAACGCGAAAACCTGACCAAGAGGAATAGCAAAACAACCCTTCACAAAGGCTCTACAGTTCCGAAAAATACCACCACAACCAACAACCCCCGGAGAGCCTAAGGCAGCGCCATCTGTATTCACTTTGATCCAACCAGGGGCCGGAGGCGACCAAACCACACTCTTGATCACTGGGGCTTTAGAAGGGCGACCCTGAAGACCAAAACGACGAAGAATCAAAAGGTCGTCCATACAATTACGCATACAACCAATCTCTAGGCGATTAGCCTCTGAAACTGCACGCCAAACCAAAGAAAGGACGGATCTAAAGTCCACTGACTTCCCTTCAAAGATCCACTGATTACGGGCAGTCCACACCCCCCATATCACTGCATGGATAGCCACTTTCCATAAAATCCTAACCTGCTCACTAAAGGAAACCGACATGGTCTGTAAGAAGAAGGATTGCCAAGTATTGGTAGAGACACGTCGCTGGAAAGTCGAGAAAACTGCCTCCCAAAGAGCAACCGCCAGGGGACAGTGAAGAAAAAGATGATCTGTAGATTCACTACTAACCCCACAAATACTGCAACGAGAAGCCAACTGGAACCCAGACCTGCAAAGGCGATCCTCAGTAGGAAGCCTGTTCAACATCAGACGCCAGGTCAAAGCTGAACGAGAAGGGGGAATAAAACGGGACCAAACATCCCTCCACCAAACAACCTGAGGAATATCACGGAGAAACTGGGAATAAGCAGCCTTGCAAGAAACACGACCATCCCGAGAATTAGCCCAAACAAGAGAATCCACAACAGGAGAAATTGCAATCCGATCAATTCGAAAACACAGATCCGGGAAACGCACGCGGAAACAACCGTCCAGCACCCATTTACCCTCATGAATAAAATCTGAGACCTTCGCCCGGAGCGGATTAGCTAAATAATCTGGAATCCCTAAAAGCTCCAAAATGGGAACCCCTAACCAATTATCCCGCCAAAAGTCCCTCTGAGAGTTCTCTCTAATAAGCCAAATACCCTCCTTAAGAAGGGAACTATAATTCATCCGAAGAGAAGACCAAATCGAGGAGGTGACATACCCTCAACGAGGCTTCTGCAAATGCCTGAGATACCTCTCCCGAAGAAAAGTGAAAGCAAAACTATCAGAAGTCATAAACTTCCAAGTGAATTTCCGCAACAAAGAGTCATTCAGCAACCTAAGATCTTTCAGACCAAGACCACCCTGAGAGTAAGGCCTACAACAACGATACCAAGCGACCCGAACCAACTTAGTCTCCTCACAGGAACCAGTCCACAAAAAGTTTCTCAACTTGCAGTTAATCAGAGACAGTAAAGAAGAAGGCCACTTGTAAATCATGAAAGAGTGCACAAAGGAACCAGTGATGACCGACCTGATCAGAGTAGCACGACCAGCCAGAGAGAGGGACTTGCCCTTCCATTTAGCAAATTTAGACAAGATCTTATCCGCAATAGGGCGTAACACAGCTTTTTGAGGCTTACCTCGAAATAAAGGGACTCCCAAATAAGAAAACAGAAGCTGCCCAATCTGCATACCAACCAGAGAGTGCAAACTACCAATCCGAGAGGGGGAGATAGAAGATCCGAAAAAAATTGAAGACTTACCCCAGTTAACTAACTGACCTGAAATATCACCATAATCCCCAAAAGCACCCATGATATGCTTCAAATTCTTTTGAGTGCCTCTGCAAAAGATCAAAACATCATCTGCATAGAGCAAATGAGTTGGAGCCAAAAAACCCCTAGGGGAAGAAATCGGCAGAATCTGAGAAGAATCCACCAACTTCGTCAATAATCTACTAAGGAAGTCCTCTGCAATACCAAACAAAAGAGGAGAGAGCGGATCTCCCTGACGAACCCCTCTAGAGCAACAGAAATATCCTTCTGGGACCCCATTCAAAAGAACTGAAAGCCTAGAAGAACGAAGAATACCATCAATCCAATCCACAAAAACAGAAGAAAACCCAAAAGCCTGAAGCACTCTGCAAAGGAAAGACCAATCCAAGGTATCAAAAGCCTTTCGGATATCAATCTTCATGGCCAAATTACCCCCATAGCACTTCTTCTGCAACACATTCACACAGTCAGAAGCCAAAGCAATACAATCCTCGATATGCCGGTCTCGAATGAATCCAAACTGTTGAGGAGAAATAATCCTGGCGGCAACCCGAGCTAAACGATCGGCCAAAATTTTCGAAGAAATTTTAAACAGAAAGTTACTAAGAACAATCGGTCGAAACTGATCAACCGAAATCGATTCCCTCAGCTTCGGAAGAAGAACAATGAAGCTGGAATTGATACCTGGGAAAATAACTCCAGTGATGAAAAAATCCTGAACAGCAAGGACCACGTCACTACCTACAACATCCCAACATCTTTGATAAAATCTACCAGAAAACCCATCTGGCCCAGGGGCAGAAGCAGCATCCATAGCAAAGACCGCATCTTGAATAACCTCAGCAGATGGAAAGCTAGTCAAGAATATTTGAACAATAATTTAAGTGTTTAAGATTTAAAAAAAAAATTTAATAATTTGTAAAATATCTATGGATTATTAAGGTGAAATTCACACAATTTCGGAAATATCAGGTTATTTTTGTGGATATTTCGAAATCGGCTAGATATTCTGTTGGATATTCAATATTTGTCTATTTCGATATCGGTCCCTCCAAAATATGGATATTTCGATGTTTCTTTCGATATTTATTTCCTTGTGTACAACTTTCCCCAAGTGTTTTGGGTTTGTTCTAATTAATATTGGTGGCAGGCCACCAAACCAAACTGCGCAGTAAATAATTTCATAATTAATTTAATTTATAGTTTTTTAAAAAAATAAAAAATTAATTTATAGTTTTATTTATTGTGCTGCCTCCCACAGCTACTCTCATTCAATTACTTAAAACTACTAGATGATATGACAAAGCAGAAAACAAAATGCTAGAAGGAAGAAGGAATTGAATTATCTCAAACTCGCAGAGGAGGAATTGCATGCGATTGTACAATTTCATTTTTAATGGATCTATAATGTATCATGGGGTCCCGAGAGAGATTTATTTTTAATGGGTCTGTATTTAAAAAGGTGATCAATTCTTTTATTTTATTTTTTAAGTTGACCGGAGTTTCCCAGACTTTGGGATTTAATGAGTAAATGTAAACATATATTTATAATAACAAAGTTTGAATCCTAACGGTAGAGCTTCGTTGTGAAATCTCTAACCACCCTGATGAAATCTTCTTTTTGGTTTTATTTAATTTCTAAACAATATAGAAGAAAATTGTATACCTGTAGTAATAATGGTGGATTTGAGGTTTTGAGGTTTGTTTGAAAACTAACACAATCTGAAAAGGAGACAACACAAAACACAGAGAGAGCAATCAATAGTAGTGATCTCGTCATCACAGACACCCTATAACTGGTAAAACTTGTTTGTTTTAATGGCTGGACGTATCAGAACCCAAAACCATGCAAAAACAAACCCTAGCTAGCTGTGGCTTAACTTAGCCCTGCAAAACCCTAATAATGATCTAACTAGCAGTACTTAGCTTTCTAAAAACCCTAATAAACTTGAATATTAAAAGATCACACACACACAATAATTAGATGAATACCCACCTATATATGCTCCTCTGACTTGCAAAGAAGAAGTAAAAAAAAAAATCCGAAAATTGGAGAATCCCGCTCAACCTCATCCTCAGCCCCCAAACAACTTTTGCTACCTGTACTGCTGTACAACCGTGGCTTTGTTGCCGAGCTAACACTACTGGATCACTTTGTGCTAGTCCATGCACAGAATCACCACATTTGTTTCACTTGCCTCGATGAATTCCGCTCAGCTGAACAGCTGAGTAATCACCAAGAAACCATTAATCACTAAAGTATCTTGGTGTGAGAATCATATGTTAGTTTGAGTCTTAGAGAGCATCTATGTTTCATTTCCTATTATAAGAATTGAAATAGGAATTGAAACACAGATACTCTCTAAGACTCTAACTGATGGCATGCTTTGGTTTCTTGGTGATCACGGAACTCGTTGAGGCAAGTGAAACAAATGTGGTAAATCCTATTCCTAAAATTGAGGATCTGGTAGCATTATTGGCTTATCAGATGATCAAGAAAAAAAAAACCACGTGATATGGAGATGGTTGGTTGAAGGTGGTAACTGTGATTAGCGGTATTTTTCAAAGAAAGCTCAGGTTGTTGTGGTGCTGGGATGCTTTTGTAACTTAGATTTGCACTCGGGAGTTTGTCATTCTTACCCACCTATTTTAGCGTAGCAACGTTTTACCTTATTTTATGTACAGATTCAGTTCGTACTTGGTATCATGATAAGTTTTGTTATCGACACCTTTGCTACGGTAAAAATGTGCTTTGTTTTGTGTGTTTTAAATGTGCAGGGGGTGGATATGGTGATGCATTTTATTGTGACAGCTTGGTTTATTTGGCATAACAGGAACCAAGCTTTACATACTTGGAGGTAAGGTTGTTGATAATGATCGCTGTTGGGGTTGAGCTCAGAACTATATTTCTGCTTTTCAGGGGGCTTCAGAGAGCAGCAATGGTGAGAAGGAAGCTAAGGAGAGAAATCAGATCTGGGTTGCTCCAAGAGAAGGTGTTTAATGTTGATGCTGCAATCAGGTTGGGTAGTGGCAGGTTTGGTGGTTAAGATTACTGGTGGGTGCTGCTGCTGTTCGCTTGAAAGGGGTGGATTATGAGGATGTTGTTGAAATGTGAACTTGCCTCTAGTCAGCCAGCCTCCAGTAGCCTCCAGCAGCTTTCCACCGAAATTCCAGAAGCCACCATTGTTGACTCCTTGCTGCCACCAATCTCTTCTGTCAACTCCCCAACTGCCATCTCCCATCTTCCAACTGCGAACTAGTTTGAATTTGTTGCTTCTGCATTTATTTTCTTTGTTTGTTTCTCATCTCATTTCCCTATATAAAGGGACTCAGATTGTGATTGTAAGCAAGTGGAGTGGTGTAAGAAATATTTAGAGTGAAATAAAGTTTTAAAGCTTCTCCTTCGTTTGAGTGTTTGAATTAATTACAGAGGTGCACCACAAGTGACCTCAACAATTGCCATTCCACCAACAGTGGTATCAGAGCTCAGGAGAGCCAGAAATTCGAAGAACAAAGGCAAAAACCAAATTTGCCCAGAATTCAAAGTGCTCAAAATAGCATTTTGAGTACACCAAAGTGTTCTACTCGTCGAAAGGAGTGCACCGGTGAAAATTTCACCCAAATCGGAGCAACAGAGAGGCCGCACGCCCGCACGCGCCGCCTGAAGTTGGAGAGTGAATCCACGCGCCGCCCACGCGCAGCCATTCCTCCGGCGCGTCACCACCACGCGCCGGTCGTCTTCCTCGCCCGAATTGCAGGATCCGCCCCGACGTCCGACCCGAAGTCCGACCCGAGGTCCGACCCGAAGTCCGACCCAGTCGTCCAGTCCGACCCGGAGAACCGCCCCGTGCCCAGATCCGACCCGGATAGACCGCCAACCCGGTTCGCTGCTGCTGACGTCACTAACGCCGTTATAACGGCTGGAATATTCCGTCAGGTAAAAGAATATTCCGTTATCTCTGTTGACTTTTGCCAAGAAGTTTGACCACCCGTTTCGGACGTTTCCAAACTCGTTTTTCGACAAACTCAGACTGGTTTCCAAGGTTTTGGACCATTCCGGACGCAACCATCCACTTCGTTTTTGCAAATTCAGACTCCAGATCAGTGTTCTAAGCACTTCAAGTCTCGATGGCCAACGGAAACGTGCAAGTTATCATCCCGAAGCTCACCAAAGACAACTATGACAATTGATGCATACAAATGAGAGCTCTACTAGGCTCTCAAGATGTGATGGACATTGTGGAAGATGGATACACAGAACCCGCATCCAAAGAAGCTGAAGGAACCTTGACAGAAGCTCAGACAACAACTCTCAAAGCAGATCGAAAGAGGGATTGTAAAGCAAAGTCCATAATCTATCAAGGACTAGACGAAGCCACGTTCGAGATCATAGCATCGGCTAAGTCATCAAAAGAAGTCTGGGACACCCTTCAGAAGACCTACAAAGGTGCTGACAAAGTAAAAAGGATCCGTCTTCAAACTTTACGAGGTGAGTTCGAATCTTTACGAATGAAATCTAATGAATCCATTGCTGAATTCTATACACGAGTTATGATCGTTGCAAATCAGCTAAGAAGAAATGGAGAAACTCTTGTAGACATGAGAATTTCAGAGAAAATTTTGCGATCATTAGATCCAAAATTTGACTTCATAGTTGTGGCGCTGGAAGAAACAAAAGATCTGGAGACAATGTCAGTTGAAGAACTAGTGGGTTCATTGCAAGCCCATGAGCAGAAAGTCAGTAGAAGAAGTGATGACAGAGTGTTGGAGCAAGCTCTTCAGTCAAAGCTCTCACTCAATGAAAAAAGATACGAGCAAGGGGGGACTTCACAACAAGGAAGAGAACGAGGTAGAGGATCCCGTGGAAGAGGCTCTGGAAATGCAGAAACCAGAGGTAGAGGCAGAGGAGGAAGAGATACAAATATGGGAGGACATGGACAGCAGAATTATGTCTCAAGAGGAAGAGGACAAGGAAGAAGAGGCGGGTACAACAGTCGTCCGAACATTGACAAGAGAAACGTTCAATGCTATAACTGCCACAAATATGGCCACTATAGCAATGAGTGCAGAGGTAAGCCAAATGAAGTAAATGAAAATTCTAATTTTGCAGAGAAAGAGCAAGTTGAAGGAGAATCGTTGATGTTGATGGCACACAACTCAACCTATCAAAATCAAGATGTTTGGTTTCTTGATTCTGGAGCCAGCAATCATATGACTGCAGAAAAGACTTGTTCACTGAACTTGATGAGAAAGTTCAAGGAAAAATTTCATTTGGCGACCTCTCTAAAATCTCCGTCCAAGGAAGAGGAGATGTCATGATCAAGCAGAAGAATGGAGATCATGCTTTTATCTCTAATGTTTATTATGTTCCAGACATGAAGACAAACATCCTAAGTCTCGGGCAACTCCTGGAGAAAGGCTATCATATTAGCCTTAAAAACATGCAACTGACCATTACAGATGCACGAGGGAAGCTGATTACTCGAGTCCAGATGACGAAGAACAGGATGTTTCCTCTCGCAATCCATCATGATACGCCAAGGTGTTTGACAGCCATCATCAATGACAAAGACTGGTTATGGCATCTCAGGTATGGACATCTCAATTTTGAAAGTTTAAAGCAACTGGGAAGTAAGAAGATGGTGAAAGGATTGCCAAGCATCCATCACCCAAATGAGATGTGTGCAAGCTGTGTTCTCAGTAAACAACACAGAAATAGCTTCGGAAAGGAGGCGAATTGGAAAGCAACCATGCCACTTGAGCTCGTTCACACAGATGTGTGTGGTCCATTGACACCAGTATCAAATGGACAGAATCAATACTTCCTCACCTTCATTGACGACTACAGCAGGAAGACTTGGGTCTATTTCCTCAAAAGGAAGTCTGAAGTATTTGGTTACTTCAAAGAGTTCAAAACGCTTGTGGAGAAGCAAAGTGGCTACTACATCAAAACATTGAGATCAGATCAAGGTGGAGAATACACTGCAGGTGCTTTCCAGGAATTCCTTAAGCAACAAGGAATCAGACATCAGTTTACACCAGCTTATACTCCTCAGTTAAACGGTGTAGCTGAAAGGAAGAATCGGACAATCCTTAACATGGTCAGAAGCATGTTAAAGGATAAAAACATGCCTAAAAGTTTTTGGGCTGAAGCAGTCTTGTGTGCGGTATATCTACTAAACAGATGTCCTACAAAGAGCCTTGATACAAAGACACCGCAAGAAGCATGGAGCAGTCACAAACCAAGTGTGAGCCACCTTAGAGTTTTTGGTTCCATTGCCTACATCAAGGTCCCAGAAGCAAGAAGAACCAAGCTTGAAGATAAAGGAGAGAAGTGTATCCTGTTTGGATACGGTGACAGAACTATGGGTTACCGGTTATACAACCCCATCACCAAGAAAGTGATCTTCAGTAAAGATGTCATTTTTGAAGAAAATGAATCCTGGAATTGGGATCAGACCAAAGCTTCCAGAAGTGCCGAGTTGATATCTGAAGAAGAGACAAGAGAAGTGGCTACAGAGCCACAAATACCCAGAGATCAGCAGACTCCTCAATGTGGTTCCTCTTCACCACAAAGGTATGATGCTCCATTACCAATTGAACGTGATTTCTCAGATATGATGCCTAGAGGAACACGTAGCTTAGAAGATCTGTATGAAAATACAGAACAGGTGGAAGAAGATATTACTCTATATTGTCTGCTGATGACAAGTGATCCAGTTAGCTTTGAAGAGGCTAACCAAGAAGAAAAATGGAGAAGCACAATGGATGATGAGATTCGATCCATTGAAAAGAACAAGACATGGGAGTTGACTAATCTCCCAAAAGGCCGAAAAGCTATCGGAGTGAAATGGGTCTACAAGACCAAAAGAAATGCGAAAGGAGAAGTCCAGAGATACAAGGCAAGACTTGTTGCAAAAGGCTATAAACAGAAGGAAGGAGTTGACTACGGAGAAGTCTTTGCCCCGGTTGCCAGACTAGAGACCATCAGATTGCTAATTTCATTGGCAGCCCAGAAAAGTTGGAAAATTTACCAACTTGATGTAAAGTCAGCATTTCTGAATGGCTTTCTTGAAGAAGAAATCTATGTGGAACAGCCACCTGGATATGTGAAGAAAGGCAGAGAAGATAAAGTATGCAGATTGAAGAAAGCCTTATATGGTTTGAAGCAAGCACCTCGTGCATGGAACATGAGGATTGATGATTACTTCCAAGAAAACGGATTTGAGAAATGTCCGTATGAGCATGCACTGTATATGAAGAAGGAGACTGATGGAAGCCTGTTATATGCATGCCTGTATGTTGATGACTTGATCTTCACCGGCAACAATCTAGCCATGTTCGAAGATTTCAAGAGAAGAATGGTGAAAGAATTTGAGATGACTGACATTGGTCTGATGGCTCATTTTCTCGGTATTGAAGTTGTGCAAAGCGAAAAAGGTATCTTTATCTCTCAGAGTATCTATGCAAAAGAAATTCTGAAAAGATTTGGTATGGAAAAATGCAATCCTGTCACAACTCCAGTGGAAACAGGATTAGAGTTAAGAAAGAATGAAAGGGGAGATGTTGATCCAACCTATTTCAAGAGCTTGGTTGGAAGCCTGAGATACTTGACGTGTACCAGGCCAGATATACTCTACGGAGTTGGACTAGTCAGCAGATACATGGAGACTCCTGACCAATTTCACCTGAATGTAGCAAAGAGGATACTCCGTTACATAAAAGGTACTATTAATGATGGTATTTTATATACCAAATGTGAAGATTGCAGGTTGATTGGCTATTCAGATAGTGATTGGGGAAGAGATCTGGATGAACGTAAAAGCACGACAGGTTTTACGTTTTTTATGGGAGATACAGCGTTCACATGGTCATCCAAGAAGCAAGCCATTGTGACACTGTCATCATGTGAAGCTGAGTACGTTGCTGCCTGCTCAGCTGTTTGTCATGGTATCTGGATCAGAAATGTGTTGCAGTACTTGGGATTCCCATAAGTTAATCCCACGGAGATTTACATCGACAATCGGTCAGCGATTGCACTAGCAAAGAATCCAGTATTCCATGAGAGGAGCAAACATATTGATACGCGGTATCATTTCATCAGAGAGCATGTGAAGAATAAAGAGGTGGAATTAGTCTCTTGCAGGACATATGATCAAGCTGCTGATATTTTCACCAAGCCACTCAAACATGATGTGTTTTCAAGATTAAAGACAATGCTTGGTATGACGAAACACGGAGAGTCAAGTTTAAGGGGGGATGTTGAAATGTGAACTTGCCTCTAGTCAGCCAGCCTCCAGCAGCCTCCAGCAGCTTTCCATCGAAATTCCAAAAGCCACCATTGTTGACTCCTTGCTGCCACCGATCTCTTCTGTCAACTCCCCAACTGCCATCTCCCATCTTCCAACTGCGAACTAGTTTGAATTTGTTGCTTCTGCATTTATTTTCTTTGTTTGTTTCTCATCTCATTTCCCTATATAAAGGGACTCAGATTGTGATTGTAAGCAAGTGGAGTGGTGTAAGAAATATTTAGAGTGAAATAAAGTTTTAAAGCTTCTCCTTCGTTTGAGTGTTCGAATTAATTACAGAGGTGCACCACAAGTGACCTCAACAATTGTCATTCCACCAACAGATGTGGCAGAAGCTAAGGCCATCTTTGAAGGTTTTTCATGGGCGGTTGCCTCTGGAAATTGAGTCTGATGCATTAGGGATTGTTAACGTACTTGTGTAATGGCAAGACTGTTTCGCAGAACAATGTTGAGAATGTGGTTCAAGAGGTTCGACTGCTGATGAAAAGATTTAGAGATGTATCCATTCCATATGTTCCTAGATATTGCAACGTAGTGTATCACAATGTGGCTAGTTATGCTGTTAATACTGATAGTTGTGTATTGGTTTGTTGATAATGATGTAAACTTTTTTCCCTTAATGAGGGTTGAATGAATTTTCGTTTAAAAAAACAAATCTATACAAAATTACCACTTTAGAAATGTATAAATGATTGGTTGATTACCGGAGAATGCATATTAATTTCAAAGTAAGCTTGAAATCGCTAAAGAAAACAGTACAGTTATTAGGAAGAAGTTTATTCGTTTTTAGAGCGAAAGGTTACAGGTCAGGGAAGAAGAAAAATTAGATAGAAAACTCTTTTAACTGTATCAGATTGATGGGCTCTCATATTACCAAATATTCTCAAGTTTCCATAGCGTTTAGTTACAACTCCAGGCTTTGTTAGCAAGACTTGGTAAGTATGTGCAAATCATGTGTTCTCAAAATGGAGAAATAAAGGATACTGTGCAATCAAATCTCATAATTTTTATTGTCTTAAAATTTAATTCAAGCTACAACAGAACGTCATCAATGATAGTATATTTTTTCCAACACATCTATTATATAATTCAAGATGCCAAAGTGGTAGCTTCACAACCATCATGCACACAAGCCAGTACATCTTTATAGTCCCTTGTAATGGTGAAGGAATCATAAACCTCTCCGTCACGGCTTTTCTTGTACTCAAAGAGCAGAGATGAATGGTTAAATGCTGTCATTTTGACAAATCCAAAATCGTAATCTCTGTAAAGACTCCAGTTGGGGATCACTTCGCTGAACTTTGACAGGTGACTCCCTGCCCCTCCAACGACAACATGGATTGTTCCGTTTACAGTACCGGAATAATGATCTTTTTCTGTATTCACACATTGATTCTGCGCCACAAGCACAACCAAGAATTAGTAATTCAAAGGTTGGTAAAATGTATTGAACTAGGAATACAACAGATGAGAAATTCAAATGACTAGCAAATCAAGCAAGTCGTAGCACTTAATATTTGCATAAAACATATTGTGAGGCCTACAATGAAAGCGAAGTTATAACTTAATCAAGTCATCAAAATTTCAATAACCCTCAAAGCTCTTTAAGTAGCCACACCATTCATTAATGTTCAAATTATACCAATAAATATCTTTCTAACCCTCTTACAGAAATATACAACCATTCAAAACTGATACTAATTTACTCGTTCAGGAAAATAGCCCTTAAGAGATGTGAGAACAACCGGTGCTAATCACTTGCGTTCGCAATGAATTTTGGAATTTATTAAGCTACACCAAATGGAGCAATCAATGTGATGTGCCTTAGGATGCAAAGAGGGGTAAATCATAGTAAAGTTTACCCACAATAATGTTCACACTAGAATGTAGTGTTGTGTGGGTTCATAGAGCAAACAATCCAATTTCAATGGAATGGAAAAATGAATTTTAAATTGACTTGTCCATACCTGGTAGATTGGGCATGTCCTTTCATAGTTATGGACATGGCCATAAAATGCAATGTCAACCTTGTACTTCTGCCAAAGCTTCTGCAAACTTTCCCTTCCCATAGGCTCTTCAAATGAACCTTCCTGACCATACCAATAGTCGGAGGAGTACCCAAGCACACGATGAGCAGCAAAGATCAGCCAAGGTTGCTTCTGTCTATCTACTGAGGCAAGACATTGCTCAATGAACCTATACTGTTCAGATCCCTTCCTCCAATCATGCTCACTGTCTGCTATACAGAAGTGAAACATGCCATAATCAGTGGAGTACCTGCCCATTTAGAGACTATAGTTAGTATGAAATACATCGGATAAGAATGAACATAAAAATTTGCTTGAAGTTACAAAAGAAGACCTCGGACTCCCAAGAAAATGAACTATGAAATGGCAGAGAAAGTATGTAAAAGAAGTCCATGCCGATTTTCTTCCTTTTTGTATACGAAAAAGGTTAATATACAAGAAACAACATTCTTGATGTATATCAGGATTGAGTTCTTTTCTCCTATAGATATCCCCACCATTAATGCTGCATTCCGCTATAATGTTCTGATATAATCATTTATGCTGAACCCAAAGTTGATGGTTGAAAATGAATTATGAATAGGTCAAACTAATATTCTTCAACAATGAATTATTCTAACAGAATAAGAATTTACCAAAACTTTGCTCTGTTTTCAGCGGGAACATAAAACATGGTCTCTGCTGGCACACCACATTCCCCACCAGAATCTGTGGTGTCATAGAAGGATCCTGAATTTGGCCAATCACGTTCATGATTACCGCTGCAGGAGAAATCAGAACATTAAGCTTCAACCAGTGCCACCAAGTTAAGCTTAAAAAATAATTTTAGAAATGTGTGGCAATGATTCACATGCAAGTGGACAAACCTTCCAATCATGTACGGCACAGTTGACGTGATAGGCTCCACCTGAGCTGTGAATTGGTCCCATTGCGAGAGGTAACCATTTGAATACGTTATATCTCCTATATGGAAAACTATGTCAATATTGCTCAAGTCCCTGATGAGTTGGTCTGTAGTGTTTAGTGAACCAGGCTGATAATCACTATACTCATTCGAACCATCACGCTCTGCCTGAAAATATTAGAAGACATGCAAAAAAAAAATTAATAGCTCAGTTAACTTGTTTAGTCTTATAGGAACACATGATCATCGCTAAAATTATAAGGCAACCAGAGAAGGGCTTTCATGCATCTAACTGTTAAATTCTTAATAGAGGTTCTCAAGTAACCTACATGAGGATTAATGCGATGAAATTTCATTGACAAATGAATGACAGTTCAAAATAATTTTTTTATCGCAATATTCAATATTGAAAATATAGCATTAATTACAGGATGATGTGTATCTTCTTCAAGTTCATGCAAAATGACCGGAGTGCTGAAATAATTATCCTATTAGTGAATTGTGATCAACTAATACGTAAGTTGTCTTTGGTCTTTAAATACTAGCTCCCACACTAAGGGTTATTCTAAAATTTGTAGCATAGTAAGATATATAGTTGAAAAACAGGAAATTTATAACTAAAATCTCAGTAACTAATAAAGAATATAGAATAAATTTAAAGAACACTAGTAAATGCATCAAGTCCACTGAAAAATATAATTTTAATTTTCTAAAACCTAACAAACTACACGTTCAATTTTTCTTCTTGAACATGAATACCAAAATGAGTGCTATTAGATCCAGCGATAAACAGAACCATAAATTTGTTGATACTTGATTATTGTGTTTTCCTTACTATCTACACACAAAAGAGACAATAAGTAAAGGTTTATGAATACTACCTTCCCCATGTCGCCAAATATTATGACACGCTGTAAAGAGTCTTGTCCAGGATATGGTGATGATTTGAATGAATAAAACTTGCTCCAAATATATGAACCATTCAGTAAGAGATGACCCATCCTGTATGTATACCTGGAAAACGGAAAACCATCATGACAACATTATAACAAGAATCTCTTCAACTTTATAATATTTGTATGGAAATGAATATGGACTTTTAAGATGCATACTCAAAGTTCGGCCACAAATTTTTCAAGAAACTGGTGTGTATAAAACCAGGATCACGCCAGCCAACAGTTCGTGCAGGCGAACCTGCAGAATAACAATATAACTCCATTATGCTGCAGTCAACCAACTGTTTCAGTGATAGTAATGTAATTCTGCAGAGTTTGAGATTAGAGTAAGCCTAGTAGATAAATTCTAATCAGTTCAGCAATAAATCATTGCCATAGCCAATAGGACAATAAAATCTGACACTTCCATTTTGTTGTGACATTATAGGGATTTCAAACATAAATGTCCACTGGACAGTGGACACTATTTAGTGTAGTGAGCCATACCCTACAGTGCAGAGTTTACTTTCTTATTGAGAAACAGATGAGAAGAGTAAAAAATCTGAGGAATTTGTGTTCACAAACTGAGATAAAATTGTATTTTACCACACATGTCATTCCGATAAAATGTCAACGTCCCAGCTGGTGATTGCATTTTATGCTCTCCCTTTAAACCCCATTCAACAAATGGAATAGCTTCACTAATGTCATAGCCACTCGTCCAGGTTACAGTCATCTATGCAACATATAAAGTGTGATGCAAATAAATTGGTATTACATCTCCACAGAAACAAATGACATAATATAAACAATTGACACATAAAACAAATTAAGATAGATCTCAAGTTAATTTAGCAAAGTTTCACTGTGAATCGCAACTCTTTTAGACAATTGGCACCATCATGGAATTAAACGAATGAATTATTTATATGAATTTCATCAACTTATCACAAAAGATGTACATCATGAATAGATAGATTTAAAACCAAAGAAGAAAGACTTAATGCTCTGAATATGAAAATATTTAGAAATTACAGCGAGCTTGGGAAATATCCTAAAATGTACTTCTACCATAAGCTATTGAAGTAAACTTGATGAAACAATGATACATCAAGTCATCAATTAAAACCAACTTACTTCATCCCAAGACTTCCCTTGAGCAAGACGTGGATACAGGGGTGCTTTTGGATAGGCAAATGATATGGAATTTGAAACTGCCACTAGTTTTGGCTGCAACAATAAAGTGCAGAATTAGTCCAAATGAGAATGTAAGCAAAATTCCTTGAACTCAAAGCATAAGGAATGCAACAGAAGTAGGAAGCATCACATTGATATATAAACTTCTTTAAGAAGATCTATTTGAGAAAGAATGGGTGAAAATCACATAAACTCACACTTGACAACCCGCCAGAGAATAATGCAAACGAGAAATCTCCCCGTTGATTTATAAGCTGAAACATCAAAGTAGCATTTCCTGTCTTTGAATAATTTGAATTGGAATAATTTGCATACTTGTACTGCACCAAACATATACAAGATCATGTCAAATCTTTTACATTCAAACTATTATCTCAAATTGCAATCTACATGCTTCATACCTTTATTGGGGATGAGCATATGTACGGTTTCTGTTCTTTTGGGTCATCTAGTGGTGGACAAGTTGATGAGCTGCCATAGCAAAAATCAAAATTTTATAATTTATAAACTACAAGCAATGAAAATTTCCTGAAGTATACAGTTATTAAAGGGCACAAAATTGGCCATACAGGTATTGTTATGATAAATTAGTGGGTTGAAAGATATAGTTCTTGTAAAAAGCCCAATCAATAATATGAGTTACAATAAATCACAATTTTAGCAGTTTGTAGAGGGACATGGATGGACATTACTCGAATTTCGCAGGAGAAAACACTCCAACCCAATCATCCACCGATGGGTCAGGGGACACAAGATTCACAGTTACCCATTGAGTATCCTCCGCCTGTAATCATATAAAAACCACAAATCAACTTTTTACCTCAAACGCCAGTAGAAATGTAACGAGTTCAAGACTTAAAATTTTCATTTAAACAAAATTCAAATACATCAACCTTATTGTGGACAAGGCATGCTATCAGCTTATGGTCATTAAGTAAGCACATTCAAGTTGTACGGCTGATACTATGAGAGATATGATAACATTAAGCAATCACCAAATCGAAATGATATGCACCAAAAAGAGGGTGATAAACTGTACACATGTTAGAAGCACTTTTATTCTTTGACAAACACAATTCAGCTAGCTAGTGAAAAGCAAGAAAAAAGTAAGTTTTAAAATGCTCAGCTAAAAATTCTAATGAATTAGATCCACCTGGGTATTGGTCTCTGAATACCGACCAAAGTACTAACAATCACCATTAAACTCAATGTTCCATATAAATTATTAATCTTTCTCCTAATATTCTTTTTTCACTGTAGAATACTCTAACAAAAAATCAATTGATTGGAGAAACAATTACAAAACATACTAAACAAATATTAACATTTGAGAATAATTATATGGATAAAAATGTTACCTTTAAACCAAGAACGAAAGGGTAGGCTCTAATAGAAGCAGAGTCGTGAAGCGCAAGAACAGTTTTATGAATAGCAATCTTGGAGAGGGGTTGCTCTCCAATTACATCAAAATCAGCCCAAGACGAGCTTATTATTGCAGCTGCGAAACACAAAAACACAGAGAGAAAAACAGACATTTTGAAGCTCTCTTCTATTCCTCTGATTTTGAAACTTGAACCCCTATATATACAACATTAATGGGTTCTCATTGATGCCATTTAGATACCCAGTATATTTTGGAATTGACTTAATTGGAATTGTTTCTTATTTCTTTTTAAAATTTAAAAAATATATATATATATGATTGAAGCACGTGTTGGAAATGTGTGAAGAAGAGAAGTATTAGCTTGGGTTCCAAGAGAACCAAGAACTTCCCTTCTCAGTTGTTCGATGATATGTTGTCGTTCAGACAGAGAAATGGATACTGTTTATGTTTATATGTAATGAAGGTAGGTGTCGGTTTCTGTTATTTCTTGCTTCGTTCTGAGACAGAAACCATTAACTACCCTAATTTTGATTTTGATTTTTTTTTTTTTTTTTTTTTTTTTTTTTCTGTCTTGTTTTGGCAATCTCAATTCTCATTGACACATGCACGTTGATTCCTTTTTTTTTTTTTTTTTTAACTGTCTGACATAGGATAAAATCTTCGTTCTCCTTGACTCCATTCCCATGTGGGGGCATTTTTGCACCGGGTCACACGTGGGCATTTTTTCCAAAAATCCTCGTCTCCATTCCCATTTTGGGGTAAAAAGTAATCTCAAAAAGGTAAATGGGCGGGTGGAAATGAATTTCATTGAATTCATTCCCAAATCGAAATGGTAATAGGATTTCCCCAAAACCTATAGCACTTAAAATCGATAGATATACTGAAATATCCAACGATATATCTTTATTTTGGAGGGACCGATATCGAAACAGACAAATATCCAATATCCTACAGAATATCCGGCCGATTTCGAAATATCCGTAAAAATCTACTGATATTCCCGAAATATCCTGAAATTCTTGAAATTTCACAAATTTTAACTCGAAAGTCCATGGATATTTTGCATATTATTAAAATAATTTTTTTAATCCTAAACAATTAAATTATTGTTAAAATAATTTAGATTGAAAATTATTTTAGAAGAGCATTAACAAATTTATAAATTTTTTTAACATACTTGAAGTAAAATTGGATAAAAAACCAAAGAGTGGTCGTGTAAAATATGTAAAATTTTGTGAAAGCAATCTGAAAAAAAAAAAAAAATTGTTTGTGACTCAAATGTGTAAAACTAATTCCAAATAGTATTAAATATGTACCAATCAATTTATAAATATGTAGAATTGATTTTTTTGTAACTTTGTGCCGACATGCCAAATAAAAGAATCTCAAAATTATTTGTGCAAAACGTGTAAAAACCCACAATTGTTTCTTTTGAGTAGAGAATCTAAAGAAACTCAATTAATTTTATCAAAAAATAAAATAAAAAATAAATAAGAACACAATTATTTGGTATGGCCCGTACGGTAGAGAATCATAATGATAGGATTTTGAAAAATAGTATGGTAGAAAATAATAATGTATGCCTATGCCAAATAGTATGGCAAAGAATATTAATAATGAATGCTTATGCCAAATAGAAACAAAATGAATGCATATGCATCATGTATTTATTCGTTGCAATGAATATAAATGAATGCAACAACGAAAATCTCCTTCAATCATTCATCTATTTGTTCACTTCGGGCTTGTTTGGTTGGGTTATTGAAAAATCTCTATTCGTAAAAAGTCTACTTGTAGTAGATTTATTTGAAATAGAGCTTTTGAAAAATAAATTATAGTTGTTTGGTTGGTAATTAAAAAAGCACTTTTATAGTAGTAGACCATTTGGTTATAAAATCTCAAAAAGTCTACTGAGATATTAAACTACTAAAAATGACATATTATTTATTCACTCTATAAAAAATTGAACTTGAAAGATTTTCTACATGTTAACTACATTTTTTATTGCACAATAATAAAAAAATTCAAAACTTTCACCATATAAACTTAAAAGATAAAAAAAAAAATTACCATAAAATATTAAATTTTCAACAAAGTTGAAGCATTGTCAAAGATTAAACAAAAGGAAAATGATCAATATCTCATACAACGGTAAAAAGTTAAATGGAAAAAAATTCAAAAGTAAATAAGTTTTCATCGAAGTATGAGAAGAATCGCAATACCATCACGTTCTTTATCAATTTCACGATTAGTATTGGAAAGCATTAAAAAGAAAAAAAAAAATTGAATCAAAGCCAGTAGAACAAACATAAAGATAAACAAATAAAAAATAAAAATAATAATGAAGAAAAATTATACATACCGTTCTTCCGATATGTGTAGAGCAAATAAATAGCCTATCTGTAGAGAGCAAAGAATTAAAAATATAAAAAGGTTCCAGGGTTTTATTTTAATAAGGGTATTCCATGTCAATAATAATAAATTATGGATATATAGGTCATATACTTCTTTTTTTAAAAGGTCTATTTCGAAAAGCTCATAGGGAGGAGCTTTTGCCTAGTAGAAGTTTAAACCCTACTAGCCTCTATTGAATTTAAAATAGACAATTTCAAAAGTCCAATCAAACAATTCTAAAAAACTCAAGTAGAGGTTCGTAGACCTTTTGAGCCAATAGAAAGCCCAACCAAACAAGCACTTCATCTATAAAATAATATTCACTCTTCTCTTTCAAGTTTTCATCATACACAACAGACAACTACACTTTACATAGCAAATTTTACATTACAAGTTTATCTCAAATTCACAATATCTTCATCAAATAATCAGGTACGTAAATGTTTACTTTGATAAATAAAAAATTTATAAAAAAAAATAATGATATTATAATTGTAATATTATATGCAAATTTTAGATGTTGTGTGGTATTATTTCAAAAACTCTTTAGAATTTTCATATTTATAAATTGATTGGTACAAAATTTAATTTTGTTTTGATAGGGAATTATATTGCATAAGATGTCTAGCACTAAAAGTGATCCAGCATGGGAGTATTACATAACAATACCGAATAATAAAAATGGTATTATATGCATATTTTGCGGTCACACAATGCAAAGTGGAGGAATTACCCGATTTAAATTTCATTTAACTGGTAATGAGTTGTATAAAAATGTAAAAGGATGCTCAAAGGTGCCACCGGAAGTTAAATTTCAAATATCTCAATTGCAAAAAAATAAAGAAACAAAAAAAAAAAAAAAAAAGCTACAAGGGAGATTGAACAAATTCAACAAGAATTGAGGGGAAATTTCCTTGATACAGAAGAGGAAGAAGATATCTATCATTATCCTGATGGTATGCTTCCTGATGAACGAGATGATTATCATTTGGCAATAGATGCATCTAAAGCATCTGAATGGCAAAGAGAAAAAGAAGCAAGAATCTTTGGAGGGAGGTCAAAGAGAGGAGAGGGTTCAGGAGCCGGTGGTAGTAGCCAACCACCACAACAAGTACGTCGCACTTAAAGTGGACGAGAGCCGCGTTATAAACTTCCTGTTGCACCTTCATTGTACAAATCATTAGGTGTAAAGCAAAAGAATATTAAAGATATGTTCAAGGGGGGTAGCATTATAGAAAAAATGAGGAGGCTAGTATCGAAGTTTTTTATTTATGATAATGTGTCTCCACATAAAGCCGACTCTCATCATTTTAAGAACATGATTGTTGGTGCTCAAGAATCAGGTATTAATTTTTTTCTTAAATAATAATGTTTTTGAAATTTTGATTTGTTTTTATTTTTTATTTCACAATTAAATTTAACATGCATGTGAATATAGGTGTTGGAGTTCAACCACCATCAGCATATGAAATTAGGCATAAGTACTTAGACATCGAGTACAAGGAAATAAAAGAATATATTAATAGCTTCAAAATTAAATGGGAGAAATATGGCTGTACCATAATGTGTGATGGGTGGACGGGACCGACAAGATTGTCGATAATTAATTTTATGGTGTATTGTAAGGGTCACACAATTTTCCTAAAATTTGTTGATGCATCCAACAAAATTAAAAATTATCAGTATATTTATGGATTGCTCAAAGATATGGTGAAAGAGGTCGGTGAGAAGAACGTTGTGCAAATTGTCACAGACAATGGCTCTGCATTTGTGAAAGCAGGTAAGAAATTGATGAAAAAATATTCCTTATTTTGGACTCCTTGTGCAGCACATTGTATAGATTTGATTTTTGAAGATATTGGAAAGAAGGACATTGTTGCAAGTGTCATTCATGATGCTAGGGCTGTGACAAACTTTATATATAATCATGGATGGTTACTATCGCAAATGAGGGAGGTTTGTAAAAGGGAGATAGTGCGGCCTAGTGCAACTCGATTTGCAACCAATCATATTGCCCTTGATAGTCTTTTGAAAAAAAAAAAAAGACAAATTTGAAACAATTATTTACCAGTGATGCATGAGCTGCAAATCGATTGAGTCGAACAATAAATGGAAAAAGAATAGAACGGCGTATTTTAGATGTAGAGTTTTGGGATAATGTGACTTATGTAGTTAAAATATATGAGCCACTGTACCAAGTTCTGAGATTGGTTGATACAGAAGTTGTACCCACTATGTCTATCGTGTATGAGTTAATGCGTGTGATGAAAGATACAGTAAAACAACAAAGAGGGAGTAAATGGGTTATAAACATTATACAAGACCGATAGGATAAAATGCTCAATCACCCACTACCTGCTATAGGTAAATTTTATTTTGGATTGTTTGTCATTCATAATTAAAATTTAGTATAGTATTTATACTAAAATTATTCATTTTTTTTTTAATTCTCGCTTACTATTTGAACCCAAAGTACCAATATAGAGACAATATTGGGGATAATTCGGATCTTCTGAAAGCCGTACATAATGTCTATGCGCAATTAGACAAGGAAGCTGCAGGAATTGCTAACTTTGGAAATGAGGTAAAAAGTTACAATTTACAACAAATTTTATAATTCCAATATTATAAATTCTTTGCATGTGAGTATTGTGTCATATTAATATATATTATACACATATTGATCTCATGAATGTAGCTCACATACTTTAAGGATGGAAGGAAAAGTTTTGGTGAATGAGCAGCCATTGCAGCTAAAAGCAAAATGCAACCGGGTATATAACTTTTATTACAAAAATTTACATATTAATAATAAATAATAATATCATTGAAATAATATTCATACTTATAATACTTAATAATTTTTAGGGAAAATACCATTTTAGTCCCTATGGTTTACCCTATTATCCGTTTTGATCCCCGTCGTTCCAGTATTAGCCCGTTTAGTCCTTCTGTGACGTTTTCCGTGAAAATCTGACGACCTGACATATGCAGAAGGTCAAATGACCGTTATGCCCCTAATAACGATTTAAAAATAATAATTTTGAAAATAATAATTAAAAATCCGTTTTAATTAAATTTTAAAAAATTTAAAATTTAAAATTTAAAATTATATAAAACAAATTAAAACAATAATAAATAAAATTAAAAACCTCACTTTCTCTTTTTTATTTATTTAAATTTAATAATAATAATAATAATAATGATAATAATAATAATAAATATATTTAAGAAAAAGAAGATGGATCTCCACCGTCCATCTTTGAGATGGATGGTGAAGATATCTTTTATTATTATTTATTTAATTTTAAAAACATAAATTAAATTATTATCTATTTTTTTAGGGAAAAATATAAATTAAATTATTATCTAATAATTTAAGAAGAAAAAACGAATTAACATCATCATCACTAACAATAAACCTAAAGAACAAAACACACAAACCCACAAAATTCCAGCACAATAATTCAACATATACACTACAATTCCCATAGATATGGATGGATTAACATATCATCATCATCACTAACACTAGATTAATCAATTTTTCTTCCTGCAATATATCAATACCAACAAACAACATTCAACAATTTTCATACAACAATCGACCCAAATTTAAATCAAATCGAAACCGATTCACCACACACATACACAACACACCCATGAGATTAGTGAACCCCAAACCGTGAACCACCCATCACCACCCCCAAACCAGCCACCGCCGTGAACCACAACCCACCCAAAATCCAGCCACCACCACATTTGAAACCTAATCGACCCAAAACCAAATCGCCCAAATTTATCATCATCATCTTCCACCATCAAACCTTCAAAAACCACCACACCCCCAAATCAAAAACCCCAAACCCCAAATCAGAAACTTCAAATCGGTACCCCAAATCATCAACTTCAAATCGGCACCAAAGTGTTTGGAAGAGAAGAGTCGCTGCCGATCGATCTGCACGAGGGACGGTGGTCGCTGCCTAGTCTCCGACGGTCTCGCCACAGCGCCGTCGTGATTCTCCGGTGTGCGCTGCGTGGCTTCGCGAACCACAAACGACCGTCGCGCTTCATGCCCAGCCATCGTCGTCGTCGTTCTTCGCTGCTGCTTCGTGCGTAGGTCGTCGTCGTGGTTCACGTCTTGGTCGTCGTCGTCGTGGTTCACGTCTTGGTCGTCGTCGTCAGAGCCCCCCTCCGCCGGCGATTTGATCTGAAAAAAAGGGAGAAAAAAACCTAATTGAATTTTGGGAATTTGGGGAAGAATGGAAATTGGGGAAAAAGAAAGAATGGAATTTGGGGAAAAAGGAAGAAGAAGATGTTGAAAGAAGAACATGAAGTATGTGAAGAAGAAAAGAAAGAGAGAGGGAGAGGCGGTAGATAGAGAGAGAGAAAAATGGAGATTAGGGTTTCCACTTTTAATTTTTTTTTTTTTAAAGTTAATTTTTTTTATTAACTTAATAAATATTTAATATTACATTTTAATTTTTTTTAATATTAATCTTTTATTAAAATATTTTAATTTGTATTATTTAATTTAATTATATTTATTAATTTGATTAAGTAATTAACTAACCATTTACCAATATACCCTCATTTGTTTAACGAAACCCTAACAGAACCTGACGGTAGGGATCAAAAAAACGATTAAAGTAAACGACAAGGACCTGCATGGCCAATACCAGAACGACGGGGATCAAAACGAATAATAGGGTAAACCATAGGGACTAAAATGGTATTTTCCCTAATTTTTATTACAGCTGATTGGTGGGTAATGTATGGAAACTGTGCTCCATCATTGAGTGCAATAGCAGTCCGCATACTATCACAAACATCATCATCTTCTGCATATGAAAGAAATTAGTCAACATTTGCTTTAATCCACACAAAACAAAGGAACCGTCTTGCCTATTTTAAGCTTGAACAACTTCTTTATTGTTATTATAATATGAAGTTGAAACTTAGGGATATGGCAGCTGAAAAAGATAAAGTAAATGAAACTGATTTTATGGATCTACTTTAAGTAGCTGCTGAAGCAGGAGACGATAATGAGAATCCTATTTTTAATTGGGTTAGACCTGCCTCCTTGGATGATGACGAGGGAAGTCCTGATTCACATATTGCTTCTCATGCTCGAGACATGGGAATAAATGTGAACAAGTGATTAGAGAAGAACTTGGTGTAGATCGTGGAGTTATTGTTACCAGTTCTTCCGATGACCAACATACCTTTGATGTAAATAGTGGAGTAAAAGATAATGGAGATGATGGGGATGGTGGGGATGAGGCAAGAGGTTGGGATTCTGGTGCAGGAGGTTGGAATGCTGGTGCAACAAGTTGGAATGCTGGTGCAACAGGTTGGAATGCTAGTGCAGCGGGTTGGGATGCTCATGCAGGTAATTTTGATCAAAATCATGGCAGACAACATGGAGAAACAATTCAAAATGATGAAGATTCTTTGAATATGACTCTCTCCTCAATGAGTATAGACACTGAAAATAGTTTTTTGGGTGATTCACAGACAGTGTCAAGTTCTCATGTGCCATATTATGGTAGTTATGGTGGCTGCAATATATTTGATTATACTTCTCCACAAATGCCATATGCAATACCTATGCATGCAGATCAATAATATCCACCAAGTTGAGTAAATCCAAACTACCTAATTCATGGATCGGTTGGAAGAGATCAAGCAACATACGTGTGGCATATTAATAACTACATTGAAAACTATGCAAGCACGTATTCTTGGGAAAATTATTGTTCGAATCAAGATAGAAATGTATTTTATATGTATTTAAACCAGCAAGGAATTCATTTTGGTTTTAAATTTCAGACATGCAATGTATTATTATGTATGAATTATGATTTATGATAGAATCTTGGAAGTGTTGAACTATATATATATATATATTTAATGATAATTTTGTTTATTAAATATTTAATCTCTTTATATTGCATATAATATTGTAAAAGTGAAACAAAATATTATTCTATTAAATACTCAATTTTAAAAATTATATACAGACTCTATCTATGTTATAATTTATAATAAACTCATAACTATGCTAATTTATCATTGAAATATGATTAATTTGATGTATAATTACTTGTTTAAACTTGTCCTAAGATTTCACAAAAAAAATCTAACTTTAAATATAAATATCCATCATTTTTTTTAATTTTTGACAGAATATCCACCGATATCGATAATATCCCTGAAATATCCGTAAATTTAGAAGCCCAATATTAATACCGATACCGATATTAAGTTCCTTGCGCTATATATATATTATATGGGAAAATTAATATATATTTTTTACATATATTAATTTTCCTATATTCCCCATTTCCCAATTTCATCCCTTTCCCAATTTAAACCCTTACTATAAACACTTCACTAACTTTATATTTAGATTGAATATGTAATGAATTTTTTTTGTTTTTGTATTGCATAGTACAGTAAAACCTCTGTAAATTAATAATCTTGGGCCATTCAAAATTTATTAATTAATAAAGTTATTAATTAATCGATAAATTAATAATTTATTCATTTATAAAGTGCATTTATGATTCAATATATATATAATAATACAAATAGCCAACTAAAGATTCAACTCATCTAAGTCATTATTCAACCAAAAATACATTAATTCAATAAGAAAATAAAAAATAAAAAAACTAATTCCATTATGCACTCAAAGCATCAAAAAATTTTCTTCCAGTTTGAGAATTCAACTCCAAAACTTCTAGGTGTATTAAGAAAAATTAGAAATAAGATTCAAATAGATTTGAATTTCAAGAAAAAAGAAGCAACAATAGAGTCATATTTCAAGAAAATATGATAGTAAATTATATTTATAATTTTAGTAAATTATTAATTTATGATAGGAATGGGACCACAGATTTATATAGGGGTTTTCTGAAAATTATTATCTTATCAATTTATCGAAATTATTAATTTATCACATTGGCTCAAGTCGAGACTGGAAAAAATTATTATATTATAGAGATTATTAATTTATCGAGTATTAATTTATGGAGGTTTTATCAGATTGAAAAAAATAAATTATGAAAATAGGGATAGGGATACCTCCCCCCAAAGTCCCTCATCCCCATTTTCCCCAAATGAGGAAATGGGGATAGGGGAAGGGGTTGGGAAATAAGGATAGGGATTGAGGGACCAATATCCATCCTCATTTCCCCAATGCCCGTTCTTACATGAGAGGATGTTAAAAACAAAAAACAATAATTTCAATTGGTTATTTATGACAATTTCCACATTTTTAACTGTGAAAACCACAATTTTAGCATTTTGTAATCTACAGCAAAATGTGTTGTAAACGCGCCATTAGAGTTCAACGTTCAACATGTTGTAATCTATTGCATAGTGTTGCAAATACTACCGTAGCAAAAAGTTTAGGCCCATTGTCTTGGATCTCTTGGTGGCTGAAGATCCAACAAGGTTTAAACATGGACACTTTATATAAATCGTGTCACTATTACCAATAAAATCGCAATAAATGTGGGAAGACCTCTTCCGATGATAGGAGTCAACTTCTTCCTATTGCAGAAGCCAACATTCGGTCACGTTATAGTGTTTGATCTTAATAGGTCTCAGTAGCCCTCTAACCCATTTGATGTCATATTTAAAAATAATAATAAATAAATAAAATAACATTTGATTACATAAAAATCTATGGTACCTAAAGTTTCATTTTTATGCTCCTCGGCACTCTCGAAGAGCTTACCATTGCACTACCTCAACTCTGTCATTTTTTTCAATTGTCAAGTTTACTTTTGAGTTGGAGACATTTTGATGATGTGGAAAATGGATTAAGGTAAAGGCTTGCTAAATCCCTTTCCAAACAGATTGAGGCACACCAAATCACCATATCAATGAAAGCAAAAATGTACACAAGACTACAAGAGAGGAGGCTAGAAAGACACATTATTACTAAACACAGACAGACATTGTAATCCGAATCCATTCTACAAATCAGTAGTTCATAAAGCCAAAGTAGTTGGTTCACAGCCATCATGTACACAGGCCAGTACATCCCTGTAATCCCTTGAAATGGTGAAAGAATCGTAAACTTTTCCATCACTGCTCTTTTTGTACTCAAACAGAAGTGATGAGTGGTTGAATGCTGTCAATTTCACAAATCCGAAGTCTGCATCTTTATATACACTCCAGCTTGGTTGTAATGGGCCAAATTTCGATACATGGCTCCCACCCCCACCAACAACAACGTGGATTGTTCCGTTCACAGTGCCTGAATAATTAGATTGTTCTGTGCTGACACACTGATGCTGCATTGTATGAAAATTTATGGATCATAATGATAATTCAATAAGTTAACTCAGACTTGGTCAAAATTCGAAAAGAGAAGCAAAACTTAGCTAAGCAGTTTTAAGAATGTTGTTGGAAGTAACAAACTTCAGCATATGATTGGTGTTATGTGGACTAGAATCGAAAAATAATCTTATTGAATACCTGATAAATCGGGCATGTTCTTTCGTAGTTATGGATATGTCCGTAAAATGCAATGTCCACTTTGTACTTTTGCCAAAGTTTCTGCAAGCTTTCCCTTCCCATGGGCTCCCCAAATGTGGCTCTCTGCCAGTAAGAAGAGGAATAACCAAGAACACGATGAGCAGCAAAGATCAACCAAGGTTGTTGCTTCCTGTCCACTGATGCAAGGCATCTCTCTATGAATTTGTATTGTTCGGTACCCTCCCTCCAGTCATGTTCACTGTCAGCTATGCAAAAGTGAAACATGCCATAGTCTGTTGAATACCTGTAAAGGACAACAATTATATATCTTAACTCTGAATCATCTTTGTCAAATCCCAAGTGTTTAATGTGCTTTTGACATGATTATGTGGAGACGAAATTATGTGTTTTACCAAAACTTAGCTCTGTTCTCAGCAGGAAAATAAAACATGGTCTCAGCTGGCACACCACATTCACCACCAGAATCGTTACCATCGTAAAAGGATCCTGTGTTCGGGGTGTCACGTTCATGATTGCCACTACAAGGAGAATAACAGAGTGTAATTTTCGGAAAGTATCATTAATTTATACCGATAAGGCTAAGACTTCATTATATATGCTAGTAGTACCAAGTAACAACAATGGAGACACAAACCTTGCAACCATATATGGCACAGTTGATGCAATGGGCTCCACCTGAGATGTGAACTGGTCCCACTGTGAAATGTATCCCTTTGCATATGCCAGATCTCCTATATGGAAAACTATGTTGATGTTATCTAAGTCCTTGATGAGTTGATCTGTAGTATTAAGTGAGCCTGGCTGATAATTATTGTACTCATTTGAACCATCACGCTCCGCCTGAAATATGTGGAAAGAATCTTCATTTATTTGTTGCAGGAAAAAACATGTTCTTCATTTTCCCACTCTTTCAAACACATTCTGCTGCTATTACCTTTCCCATGTCGCCAAATACTATAACTTGCTGTAATGAGTCCTGCCCGGGAAATGGTGATGACTTGAAAGAATAGGTCTTGCTCCAGATATAAGTCCCAACAAGTAATTTATGACCAAGCTTGTAAGTGTACCTGAACAAGCAATGATTGTCAGAGCATTAGATACAATATATCGGTCAGCTCCCTAGCATAATTTAAGCTATGCAATTCTCCAGTTAAGATGAATACAATGAGTTTGGCCACAAATCTTTCAGAAAACTTGTATGGATGAACCCTGGATCACGCCAGCCAACCGTTCTTGCTGGTGGAGCTGCACATTATGATAAAAAAATCATGTTACTACCGTAGCTTTCAATCCTCAAACATTTTTCGTAACAAAGATTTGAGTGCTAGTTGAACAGCAGAGGACATGGATCATACCACACAAGCTGTTGCGATGAAATGTCAATGTCCCAGCTGGTGACTGGGTTTGAATAGCTCCTTTGAGACCCCATTCAACAAATGGTACAGCTTCATCAATGTTATAACCACTTGTCCAGGTTACAGACATCTGTGGATCATTTCAATTTACATTTACGTTCACATAAACAATAAATAAAAGATATCACTACTTAATTATATTAATCCAATTTGTTCAAGGAAAACTAATATATATTGTTATATAACATAAGCTTACTTCATTCCAAGATTTCCCTTGCGAAAGACGTGGATAAACGGGTGCCTTTGGATTCGCAAAACTTATAACATTTGAAACTGCCACCAGTTTTGGCTGCAATATACAAGGCATCATTAGTGTAAAATTGAAATGCCACCATTTGGAAAAACCAAAAGCTAAATGTACGACAATAGAAGAGAAAAATGAAAGATATATATACCTCTGACAGACCGCCTGCAAACAATGCGAATGAGAAATCTGACCGTTGATTGATCAGTTGGAATTTCAAAGACGTTTTGCCAGTTTTAGTGTATCCAAAGTTGGATTCATTGGCAAATTTGTACTACAAAGAGAGAGGTTATAGATAGCATTGATCAGAGTATTTAAAATTCAAGTCACTCCATAATATACTTACCAAGTTCAAACAAAATTTACATTGCAGTAGTACCACATACCTTTATCGGAGCTGTGCATATATATGGAGATTGTAGGAAGAATTCATCAGGTGGGCAGATAGATGAACTGTTTCAATAGAATAACTTCCTCAATCTACAAGTTAGACAATACAAATAGGAAAAAAAAAAAGGGCCTGGTGTATCTATGTGAATGTCAGCTGTTCATGCAAATATGCAATTTACTCAAGGGTTCAGAAAATGTAATAAGAAAACAAGAAGCAGCTTCACAAATCACAGTAAGTAGATATTACTTGAAGTTTGCAGGCGAAAATACCGCAACCCAATCATCTTGAGAAGGGTTAGGCGATTCGAGTTCCACTGTTATCCATTGAGAATCCTCCCCCTACACATGAACCAAATTAGACTCTGGATTCTAACTTTGCATAAACATATATTACAAATACTTGTGTGCATATTATTGTTGTTGTAATATGAAAAAAATTATTACCTTGGAGCCAAGAACAATTGGGGAGGCTTTGATAGAAGCATTTTCATGAAGAGCATAAACAGCCCTGTGAATGGCAATCTTGGAGAGTGGTTGAACACCAACATCTTCACTATGAGGTGCAACAGCTACTACTACTGGACCCAACTTCACACATTCCAGTAAACACAAAAGTATCAATAGATTTATCAGAGACAACAGCAAACTCTCCATTACAAAACTCTAGAGTGACCCAATTGGTCCAACAACACAAACAAATGTTAATGTGAAACAAGAAGTCCTTTTTCAAGTAGGAAACTTCAGAGAAAAAGCCGGCCTTTGGAGGGGTTTGAGTTTTGAGTATCTTGGGATCGGTTATATATAATGTTAAATTAGTTATAGATGTCGTGGTTATCCTTCCTGTTAATATATTCCTTATCAATAATTAAAATATATTCTGGTTTGATCTTCGATGTGGCGATCAAGTCAACTCTTAGACTTTAGTTGTTAGTTTCATCGAATATACCCAGCTAAAAACTCGCACCATAGATTGATAGTCGATACTATCAATTTCAATACATTACAATATATATGCACTCTGCTTTGTTGCCGGCAAATTCCAAGAACAGAAAATAGAGACCAGCAAAGCAGAGTTATTCATTTTTTAAAATATTAGTGGAAGACACAACCATTTTGCTTGATAGTGTAGCTACGAGGGATATATCCACCAAAGTACCAAACCAACCTTGTTTCGTTATCAATTATTGAAGAAATTTTGATAATAAGGTGTGTCACATAGCATAAGTCATAACTAGATAATGAGCATGCCACGTGAAGTGATGGACTCTTACAATAGTGTAGCAAGATGGACATATCCAACAACCTCATATCTCGTCAATTAAGGTGGCTAGATACAAAATCATATGGAATGTGAACGCGACATGAAGTGATAGGCTCTTACTATAAGGCCGCCGTCCACCACTGAAGTTTCTTTGAAGTAAAAATGTCAAGATACTTGGGATAGTCCCACTTCACACATCCATTGTATTTAGAGAAAATATTATAATATGTAAATTTGTCTGACCACAATTCCAATAGAGGAGATAAACATATGTAAATTTAAGCTTCAATAAAAACTAATAAGAAAAAAAATACTCTTAGCTAGTCATTTACAAGAAGTTACATGACCTGCAAAAATACATTAGCCTAACTGTGCTAGTTTGCAAATCTGTCTAGACAGATATCTATACTGTTCAAGATAGCTTCAGTTCTTTACGTCAGGCCGCTTCGAAAACATCGGGGAAAGCTTCTTTTCCAATTCTACTAAGCTGATAATTCAACAAAATTATTAGTCTGCAAACTTCAGTTAAACGGTTTGTTACACAGCGCATGCAATTTTATAATGATTTAAATTATTAACTTACATCTCGTATTTCCGAAGAGCTTCATCTCTTTTAGCTGCGTACAACTCGCTATCTTTGGGTATATTATGCAAAGGATTACCTGGACGACATTTAAATAGTGAATTGCATTACGGTAAACAAACTAAGACAACAATCCTTAAGCGCAATTACAAGTACATACAGATGATCAACGGTTGATGATAGCAACTTGAATACAGTTATTTATATCCACCCTTAACCAAACGATTGAAACAACATGAGAAATAAAGTAACATCAATTATCGACACTGAACATCATATTCACTTACATTGTGGAAACTTACCCATTTAAAGAATCATTTTATCCAATTTAACCAACACAAAACAAGCAGAGGAAAAAAAATAGTTGAAATGGTAAGGTGAACTTTGGACACTTGCAACTTTAAATACATGAATAGCACATGCCACGAGAACTCCCAGGAAACCTTAATTAGCCTCCCATTCTATTACTTTTTCTTTTTTTTCTTTTTTTTTCTTTTAAGGGCTGAAAAGTCACAGGATTCAACTCTATCCAAGGGAGGACTCCCCTTCGACAAAAAGGAACGGCCTATTTACCACAAGTGAATTTTTTGGAAAAAAAAAATGGAGAGTGAAAACTGAAGATGTGATTCACAGACCACACAACAGAGACTAAATATTAATTCCAAAAGGAAAGCAATAGAAAATGAATATTTTAGTAACAAAATATGTCCTAGTTGGGGACCATCTTCAAATTTTATTATAAAACTCTGATTCTGAATAAGTAGAAGAGTTCTCAGCACATAATACAGTTAGCATGCAGTGATTGCACAAGTACTGAACAAACCCCATAATCCCATCAAAGAAGCAAAATATTTGACAACAAAAACACAGAGAAGTAGTATCTTAGCATGATGGGAAAAATGAGACGGCTCGTTGATATACTACATATAGACAAAGTCCTACCAGATACCCCAACGAAATAATTCATTTATATCTACAAATCATTTCAAAATTGTGTTTAATTTGCCTCTTGTATTCAATCAAATCGGGTTTCATGTCACTTTTTACAGCAGAGTCCTTTCAATTTTAACTTTTTTTCCCACTGCAAAACTAAAATAAAATTATAAATAACTAAAAAAGCCATACTTGGAAGAGGCGGTGGTTGTTTAGTCACAACTGTCTTCTGAACTGGAAGAGCAGTCTCTTTGTTCGGAAGAGCAGCCTCTTTGCCTAACTGTTGCAAACCCTGCACACGTAAAGCAGCAACATTGCATTAAACAATATCGAATTCAAAATACACAACTGAATCTATAATGACAACATAAAAGATCAATGCATTACGATAAACAACATCGAAATTCAAAATACACAACTGAAATCCATAATGACAACACAAAAGATCAATCTTAAAAGGTCAAAACCAATAAAAACATACAATTTCCTCCCTCAATCCTTAATAATGTTACAATAAGCTTTCGAAATCCATAAACAGCACAAATAAAGCAAGTTGGCACAAGTAGAAGCGAAAAGGATGAGATAAAAGAAGCAACAAGTACCTTCCTCTCCCTCCTCTTAAGTATCTTCAAATGACACTTTTTGATATAATGCATCAAATGGTATCTGGAATGTCTAGAGCACAACTGATCTTTGAACTGTGGATTCGCGTCCAACCAATCAGAAATATCTTTGGATTTGACCGCCTCATCTTGATCCAAAGATTCTAACCATGCATAAACCGGTATCCATTGATCCGTCCGTTGAAATCGAGCCGGTGGATCAACCTGATTCACTACTTTTTCCTTTCAAATACATAATTTTAACAATATTAATAGAGGGCCATATTAATATCATTATACATTAAAAACAAAAACAAAAATGGTTTTATAGTAGTAAAGTACTTGATTGAGGTGTTTGATGACGTCTTGGATAGAAAGAAGACGATCGATGATGTCAGAGCGAGGCATGGATTGGAGGTCGGCTGGTAAGGAGCCGAAATTGGAGTCGAGCCAAACTTCGACTTGGCTTCCCGTCACGGATTGGCCTTCGGGGAATGCGCTTACCCAAGCTCGAGCCATCGGCTGCCATTCTCGAGATTGGTCATGCTGTTGATGCTGATTATTGTTGTTGTTGTTAGTGTTTTCAGTGGTCGATGGTCTCACTTCTCCTTCTAGGGTTTGTTCGGTTGAGTTAGTCATCTTTTCTTCCAGCGACGACGGTTTTCGGCGGACCTGTTCTTGCTCTGCTTGTTTCAGTCTCTCCACACCAAACGGCAGCGTTTCGCGGGATGGAATTTACCAAGATAAAACGATGGGGTTTCGCTCGTTTGTCGTAGCCTATAATTCAAGTAATTTAATTTCAATTTAAATTGGTTTTAGTAAATAATTCTTAAAAACCCATCAAATCCTAAATATCAATCCTTCCTATTTCGAGTTGACATAATTTTCCACACTAAAATGATTACCAAAACAATAAAATCTTATATATATATATATACAGTATTTCTATTATCAGTTCGAACTGACAAAAGTTATATCAGTTCCTTGTATGTGGGCCACTGAATTTAAATACTTTGACTGACAAGTGCATACAGCCAAGTCAAAGTATTTAAATCAAGTGACCCACATGTAAGGAACTGATATAACTTTTATCAGTTTGAACTGATAATAGAATTTCTGTATATATATATATATATATATATACAGTCCAGATCTGGTCAGTGCATCCTGATATAACTTTATTATGATATTGAATGTGAATCACTAGTAGGAATGAGCGTTTCCCCATGGGGCCCCATCCCCCACGGGACCCCATGGGGTTTTGGGGGTAGGGGTGGGGGCAAACTTTGACCCCAAACATATTTTGGGGGAGGTGGTGGGGGTACCTCCCCCTAAACCCAAAACCCCATTGGGCCCCCAAAATAATATATATATATATATATATATTTTTTATTTTTATTTATTTTTTTATTTATATATAAAAATTTTAACAATTAAAAAAAATTATAAATTATTAAAATTAACACGACTATTTTGTATTGTATTTTGGATTTTGTATTGCATTTTTATCATGTTTTATTACTTTTCGGATTGAAAATTTGAAATTTGGAATTGAAAAGAAAATTAAATGGGAGAAATAGGTTTTGGGGGTGGGGGTGGGGTAACCTCCCCCCAAAACGTCCCCTCCCATTGGTCCCCCCAAATGGAATTTGGGGGAGGTGGTGGGGGGAGGTTTGAGGAATGGGGGTGGAGGTACCCTCCCCAGCCCCATTGGGCCCCCACACCCATCCCTAGTCACTAGTTTTGACAAATGTATACATACTTGAATCAAAGTCCGATAGTCTCGATATTGAATAAGACGACAGACTCGAACATTACATTATCCTCAAATAAAGTATTTCACCACCAAACCGCATTAGACGGTAACCAGTAAAAACCTCTTACCAATTACAATTTCTTCCTATGGATATCCACAATATGAAGTAAAGCTTTAATTGAGCAAGTTTACCACATAATTCTTATTCCACAAGTTAAAACGATAGATGTTATTGAATGAACATACAAATGTAATGAAACAGCAGTCCTATTAAATTTCTTCTCACAAATATGTTTAACTTTTGTGTTTTTTTGAAACTCTCAAAAATATGTTTTGATGGATGCAGAATTCTTCCTATTTCAAGTAATCGATAGAATCAAATAGTAACATACAATTGTTTTTGGTCACTAATCATTAGTGAGAAGGAACTCCTGCCCCATGTTTACCAATATTACCTTTCTAAAGAATCTCCGATGGCATCAGCCATCTCCATTAGTGACTTGGATATTTCGAAAAACAAAGGAGCTATACAAGTAAGCATTAATTATCCAATTACACCCGCTGCGAATGCAGCAAAATGTACTACACAACCATATAAAGAAAAATAAATAATGTAAATTCTGCGGCTGAGGTATCAAAATCGTTGCCTTCCTGTTCCATATAGAAGGCGATGGCTGCGAAATTGCTTCTCTTTCTTCTACCTTGTCTTGTGGGCTTTGGAAATTTTTTTCTTTCTCTTCTTCACAGCCTTGGGGACTTTATTCTTCCGAGCTTCCCTCTTCTCTTCCTTTACTTTCTTTTTATTCTCTTTTCTGGCAGCTTTCTTTTCTGCAGGAGTCTTTGTTTCAGATTCAGATGATGAATTTTCTTCTTCTCCATCTGTTTCAGATTCGGTTTCAGACTCGGAAGAATTAGAATGGGCAGCTGGATTGATGGAGGACTCTTCTACATGATTCACATCTAGTTGCTGCTCTTTATTTTCTGCAGAGGGTTGAACTCTGGAAAGTGCATCCTTGAGTCCTGTAATAGTCTTATAGTATAAATCTCCTGTATCCTTGCCACTTGTTATCCGTTGTACATCCGCCTCAGCATTTTTGACATGTTCTAGGGTCTTCGGAATATATGACTGAAAAGAGGGGAAAAAAAAGTTAAAATTTGTCCTGCAAATTCAACCTTCATTTGACTCGATATATCTCCAATGCACAGAAATTATATTAGTTTCAACACTGTAATCCAATCCAGCAATCCTACATAACCACTTTAGTTTAGACATTTAAAATGTGCATTTGTACTTGTAAACAGCACGTGCTCTACTCTTCAAGATTGATGGTTCAAGGGAACTAAGCTACTTGATATCTGAAATTTGGAAATATTTCCAAAATAAAATAGCACTAAACTGAACTAAATTATCATCGCGTGAACAACAGATCAGGCTCTGGTCCCTAATTGTCAACTTGGAAACAAACATTATGATTTAATAGCAGCTGTTTGAATCTTTCAATTTTTTCAGTGTGGGAAAGGATAGGAAATTTCCAACTACAAGATGAAATTGTTATGTTTTCCTTCAACTAACCTGAACAAAAACAGAGTCTGCAATTTCATCCTCAGCAGATACATCTCCTCTGGTCAAAATTTTCTGTTGAACCTGATATAAGATACAAAAGGTCAAGACAGTGATCCCATAAATTGTATAGAAAAATCTAAAGAAAATAAGGCATCAAACCTTTTCCAAATAACTGTCCACAGCATCATCTGCGATGGATGGGTCAACTATGAAGTCAAATAGCTCGCGAATTGTCATAACGGCTACTCCATGTTTCTTAAAGAAATCCTGTGAATCAAAAATGCCGAAATAACTTGTATTCTAATCAAAATCACCTTTTAATTCTCAAAATAGATGTCCAAATTACTAATTGAATCATTTCCCTGATTGAGGGGAGAAGGGAAGGAGGAAAGAAAAGAGAGAGATATAGAATTCTTACAGATATATGTACACAATCTTCACGCAGAAAATCAAGAGCATGTGGATGGTCAAGATCTACTGATTGAGAGACATCAATGATATACAAGTGCCCCTGTTGAGCAGGAAGAAGTTCAATTACATTTCCACTGTTAACTATGGCACTATGCATTTTACTTGTATTTTCCAGTTGATGCCAAAGGCCTATGCCATTAGTACAAATGCCTTTAGCCCTTTCCCACCAACGCAGCATGGCAGGACAAGTATGGGCACATTCAATCACAGCTCTTTTTCTTTTTTTCACTTCTTTTTCTAGAGTCCATAAAAAAGCCTGGAAGAAAAACATGCAATTTGTTCACTGAAGAATATATAATTGTTACCTCAAAATAAAGTATATTATATTCACTGAGGTCTCCATGCACCAGTTTGCACTTCTGATACAATGTCCGCATTACAACTATGATCTGCCAGAGACAAGCTAAAAGGTAAGAGCAACCACAGAAACAAGCATCAAATTACCAAAACAAATCCCCTGTAGTAGCTTAAAGAAATCTGATGCTTGAATCATTTGTTAATTCAACACCAACAATACCAAATTAAAGCAATAATCATGTTGATATTTCACAAGACGTAATCATCCCTAGAGAACTCACTATTTGACCTCGTTAAATGTTGTAAGGTGGCCATATAACTAGACTGCAGGTTTAACTTTGCCTAATAGCCTACATATGTATGAATATTACCACTGTAACATCTAACATAAACAACAAAGATCTGGGCTCACCTCAACATAACTTTCGCGCAACTTGTCTGAAGATAGAGCAGCATCCTTAAGACGAGGAGCGGCCCAACCTGCCTTTCCTGTAACACATGATATTACCAAGAAAAAGTCAATCATAGAATGTCAAAGTACTTTTTACAAACTCTAAACACTCCATTCACTAAGGTGTAAGAAGGGCAAAAGAACCTATGAACAATGCCAACAAATATCCTTTAAAAGTAAATAAAAACTCAGACAGAGTAGATAATGTCTATCAGGGATCAGTAATGTCTGCAATAACTGCCAACATATGAAGTGACATGTTTATTAGATGCCAATTAAGTTGGAGATGCATAAAGTATATAGGAGAGAATGAGAGATTCAACCACATTAGAATACTGTTTCAATCAACTTATTTATTTTGAGATAGTGCAGAAGGTTGCTGCACTTAAATTTTTCTAGTTTAAAGTATGACCTAGTGAAATAATGACCAGGCTAAGCATTACAACTTTTTACTTACTAAGGTATCCTAGAACCAAACTTCTACATGACAATGGATAAGAATGAAGCCACATACACACGCACACACCCAATACCTATAAATTCCATGACCAGAACATGAAGTCGCAAAATAAATGTAGTCGGACACCTTATTCCAGCTGTCTTAAGCCTGCGAAATTCAAAGCATATTAAATATCACATAGCAGTGCTAAAACTCATGTCATACTATGTTGATTTGGACTATAACCCAGCTTCAAAGTATGTTCACAGGATCATTCTTTCCCCAGCAGGGTTGATGCATTTTTAACAAATTACTACAGATAACCAACACAATATAATGTCTTGAACTCATGTACAGTAAGCAAAAGGTTTGACAGCAATTATATAACTTACAGAGATTATGATCATTTAACATTGTGTTTGTCATAAAAAAATAAAAAAGGTGTCTGAGATAAATAAAAAAAATAAAATGTCAGTCATACCTCATAAGATTTCTCATTTCTTTTTCAGCCCATGTTTTCACCATTTTCCTGGGATTGTGCTTGCAATATCCATATCGGAAACGGTAGTCACCTTGCACATACCGATCTCGATCCCTGAAGTTTTTCAGAAACAAAAAGTTAGATCATATCATACAGGTACATGAAACAACATTATCTTGAAATGGAGCACAGATGCAGTTCAATTTTGTAAAGAGAATAAACTGCATGAGTGTTGCACAGAAAGAACAGTATTATAGAAGTGTAAAATAATAGAGTATAGACACAACTACAACACAATATACCGCACTGTAACATGGAAGTCAATTTTTAAGAAGAATATGGAACTGTAAGCCAAGAATGTATTAAAATGAAGCACATACCTCCACAACAATATCATCGAAAGAAAACAAATGATATATTGACAATGAAAGATGAAGAAGTTTGGGAGCGGCACAAATCAAGAAACAAGACAGATACATAATGACCATTAGCAATGTTGTCTATTACTTTTTATGAATATTTCATCATGTGGCAACTGTTAGCACATAGATAAAATTATCCATACCCTGTTCAAACCCAACACATGGAATTCTAACAAACTCTATATTATTGTCAAGAGAAAATAAAAGGCAGTCCATGTTGATTATCCTAAGGACTACAGCTCCTTAAATTCTTCGAAAGTAATCTTAAGAAATTTATAGAACAAACATGTACTAAATACTGATTAGCACATAACTTTACTTAAACCAGAAATGAAAAGTAACTTACTTAAAAACCAGAACAGAAGTCTTGTATACTTTGATTGCTAGTTCTTGACCATTAGATTTTGTAGCATGATAAACATTTGCCTGTCAAATTGAGGTTAAAGATCAGATGCAGAGGGCACATTAGCCATATAAGCAGATTTCATGACAGCTGAAATTGGTGCTTGTAGTAGCCATGAAATTAGAATGTTTAATAGATGGAATTTAAGACTATGAAAGCAAAATTCAAAGAGATGTTGCACTACATACTTCCTTTCCAGTTGAAATGCAGCCATTAATGTCATGAAATACACCCCGATTTAACATTTTGAATAGAACCATACGAGTTCTAGGATCAATGGCCTGAGACGAACAAAGACAAAAGAACAAACAACATAACAAATTAGTTAATATGAATCTAGTTTAACACATGAAAAGGCACATCCAGCAGCCAAAAATCTGAAAAATAAGAAATTTTTGACCTGTTCAACAGTTGCACGATCTGCTTTCTCAGTAGTTCTAGTTTTTCCAATAGCCATGTCTCTCACACTTCCACGAATGGCGGTTGTTACAGAATTTGACATGCCAACATCCATCCTCCCCTCCCATTCCTGCAACATCGCCACTTTGGCTTAAAACAACCACACACGCACATGGAAGAACAAGATTTGTATATAAACACTACAAATACCTCTAAAGGAGAAGCTCGAATGTGATTGGTGAATCTTTGGTTCTTATTCGAAATAGGTTGAAGAGTAGACGAATTGGGGCGAGTGTGAAACCCTCCATGCGCATTTGGACGCCACGATTTGAGCATAAAAGCCCCATCAACCGCTTCATCGTCGTCTTTAGAGTCCAAATAATCTAATGCCTCTCCAATTTCAGACTCCGACGACCACGACAACTCTTCTTCTTCGTCTTCGTTTTCTACTTGTTCTTCTTCGGCGGCTTTATTCACTTCTTTTTCGGCTTTATTCACGGCCAATAGTTGTTCTTCTTCGGCTTTATTCACGGCCAATACTTGTTCTTCTTCGGCTTCATTCACAGCCAACGGTTTTTCTTCTACTATCGACATTTTTACCGTGGTTGTTGTTGCTTTGCTGTCTCTTCTTCAACGCATGCTAGGGTTTTTCAAGGTTTAAAGCCTGACAGTTTTGCCGCAAACAAATAGGCTCACTTTGCCACGTTGATACATATAAGGGTTAATATTAAAAATCTTCCCTCACCTTTGAACTATTATCCAAATAGTTACAAATGTTTTTATTTTATACAACGCCCTTTTTTCTCTCTCTTTAGATATTTTTTTCTCTGCCCTCTCTCTAACCAGAAACCCCTTCTATCTCCTCTTAGTTTCGCCGTCGACATCCCACCCAGCTTAGGGATGTCGGCGGGTTAGTCGGTGGCCGGTGAGCTTAGCAGCGGTTTTCTCTTTCTTCTCTACGGCTCACCGGTGGCCTTTCCTGCTTTTTCGACAGCGGTCTGCCGACCTTGGGGGTGGTTTTCTTGGGTTTGTAGTGCCGGAGTTAGGCTGACGTCTCCGTCGCCGTTGACGGGCCTCCGGATTGGGCCGTTCCTCATCGATCCATCCAGATATCACCCAATCCAACTGATTCCTTGCCGGCGGCGTCCTGATGGTGGTTTTCTCCGGCTGCCTTGGGTTCCCTCCTCCAGATCGGCGGTTTTTAGTCCTTTTAATTAAGGTTGTTTTTGGTTTGTATAGTTGGGTTTGAGTGTGATCGATTTGGCCGCTAGTTGTTAGCCCGTGTGTTTGGACCTTCTTCTGGATCCACCCAACACCAAAGAGCCATGGTTTCACTTGGTTGTAGTCCCAGCTTTGTGTGTGGGTTTTTTTCCCAGTTTGTGGGGCTTTCGTCTGAGCTGTGCTTGTGTGTTCATTGTTGAAGAGTCCCAGTTGTAGTTGGGAACATGTTTTCATGTTTCTTGACCTGGATCTGAATTCCAGGTGTTGTAAACCTTTGGGTTATATCCATCAAAAAAAAAAAATGTTTTTATTTTATAAACCTCCCATATAGACTAACACCGTTAGCATTCTATTTGTGTTTATTGAATTTGACTGTTAAAAAATCTAAAATGTTTCTATTTAAGCTTCAAGTGTATAATCTAAAAATTGTATGAATTGACCATTATACACTTGTAGACAATTTTATCCCTAAAAATAACAAAATTACAAATAAACCAAAAGCATTGAAAATAAACCAGAATATATATTTATTTACTTTTTGTTCATTTGTAATTTTGTTATTTTTAGGGATAAAATTGTCCACAAATTAACTTCTTATTTGTAAGTTAACATTCCCGTTATTTGTATCATTTTATTAATTTAATTGATAAAAGTACGAGTGTATAATAGTCAATTCATACAATTGAAGCTTATATAGAAACATTTTAGACTTTTTAATGGTCAAATTCAATCAACACAAACGGAATGCTAACGGTGTTAGTCCATAAATGAGGTTTCTATAATAAAAGCATTTGTAATTATACATCCAATAATAGTTCAAAGATAAGGGGAGATTTTTAATATTAACCCTATATATAGAGAGTAATTTTTCAATGAGGACTTTTACAATGCACACTTTAAGTACCTTTGATGAAATTGCATATAATCAAATGTTTTTCGATGAGATTTTTTGTATGCATCCTAAGAAAATTAAAATACACATTTGGTAAAAAGTTGGAAATTTTTTGGATTTAAGAACTATTTTTTCTTATATTTCCCTTTTTTACATGTTTTATCTTCAAAAAAAGGGAAAAAAAAATTAGTTCTTGCACCCAATTTTTTTTTTTTTTTTTTCCATAAATTTATTGCAATGTTTTAACCATCCATACAAAAAATCAAATCAAATGAAGATTCAATATATTCCATGCAATTTCATCAAATGTATTTAAAATGTACATTGTAAAAAGTCCTCATTAAAAAATTACTCTATAGAGAGAGAGTAATTTTCCAATGAGGACTTTTACAATGCACAATTTAAGAATCTTTGATGAAATTGCATGTAATCAAATGTTTTTCGAAGAGATTTTTTGTATGCATCCTAAGAAAATTAAAATGTATCTTTATTAAGAATCTGGAAAATTTTTGAAATTGAGAACTATTTTTTCTTATATTTCCCTATTTTTAAACGTTTTATCTTCAAAAAAATCAGAAAAAATTAGTTCTTGTACCCGAATTTTTTTTTATTTTTTTTTTCCATAAATGTAATTCAATGTTTTCACCATCTATACAAAAAATCAAATCAAGATTCAATATATTTCATGCAAGTTCATCAAAGGTATTTAAAGTGTGCATTGTAAAAAGTCCTCATTAAAATATTACTCTCTCTCTCTCTCTCTCTCTCTCTCTCTCTCTCTCTCTCTCTCTCTCTCTCTCTCTCTCTCCTCTCTCTCTCTCTCTCTCTCTCTCTCTCTCTCTCTCTCTCTCTATATATATATATATATATATATATATATATATATGAGGAAATAGCCCTTTTTAACCAAAAATTATGGAGGTTGATTGTTTTTGTCCCAAATTAGTAAACTGATTGTATTTGTCAAAGAATCCACATTTTGGACAAAAACGCCCCTCATTAGTTTTCAAAACCTCTTATCTCTCCTTGTCTCTCTCATTATTTCTGCAGCCTTTCTCTCTCTCCATCACGCCTTCACGCCTTCTTCATGCCTTCTTCTTCTTCTTCACGATTTCTTCTTCTTCTTCACACTTCACGCCTTCTTCTTCTTCTTCACACCTTCATCTTCTTCATGCCTTCAACACTCATTTTTTCCAGATTTTAAAAAAAAAAAAAAATCAGTTTTTTTTTTTTGTTGAAAATTTTTAGATCTTTTTCAGATCTTCTTCTTCACACCTTCTTCTCACTCGTTTTCAAGTATGGGTTGTGGTTGTGGTTGATTTTCAGATTTTTTAAAAAAATTCATGAATTTTTAAACAAAAATTTTTAGATTTTTTAAACAAAAATTTTCAGATTTTTAAAAATTTTCAGTTTTTTTTTGTTGAAAAATTTTCAAATTTAAAAAGGTTTGGATTTGAGTTTTTGATTGTGGTTGTGGTTGATTTTTCAGATTTAAAGTATGGGTTGTGGTTGTGGTTGTGGTTGAGTTTGGGTTTGGGTTTCCAGATTTGATATATTTTTTTCAGACTAAACACACCAGTTGTAATCAACTAAACACACTTGACTAACTAAACACATCAGTTGTAATCAACTAAACACACCAGTTGTAATCAACTAAACACACCGGACTAACTAAACACACCAGTTGTAATCAACTAAACACACTAATTGTAATCAACTAAACACACCGGACTAATTAAACACACCGGTTGTAATCAACTAAACACACCACTGCAAAACAATTAAACACCCTAGGCAAAAACGACTAAACACACCATATTTCATTTTTTTTTTTTTCAAAATTTATAAGTGTGGTGGTTGTTTTTATGAATGGTGGGAGTTGTTTTTTTTTTTTTTTTTTTCTTCAGATTTTCATGTTGAAGTTGAAAATTTCAGATCATGTTTGAATTTTTTTTTCTAGATTTTGTTCAATTAAACACACCAGGCAAAAAGGACTAAACACACCAGGCAAAAAGGAATTAAATACACCAGGCCAAAACAACTAAACACACCAGGCAAAAAAGAATTAAACACACCACACTTACAAATTTTGAAAAAAAAAAAAAAAAAAAACGAAATATGGTGTGTTTAGTCGTTTTTGCCTAGGGTGTTTAATTGGTTTGCAGTGGTGTGTTTAGTTAGTATGGTGTGTTTAGGTGATTACAACTGGTGTGATTAGTTAGTCCGGTGTGTTTAGTTGATTACAATTAGTGTGTTTAGTTGATTACAACTGGTGTGTTTAGTTAGTCCGGTGTGTTTAGTTGATTACAACTGCTGTGTTTAGTTGATTACAACTGCTGTGTTTAGTTGATTACAACTGCTGTGTTTAGTTAGTCCGGTGTGTTTAGTTGATTACAACTGTGTGTTTAGTCTGGAAAAAAAAAAAAATATCAAATCTGGTAACCCAAACCCAAACTCAACCACAACCCATACTTTAAATCCGAAAAATCAACCACAACCACAATCCAAACTCAAATCCAAACCTTTTTAAATCTGAAAATTTTTCAACAAAAAAAAACTGAAATTTTTTGTTTAAAAAATCTAAAAATTTTTGTTTAAAAATACATGAATTTTTTTAAAAAATCTGAAAATCAACCACAACCACAACCCATACTTGAAAACGAGTGAGAAGAAGGTGTGAAGAAGAAGATCTAAAAAATTTCAACAAAAAAAAAAAAAACTGATTTTTTTTTTTTTTTTTTAAATCTGGAAAAAATGAGTGTTGAAGGCATGAAGAAGATGAAGGTGTGAAGAAGAAGAAGAAAGCGTGAAGTGTGAAGAAGAAGAAGAAATCGTGAAGAAGAAGAAGAAGAAGAAGGCATGAAGAAGAAGAAGAAGAAGAATAAGAAGAAGAAGGCGTGAAGGCGTGAAGGAGAGAGAGAAAGGCTGCAGAAATAATGAGAGAGACAAGGAGAGAGAAGAGGTTTTGAAAACTAATGAGGGGCGTTTTTGTCCAAAAGGTGGATTCTTTGACAAATACAATCAGTTTACTAATTTGGGCCAAAAACAATCAACCCCCTTAATTTTTGGCTAGTTTCCATTTTCACCAATATATATATATATACACACACACACATAATGGTTCTCTCATAAGGGATCCCTTATTTCAATTTTGGTAAGGATTTTGATGAAATCACATCCATTTTTATGAATTTTGATCTGAATTTTTGTGTGGATGATATGTTCAATGAAATCTATCTATTAATAAAATTTGAGAATTTTCAAGAACTACAACTATTTTTCTTGAATTTTCCTATATTTCTTCAATTTTCCGATGCCTTTCATATTTAACAAAATCGAGATATATAGTTGTAGTGCTTAAAATATTTTTAAATTTTTTTGATTGGTAGATTTCATTGAACATATCATCTACAAAAAATTTAGATTAAAATTCATAGAAATCGACGTGATTTCATTAAGATCCTTACCGAAATTAAAACAAGGGATTCCTTATAAGAGAACAAATATATATATATATATATACACACTAGTGTGCCAACCCGGTTCGATGCAGGGGCTTTATTATTATTATTTTTTTTTAATTTGGCTTTATTAAAAAAACTGTATATAAGAAGTTGCGTAATAAAAAATGCACAACCTATTGCACCAGCAATTTATCTCGCAAACAGTCTTAAACAAATTTAAATTTAAATTTAAATATTACATACTAATTATAGCAGAAATTCTATTATCAGTTCGAATTGACAAAAGTTATATCAGTTCCTTGCATGTGGGCCACTGGATTTAAATACTTTGACTTGGCTGTATGCACTTATCAGTCAAAGTATTTAAATCCAGTGGCCCACATACAAGGAACTGATATAAATTTTGTCAGTTCGAACTGATAATAGAAAGACTGCTAATTATAGTATATAATATGATAGGGACACTTCATATTACATGTTTATATTTATAATAATTATATATTTATATTAGTTATATAAATATATAGTAAATAAGGGTTATATATTTATATTTATAATAAATAGTAACACTTCTAATATCTAATAAATAGTAAATAATGTTTTTTTAGTTAAAAATAATAATTAACTAAAAAGTCTCTCCTTGGTGTTTTCTCTAAGAATAGTCGGGGTGAGTTTTAGGTCGTAGCGATTGCTGCTTGGGTTGTAGGTTGTTTGTCTATGATTTACTTCTAGGATGGGATCGGAGTAGATTGAGAAGTTGTGTGCTTCATTGTTTCTTAAGGAGAGGGAGGGGCCTGTTTGTAAGTTCCATGATGGCTTAAAGGTACGTGGGGCGCAGAAGATGGCGTTGTGTTTGGCGGGTAAGATCTTATCACCAGACTTAGTGAATAGGGATGCTTTTAGATCTCTGATATCTAGAATATGGAAGTTGCGGGGGAGTGTTGAAATAGAAGTAGTGACGAGTAATGTTTTTGCCTTTCATTTTCAATTGCCGGAGGACCGTCGGAAAGTACTAGTTGGTGGCCCATGGAGTTTTGATGATTCTCTTATCATCCTTGAGGAGTCGACAGGGATGGGGGCTATTAAGGGATTGAAATTTGATACGGTTGATTTTTGGGTGCAAATATCCAACCTCCCGCTTTTGTGTATGACTAAGGAAATAGCTTTTTTCCTGGGAGGGATCATTGGAGAAGTTCGGGAGGTGGACACAGGTCCAACTAGTGACTGCTTAGGTAAATTCCTGAGGGTGCGTGTGGCTATTGAGATTAATAAACCATTACGTCGATTTTTGTGGGTTGATGTGTTAGGAGATGGGGAGGAGACAGTGATGCCTGTACAATATGAATGGCTGCCGTGTTTCTGCTTCCGGTGTGGTTTGATAGGTCACGCAGTTCGTGGATGTTCAGAGGGGGATGGTCAAACGCATGTTGACGGAACGAAGTTGCAATATGGTGTCTGGTTGCGTGCAGTGAGTCAATCTATTTCGTTGGGCAGTCGTGTTTTAATACAAGTGGTTACAAAAGATCCGGTAATTTGGTGGATGAGGTTAGGAAGTATGCTCAGCGGTCGAAGGGGACTGGGAATGTTCCGACGAATCAAGGAGGGTCGGTGGTGAATCGTGTGGGGCCGGCGAGGGGGTCCAATATCGAGATTCTTGGAGATTCGAATGCAGATAAAAATGGGAAGCTAAATAAGAGGGATTCGAATTCAAATTTTGTATTCCCTGAAGAGACGGGGCGTAATTTGGGGGATAGTTCGGTAGATACGGGAGATAATCTAGGAGGCGGGATTGAAGGTGTCGTGACAAACAAGGAAGGGAAAACGGCGGTAAAAGGTGTTTTGATTTCCCCGTCTGATGGTCCGAGCCCATGTTCTCCTTTTATTTTTGGATCCAGTAGTGGAAAGGAGCCTATTGGTGGGTTGGGAAAGCTGACAGGCTCTCAATTTTCAAAAAGCCCAAGATTGACACTAGTTGAGTCAGGTTCTCAAAGAAGTGATCTAATGGTTATTAAGGAGGTTGGAAAACACGAGGTTGACTCTCTGAAGGATAGTATTGGTCTAATTGATTATGGGGAGACGGTGAGAAAGAATTCAGGAAATCATGGGAAGAGAGTTAATCAGTGGAAGAGGGCAGCGATAAAGATTCCGATGGAGAATCCGGATACAATTCAGGAGGTGGCTTGTGGGAAGAGAAAGGAAAGTGTGGATTCTGATAGTTTCACAGATGGGACGAAAAAGCTCAAGGGTGATTTATCAGTATCGGTTTCAAGAGATTTAAAAATTGTATTAAAAATTGTTTGTAAAACATTTTGTTGTTTATATCGAAGTTTTTGATGTAAATATGTTTTTAAACATGATGAACATTTTGTCATGTATAACCATTATTTGTTCAAATAAGAATGTTTTGTGGTCCATTCAGATTCAAAGAGTTGTAGAGAGAAATAACTGCTGCTACAATGATGTTGAAACACACCAAATCCCACAATAACAAAAAATTTAAACTCAATTAATTTGCAGCAGGCAAAAATTTAATTTGCTGGTAATTTAGTGCTTAAACTACCAAATAGACAATTCAAGGAAGTATTGACATCACCACAGTGTACTCCTTGCAACTCAATCAATATAAGTGAGATATTAGTCGACTATAAAAGCAGTTCAGGTATTGTAGACTTAAAAGTTCCATAAATTCCTAAATATTAACATCAAGTTATAACAACCTAGTTCAATTTTTTCTTCCAAATTATCAAATAAATTAGGCAATGGAACATGCTAAGAATAACTAAAATGAGACTTAAAATAACAAAAGTCTTTTCTTACAATTAGGTCGATAATTTTATGTAATTAGTTAGTGATAGGCTACTTAGAAATACTTATTTGTATAAATTGTATTTGCAATGGAAACAGACATAAAATGCACCGCCAACATTAAAAACTCACCATAGAAATCTACCTTCAATATGTTGTTTTTTTTTTTTTTTTTGCTTGTCATAGTACCGTATTATTCCAGCTCCAGTGATTATCAGTAGCGGAAAATTTAACTAAGAAACCGGCTGCAAAGCGGGAAAAAAAAAAAAAAAAAAACTCAAAAAACAGCATCAGAAATTAAACCAAAAATTATTTTAATTTTTGTTTAAAAAAGGAGAAAAATTACCCCGCCGTGAATAGAATTTCCTCCATCGCTTCCGCTTTGATTTGAATCACCCGAATTTCCGCCTCCTTCATGATCAATATTTGAGCTACTTTCCGGCACCGTTTTTCCATGTTCTACATTGGCTATATATAGAAAATTATGAATTGTTTGGATAAAATCAAAAGCCACATTGTATTTGTCAATCTAGCTAATTAAACTTGTTAAATAATTATTAATGAAGTCTTATTGGTTTATTGGTCTGGGACATCGAAAAGTTTTCAATTAATGGTATTAAAAACAATCATTATTTTTTTAACAAAATTTTTCAGTTTATTAAACAAAAATAACACAAAAGTACTCATGGAGTGAATAAGAATTTAGATATAGATATAAACAGATTTACTATTATCAGTTCAAAATGACAATAAATATATCAAGACGAAAAATATGGACCACTAGATTTACATACTTTGACTAAAAGTGTATTCACTTGTCAAAACTTCTCCATAATTTGTGGTCCACATTCTTCGTCCTGATATATTTATTGTCAGTTCGAACTGATAATAGAAAGACTGTAGATATAGATTACATTATTTTTATTTTTATTTGCTTTTAAAGAAGCTTTTAAACGTTATATTATCATGTAATGTATTCTAGAAATTAATATTAATTAAAGACTCTAATTAATCTCATTAAAGATCGAGAAGTTGGAGATGACAGTAGATAGATCAATAATAATTAAATTATGAAGAATGTAGAGAGTCTGAAGAGAGAACTAATCTTGTCCATATAATATACCAAAGCTGGCATTGGATTTACATTCATCTTGCTTTATTATTATTATTAGGTTATTATTTTTATTATTAAATAGTTATATAGAAATCGAAACAAAAATGAATATATAGAATTTACTACTGAAACTCCCTCACAGCGATATGTGGCCCTGTGAAAGTCTATTATTATATTTATATATATGATTTCTATTTTTCCTACTCATTTATTATTATTATTATTATTATTATTATTATTATTATTATTAAATGGATGAAATAATAATATAATAAATATGACGGTATTACATTATTTTCCTATTCTTTTCATATTCTTATTATTATTATTAAATGGGTGCAATAATAATATAAGGGAAATTATCATTTTAGTCCCTATGGTTTACCATATTATCCGTTTTGGTCCCCATCGTTCCACTATTAGCTATGCAAGTCCAAATGTTTTCAATTAATCTCTATTTTAGTCCCTACCGTCCAATTCCGTTAGGGATTCTCAGAATTCCATCCGGTCAACGAGGGTAAGACGGTAATTCAACATCAAAGGTTCTAGAAGCTTGTTTGATGAAATGGCATAATGGTAATTTTGAAATTAATTAAATACAAACTGAAAAAAAATAAATAAAACTAATTAAATTTATAATTAATTAAATTTTAAAATAAAACTAAATAAAAAATGAAAAAAAAAAAACTAATTAAATTTATAATTAATTAAATTTAAAAATAAAACTAATTAAATTTTTAAAAAACTAATTAAACTAATTCTCTCAACAAAAAAAAAAAAAAAACTAATTAAACTAATAAAAATAAATAAAATTAAAATTAAAAAATATGTAAAACTAATTAAATTTTAAAATAAAACTAAATAAAAAATGAAAAAAATAAATAAAACTAATTAAATTTTTTTAAAAAACTAATTAAACTACTTCTCTAAAAAAAACTAATAAAACTAATAAAACTAATAAAACTAAATAAAATTAAAATTAAAAATATATATAAAACTAATTAAAAATGAAAAAAAAAAAAAAAAAAAAAAAAACTATATCCAAATCCAAATCCAAATCCCAGAAAAAATTCAAAAAAATTGATTTACTAAATAAACTAATATTAATTGATGATAGAAAAATAAAATATAAAATATAAAACTAATTAAATTTAAAATTACATATATAACTAATTAAAAAATAATTAAATTTAAAATTAAAAAATAAATAAATATATATTAAAAAAACAAACAAACAAACAAAAATCTAAAAATTTGGATTCTAGATCCTTCCCTATCACAAATCACGATCTCTCTCTCTCCCTCCTCCCTCTTTTCTTCTTCATCTTCTTCAATCCACCAAACCCAAACCCACACCAAACCGCCACCGCCTCCAAACCTGCAACCAAATCAGAACCAAACCCACACCGCCGCCACCTCCACACCTCTGACTCTCCTCTTCACATACACAACCGCCTACCACTGCTTCACTGTCTCTCTCGATCCCGCTCAAGCCGAATCCTCCACCGATTTGACACCATCCTCCGTGTCTACGAAGACCCACTCCACGCACTACTCGCTCTCTCGATTTAGGGCAAGGTTGTGGTTGATTTCGGTTCGGGGTGGTGGCTGAACGTTGATTATTTTTTTTTTTCGGTATGTTTGATTTGTATTCTGGGGGCGTTGATTTTTTTTCGGTATGTTTCAGGTGGTTGAACGTTGATGATTTTTTTTTTTTTTCTGGGTTTGGAATATGAAGATGGTGAATCTGGAGATGATGTTATGAATTTGTTTTTCTGGGTTTGGACTGGGTTTGTGGAGTTTGATGATGGTGGTGAAGATTTTGGTGTTTGGGGGATCGATTTGTGTTTGTAGTTATTGAAATCAATTTGATTTGTGTTTAGGGGGCTTGAAATCAATTTGATTTGATTTTTGGAGATGTTGATTTTTGAATCTTTTTAAATTTTTTTTGGGTTTGGAATGAAAATAGATGGGGAAATGTTTTTTTTTTTTTTTTTTTTTTCTGTGTGGAATCGATGAAGAAGAAGTTTAATTAAAAATGGTTTTATTAGTTTTATTTTAAATTTTAATTAATTGTAAATTTAATAATAATAATTAATTAATTATTAGAAGGGTAATATTGTCTTTACAACCAACTCTACTATTACTAAGGGCATAACGGTCATTTGACCATCTGACCTCTGATTTTAATGGAAAACATTACAGAAGGACTGAAATGGCTAATACTGAAACTACGGGGACCAGAACGGGTAATATGGTAAACCATAGGGACTAACATCATATTTTCCCATAATATAATGAATCGGAAGGTTTATTTTTATTTTTATTTTTTTGACAATATCTATTAATCCGGGATTAGGTTTTTTTTTTTTTTTTTTGTTTTAAAGCTTTGGTCATTGGTAGGATTCGAGCCGTGACCTGGGAGTCATTTGCCCAAGCCCCAAGCTCGTTCATCTACCAGTTGAGCTACGTCATGTTGGCAATCGGAAGGTTTTACTAATAATACAGTGAATCAAAATGTTTTATATTTCTATATCTATATCTAATCATTAATGGGATAATGAAAAGGCAATCCTATCATCAATATGAACTGAACTAATTTATTGTATTGAAAATAACCAATGGGATAAATGAATAATGAATAATTTTCAATAATAAAGTTAAATTTTCCAACCCGTCACTTTCCAATCCATTCTCTATAAATTTAAATTGTCCATAATATGGATTAGCAACCAAATCAAATTCCAGCGCTTGGAATCCTTTTTGTGTTCCTTCATTCCCTACCACTTGTCTCCAAATAATTTCTCTCCCACCCTCAAAAGCCCTTCTTTTCATAGTTTCCATGTCCAGGATGGCGTCCCCAAAACGTGCTTGCAACGACCTTTGGGCAAGTTAGAAATTTTCTCTCCATCGTATTTTATATTCTCTCATTAAGTTCATAGTGCTTGCTATAAACTTTAGAGTTATTGAGATTCACTGCCAATATTTTCATTGATTTTTTTTTTTTAATTCCATTAATATAGAGACTTTTTTGGTTACTTAGAAATTACAGAGAATTAAGAGATGTATATGGCTTCCTCAGAGAACACGGGTATCAAAGCGGAGAACCCCTTGGGGATAGACATTTTGCACCATATTGAGAACTAGACCTCGATGAGCAGCCAAAGCCAATCAAACTATCACCGATTACGATTGGCAGGGCATTGATCACCTCAAATTCATGCATGATCTCCCCATGTTTACGTATACATTCGTTATTTATTTTTCGTTTTTTTTCCCTTCCTAACCTGTTTGGTTGTTGGGAATTTAGAGGAAAATTGAAAAAGGTAATAGCAAACAGTATTTTCCAAATGTAGATATGAAATAGTATATACTCTGGATAGATATTTTCGTTTTAACTTTATTTATCTTTATACAGAGATTTGAGCCTTTATACATTAAATGCAATTGAAGTTATATATATCATTAATGACACAAAATCAGCGGACTCTATCATTACAAATTAGCTGAATTTTTTGTCTTGCAAGATATGTCTTGTAGTGAAGTTGCTACTAAACAAATTTGGTTCTTGAATTTAAAAAAAAAAAAATAAGTATCCATTATTTATGAGAAAATGATATATATTATATACATACATACATCTCCGTTTATGAGGAATAAAGCTCTCTCTCTCTATATATACATATATAATCTCTCTCAAAATTTTACAAGGGAATTCAAGGAATCATCAAAGCTATGACCATTTTTCTACTATGTTTTATTACCTCATAGCAACTTAAATCTGACAAAACAAATGGGTCAGTTAGTAATGGAAACGAAGAGGTTCGAATAGAAAAATATTTATATGGTTAATTTTTTTTTAAAGTAGAGTTGTTAGTTTGGTAATGATTATATAAATATTTTTAATTAATTGTGAACCTGCGTAATTGACTTTATAAGACAATAGATTGTAATGTTTCTTTGAGAGAGAGTCGAGAGACTTTAGTATTATAATTTTTTTTTATTTAATAGAAAGTTATATCATGTATTTGTTTTTCAATCTTTTTGCTCTTAATAGCGAGAATTTCAAGTGGTAAAATGATTTTACCGATATATATTCACATTTGTTACATCCATCAATTAAAGTTTTATATATTCTTATTTATCATGTATGCATGAGTCGAATATTTGGAAAGTCTCACACACACACACACATATATATATATATATATATATATATATATATATATATATGATAGTTCTCATATTAGGTCGTCCGGAAATTATAATTTCAGGATGACCAACCACATCTACATGTTTTAATAAAAGGCTTATTTTTTATTTTTTAACAAACATTTGAACTTATTAAAACATATGGCTAGGGTTGCACATTTTCCCCCGGATCCCCGTTTCCCCGCTTCCCCATCCCCATTTTGGGGAAATTTTTTGGGGAAAAATGGGGAAATGGGGAGGGATGGGGATGAAAATCATCCCCAAATTGAAATGGGGATGGGGATGGGGAGACCCCACCCCATCCCCATTTCCCCATTTTCCCCACTAATATAGTGAAATGGGGATGGGGATGGAGGGAGATACCCCCATCCCCATTTCCCCATTTCCCCATTTCCCCTAAAATATTATAAAAAATAATTATATATATATATATATATTTTGTAATGTATTTTCTTTGACATTATTTTGTAATTTATATATATTTGACATTATTTTGTAATGTATTTTCTTTTGCATTTGTAATGGAATGGTTTTTTTTTTTTTAGTTTAATTTGTAATTTTCAACCAAATGGGGAAATGGGGAAATGAGGTAAACGGGGGAAACGGGGAAAATGGGGAAATGGGGATGGGGATGGGGGGACCTCCCCCCAAAACTCCCCCATCCCCATTTTCCCCAAATGGGGAAATGGGGAGGGATGGGGAAGGGTTTGAGAAGTGGGGATGGGGATGGGGGGACCTATATCCATCCCCATTTCCCCAATGTGCAACCCTACATATGGCTATGGTTGGTCGTCCTGAAATTATAATTTCGGGACTTATTAAAACATGTGGCCGTGATTGGTTGTCCTGAAATTATAATTTCAGAATGACCTAATAGGAGAACTATGCTATATATATATAGGGTTCAAAAATTAAATAGCACTATTTGGGGCACCTTTTGTAAAAAAGTCACCAGATTACTAATATAAGTTTAAAAGGCACCTATTTAGGTGACCAGACAAAAATACCATCATTTTTGTCAGTTTGTGTGTTTTCAAACGTGGAGAGAAAAAACATGAGAGAGAGAGAGAACAGTTGGGAGAGAACTCATCGGCGCAAGAAATCTGGGCATAAAATCGACGGCGAACTCACCGACGGTGGTGCTATAGTACTCCTCTCGACAAGAAGTGTGTATTGACAGTGGTGAGTTGAACTTTCTCACGCGTTTTGTTGTTGTTAATTTTATGTGCGTTTGATGTTTGGTGTTTGGTTAGACATATAGATTAGGTTTGATTTGATTTGTGTTGTTCATTAGGTTTGTTTGATTAGGTTAGGTTAGGGTTTAAAGTTCTGAAAATTTTTGTTGAAGACGATGAATATCACCTTTTCCGAGCCTTTTAAACCTTCATCCGAGCCTTTTAAGGAATGTGATTAGGGTTTCTGTAATTTTTCATCTCCGAGCCTTTTACCACTTTATCCGAGCCTTTTAAACCTTCATCCGAGCCTTTTAAACCTTCATCTGAGCCTTTTAAGGAATATGAATAGGTTTCTGTAATTTGAATCTCCGAGCCTTTTAAACCTTCATCCGAGCTTTTTACATCATTTTCCGAGCCTTTTTATTAAGTCTCCGAGACTTTTGAACATTACTCCGAGCTTTTTTTTAAAACTTATCTGTTTGTGAATTTTAGTCTCCGAGCCTTTTCATAAGGTTCTCGAGAGTTTTGAACAGTAATTCGATGTTTTTATTTTTAAAGTAATTCGAGCCTTTTCATATAGTCTCCGTGACTTTTAATATTGTGTCTGAGACTTTTATTTCAGTGTCTGAGACTTGCATACACTATCCGAGACTTTTCATACACTGTCTCTCCGAGCCTTTTCATGAAGTTATATATATTAATTATTATTTTTTATGTGGATATGCAGATGAGGAATTCGCTGAAAGATTTGCTGAAAACTCCAGCAGAAGAAAGGTACCCAGGGAAAATAACTCGGCATGACCATTTCGGACACCTTAGAGATATTGACAATGCACTTAACAGTGTACCTCAACATCTTGCGGTCGAAGAATGACGTCGGTACACTGAGTCGTGTTTTGGACATTTCCTTCGGATGCAGCGCAACATGAAGTTTTCAGCTGGTATTGTCCATCGATTGCTTATTCATGAATTGCATCATGGAGGGCCGAAAGATGAGATGAGATGAAATGAGATTTCTGTTAGGAAAGCATTCGGTCCGGTTCTCGAAGGTTGAGTTCTGTTTGATCACCGGATTGAAGTTAGGAGAACTTCCCGACACATCGACCTATGGTGTGGTAGAGAATGGTATACACCAGTGGTACTTTGAGGGTTGAGATGAGGTCGAGTTTGGAGAGCTGAGAGCCGTTCTATGGATTGGTGTTTTTGCTGAGCAGTACGATGCGGTTAAGCTATGCTTACTGTATATGCTTAACTGGATACTGATGGGTTTGGACGAGAGAGAGAAAGTTCCATTATGGCAATTTCGCCTAATCGAAGACTTGGATGCTTTTGATGCGTTCCCGTGGGGTCCACACGTGTACAGGTGATCTATTTCTGGCTTCAAGCATGCGTTGGACGGTCGTCGGGAACGGTTCGAAAAAAGACAGCGAGAAAAGGGCGATGAAATACACAAGGTGGAGACATACAACATATACGGTCTTACGTATGCACTGTTGGTAAGAATTTAGAATTTGAATTCATATTTTAATCGTAATTTTTTTTCTTCATATGATTGATGTATTTGATTATTATTGTACTTATCTATTACCCAGATATTTGCTTTTGATGTTATCCCCGAGCTTGCCAACAACGACTGTGGGACCCGTAGGGAAATCAAGCTATCCCCCCTTATTCTAAAATGGGACTTGAGTTGGTGACCGAGGGGGGATAAGCTGGATTCCATTTTCATTGAAAGGGTAAGTATCTGTTATGTTAACGTTAATAGTTAATAGTATGTATGCAATTACAAATGGTCTAACATTGATTTTAGATGTTTGCGAGGCTAAAATTGGTGCCGACACTAGCTGAGATGGCTGAACGGTACTTTGAGGGCATTTACGATGGAGGTAGTCTATATGATATCGATGCCGAACGCCATACGACTGCCAGACCCAGTGATACTGAGGGTCCGTATTCGAGACCCAGTGATACTGAGGGTTCTGACCTGGAGGGTGGCGGTGGGAGTCCCGTGAGGCATAGACGGGTTCGATTTGTGTTGCCCACACAGCCTCGACCTGGAGGTGACTCACGACCAGGCGTTGGAGGGCATCCAAAGGTACGTACAAATAGTTGCACCACATTATTTAATCTGAGAGCAGTTGGAAACTTTTAGTACTCACATCATTTTTTTTTCATTTCAGGACCGTAGGTATACTAAACTGGTGGATGCGTTTCGAGAGTTACGGGAGAAGGTGCAAAAGACTGATAAAAAACAAGATGAACAACATCAGGAGTTGTTGGATTTGATTCGGGGGCTTTAGGGTTCGACGTCGCAGTCACATACTGAAGGTCGACGGTTCGATGACTCACCGTTTAATGACCAAGACTGGGACTTTAGTGACAGAGACTGGACCGGTAGTCATTAGGACGGAGTAGACCCAGAGACCGGGCGTCAGCTGCACCCCACTACGCAGACAGTGTCTGATCAGTAAGGGTATGGTGTGACACCACGAGAGGCGGTTACTAGTGATACTGAGACAGCACATATAGAGATAGAGCAGGTACCTCATCAGGTTTTACCAGACCATGTTGTTCATCCCCAAGACTTGGGATAGAGTGCCTCCATACCGTGCACCCCTATGGTTGATCCTAGTGCAGCGCATCCCTCCATTCATTCCACGGGGACAGAGTTCCTCAGTCCTGGCGCACCCATCAGGTCTATCCCAGCGAAGCTCACCATTGCAGGCGATCCACGAAGACAGAGTTCCTCTATACAGTGCACCCGGGACGCTGTGACACGGGGACAAAGTTCCTCCATACAGCGTATCCCTGCAGGGGATCCACGGGGACAGAGTTCCTCCATATAGAGCACCCCTGCAGGCGATCCACAAGGACAAAGTTCCTCCATACAGAGCACCCCGATAGAGGATCCACACGGATATAGTTCCCCCTCACATCACACCCATTCGGTGGATCCCCGTGGTTTGGATCGAACTTCCCCACCCCTTCAGCGTCAGGATCGGGTTCGCAAGAGAGGTTGGCAGCAATGGAGCCCATACACTAACCTCTGTCGGCCGAAGAGGGCAAGGAATATGCCACAGCCACCACATGTATGGGCGCCCCACAAACTGATAGATCCTGATCACCTAGCGGCGTACCAAGCGTACAAGAGGAACCCGACGGGGGAATTGTAAGTATAATCGTAGATATTACAATCTCTGTATTTATTTTGAAACAGCTTAGTAAAACTGACTTGGTTATCTAACTTCTTCAACAATTATGCAGGCGTGATGTGGATCTACACGTGCCAGTCGATGTCCTTTGGTTCCACTGGTTTCAAACCAACTTCATGGAGTTGGAGGATACGGTATGTTCATAACCGTAATATATGTATAAGTTGTTACAGAAATTGTACAATCCTAACAATTAAAAATGTTCAAACTTTCAACACATTGACGCGTAATTGCATATTCTGCGGAAGCGTCAGCGAGCATATCCCACTATCTACGGTGCGAGGATCAACATATTGGATTCACAGTTTTATGTAAGTGTTTAAATTGTACGGTATTTGCTTGTGCATTGATGTGTTTCATACATCTATAACCTAACATTTTTGTACAGTCATGGTTATGTAACCGTTGGGACAGAAAGATGGGAAGTGGGTCTAAGAAACCCCGTAAAGGTTGGTCTTTACAGAAGCAGAAGCGGTCTGAAGAAGACCTTACGGTGTACGTGGGTTACTCCCGCTAGGAAACAGACCATGGCACAATGTTGACTCCGTGAGTGTTTATTTTACAAGTTTTCCATTAAAGTTCTAAAAAAAAATGTCACACTGATCACACTTTGTTGAAACACCTACAAGTTCTGATTCCGTACAACCTTGGACATACGCATTCGGCCTTGACCAGCATCGACCTCACAATAGGGAATATCTACCTTATGGACCCGTACAGACAGGAGGTTCCAGTTCGCCACAGGAAAATGCAGCTCGCGTACTTACGGTATTTTTTACCCTCAATGCTGCATGCGGTGGACTTTCACAATCACAAACGGAGGGGCAATATGACATACGCATTGACTACTAGGGCAATATGACATATGCATTGACTACTAGGGCATTCACTTTTTATTATGTGTCTGCAGACCGTGTGCCCCAACAGGAAACAGGGTATGACTGTTTCAAGATCTGATTTTATCCAAATTCGTTTTCATAACATTCCATTCTAACAGTTGTTCATTTGGTAAATTGTAGGGGTAACTGTGGTGCCCATATTTTGAGATTGATAGAGTATCTGGCGGCAAATAGGGATACTTTTGACTGATCGAAAAATGATATGACCACCATCCGGGAGAAGATGGCCGTGGAGGTTTTTTGCAACTCGAAGGACTGGTCTTCGAGATAGTGATTTAGTTTATGTACATAACATTTGAGTAATGAAATTAAATATATTTTTTTTCTTTTTAAGTGTTTGCAATTAACAAAGGATCCAGTATGGCATTAAACAAACAACTAAATTCAAATCAATTTCAGAAAAAAAAAAAAAAATTTATTCAACATAAAACCATAACACAACTGTATCGAGCATGGTTACTAAAGTCTGAACGATGTTGGAACACATTAGCAATCGAAGCTTTTCTGGTGGCAATTCATTTTCTGAGCCTTTTTATACACATTTCATACATTGAAATCCATAAACAATATAGGAAATTCAATAAAGGATCCAGCATGACATTAGACGAACAACTACATTCAAATATATTTTCGAACATAAAATCAATCATATTAGTTCTACATAAAAGCATAAGAACCAAGGGTCTCATAAAACAACTGTATCGAGCATGGTTCCCAAAGTCTAAATGATGTTGGAAGACATCAAGTTGGAGACATGTTTCTCAATCACAAGCTTTTCTGGTGGCAATTCGTATTCCTCTTGTACTGCCTTGTTATATTTGATCGTCTTCCTCTCGTACGGCTCCATTCATTCCACTGGCGTGTCCTTTTGAGGGCATGTTTGTTTGTTATGTCCTATTGTGTTACAGATGTTGCACTTGTGACGGTAATCATCGGGGACAATTGTGTTGGGACCTTCATTAACCATAGGTGGATTCAAACACCACCTACTATTATGTCCTGATTGTCCACATCTTCTACACGACTGTGTGGTTGTCCTCTCCGAAGACAATGCGTGTCGACCCTCCATGGGGCGACCTGATTGTCTCTTCATCTTTGGATTTAAAACCACCCGTGCTGCGATGTCGGATGGAACTACCCATGAAGAAGGATGGCCAACAGGCATAATAGGAACCGAGTATGCATCAATAAGTGTCTCCCTCTTATAGTAGTCCGCACACAGAGATGTGAAAGCCAAGTTCCGCTCCCTACAACAATGAAAACAATGAGATTCACGTTTAAGCGTTAAATGTAACTTGCCATGTACCTTGCCGTTGCGAGTGCATGTGAACAAGGTAAAATGTCAATTTGGAATTTGTTGCATGTGCAAGTCTTTCGGGCTAAGTTAATCGTCCACTGTTTTCCCTTGTGTTTGACGGAGAATATGGTCCAGTCAACTGCATTTACAGTCATATAACCGCACTTCTCGACACGTTTCTGGATCACCCCATGTGCTGCGTCGGTCAATCGATGACGCATGGACTGTGCAGCTGTATTACGATCGTGAAACCACTTCTGTAGCATATTCCTAATGAACTCTGCCAGTGTCATTAGTGGCAGTTGCCGTTCGAATTTTAAGCATGAGTTTATGCACTCTGTAACATTTGTGGTCATCAACCTGTACCTTCTTTAGGGACAGTGAACGCATGACCACTTGTGTGGACCGGCATCAATGGCATAATCGTCTGCACCCTTGTGCAGCTTACGTAACTCCTCCATGTGGCGATCATACTGGATTTCACTGTACGGCCTAGCAGTGTTATCCATTATGTCGACATCATCCTTTCTTTGGAATTGCTTCTTCATATTTTCACCAAAATACCAACAACATATGGTATGGGTTGCATAAGGGGAGACTTTTGAAATCCCTGCTTTAATACTTGCATGACGATCAAAAATGAAAACCAGATCATTTATATGACCAAGGGCACCCCTTAAGCATTCCAAAACCCACTCCCATGAATGGTTGTTTTCGGAGTCACCGTACCCAAAAGCAATTGGATACACATGTTCGTTTCCATCTTGTGCAGTTGCAACGAACATTATACCCCAAAATCTTCCCTTCAAATGAGTACCATCAACTGCAATCACAAGACGCATACACCTCCGAAAACCTCTAATTGAGGACCATAACGACATGAAAAAGTAGAGGAATTTACTATCGTCTACGCACTGTAAGTCAGTGATTGTGCCAGGATTTTGCTGTTCCAGAACGTATGCAAAAGATGGCAGCAGTTGAAAAGTTTCTTCATATGTTCCATAGCTCAATGACAATGCATATTGTAGGGCATCATGTGCCTTACTGTACATGATTTGGATGCCATATATTGTTTTCATATCGACGATTATGTCCTTGGGACGCATAAGACGACCATCATGTTGCTGAAGTCTAGGTGCAACGACTTCTCCGATTGTGACTGCACTAGCTTGTCGGTGCTGACGGTGAATCTCCTCCAAGGGACAACTGTGTTCGTTGACAAAACTTCTGACTTGAAAGTAAGTCCCTTCATCTCTCCTCACCGCTCTTAATTTCCACGTATAGTCGTTAATGATGCAGACCAAATGTAAAGTTGTCTTATTCGACCTTTTCACCTTCCATTCAAAGTTCTACCGCATTGAAAAATGGCTAACTAGCCTTTTCAAATCCTTTTTACTCGGAAAAAATTGACCTTTATAAATCATGGTTCTAGGTTCTTGCGCTGCGAAGGTACTGCTTGTACCAGTACCAAACGAGTATGCATTTGCTCCGGGAATAACCTACATTGTCACATTATCAAAATCAGATGCTGTTACGTTATACCGGACCTCTGAAGTCCCAGCCATATCTGGTGCAGTGGAACTAACTCTTTGTACACGTCTACCATGTGTTTGAATTTGTTCAGGCTCTTCATTCACATTTTGCAGAACATCAACCTGTTCATTATTTGCATCATTATCCGCGTCATGGTTCGGGTAATTGTATTGCTCATTGTATTGCTCATTGTAATGCCCATTGTACTGCTCATTGTACTGCTCAATTCGACAACCAAACACATCAACAATTTGAGGTTCAACTACATCTGCATGGTCGACCGTTACCGGTGGGACACCACACATGTTTTCCCCACCTTCGGTGGCACTCCTTTGGGTGAACCCTTGGTTGCTACCGCTAAAGGATCCAAACTGTTGGGTATTTTCGGGAGGAGGAATATCATTCCCTATCATATCTCCAGTTGTCCTCTCAGTTACACTAACACATACTTGAGGGATCACTCGATCTTCCCCCAGCATAAATTAGACATCGTCGTCATGTCTTATAAATGTGCGACATGTATTGCCAGGAACGATTGATATTGATGACAAATCAACAGTGAATTTGTTTTCATCATATTTCACAATGGTATGCACGATCGCCAACAATTCTTCGTAAGTCATATTCTTTGACACATACATTCCCGGGTTATCGGATCCAATAAACCTCTAACTTCCGTCAGGAAACTGCTCCCATCGACTGTTGTAAGATATTACAATCCTAACCCGATTCATGATGCTGTCAAATTATTCATCACAAACCATTAATAAAAACACAAGACTAAAAAATATTTTCACATCTTACATTTACAAAGGCTCGGGTGAGGATATTGAAAAGGCTTGGAGAAGACTTCAAAAGTCTCGGAAAGTCTTCAAAAGGCTCAATACTTATTCATTTCAAAGGCAATGAAAAGTCTCGGTGAAGGTAAGAAAAGGCTCGGAAAAGTCTCGGTCAAGGCAATAAAAGTCTCGAAAATTTCTCTAAAAGGCTTGATACTTATTCATTTCAAAGGCAAGGAAAAGTCTCAGTAAAGGTAAGAAAAGGCTCGGAAAAGTCTCGGTCAAGGCAACAAAAGTCTCGGAAAATTCTCTAAAAGGCTCGATACTTATTCATTTCAAAGGCAAGGAAAAGTCTCAGTGAAGGCAAGAAAAGGCTCGGAAAAGTCTCGGTCAAGGCAACAAAAGTCTCGGAAAAATTTCTGAAAGGCTCGATACTTATTCATTTCAAAGGCAAGGAAAAGTCTCGGTGAAGGCAAGAAAATGCTCGGAAAAGGCTCGATTAAGGCAACAAAAGTCTCGAAAATTTTTCTAAAAAGCTCGATACTTATTCATTTCAAAGGCAACGAAAAGTCTCGGTGAAGGCAAGAAAAGTCTCGGAAAAGTCTCGGTCAAGGCAACAAAAGTCTCGGAGGTCCAACAAAAGATATAACAGTTTTCTTTATAAACAAATGAAAATGTGAACAAATTAACATAAATATTTGCCAGAAATATTACCTTGTTGTACTGAAGCACGTCCAAACATTTTATAAGTTGAAGAAGAAAGGCGATCCAACCTTGAACTTTTATTTCTTTACTGTGGAGAGAGAAAGTCTCGTTTTTTTTTTTGGAAGTGTGGAGAGAGAAAAGTATAAACAAAATAACATAAATGAAGAACTAAGGGCAATTTTGGTAGTTCACCATAATTGGTGCCTTTTAAACTTAACTTATTAAAGTACTGACAAAGTCACCAAATCAGTTAAAAAGGGTGACATTTCCCACAATTTCCACTATATATATATATATATAGAGAGAGAGAGAGATGATAATTTCAACTCTGATAACAATTTTCGGGTTCATGTTTTTGACATCCAAACCTCATCACTCTAATTGGAGTATGTTCAGAAGTGTGTGGTCTCTAGGGGGTGGGCGTTTAATGGATTGGTTCATTTTTCAATAGAACCGATAAAGTTCGGTTTATGAAAATATGAACCGATCAAATAAAATTTACAAATGTCAACCGATAAAAAAAAAAAAAAAATCAACCAAGTTGGACCGGTTCGGTTCGGTTTGGTTTTTTCGGTTTTGGTCCTACTGGGCCAAATTCATAGGCTTTAATTAGTACACATATTTTCATATTTTAATCATTTTGGGCCTTTGACCAAATTAAATTATGGACTTGAAAAAATTGAAAATACTAGTTTAAAATAATATCTAACAAAAGAAACAAAGAAAATATATATATATTATGTGATTTAAAATAATATTTAGCAAAAGAAACAAAGAAAAAGTATATATTATGTGACACACTTTCATGGTCTTATAGTTTCATGGACTACTGAACATTAAACTAGGGTTATATATATATATATATATATATATAGGATCTCGGTTTAGTTTTCCGATTTGGGATAGCGAACCGGGAAAAAAAACCGATCCAATTGGTTTTCAAAAAAATGAACCGAACTGAACCGACTTACATAAGAAAACCGAAAAAAAACCGATTGGATTGGTTCGGTTTATTGGTTTTTTGCCCACCCCTAGTGGTCTCATTTAGGAATATCTTTCCAATGGAAGCTTTGGAAACTGACTTAGTTGCAAGACACTCCTACATCATCATTAGGAATGGCAATGGATCGGGTTCGGGTGGGTTTGGGAAAAACCAAACCCAAACCCAAACCCAAACCCGCGAAAGAAAATGACATCTAGACCCGCCCACGAACCCATGAAATGTAGCGGGTTTCAGGTTCAGGTTTCAACCGTGGATTTTAGCAAAATCCAAACCTACCTGTAAACCCATGAACTTCTAAGAATTTTTGGGTGGGTGTGGCACCTACGGGTTACCCGTGAACCCACGAACATGCTCTCTTTGAATTGGAGCTGAAAAATCCTCATCATTCAGTCATTCACTCTCCCTTTAATCTCACAAAACAAAACAACTCATCCTTAATTTTTTTGGTTCCTAGACAGAATTTTTCATACAATTCAATATATAAACCAACAAAATTGACTTCTAATTTTGTTAATCAAAATTGACTATATAGCATCTGACTTTTATAAAATTAATATATATTTTATTTTATTTAAATAAACGGGTTCATGGGTTTAGGTTTGGTTTTTTTGTTCGAACCTGAACCTGAACCCGCGACAGGTTGAAATTTCAAACCCAAACCCATCAACAGGTTCTATTATCACCGACCAAACCCTCTTCAAGCGGGTTGGGTTCGAGCGGATCCCACGGGTCTGGGTTTAATTATCATCCCTAATCATCATGCCAAACACGAGTAGATACTGAGATATGCTCTGCCCTTATTACGCCATTGTAACGGAGACCTTAATTCAGAAATATTTTTAGTCCTTATTTTATATGTTTGTATTTGTTTAATTTTTTGGATTATTTTCAATTTTTTTAATAAATACAAATCATATTATTTTGTTTACATTGTCTCTCCCACAACCATAGGTACCTTATTTTGTCATTTCTACTCCATGTATTATTTTGTCTATACTGATGTCATGTTTTGATAGTTGCCGATAAAATGATAGAATATTGAACTAGAGGAACTAGAGATGCATATAATTTTCAATTTATATTTTGTAATGTCCGCACATCGTGTGGTTGCAAACTAGTATATTTATATTTATAATGAACATGAACACTTCATATTAAATATTTATATTTATATCTATAATAAATAAGAGACACTTGTTAATTTTTAGTGAAAAAAAGCGTACAACAATATTAATGCAATTGAATAAAAAAAAAAAATTCAATATCCTATATATATAAAAAAGGCTAAAACTTTCAAAATGGTAGTTTTTCGTTTGCGCAACTACCTTATTTCCCTCTCTATCCCCTTTTTCTTTTGCCCTTTCTCTAATTCAATTTCCCTCTGTATCCTTCTCTTCTATGTCCTTTTCCAGTTCAGCTCTTCTTCTTCTTATTGGCTTCTTCTTCTTCTTCCTCTTCTTACAATCACAAAATCAAAACATGAATAATAAGAAAAATAACAAAATCAAAACCCACAATCACAAATATACAACACATGATCATGGAACAGCGAAGCGACAGTAAGCAAATCATATCACACCACCACTGCCACTACCAACATTAAAAAGAGAAACCTCATCACCCAACATCATCAACAACAAATACGCCTAATCACTTTCTGTCTGAGCAAAAAAATCGAAATAAAAATCAAACCCCAATCAGCCATTCCCACCATCTAAAAGAACCCAGCAGCCCCTCCCACCACCAAAATCCTGTCCAAAAACCCCTCCCACCACCAAAATCAAACCTAGCCACAAATGGAAATCGAACCGAACAATCCACGGAAATCGAAATCGAACTACAAAACCAACCCAGTTCACACCGAAATCAAACTCTAAAATATCTAATCAACCACAAAATCGAACCTTAAAACCAGCCCAGAAATCGCTGCCACAAAATCGAACCACACCAAGCAACGGAGAGAGACAGTCGTGAGAGAAAGAGAGGCGGTGATGAGTGAGAGAGAGAGACGGTGGTAAGAGAATGGTGGGAGAGAGTGAGAGGGGCAGTGGTGAGAGATTTTTTTTTTTTTTTTGAAGAATGAGTGAGGAGAGAGATCCATGGAGAAGAGAGAGAAAGGCTGTGAATCTGTGATGTCTGATCAGAAAATGGTGAGGGAGAGATTGATGGTGGGGTTCAGGTGTTGGATTTTTTTTTTTTTTAACTTTAGTTTTAATATTTTTTTTCCGATTTCAAATTTTTTTTTTTTGTTGTTTCTCATTTTAGTTAAAATTTTAATATTGATAAAAATAGTAATAATAATAATAATAATAATAATAAAAAATTGAAAAATAATAATAATACTTAGAATAATAATATTAATAAATTTAAAAAAATAATAATATACAAGAAATGCTAAACTTTTTGGATCCCCACCTTTAAACAAGTGTTCGGAGACTGAAGCATCAATCACCATCACACACTATGATGGTAACGAGCAGAGACGTTAATAGATATATATATATATATATATATATAGGGGTGAATTCATAAAGAGCCAAAAAATTTATCAGTTTATTGTTTTTAGCCACAGATTTATTTTTTATTGTTTTCGTCATTTTTTACCACTTTTGGACATAAAAGCCCCTAAATTTGAAATTTGAAATTAAAAAAATAAAATAAAAAAGGTAATCAATTAAAAACGAGAAAAAGCCTTGTTTTTCTTATGTTAGGGTTACAGTAATATACTAATATCAAGTAAAAAACGCGAAAGAGAGATAGCCGTCGCCTCGCACCTCTCTTGCCGTCGCTTCCGATCGCTATCACCTCGCACCTTTCTCATCGTCGCTACAGAAATGATTCAACGATCAAAAAGTCAAAAACGATTCGGTCTTCATTTTTAAACCTCTACTGGTTAGGTTTTAATTCTCCTCTCGATTTCAACTTCTGGGTAGTGCTCTATTTGGCTAAATTCAGAGTTCTAAGCTCTGTTTCTTTCGTCTTACTTTCCCTTTTTTTTTCAATTTAGATTACTTTAAAAACTTTAGGTGATAAAAGAAGTTGTGATTTGGGTTCAAAGGGTTTTTGGGTACTTTTGTTACTTTTCGTCTGTGTGGGCATAAGGCCACTGATGGTGTTATGGTGATTTCTTAGTACCATAAAAAGGTTTGTTTCTGCTATGTAGTTTGTGTCTTTGATATGGGTTTCTTTTCCTTTTTTTGTATCTGTTTTCTAAACTCTGCAATTTCTATGTAATTGTACGAAACTTAGGTTAGGTAATCATATGGAAATTTTGGGTTAGTTTAAAAATTGTATATAGTTTCTAAGTATTTTCAGTTAGTTTTGTGAAGGAGTTTTTGAGGGTCTCCTTGGGGTATGTATCTTTTTGTATTGGCATGTAACTTGTTTGTACTGTCATGTATCATGTTTGTATTGGCATGTAACTTGTTTATACCGGCATGTAACATGTGTATTGGCATGTAACTTTTTTTATACCGGCATGTAACTTGTTTGTATTGGTATGTAACTTGTGTGTCCTGACATGTAACTTGTTTGTACCGGCACTAATGTTTTATAATCCTTTCTTGCAGTTGTTGGTCTTGTGTGCGGTTGGGGATCCAGATGGACATTGAATCTTATGTCTAATTGATTTGGTTAAATGAAATGTTTGCATATATGATCCATTACACCGTCAAAAGAAGATTGCCAAACGTCGAAAGCAAATCACCCCACTCTTACATTTCATTCCAGCCATTTTACAGGAGTCTGGATATTTTCACCAGAAAGGCATACCACCCAATGGGATGATATTTGGTGTTCAACAATCAATTCCAAAGAAGTTACCGGCACAACTGGACAACAATAGTTGTGGTGTTTTCATATGTCAATACATAGACATGTTGATGCGACTTAAATGTTTTTGGGGATGGGGAACCAAAAATGTTCCCGGATTTAGGGAGGAAATGGCACTATAAATATTTACAAATAGTGTACTGTCAAATTGATAACGTTGTTGGTGCATCATCATTGTATTTAAAGCTTTTGAAATGTATGAAGTTGTTTAAGACTTTAAGTTGGTGCCTAAGTTGTGAAGTTTTTTACTTTGTCATGTACGAACTGGCATGTAACATCATTTTCAATAGGCATGTAACTTCAATTTATACTGGCATGTAACTTCTAGCATGTAATAATATTGGAATTTTAATTTGGAATCGATGTCTTTCATTTGTGAAAGTCAATATGAACTGGCATGTAACTTCATTTTCAACAAGCATGTAACTTCAAATTATATTGGCATGTAACCTTTGACATGTAATAATATTGGAATTTTAATTTGGAATCAATGTCTTTCATATATGAAAATCAATACAAGCTGGCATGTAACTTCATTTTCAACTGGCATGTTATAATACTATAATTTTAATTTGGAATCAATGTCTTTCATCTATGAAAGTCAATACAAACTAGCATGTTACTTCATTTTCAACTGACATGTAACTTCAAATTATACTGGCATGTAACTTTTGGCATGTAATAATACTGATCAATATACATGTAAATTCATTCAATACTGGATTTGGTCTTGAAAATAAATTCATTCAATACTGGAATCTAACTTAATAAAGTCTACAATTCACACATACATATAAGAATTAAAACATCATTACTAATACGGTAAAACCTACGTTGTACCACCAACTTCCGGTGTCAATGGACATTTCTGTGAATTGTGGTCTTCTTCTCCACAGTTCCTGCACTTGTGAGGTCTACATGGTCGCTTCGAGGTTGCAGATGTTGCAGTTGTTGCAGATAGGCATGGTTGAGGAGCCTGACATGGTTGAGCATAATGTCAGATTGTCATGTACAATTGTACAATTATTAGTACAATTCCTTTGCTCAGTTTCTTATACTGTACATCAACTAGTTGTCTGGTTGATCCATCTCTCTACCCTTTCCGTGCCCGGTCATGCCAAGAACCTTGTTGCTTTGCAAGAACCTTTTCACTTAAGAGGCTTGTAGCAAGGCCACCTTCATTGCTCTTCGTTTCACTGTTGTCTACTTCCAGCTCACTATCACCGGAAACAGAGGGTGGTACTGCTGATGTTCCAAACATGGCCTCAACGTGAGCTACTTTGATTTGTTCCTCTCTTCTTGCCTCTATGGCAGAAAACCGGAAGCTCTGCCCTATGTACTTGACTATGGCAACATCATCATCTGCAACTTCGAGTTCCTCATCATCAAGCGGGGCATCCTTGTCGAACTCAAATCATTCCCATCCTGAGCCCACACCCTTTGTTTCATCCTGAACTCAAATACATGAACGTGTTTTTATCTTGACAAATACATGTAGTAGAATAGAAATGGAAAATTTTGGGCTCAACACAAAAGTTAAATAATTGACCAAGAGAAATGTGACTTCACATCCAAACAAAAGGTTCAGGAAATTACCAACTTTTCTAGTATAGGCAAGACATTGTCTAGATACCAGTTAGCCGAAGCATGAACATGCTTTATTGAAGCAATTTGAAATGTGTTGAACTCACATGACCTTCCAAAACAAAGACAAATGATACTAATGGAACCTAAATAATGCAATTTCATATAACACATACAATTTCGTGAGAAGTAAAAAACAAATCAACTTACTAACTGTTTATTACAAAACTTAAAAGCAGTTAATATTAAATATCTATTTTCTCATCAAAACTAAATCATATATTTTTCCCAACAAAAAAAATCAGATATTTATAACAAAAAGAAACCTAAATCAGATATGTTAGAACCAGATTAAACAACTGAACGTCTTCACCGATTTTCATAATAGATAAACAAGTTAATTTTTTTTTTAAAAATGTAAGTTCAAATCTAAGAGGTTGAGAACTATTTTCTGGAAAAAAAAAATAACAAAATAGATCATCAAAATAGTTGAAGAATACATTTCAGACTAATCACAACCTAGAGTTGAAGATCATTATTCTAAGTAACATGTAAAGATAGAGAAATCTTTAAAATCCCATAGATCTGCAATCAAATAAATGAAATTTATTGTACAAATCCTTATCTGATACTAATTTATCAAATCGAACATACTTCCAAATTGATATCTGATTTGAAATGCCTCACATTTTAGAAGTGCGATTTGAGATTTTGAGACAAGTAAACTCAAACACAGATTTGCTTGGATTAATTCTACAAAATGAATTAAACTCAAACCACAAATCAAAGAGACCTATATTAATTCTACAAAATGACCTTCTTCTCTTCAATCAATCCCCAAATCAATGTATTCCCATCCATATTATAAAGGATTCGTATGTTCATAAAGCATTGCATGTGAGAATAGAAACATGAAAACAAATGCAGATCTGCACATCCAAATAAAAAACAAATAGTAAAAACTAGAAAACGAAAAAACCCAGGTCCAGAAATGGAAATGCAAGATCCAAAATCCATAAAAGTGAATTGATACCTAAGCAGAAACAAGTCCACTGATATGAGCCATGTCACGGAAAAAAAGCTCACCACACTTGTCAGCAAAAGCTCTGAATCTAGCGTAGTTGGGTCTGAAATCCAAAGCTTTCTCCTCCAGCACCACGACGGCGCTGCTCAACACCACTCGAAGTGAAGAGAGAAGTGAGTGGACTGAGTTTTTCGGCCACTCGATGCCGGCGACGAATTTGAGAGAAAAGACAGCCATGGATCTGAGAGGGAAAGTGACGGCGGGGAGCATAAAGAGATTTGTGTTTGTTGAATTGGGAAAATAAACTTTAGGGTTCTATTTATGTTTTTTATACAGGATTTCAGTAAAAGTTTCTGATGGTTTATAATCATCATAAGGTTATGATGGTTTTTAAAAGCCACCATCAAATTGTGAGTGTTTTTAAAAACCATCGTAAACTCATGAGGGTATTTAAAAACTTACGAGGATGCTTGTTTTATAGGTACGGCGTCGTTTTTGGGACTTGAAGGAGGAGAAGCCGAGACCTTGTTTGAATCTAGCAGCTCCTCCACCCTTACGAGTCAGCTCATCGTAGTAAGCTGTAGCTTTCTCTTCCTCCATTTCTCGGCTACGCTGCTGGGTTAGTCGAATGTTGGAGGAGACAAAATTGGTTTGTGGGTTGAACAGAGAGAGAGGCTGAGAGAGAGAAATTGGTTTCTGATTTTGAAATATTGGGAAGACAAATCGGAGAGTTTCATGCTCAAGAGAGAGGGAAATTTTGGGTGGGAAATTTTGGATGAAGTAAAGACAAAAGTGAGGGCATATTTGTCAGTTCAAGCCTAAAGATGACAACTATAATAAAAAATAAATTTGTGGCTAAAAACAATAAAGCAATAAAGTTTTTGATCATTTCTTGCAATTTCCTCATATATATATATATATATATATATATATATATCATTTAAGATAAAATTATATGAAATGATATTATTTTTTTATTGATCCAGTTCAATTTGATATTTTTTGTGTTATTTGTCATATTTAATTGTATATGTAATATAATTGAGTAATACTAGGCTTCCTAAATTTCTTACCAACCTGTGTTCGCTAGTGACTTATCAACATTTTATAAATCATAAGATTATGTGATAAGTGATAAGATGTTGACATGTCACTTGTGAACACCATTTAGTAAGAAATTTGGAAAGTCCAGAATTACTCAATATAATTATAATAGCTTGCCTCTTTTCATACTTCTGATGTGAGATTGTGGGAGCGATACGTGGCAATTGTAAATGTTATTGTTTATTTTATTTTATTTTGAAATATATAATAATAAAGTAATTTTAATAGACAGATCTCAGTAAGAACTCGAAGTTCAATTCCAACATTAGATGTATTAACAATTTTTGATTATACACTTGGCATCTTGCCAATGTGGCTGGACGCTCCCTAGGAGCCTCCACCACCACGGTTCAAAGCCATGTGTGTGCATATATTTGTATATATATTCTTTGTCCCACCTTGGCCTTTAAATCCCAAGTGTGGGTTGCCCTCTCCCGGTTCTGGGAGCTTTTCTCATTTCAATTGTGAGAGTAGCTGAATTCCACATGTATCCTCTCTCCGATAGTGGGAGTAGTATTCCGGGTTGTGCTTGTAGAGTCTATTCTCCCTGGTCCCGATAATGGTTATACATAAAAATAAAAAATAAAACAATTTTTTTATTATAAATATGTTGTAAATACATTTGTATTCATATATATATATATATATATATATATTATTTTAAGGTTAAATACTGCAAATTTGGCACGTGCATTGCACGTGCCTTCCCTACTAGTTATTAATATAAATGAATAAAAAGTTTTCAATATGGATCTTTATTTATATACAGTCGTATAATAGGAAAGTAAATACGTTATACGCCCCACTTTATTTTTTAAGAAACCAAAGTAACCGAAAAAAAAAAAAAAAAAAAAAAAATACAGTATCCATGACACAAGAGGAAATGATAATTTATATTTTCTTCGTAGTTGAAGAGAGCAACAACTTCAACCTGACCGGTGACCATATTGAATCATCAATAACACAGACGCTAACCCTTCAAAGAAAGAAGCCATGCCAAGCTCATGTGAGCAAAACATCTTACATTGAAAATTCGCTTTATATATATATATATATATATATATTAGTCTTTCTATTGTCAGTTTGTCCTGATAATAAATATATCAAGACGAAAAATGTGGACCACAGATTATGAAAAAGTTTTGACAAGTGCATATATTTTGAGTTAAAGTATGTAAATCTAGTAGTCCACATTCTTCGTCATGATATATTTGTTGTCAGGACGAACTGATAATAGAAAATCTTATATATATATATATATATACAGAAATTCTATTATCAGTTCGAACTGACAAAAATTATATCAGTTCCTTGCATATGGGCCACTGGATTTAAATACTTTGACTTGGCTGTATGCACTTGTCAGTCAAAGTATTTAAATCCAGTGGCCCACATGCAAGGAACTGATATAACTTTTGTTAGTTCGAACTGATAATAGAAAGACCGTATATATATATATATAACTAATCAATAATACTTAAAATCAATAAATAAATATATTTAAAAAAAAAACACTTATCGATGGCCAAAATTAATGTCTTAAAGTTTTTTTTTTTTTTTTTGTATCGAGGATCCCGGACTTCGTCTAGGAACCCATCCGCCTGTCCTCCCTAACTGCGTGATACACCCATAGCCAATTTGTTGGTTCTAACGGTCTATTTGTTGGATGTTATGGAGTAGGACAGATAAGAAACCTCGGCCCACACCAGTGGCGGACCTAAGAATTTTAACCAGGTGGGGCACTTGAACAAAGTAATAAAAATATTGAAAAATTAAGACCAAAATAAAACGAGTATTATTATAGAAAAAAAAAAATTAATGATGACACAATAAAATTTAGCTTATATAAAAAATAAAAAAAATAGAAATGTAATCAAGATGAATTGTCTTACGCTCAAAAAGAAATAAAAACAAGAAAAACAACATTAAAAAAATAACATAAAAAATACACAATCTATGCAAAGTTACAATTTTCCTCGACGGGGCTTCATATTTTAAAATCGTTGCATGATAGTCTCCCTATCAATTGTGTTGAAAATATCTTCCTCCACATATGTGAGCAAGCTATCATTCAACCGCTCATCTCCCATTCGATTATGTAGGTCAGTCTTCACAATATTCATAGCAGAAAACACTCTTTCTACTATAGCAGTTGCAACTAGTAGTAGTAATGTCAATGTCAAGAGCAATTACACTAATAGAAAAACCTTATCTATTTTTTTTTTTCTCAACCATTTTTTGTCCTAGTTCAGTAAGACCATTTAATTCTGAAAATTCAATACTAGAGCACATGTCTGCAATATAATTCTCAAGTTGATCTTCAAGTGCCAAAAGATTAATAGGAGAATAGTCTTTCGGATAAAAATGAGCAAGCCGAATCAACTTATGTTTGTCGAATGCATAAAATTGATCTATTGGACTAAGACATGCACCACAGAGAAGTAACTAAGTATTTGTCTTTGGAAAACGACTATTTAACTCTTGAAGTTGCATATCTATCACAGCACAAAATAAGTCAACTCGATAATGATGCATATTTTTGATCTCTTGAGTTTTACATCTTGATCTACCTTGAGGTATAAACATATCATCCATGTTAACAACTCTGATTCTATGCTTTACACAAAAAGAAAAAACCTGATTTAGACAAGAATCCCACCCATCATCTCTCATTTTTTGAAGTCGTTCCTTACTTGTTTGTACCAAGTTCATAGCATTCATAATATCTTGATTTTTCTTCTGTAATGTTTGTGATAACTCATTTGTGATTCCCGGTATTGTTTTCATCAAATACAGACCAAAAATAAAATCAAATGTTTCTATCGAATTCAATAAAATCTTTGCTTCATATTTTTGCTCTTGATTCGATCCATTCTCTATTAACATCTCAAGTACTTCCACAATAGATGAGAACATGGAAATCATTCGGAGTATAGTATTGTAATGTGAACCCCAACATGTATCACTTGCTCTTTGAAGATTAGTTTCTTGATTTAAACCCAGACCACTTGAAAGCTCATTATTTTCTAATGCTTCAAAAACCTTAGCTGCTTGTTTTTCTCGAAGAATATCATGGCGTTTAGCAGAAGATCCAATAACATTCACCACATAAGTAATCCAATAAAAAATACCAGTAATATCTGTATGATTTTTTGCCACAGCTACAAGAGCTAATTGTAGTTGATGAGCAAAACAATGCACATAAAAAGAGCACTCTCATTCTCTTTTAAAATAAGTGCTTTAAGACCATTGAACTCACCTCTCATATTACTTGCTCCATCGTAGCCTTGTCCTCGCAATTTAAAAATACTTAATCCATGTCTAGAAAAAACCCCATCAATAGCCGCTTTAAGTGAGAGAGCAGAAGTATCAGTAACATGTTCAATGCCTACAAAACGCTCAATTACACTGCCATTTTTATCCACATATCGTAATACAATAGCCATTTGCTCTTTTGAAGATATGTCACGAGATTCATCAACAAGAATTGAAAATAATGAATCACCAATATCTCTTATAATTGTATTAATAATTTCAATTGAAATAGCACTTACTATATCTCTTTGAATCTTGGGAGCTATCATTTTCAAATTTTCAGGGGCATTTTTGAGTGTCACAGCTTTTATGTTTTCATTATGACCACATAGCCAGTGTAAAAGCTCAAGAAAATTTCCTTTGTTGCTAGATTTTTCTGATTCGTCATGTCCTCGAAATGGAAGCTCTTACCGTAAAAGAAACCAGCTACAATCAATTGAAGCACCTAAACGAGTTCGATATTCAATTTGAGCTTGATCTGTCTGTTTGTTGATAGTTGTCTCAATATGTTGATTCTGGTTCATTAGATCTTGACATTTTCTTGATGCTTGTTGATGGGTTGTAGAGTTATCATGTTTTTCTAATAACGAAGCTTGGTTCTTCCAATTTGTAAACCCTTCACCAACAAAAGAGTCACCGCCTCCTTGTTTCCCATTATCTGGTTTAAAAAGATAACAACATAGACAATATACTGCTTCCTTTTTTATACTATACTCCAACCAAGTAGAATATCTATCGAACCAAGCACGATTAAATTGTCTTAACTTGTCTCCACAAGGTAATAAATGAAAATTATGTTCTCGAGGTTGACAAGGACCCTTTAATGCATATTCTCTATGAACTTGTTCACGAACATTATGATGATAATCCCATATTCTAGTTCGAAGCCCTAGATCAGCAGGGAGATCAGCCAGATTGATTTCAACACAATGTTTTTATGAAGAAGATCCCATCTCAAGTGTCGATGGTCTTTTCAAATACTTCTCCATAACTGTTTCATAATTTTTTTTCAAAATAATCATCAATACAAATAGAAAGAAAATAAAAAATATAAATAAAACAAAAAATAATATTTATACATAGAAAATCACAATGTAATTTATAATAAAAAATTAAGATTATAAAATAAAATAAAAATACTATGGATCAAAATAATTGAATCATGATATTAAATGAACAATTATAATACAATAAATTAAAATTTGAGGTTTTAGGGTTTATTGATGGGATGTATACCAAAGTAACCAAAATAAAACTATTTAAAATAAGAAGAGCTCAAAAAAATAATAAATAATTTAATATAAAATAGAAATTGAATTAACTAACCTGAAGTTGAGAAATTGAGTACTGATGTGATGTTGGGGATGGCTATAGAAAGAGAGGATGAATTGTTTTACTATAGCAGAAAACAAAAATTTGTATTTATAGTAATTATTGTAAAAGAAAATCTAAGGAATTTAGAATTAGAGAAGGAAACAATGTTTAATGAAATACAGAATCGGAAATATGGGAAGAATATTATTAAATAAAGAAAAAAAAAGTGGGTAATACCAAATTGGAAAGGATTTATTTTCATACTTATTATAAAGTGAGGAGTAAAACTGGAATTTTAATAAAAATAGGGTTAAATTCATTTTAGTCCCTCTAGTTTGACCTATTACACAAACTGGTCCCCCGGTTTTCAGTTTTATCTTGACAGGTCCCTGTAGTTTCCAAAAATCTGTATTTTGGTCCTTGCCATCCAATTCCGTTAGAGTTTGGAAAGATTCCGTCCAAGACTTGAGGGTAAAATGGTAAGTTACGTAAGAAATATAAAAATCTGATTAGAAAGTCATTATTAATTAATTTAATTAAAAAAAACATTAAAAAAAATTAAAAAAATCTTATCTCTTTCTCCTCTCTCTTTCTCACGATCTCTCTTCTCTCTCTCACTATCATTATTAATTAATTTAATTTAAAAAAATTAAAAAAAATTACAAAAATCTTATCTCTTTCTCCTTTCTCTTTTCACAATCTCTCTTCTCTCTCTCTCCATCTCCACACCACCATTCTTCTTCTTCTTCTGCCTCTCTCTCTCACGATCTCCAAACCCACACCTTTCTTCTTCTTCTTCTTCTTCTTCCTCTCTCTCACACGATCTACACACCTACAACTTTCTTCTTCTTCTTCTTCTTCTTCCTCTCTCTCTCTCGATTTCTCTCTCGAACCGAATTTTATATGTTACAGATGAAGGATGTTAATGGGTTGATGGGTATGTGGTTGGTGGTGTGAAGACGATGTCTTGATGTAGATGGGTTGATGTTGTGAGTGTTGTGCCGTGAAGAAGATGGTTGAGATGGGGTTTGTATTTGGTTATTTGTTTGTTTCAAAGAAGAGAAATCGATGGGAGATTGGATTTGGTTGTTGGTCAAGGTGATGAGGTTTTTGATGAAGGTGGATATGTGGTATTGGGTGAAAGATCTGGTCACGATGAGGACGAGAAGTATGGTGACATGGATAATGGTCATGCGATTGATATGGTCTATGTGAGTGGATGCGTGAAGAAGATGAAGATGGAGGTGGGGATTTTGTCGATTTAGGGATTTCAAAAAACAGTTGGGAAAATTAGGGATTTTTTTCTAGGGATTCAAAGAAGAAGATTTGGGGAAAATTGGGGAATTAATATTGATGGTGTTTGAGATTTTTATTTTGAGTTTTTGTTGTTGATGATGGAATATTACAGATGGAGGTGGGGAATTTGTCGATTTAGGGATTTCAGAAAACAATTGGGAAAATTAGGGATTTTTTTCTAGGGATTCGAAGAAGAATAAGATTTGGGGAAATTTGGGGAAATTTGGGGAATTAATATTGATGGTGTTTGATGATGATGGAATATTAAAGATCTGGGTTTGATACTTTGATTAAGTAGAGAATACAGATCCATATGTTATTAAATCAATTTTTTAATTTTTAATTTAGTTTTTAATTATTAATATATTATTAGTTTAATTTTTAATTTCTGATTTTTTTAATTTAATTTTTATTGTTTAATTTTTAAATTTTAAAATTTAAAATTTTTATTGTTTTATTTTTAATCAAGGGCAGTAGGGTCATTTGACCCTCTGACCCTGTCAGAACCAACTTTTTGGACGGAAATGTTAACAGAAGGACTAAACGAGATAATACTGAAAACCGGGGGACTAGTTTGTGTAATAGGTCAAACTAAAGGGACTAAAATGAATTTAACCCTAAAAAATATAATAGCAATATAAGGAACAGACTTACAGACGTCACTTTCGTTTTTAAAAAAAGTACACTTTTCTTAGTCATCAAGTTTTAGGCTGTACAGCACATGGCCCACATCAAGTAACATTATTTACTTTTTTATTTTTAACTTGTGATTTTTTTTCAAAAAGTCAGGTAGGGCACGGGCCCAGGTGGGGCTGCCCTTGGCCCACACCCCTAGCCACACAAAGATGCAAGCGGGTAAATCAGAACTCACCTTCACCTGGATATGATTCGAACAGTTGACCTGGGAGTTACCTGTGCCCCAAGTCCGTCCTTCCACCAGCTGAACTAATACCATGATAGCTGGCCACAGTGTAATTGCCGAGAGTAGAACTAAGGACTTGAGATTTTCATCCCAAGTCTTGGACCACCAAAGCAACCACCTCGTGGTTAATGTCTTTAAGTTACGAAAATCTCAAATCAAGTTCTCTTTATTATATTGAAAACTTCAAATCAAAGTAAATAAGGAAGAGTAAACGTTTTACATGCCATGCTCAGTGTTGCAAAAGTCGCTAGGCGCTAATCGGGCGGTGACTAGGGGACTAGCGCCTAGAGGGACTAATCGGGGATTAGTCGGGGACTAGGCAGATGGTCGGAAGTCGGCTGCCGGCCGGTCGACGGCAAGCCGACGACCAGCCGGAATTTTTTTTTTAATGTTATTTTTTTATTGTAAATTGTAATTGAGTAAATGTCATTCTATTTCATATATTTTCATCTATTGAATGTCAAATTGAAAGTCAAATTCCTAAAAACCCAATCAATATTATTGAGAATAAAAATCCATAAACAACTAAACAAAATCCAATAAACTAAATCAATTTCCAACCAAATTCAATCAAATTCCAAGTTCCAACCAAAGTAAATTCATAATTATTAATTAAATAATTACTAAGTAAATCACTAATCCCAACTAGTAAATCAGTAAATCGCTAAATGATTAAATAATTAATAATTAAATTTATAATTTATATTATAAAAAAGTTGTAACACATTACTGATTAGTCATGAGTTGAAATTGTAATTCCACATTTCCACACTCACACCCCTCTATTTAACAGAGATGTGCTAACGGATGTTAGCTTAGGGGTTTTATGGTCTTTTGGGCTTATAAAATTTATAACATAAATAAAAACAAAAAACAAAAAACCAAAAAGAAAATAAATTTGGGGAAGGGTTTTCACTTTTCAGGCTTTCAGCACCTCACGCCTCCCTAACCTTCCAAGTTCCTTGCCTCCACCCACCCTTCCATGGCTGCTGCAACCTTCTACCTCCGATTCAAATTAATCAAGAAGCCGATATTTCACCAGATTTCTCCCGCTGCACCATCTACTCCGGTGTGGTGGGTTTGATTTTGCTTGTTGTTTTGTAATATGATTGGGTGATTGAAAGTTCATCTATTTGAGATTGGTTTTTTTTTTTTTTTTTTTTTTTTTGAAAGCCTTGCGTTTTGAGTTGAGATGGCTATTGATTTCAAAAACGTGGGTGTTGATTTTAGATAGATTTCCATGTTGTGGATTTTGATTTGAGTTTCGATTTTAGATAAGACTCATTTTTGGTCTTGTTCTTTTCTCCTAATAATTCTGGTTATCTTTTCGACGGCCGACGGCGACGGCGACGAGCGGCGGAACTGGACGACGAGAGACGATAGCTTGAGAAGACAAGAGTTGCGTTTTGGTTTTGTGATTTCACTGATTTGCGAATTGCGAATGGTTGGTTCTCTGTTAAACCAATTTTTTTTTTTTTTTTTTTTTTAAATGAAACCCCTAAATAAAAAAATGGCACAAGTCGGTCAACATCGGTTTGACCGACCAGGCCGACTTGACTTCGACTTGCCGACTTTCTCCGATTAGGCGCCGATTTGACTGTAGCCGCCTATTCACACCGACTTCCTTAAAATCGGGGCGGCAGCCCTCCGACTAGCGACTAGGCGCCGACTAGTCGGACCTAGTCGGGGACTTTTACAACACTGGCCATGCTCTCTTTTATCCCCAAAATTTTTTTGTCCATAAATGACTAATTAAGGTCATTGGAAGCAAGAATTTATTATTATTATTTTCTTCAAATCCAAGTAAATAAGCGGAGAGCAACATTTTACAGGCCATACTCTATTTTTTTTGAATCCTTAAATTTTATTTGTCCATAAATGATTAAGTAAGATTATTATATTAATTATTATTAATTGTTTTTCAAAGAGATTATTATAAAGACATTAGAGTGCATTTTTGCTCACCCACATTAACTAGAGGTAACCATTACCCCCCACCCCAAGTGTTTACACGTGTCCCAAACTTAACACGAAGTTCAAAGTTAACCCAAAGTTAACCAAAGTTTTGGACACGTGTCAACACTTGGGGTGGGGGGTAATGGTTACCTTTAGTTAATGTGGGTAAGTAAAAATGAACTCAAGACATTATATATCATATTATATAATATGATATGAATATTAAATAGATGAAATAAAATAAACAATTATTAACAACATTAAATATATGCTATGTGTAGATAGAACTCTGAACATGATCAAATCCTTATGCGCGATAACGTAAAATCACGGCTTAATCTTAGAGACTGACCGACCAATCACCTGTGTCTGTGCCTGTTGAATACAAACATGAACACTATAATTTTAACTAAAACCGAAAGAAAAAAAATATTTATATATAAATTAAAAAATACCAAGGTGATACTGCGATGAGCAATACCTAAAACCATTTCTTTGATTTCTCTAATATGATTCAATACAAAACAAATATGAGATAGTATGCAGAGATATGCGTGACAATGTCTTGCAATTTGTATTACATGAACTATACACAAATATATAAAATAAAATAAAATAACTTGAATGCCCAAATCAAATCACATGTTCACTTATACTTAGAACCTACAATGGAGATCCATTAATCCTAAATATGATATAACACATCAAAATATAAGTTTTTTTTAAGAAAAAAATGCAATAGAAAAACGTAAAATCGTAAATGATGAACCTTAATGGATTTGGTGGGTTGTGCAGATCTGGATAGGTGGTGACCGGAAGAGGAGGAACCCTCTGAGATGTCAAATAAACATTGGAGTCAGAGTGTCTAGGTGACCGGAAGAGGAGGAACCCTCTGAGATGTCAAATAAACATTGGAGTCAGAGTGTATGGATTGAGTGAAAAACAAACAAAAAAATAAGAGTGGTGCTATTGGCACACCCCCTACTGATCTATTTATACCCCTTTTTATAATTATTTAGTTTTTTTATTTTTATTTATCAAAATTACTAAAAGAGACATACAATTTAAGAAAAAATAAAATAAAATAAAATAAAATAAATCTAATAAAACCCCACATTCCTTTAAAAAAAAAAAAAAAAAAAAAAAAAACATTCTTTTAATCAGTTTCTTGAAAAAAAAAAAAATCTTAACTCTTAAACCCTAAAAAAATTCCTAACTTTTAATCAATCCACAACACATGGATTTCTCTGAACAAGATGTGGATATCTTCGGAGAAGAACACGAAAACAATCACGACCAACAACAAGCCGGGGCCATTAGTCCCCTACCCTTGGCTCTGATAATTTTGATAGCACCACTCGTTAGCTAGTCACGTGTTGCTTCTTTTCGAAGAGACCTTGTTTAGCGAACTCGTTAGCTAGTCTCCTATAATCTCTGGACACCTCTGTAACATGGAAGTCTTCGAGATGGTAGCCGGTGAAGAACCTGTCGAGATACTTCCAAGCGGTGCCGGGATGGTAGGCGAGGAAGGCATCAGTGATGTCTTGGCCAGCGAGATTCATAAGAGGAATGTTGCCACCTGGATGCTCATTAGCCCAATCTGTGACATTGTAAACTTTTCCTTATATTGAGATCCATAAATCCTCACGCTTGTTGTGCTTTTGAAGCTCTTCGGTTGTAATGTATTTCTTCTCGTTCTCCAATGAAACGAATCAAATAATGAGAAACAAAAGAACCAAAAAATAGACAATATATATATATATATATATATATATATATATATCAGATGGAGAGATTTTTTGTTTGTATTTTTTTTAATGAGATGATAAAGATCTCTTTGGCTCTGATAATGAAGATTACTGCGAAACCACCGCCATTAGTCCCTACCCTATTCCAGGTAACTTCAAAAAAGGGTTGTCACTGTGTATTGAGTTTTATTGGATTTTTAATTGAGTTTGTTGATTTTATGGTTCCTAAACCTTTGTATGTTTTGAATTTCATTAGGATTTTGTCACTGTGTAGGTGACACTGAAACTCCTGTTGCTAGTCTTACAAAAATGAAGAAACTAAGTTTGACAAAGATGTCTAAGATAGATAGAGATAATTGGGGTTTATTAAATTTGAAAAATGAGTAAAAAGGGTAGATTTGGAAATAAATAAAATAAATTAATAAAACCATTTAACTTTATTTAATTAAATCAAAATTAAAAAAAAAGGAGCGTAAATAGACCAATAGGGGGTGTGCCAATAGCACCACTCAAAAATAAACATATCAATAGAAAGAGAGTTTTTGACCTTTTATTTTGGGTAGAATTCCGTAGAAATTGCAAGCTTTTCAAACTCAACTAAAATTATATAAAAGGTAATAAAAATAAAATAATTGAATAGGAAATGTTTTATTTTTTACCAAATTGAATATGAAAGGTTAACTTGTGATTTTTACTTTTAATTAATTAATAGGATAATGAATAAAATAAATAATCAATTCCATAACAAATGAGATAATAAATAAATTCTCTTAATGAACCAAAAATAAAATAGAATAACTTAACAAATATTATAATTTATATATTATATAGATAACTAATTAACAATATATATTTTTAAATATTACAACTAATTAACAATACTTACAAAAAAAAAAAAAAAAAAACTAATTAATACGAATTTATGGTTTGTTAGAAAAAAGATTTATGGCTTTTTTTTTTTTTTTTTTTTTTTGAAGAGAAAAATGAAATATATTTATGGCTTGTCTTTTAAACTTACCAAATAATGTAATACTTAAAAAAAAATTACTTAATAATTAAAAATAATTATGAGATTGGTTAAGAGAATTTATTTACTATCTCATTAATTACGTGATTGACTCTTGATTATCTATATATTTTTTATTTAGAAAAAAAAAATTATATTATTAAAAATTATTATAATTAATGACTTACCAAATATTCTAATATAAATTATATAGATAACTAACTAACACTACTTTTTTTTTTTTTTTTGAAATATTACAACTAATTAACAATACTTAAAAATAAACTAGTTAATACGAATTTATGGCTTGTTGTCAAAAAAAATATATATGGCTTGTCTTTTAAACTTACCAAATAATTTAAATTGGATTAGATTTGCATGATTTAAATGAATGGATTACAATGATACCACATCACTTTGTACACCAGATTTGGGCACCAAATTTGGTTAATAATTTAAAAAAAAAATCAATACTTAATACTTAAAAATCAATTATGAGATTGATAAGAGAATTTATTCCATTAATTACGTGAATGGCTCTTAATTACCTATAGATTTTTGATTTAGGAAAAAAATTATATTATTAAAAATTATTAAAATTAATAACTTACCAAACATTATAATATATATTGTATAGATAACTAATTAACAATACTTTTAAAAATATATATATATATATATTACAACTAATTAACAATACTTCAAATAATAAGAATAATAAGAATAATAATAATATGAATTTATGGCTTATTGGGAATAAAAATTACGGCTTGTTTTTTAAACTTACCATTTTACCAAATAATGTAATACTTAAAAAATAATAAATTAAAAAACTTAATAATTAAAATCAATTAAGAGATTAGTTAAGAGAATTTATTTATTATCTCATTATTTACGTGATTGACTTTTTATTACCTATAAATTTTTTATTTAAGAAAAAATTATATTATAAAAAATTATTACAATTAATAATTTACCAAATATTATAATATATATTGTATAGATAACTAATTAACAATATTTTTTTTTTGAAATATTACAATTAATTAAAAATACTTTAAAAAAATAATTAATACGAATTTATGGTTTGTTGGAAAAATATATATTATGGATTGTCTTTTAAACGTACCAAATAATGTAATACTTCAAAAAAAAAAAAAATACTTAATAATTAAAAATCAATTATGAGATTGGTTAGGAGAATTTATTCACTATCCTATTAATTACATGAATGACTCTTGATTACCTATAGATTTTTTATTTAGAAAAAATATTACAATTAATAACTTACCAAATATTATAATATTTATTGTATAGATAACTAATTAAGAGTATATTTGTGTTTTGAAATATTACAACTAATTAACAATACTTAAAAAAAAAACAAAAAACAAAAAACAAAAAAAAAAAAAAACAAAAAAAAAAAAAAAAAAAAAAAAAACTAATTAATACGAATTTATGGCTTGTTGGAAAAAACAATTACGGCTTGTCTTTTAAACTTACCAAATAATGTAATGCTTCAAAAAATAAATACTTAATAATTAAAATCAATTATGAGATTGGTTAAAAAAATTTATTCACTATCCCATTAATTGCGTGATTGCCTCTTGATTACCTATAGATTTTGGATTTAGGAAAAAAAATTATATTATTAAAAATTATTACAATTAATAACTACTTAATAGTTTTGGCAAAAAATAAAAAAATAAAAAATTATGGCTTGTCTTTTAAACTTCCCAAATAATGTAAAACTTCTTATTCACTATCCCATTGATTACGGGATTGCATTTTGATTACTTATTGATAAGTTATTTACAAAAAAAAAAAAAAAAAATTAGCAAATTATGGCTTGTCTTTTAACTTACCAATAATGTAATATTTCACACTTATTTTCTAAAAACATTCAATTTTTGTAATAAACTGATTTCTAGATATATTTTTTTTCACACGTTTGTCTCTTAGATGATTCAATAAAAAAATATAAAGGTGAAGACTTTTATGGAGAGGCAAATAGTAGTGGAGATATTTGTTTTATTATCTTACAAAAAAATTATTTATTACCATTTATAAAAAAAGAATTATGATTGAATTTCATATATTTAGAAAAAGAATGATGGAGAGGTTTCAGAGGTTGTTCTTTCCCTCTTTGTTTCGGAGGTTATTTTCAGTACTGATTGCAGCTTTGCCACTCGTGGTTCAGTTCCCCCTGATCTTTTGAATTAGTCGAGGAGAGCAATAGGGAAGAAAAGCTTGTAGTTGGGAGAGCAGAGTGAGGATCGGGACGAGTTGAAGTGGTTTGATCCATCCGCTGTTGTTCCTATTACAGCTCCTTCTGCGGGGATCTAAATATCTGTCTACACTAGGAGCTTTCTTCAATGGAAGATGAATTGAAAGAAGCTTTAATACCACCCTTGGGTGAATCAAATGGCTTTGCGGTTAGTTGGTGTGATCAGTCTATCGTACTGTTTCGAAAATCATGCTTTGCATTCCAAGTGAGATCAAAGCGCCCCTCTCTACCAACATGAAGCGCGTTTCCAAGATAGAAAAAATGTTAACTAACGTCTCTTTATGCGTTCCAAACCTGCAAAAAGAAAGCGGAGCTGCTATGGACGTCTTTGATTGGATAGATACATACATACATATATATATATATATATATATAGTGTGTAGTTTTAATTTTTTGTTATAGTATCATTAATATATTACCATTGATATGTTTTTAAAATTTACCATTAGTTTCATAAAAATACGGATTACCATTAATTTGGTATTACAATTGATATTGTTTGAAAAATATTTATTTATTATCATTTATAAGAATAATTAAAATTCAAAAACATTTATTTTTGGTAATAATCATAGTGTATTTAATGCATACTTAATATATTCTAAAAAAAACAAAAACAAAACAAAACAAAACAAAATTGCTAAAAATAGTAAGAAAAAAAACCTGAACAAAAAAATCGATGTAAATTTCCATTAAAAACAAATCCGGGTATTGGATACCCAAAAACCCGAGTGGATACAATGTTTTAAAGAGGCAATACAGACATATGGTGTTAGACTTAGAACCAAAAACTATAACACTAATATTTATTTGTAGTAGTAGTCTGTCTATCGAATACTCAGCCGGTCCCATTGATTTTCTACATTGGTGGTGATGAGCGGGATGTTAGCCTTATTGGAGGGTTTTATAGCAAACAACATAGTGAACACCTTATTACAGATTCTAAAATACATTAAAACAATAATCAATCCAAAATTACATTTACAACTACTAAAGTGTTTCCTAAAAAAAACAATAAACAAAAAACTTCTAAAGTGTTTGAATCAAAAAACATATAGAGATGCTTTGTTTTGATAAAAAAATGATACATGAGAATGATGTTTGAGATAGGCCTTTGGCAATCATCACGAATTGAAAGGAAAAAAAAAAAAAAAAAAAAAAAAGATACTAAAACTAAAAAATTAAAATTATTCAACCAAATATTTAAAAAAAAAAAATGTAGAAATTACTCTTACCACCTAATGCCATCCAGTCCCCCACTGTTTGGGTGTTTTGAGTTTGTCTGTGATGGAGAGTCAATTGAATGGGATAGAAAAAAATATGAGATTTTGGATGGTTTTTATAAAGAAAATAGAAGAGGAGGAGATGGCTTTTGAGTAAAGATCGTGATAGGCATATTATGATTATGTGGTTTAATTGACAAAACTTAAAGTCAGATTTAAAGAAGAATATGAAGGGGTTTTGGCTTTTTATTATTGATCATTATAACATTTAAATCAAAGCTCCATCATGGATAAACTAATAGACAAACCAAGCCAAAACTAATCCATCAAATGACCGATAAGAATTGCAATTACGAACTGATAATGAAATTAATGCAAGACTTAAAATATTGTAATTAAGGAGTATCAAGATTATATAATAATAATATTAATAACCAAAACAACTAATTAATGGTCAAGTTAAAATAATAATAATAATAATTAATGGTTCAATTATAGGAGATTATATAGGTATAGAAATAGAAATGAATATATAGCATTTAAGTCCAAAACTCCCTCACGACGACATGTGTCAAGGTGATGTTTCATTTTATATAGATATAAATATAGATTTTATTTTTGGTTCTTTAAGAGAATTGATTCATGGATTAAAATATATATATATATATATATATATAGAATTTAATGTCCATTATCCCTCACGACGACATGTGGCGCTATGAGGGTTCCATTTTACTATATTACTAGATTGCATTCCACACGATGTGTGGGAATTATAAAATGTAACACAACAATAATTTAATGATTTAACTTATTGGTCTAAGATATTAGATGCATTGGTGATGAAAAACAATCATGGGGCACTTCTCTAGATTTATTTCCTTAACATCTCCATCATAAAATTAATCAATGGTCAGGTCAAGCCTTCTCATGTGGTATGTTGAAACTCTATGATAATATATATATATATATATATATATATATATATATATATATTTGGTATCGAGGATCCTGGACTTCGTCCAAGCACCCATCTGTCTGTCCTCCCCAACTGTGCGACGATTTATTTATTGGATGTTATGGAGTATGACAGATAGGAAACCTCAGCTCACACCCCTGGCCACACAAAGATGTAAGCAGGTAAATCAGAACTTGCCTTCACCTGGGTAGAATTCGAACCGCTGACCTGGGAGTTACCCGTGCCCCAAGCCCGTCCTTCCACCAGCTGAGCTAGCACCCTGCTGGCTGCCCACAATGTAATTGCTAAGAGTAGAACCAAGGACTTGAAATTTTCATCCCAAGCCTTGGACCACCAAGGCAACCACCTCGTGGAATATATTATTCATCAAACATTAAAGAGAAAATATATGATCTAATAATAGTAATAATTCTCATTAAATGTAGAAAAACAACCATTAATTGAAAAAAAAAAATGAAGAGTTAAAGAATATAAAACTGAAGGGTTGAATATAATTTTTTTAAAAAAACTAATTAATGGTCAAACCTTCTCATACCGACACTGGCATGTTAAAGCTCCAAAATAATTAATGGTATAGAAAAATTAAAAGTCAATCCCATAATTAATGAGATAATGAATAGAATGAAGTCAATATAACTAATGGGATAATTAATAAATTTTCTTAATGAACCAAAAATAAAATAAAATAGCTTACCAAATATTATCTATATTATATTATATATATTATAGTTAAATAATTAACAATATTTAAAAATAATTAATACAAATTTATGGCTTTTTGGTAAAAAAAAAGGATAATGGTAGACATCCAACATTTTTGTCCAACATTTACATCCAACTTGACGTGGCATGTGATATGGCACTTCCTGGTTAGCTGACACATCATCACACCTCTTAATATTTTTCAAACCCTAATTTTTAACTCCATTCGATTTATAAATAATTTTATATATAACAAAAAAACAAAACACAAATTAAAACACAAATTCATAATTTTTTTTTTCTTCTGCTATAATCTCAAACTAAATAAAAAATTAACAAAAATAAATTCCATATTTTTTTTTCTTCTGTGAATCACTTCTTCACAAATTCAAACACAAATCCATCCACTTCGATCTTCATCAATCAAATTCCACAAAAATTAAAACAACCACCTCATCTTCATCAGTTTAAATAATTATCTTTAATCAAAAGGATAAACCAATCACAAAAAAAAAAAAAAAAAAAAAAAAAAAAAAAGAGAAACACATCTACAAAATATAATATAAAAAATTCTGGAAAAAGATTGAAGAAGCAGATCTGAGATGGTCTGTTGTCTTGCGTTTATGACTGGTTAGTTTCTGCTAGTTTTGGGTTTCTGATGTGGTTGGGTTTTAGCTGTTGGTTTTGTTGTCTAGTTTCTCTTAGCTTTCATGGGTTGTTTTGCTCTGTTTTGGTTTTGGCCTTGTCTGCCTTGACCTCAGGTGTTGTGGCTTGTGTTCCATGTTCTTTCTCTTTGCATGTTATGACTTTTTCAATAAACTACTATTCAAAAAAAGAAAAGAAATGGTGGTGGTCATGGGGGTTTTTGGGTTGAATTTTGGATGCAATCAAAATCGGTTTTGGTTTCAGAAATTGGGTTTTGACTATGGTGGATAAATTTTGATTTTTTTTTTTAAAGGAAAATTCATTAAAAGAAAACTAGGCAAAACAATCATTTCTAACAATCGCCTCAAGGCAAGGAGTACAAGGCCCTTGCCACCAGCAATCATCGGAGGAAACAAAAGCCATTTTAGCCAAGGCATGAGCAGCCTCATTGGCTTTCCTTTGAACAAATGAAACAATGACATCAAATTGACTAATTAAGGCAACAATATCACTAATAAATACTCCAATATCAACAAACTAACTTGAATTAGAATTAATCATCTCCACCACTCCTTTAGAGTCGCTTTCCAGGACAGCACGCAAAAAACCACTATCAATAGTCAAGCGAATCCCCATCAGAATAGCAACAGCTTCAGCAACAGAGGGATCATAGCAAGCAGCAAGATGCTGCACAGCACAAACCAAGACATTCCCATTAGCGTCCCTGATTACCGCACCAATACCCATCAGCTTATTAGCCTCCCTAATAGCAGCATTCGTGTTAATCTTCACAACCCCAACATCAAGTCTACACCACTTCACCGAACAACCTGGACTGATGCGAGGTGAAGGCTTGATTTCAATCAGATTAGCCCTATGAAAATCCTCCACATACCCTGTAGCCACTCAACAATATCCTCCTTACTGCAGTAACGAGAATAATGAATAAGTCGATTCCTTCAGAACCACACTCTCCAGAACACAACGCACAGAATCTCCAACTCCTCATTTCTCAAGACACCACCGTAATAAGTCAACAGCCCGAACCTGCATATCATCCCTCTAAAAAAGATTCTTCAATAGGTAGCAAGACCCTCTAACATCTTTAATACCATTACAACCTCATAAGGCATGCATTGAAGTCTCTGGTTTCCTCTTACAAACAGGGCACCACATTTCCACCTTAACACCCCTATCGGCCAAATTCCCTATAGTAGGCAGCCAATTGTGACATGCTTTCCAAATAAAAATCTTCACCTTTTGTGGTATTCTAAGATTCCAAAATGATTTCCACCAGCCCACAGTATTAGAGCTTGAAGGATCATTATGGAAACGCAACAACCTGCTTAATTTATACCCACTCATTACCGTATACAATCCAGATTTTTCGAAATGCCATAGAACTGTATCATCCCTATTGGTAGCACCCAAAGGCAGTCCAAGAATAGCATCAACCTCCTCAAAAACAAAAGACTGGCGAACCAACTGAGAGTTCCAACTCCTAGAATCAGTAATTAGACTTCTAACTAGAGCAGACTCACCTAGCATTGGTGGCGATTGAACTTTAAAAGAAAAATTACGCGGGATCCATCGATCCGAATAAACCGACAGAGACGAACGTGAACCCACCCTCCACCTTGAGCCAGCCAAAAGTAACTCACGACCCCACAAAAAACTATTCCAAACATACGAGCCCGAATTTCAAATATCATCATTAAGGAAATTAGAAGTAGAGAAATATCTTCCTTTGAGCACTTTTACAACCAGGGAATAAGGATGAGTAACTAATCTGCAACATTGTTTGGCCAACATCGCTTGGTTGAAGAGAGAAACATCCCGAAATCCCATACCACCCGACTCCTTCCCCCACACAGTTTCTCCCAAGAGCCCTAATGAATCATTTTTTCCTTCTTCGTACTACCCCACCAAAACCGATTACAAATAGCATGAATTTTTGAAACAAACCCCTTCGGAAGATGAAAAAGATTCATAGCATATGTGGGGATCGATTGAACCACTGCCTTTAACAAAACTTCCTTCCCACCAACTAAAAAAAGGCGGCTCTGCCAACCTTGAACCCTCTGCCAAATTCTTTCTTTAATGTTGTTGAAAATAGTACGTTTATTTCTCCTAGCAAAACTTGGCAACCCAAGATATCTCTCATGACAACGAACCAGCCCCAACTCCCACAATATGAGCTAACTTTGCACCCCCCCGCTGAGAGACTGATCTGCTCACACATAAAGTAGATTTGTTGTAATTTATTTCCTAACTAGAAGCAGTCGCATACGAATCTAAAATTTTCTCTATATTCCTACAATCCCCAACCGTTGCACTTGCAAAGAGTAAGCTATCATCTGTAAAAACAAATGCGAAATAAAAGGCGCTATACTCCCACATCGATACCCTGAAATATCTCTCAAGGAGGCAGCTTTGTCTAGAGATGGTAGTATTCCCCGTGGGGCCCTGCCCCGAACGGGGCGGGATGGGGGATAATATTCAGGGACGGGGACGGGGACGGGGACGGGGACGGGGACGGGGATGAGGATGGGGATAAAGTATTGTCCCCGAATGTGAAGCGAAGCGGGGCGGGGACGAGGGAAGCACTCCCCGCCCCGATATATATATTATATATAATATAATATAATATATAATATTCATAATTTTAAAATCATTTAATATTATTTATTGAAGAATAAATAGTTTTTTAACTTCAAAAAAAAAAAAAAAAACTACTCATCTCCTGACTTCTAATTGGCGTACTCTCTCCCCAATATGGCTATTGCTATTCCCCAAGTCGTCCTATCACTCAAACAATCAGACTATGACTATCTATCAGACTTCTCCAATTCTCCTGCAAATCAAGCAGAAAAAATATGCTCATCTAATTCTCTCCTCTCTTCTCCTCACATCCTTACCCGTCATTGTCTTCATCTAAACTACTTCATTGTTGATTGTTGAGTGTTTGAGAAGTGAAGACCTTTCTAAGCAGGTGTGTATTCCCCATTTGATGCTTTTTTAAATTTGTCTTGAACTCTTGATTTTATTATGACTGATTTTCTTTTAGTCAAAGTTTCTAGAGTTTAATCATATTTAATAAATCTAGATAATTGTTAGATTTTTTTTTTTTTTTTAATTGTAAGCATCTGGTCTGGGTTTCTCGAAATAAAGTCAAGGGGTATAAAGAGAAAATGTAATACAGGTGGTAGTTTGAAATGAGAATAGGGGACTTCTGTTTAGTAGATTGAATTGAAATTAACTGTTTTGTATAGTATCTACTTTCTAGCATGAAAAAGTTTCTCTTGTTTTAGATTTTTAACTGTATGAAGTGGGTTTTGATGTTTGTGTTCAGATAAGCAATGATTTAAACAACAATCGATATGGAAATCTAAGCACTATTTTTTTAATTTATACTCTACCCATATTGATTTTTTTTTTTTTTTTTTTTTTTTTTTTGCCAAATCCAGTACTAAGTTTTTTTATATTGAATTATTGAATTATTGAATTTAAAATTGAATTATTTAATTCCTACAGTTCAAGAGTGTTAGCCTTTATTGCTTTTGTTAGATTTTTTTTCCCTCTGTTAAAGTGTTTTGACTTTGTTATCATCCTATATGCTTTCATATACTTTTTCTTTGCTTTGTAGTTTATAATTCTTTTTTTGTTGAATGCTTTATAATTTATATATTTGTTTACTGTTCTATTTCTAATTGTTTAGTTAATGTCTTAATTTGTAAATGCTTGAGTCTTGAGTTTCTTGACTGTATTTTTCATTTTGTCTTTTATATTTATTCTATTGTTTACATGTTTTGTAGTTTTTGCATATTTGTTTTATTAGTGTCATATGTTTGTCTATATATTGTTTGTTTTATTTGTAAGTTTCCAAGTTTGCTTTACATTATATATTATATTGATATATATTTTGCTTTACATTATTATTTTTTACCTTTGTTTTTATTGAATCTGTTTTTTGCTTTGTATTTGTTCTATTATTGACACATTGGTATGTTTTCCACTTTTCAGTCAGTAACTCAGTACGAATCCTGAAAAGATTGATAACACTAATAATACTACTACCAGAGTTGAACTAGTTGATGCTACGGTACCAAAACCCACTCTAAAGTTGGAACAACTTGCACCAATTAATCTTGATGATTTCGTTGATGGTACTACTAATATCGATACTCCAGTAGATGTAAATGGACCTGAACATGATAATACTAAGAAAAGGAAATTGAAATCTATTGTTTGGAACTACTTCAGCAAGCAAAAAATCAATGGTCTGGATAAGGCTATATGCAATTACTGCAAGAAGAAGTTGGCTGGATCAAGTAGAGCTAGGAAAACGCATTTGCATGATCATATCAAGATATGTCCTCTAAGGCAGAATAAGGACATAAAGCAGTCACTTCTGAATCCCATCAAGTCAACATATGGGAAAACATCTATTGGGACCTATTCATATGATCAAGATTATGCTAGACATGAGCTTGCCAACATGATTATCCTCCATGAGTACCCACTTTCGATGCTTGAACATCGCGGTTTTAGGACGTTTGTCAACTCTCTGCAGCCTTTGTTTTCTCATGTGTCAAGAAATACCATCAAGAAAGATATATTGAGAATTTATGGAGTGGAGAAGTTTAAAACACAACAAGTTTTGGAAGGCAACCAGGGAAGAATTACAATAACCACTGATCTATGGACTGCCTCAAATCAGAAGAGAGGTTACATGACCGTCACTGCACATTTTATTGATGACTCTTGGACTTTACAAAGTTGAATTATCAGGTAATATATCTACTTGGATCATTTTACTTTTCATAATTCTCGTTTGCATTATTTTTTTATAGTAATCTTTACTAATTTTGTTCTTTTATATAATTGTCAGATTCATTTATGTGCCATGCCCACATACAGCTGAAACCCTTTCGGAGGCATTAATGAGTTACTTGTTGGACTGAAACATCGATCGTAAGCTATCTACTTTGACTGTGGATAATTACACTACTAATGATGCCATGATCCATATGATATGTGATAAGTTGCCATGTAACTCATTAATGTTGGGCGGTGACTTATTTCATATGCGGTGTTGTGTGCACATTCTCAATCTAATTGTGAGGGCTGGATTGACTGCAATTGAGACCGGTGTTGAGGTTGTTCGTGACAGTGTTGCTTTCTGGACTGTAATGCCAAAAAGGGTAGAAAGTTTGAGGAGGCTGCGCGACAACTGAAGGTTCCTTGCACTAAGAAATTAGCACTTGACTGTGTTACCAGGTGGAATAGCACTTACCTTATGCTTACTACTGCACTAATTTATAAAGATGTGTTTGCTCGCCTTAAACAACGTGAGTCTGCTTATAAAACTTTTGCCTTCTGATCATGATTAGATGTTAGCCAAAAAGATGTGTGATAAGCTGGAATTATTTTATTCTGTTACTGAAATGTTTTATGGAACAAAATATCCTACATCAAATCTATACTTCCCTAAGGTTTATGAGATCAGGTTGTTGCTTGATGAATGCTTGTTATCAAATGTTGAGAAGATAAATGTTATGGCAGCCAATATGGTGGGAAAATTTGATAAATATTGGATGGTGATTCATGGATTATTAGCCATAGCAACTGTTTTGGATCCTAGATTCAAATTGAAGTTGATTGAGTATTATTTTCCTAAGATATATGGCAATGACAGTGAAAAACATATTGACAGAGTTAGAAAGATGTGTTATGATTTGGTCAATGAATATCAAGTGAAAAATAGTGATGGGCAAGACACTATGCCTATGGACCTTCAGATTCCCTCCATGGAAGATGTGCATGAACATGATACTATGGATCCTTTGGCAGCATATGATCTCTTTGTTAGTAGTACTTCTAATGTTGATGGTCTCAAGTCTGAGTTAGACTATTATTTGGAGAAGCCTGTCTTACCTAGGGCTGCTAGTTTTGATATCCTAGCTTGGTGGAGGACCAATGAAATTAAATATCCAGTTTTACAACATGTTGCTAAGGATATCTTGGCTGTCCCTATCTCTACTGTTGCTTCTGAGTCAGCTTTTAGCACCGGTGGTCGACATTTGTTCCGTATCAAAATAGGCTTAATCCTAAGACTTTAGAAGCTTTAATTTGTGCCCAAGATTGGTTATGGACAACTATGGAAGGCATGGACAAATTGTTTTTATTATTTAAATTGATGATTTTTTAATTTCAATAAGGTAATCACTACAAGAAAATCATGCCTTTCTTGACAGTTTTTAACTGTCAAGAAAGGCTTCCTTGACAGTTTTTATAACTGTCAAGGAAGCCAATGTCAAGGATTACCTTGACAGTTTCTCTTGACAGTTTTTAACTATCAAGTATAATTTTTTTGTTAAAAACTATCAAGTATAATTTTTTTTTTTTATTATTATTTTTTTTTTATTTACACACAATCTCACCACCTGGCCGGCCGGCCGGTCGCCGGACCACCACACCACCGGCCGACCGGTCAGTCACCGGATCACCCCTCCGGCCGGTCGTCGGACCACCCCACCGCCGATCGACCAGCACCGCCATTACCGGACCACCACCGTAGCCGCTGCCAATTGCCATTGCCGGACCACTGCTGCCGCCGCTGCTCGACTGGCCGGTCCCCGGCCCACCACCACCAGCCACCGCCACTGTCAGCCCATAACCACCGTCGACGGCCGCCACAGTCGGCCCACCATGGCACCGGCACTGCTGCCCGACCGGTCGGTCACCGGACCGCCACTGCCGGATGCCTCCACTGCCGCCGGACCACCACCGGCCACCGCCGCCGCTGGACCACCACCGCCGGCTGCCTCCACCGCTGCTGGACCACCACCTGCAATAATAATAACAATTAAATGTTAGTAGTGGGTCAAGTCTTTACCACTTGACTAAAACTCCTATATGTTTACAATTGAACAATATTTATATATAAACTATATGAGTTGTTAGAAATTAAACCTCGTTATATAAATTTAAATTTATTCAACTAATTGAAATTTTAATTTCCACGACAAACATATATTTAAAAATATTTATTAAAACTTTTAATAAAATTATATTTTTAAAAATATATATAGTTGAGTTGTTGGTTAATACTCTATGGTCACGTTTGGTTACATGGTGGAATGGTAATGGGAATGGAAATGAGAATGTAAAGGAAAGGAAAACTAAGTTTTTTGTTTGGTTGGAACTTTAGAATTAGTCTCTGAATCAGTATTATTTTGTTTGGTTAACAACGGAATGGAATGGGGTTAACTGTATTTTGACCAAAATACCCATAATTATAAAACATTCATAATAACATGATATATTATGGATAATAATAATAAAATATAAAAGTATATTATATATATATATATATATATATATTTCAGATGTTTTTGAAAAAATTGACACGAAAAAAATAAAGTTTTGCAAAATCATTACCCTAAAGCAATGGGGAAATGACCCAAATAAGAAAAGAAGTTTTTCAAGACCTTTCCACATTTCTGAGTTTTCCTATTGGGATTATATTGATACATGGACATATGTTTTGTATGGCCAAAATCCAGGAAACTCTTTATCCTAGTTTATCTACTTTGACAAAGATTTTCCCCTCGACATACCATTCTGGTTTCTAGAATGGTGGGACAAATAATATTATATATATATATATATATATACATATATAAAATATATAATAATAATATAATATAATATATAATACATATATATATATATATATTAATATATAATATATAATATATAATATATAATAATATAATATAATATATAATACATATATATATATATCATTAATATAATATATAATAATAATATATTATTTTTCTAAAGGAGGGTATTTTTGGAATGGGGTTGGGGCATGTGAGGGTATTTTTGGAATATAAATTTTAGTTTGGAATGGAAGGTCATTCCATTGGTTTTTGGATGGAATGCCCATTCAACCAAAATGGTGGAATCCCTATTCCAATGGAATCACTATTCCATTGCATTTTAACAAACCAAACGAATGGAATAACTTTTTTTCCATTCTATTCCATCCCATCCAACCAAACGTGGTCTATAGGAGACTCGTGACATCAATTGTAATAAGTATGATTTAGAATACAATTCTCAACATGAGAGATATTTCTCAATATGCATCTTGCAATTTAATGAACAAATGTAAGACTCAGATTACTAATTTATATGGGTAATTGAATTATTAATGTGTTTCTTAGTATGAAACAAGAGGGTGCAAAATAAATAAACAATTTTTTTAACATTTTTTTTTTTGAATTTTTTAAAAGTAAATTTATTAAATTTAAAATTTTACTTATCCAATATCGGTTTGCCCAAAAACCGATATCTTACTATAAAATAAATTCATATCGAGATTTTGTTTGGTGTTGAAAATAGGAAGTAAAAGTTTAAAAAAATTATTAAAGATAAAAATAATAATTATATATTATATATTATTATTATTATATTTATTAAATAATATAATATAATATATAATATATATATTATATATATATTTATAGCAAATCACATCTAATAATATAATAATAATATAATAATAATATATATTATAAAACATTCATAATATATAATTTTTTTTTTTATCTTTAATAATTTTTTTAAACTCTTACTTCATATTTTCAACACCAAACAAAATCTCGATATGGATTTATTTTATAGTAAGATATTGATTTTTGGGCAAACCGATATTGGATAAGTAAAATTTTAAATTTAATAAATTTACTTTTAAATCATTTGCTTTTAAAAAATTCAAAATAATAATTTAAAAAAAATTGTTTATTTATTTTGCACCCTCTTATTTCATACTAAGAGACACGTTAATAATTCAATTACCTATATAAATTAGTAATCTGAGTGTTACATTTGTTCATTAAATTGCAAGATGCATGTTGAGAAATATCTCTCATGTAGTGAGAGTTGTATTCCAAATCATGCTTATTACAATTGATGTCACGAGTTTCCTATAGGCCATGTTTGGTTGAATGGGATGAAATGGAAAGAAAATCATTCCATTCATTTGGTTTGTTAAAATGAAATGGAATAGTGATTCCATTGGAATGGGAAATCCACCATTTTGGTTGAATGGGCATTCCATCCAAAAACCAATGGAATGCCCTTCCATTCTAAACTAAAATTTATATTCCATAAATACCCTCATATGCCCCAACTCCATTTTAAAAATACTCTCCTTTCCAAAAATAATATATTATTATTATATATTATATTAATGATATATAAATATTATATATATATCGGTCCCGTTCCTATTAGTGCATCCTGATATAACTTTATCAGGATATTGAATGTGAGTCATTAATTTATAACGGTGATTTGACAAGTGCATACATACCAAGTCAAAGTATATAAAACGAGTGGCTCACATTCAATATCCTTATATGATTCTATCAATGCGCACTGATAGGATAATTTCCATATATATATATATATATATATGTATTATATATTATATTATTATATATTATATATATATATTTATTTATATTATATTTATTATACTATAATATATATTATATATTATTACATATATATTATATATTATAATATATTATATTATATATATAATATTAATATATTGATATGTACGTATTATATTATATAAATATATTATTATTATATATATTATATTATATTATATTATATTATATATATAATATTAATATATTAATATATATGTATTATATTATATAAATATATTATTATTATATATATATATTATATTATATAATATATATATATATGTTATATATATATTATATATATTTATATATATTATATTATATTATATATATTATTGTATGTATTATATATAATATTTATGTGTATTATCTATATTATATTATTATATATATGTATTATATATATTATTATATATATTATATATTAATATATTAAATAATATATATAAATATATAAAAAAAATAACAATCCTTGATAGTTTTTAACTGTCAACAATGTTATTATATTATATTATATATATATATATAATATTAATATATTAATATATATGTATTATATTATATAAATATATTATTATTATATGTATTATATATAATATATATGTGTATTATCTATATAATATATATAAATATAAAAAAAATATGTTTTAATATTGTTGACAGTTAAAAATTGTCAACAATTGACAGTTTTTAACTGTCAACAATGTTAAAAACTATCAAGGATTGTTGACAGTTTTTAACTGTCAACAAAGACATATTTTCTTGTAGTGAATCTACTAAATACCAATCTTATTTACTTGCTATCTTGTAATTTTTCAGGTTCAACAAGCTCTCCCCTTTATTTAATCAAGGAAGAAACAATCAAAGCTGATGAGATAAATGATATATTTGCATACTGTGTGATTTAAATATTTTAAGGAAATGAAATTAATAACAATATAACATGCTGTTGTATTTTGTCAGGATCCAAGTTTTGTGAAGTATGATGCTTGAGAAGAAATAGCATGAGCATTGAGCAACGATGAAGTAAAGATTAAAGCTATGAAGAATAGACAAGGAAGGAGAATTTTATGTTTATGTTTTGATGTTTTCAAGCTGCCTTTGATTATGTGTTAATTATTGCTTTAGTTTCCAAACTTTGTTATGTTTTCATGAGACCTTTTGTGACTCTTTTGCTAAGATTTGGTTTGCATATGTTTAGAAGTTGGTTATGTTTTGATACATGAGATCTTTTGTGGCTCTAAGATTTGGTTTGCATATGTTTAGATTCTAAACTTTAGAAGTTGGTTTGATTTATGGAATATTTGATTTTGGATTATATAAATTTCTACTTTATTCTTTGTTTTAAGTTGTAATTTTAAGTGTTTAGTTATATTGGTCAGGGAATGGGGCAGGTATGGGGAAGGCACCTCTAACGGGGAATCCCCAGCCCCGGCCTCGCTTCTCTTAATGCGGGGACGGGGACGGGGACGGGAGGCGGGGATGGGGATGGAAAATCATTCCCCGACCCCGACCCGCCCCGTTGCCATCCCTAGCTTTGTCAATCAAGCAGAAGAAAGCCTCAACACAAATTAAGAATAAGTAGGGGGGAGATGATCCCCTTGGCGAAGGCCTCGCGATGGTTTCAAATCACCACAAATTTCATCGTTGATCAAGAAAGAGAAATTAACCGACGACACACATCGCATGATCTTATCCACCCAAGCCTCCGAAAAACCAAGCCTCAGTAACATTGCTTCCAAAAAAACCCCACTCCACACGGTCGTATGCTTTCGACATAAGTTTCAAAGCAATGGACCCCTTCTTCCTTTTCCGAGTACGAAGACCATGAATACACTCAAAGCCAATCACTGCATTGTCCGAAATCAATCTTCTAGGCACAAATGCACTCTGGAACTCAAAAATCACATCATCTAGTACCAAACGTAGCCTATTAGCCAAAGCTTTAGCCACAATCTTGTACGAAACATTGCAAAGACTAATCGGACGAAAATCCGACATTCGATTGGCATGAGGAGATTTAGGAATCAACGCAAGCAGAGTTCTATTAACCACCTCCAACTAGACCTGGCACGGTTCCGGTTAGAACCGTGGAACCGAACCGGAATTAGAACAGAAAAAACCAGAATCAAAATCGGATTTTTGGTTTCGGTTTCGGTTCCGATTTCGGTTCCGGTTCCAAGGTTTTCGGAATCGGACGGTTCGAACTGGAATGGAACCGGCGGTTCCGGTTCCGGTTCAAACCGGCGGTTCCAAAAAAAAATTTTAAATTTTTTTTTTAATATAAATACCAAACCTAACCTAACCTAACTTCTTCTTCTTTCCTCCTCCTCCTTTTTTTCTTCTTCTTCTTCTTCTTCTTTTCCACTTCGATCTCCTCCTCTTCTTCTTCTCCTCCTTCTTCTTCTTCTATCTCCTACTCCTCTTCTCTTCAATCAATCGAGATCGATCTCTTTCTCTTCGATCGATCGAGATCAATCTCCTCCTCTTCTTCGATCCACCCCAAATCTCTTTGATCCACCCCAAATCTCTTCGATCCACCATCACCACCATGACAACATCTGATTTTGAATTTTTTTTTTTTTTTCTTCTTCTTCTTCTTGGACTGATCTGGGTTGGATACTTGGATGGACGGTTTACACTTGACAGATTGAGTTTTATTATTAATAAATAAAATTTTTTTTAAAAAAAAAAGGAAAAAAGGTTCAAAACCGTCGGTTTGGTCGGAACTGGAACTGGAACTAGCAGTTCCTGAACCGAAACCGAAACTGAAACCGAAACCGAAACCGGAATCGATTTATACCGGTTCCGGTTTCAATTTCGGTTCCACCAAACCTTAGAACCAGAACCGGAACTGTGTCAGGTCTACCTCCAACGAATCCCCCCCCCCCCCCCCCCCCCCCCCAATTTAGGCAACGAAGACATGTAGCCGTCACCATCCCCCCAATCAAATCCCAAAATTGTTGATAAAACAGAGCCGGCATTCCATCAATTCTTGGTGCTTTAGTAGGGAACATATCAAAAAGAGCTTTCTTAACATCTGTAGTTGTGAACGAAGAATCCAAGATTTCCCTCCTATGTCACGTTAGCTTGCAAGGAATAGCCTCAATCACATCTTGCCATTGAGCCGATGACAAATGAGTAGAGCAAAACATATCCTCAAAGTAGCTGATTACACAATCTTGAATATCCTTCTGACTTTCACGCAAGACCCCTCCACTATTAATCAGACCCTTGATCTCATTCTTTGAGCGACAGGCTGTCGCCTTTGTGTGAAAATACTTAGTATTTTGGTCCCCTTCTCTCAACCAATCCTCTCTAGAACGCTACTTCCACTAACTCTCATCAACCTCTAACAACCTATCTAGTTGATTCTCAACATCACGCACCTTTTTCTAAGAATCCAGTTGTGAGTCTTTTGAAACTTCAGATAATTCCACCTTTTTACGGTCAATATCTTTCCATAACTGCACTCTTCTACTTTTATTCCACTTAGTTGGGCTTACGGCACAATTATGGGTTCGCACAGCCACCTGTCCTATATATGTATACAAGTTATGACTACCCTAACTATTGCATACCAGCCTACTACACTCCTTCTCTTTTGCCCAAGATGCCTCAAAATGAAATCTCCTAGCTGTTTTTACCCGCCCCTTACCAGACAACCCATCCACATCCACCACTTCAACCAAAATAGCTCTATGGTCCGAGGACCAAAAATCAAGATTCATCACCTTCGAATTAGGGAATAATTCTTTCCAATCATAACAGCAAACACCTCTATCCAACCGCTCCATAATTAAACCATTATCTCGTCTATTCGTCCATGTAAAACACGGACCTGAAAACCCCAAATCCCCCAACTCATAATCATCTAAAATCTGTCTAAAATCATCCATAAGGTGCTTCGGATGTGGAAGTCCCCCAACTTTCTCCTCTTCAACAAGAATTTCGTTAAAGTCACCAAAGCACAACCAAGGGAGAGGTGACATTCCTTTCAAGCGACGAAGCATAGTCCATGCATGGTGCCTTTGGGTAGGATCAAGATTCCCGTAAAACCCAGTTAATCTCTAAACCTTAGTAGTATGGGAAACCACCTTCACATCTATATGAAATCTGGAATATGACACCAAATCAACATTGACTCTATCAATCCACAGTATACAAACACCCCCACTGCCTCCAACCTTATCGACCACCAGTTTGCCAATGAACCCTAACCGAACACAAATCAATTCCATTTGTCTATGACCAGATTTAGTCTCCATTAAAAAAACTATATCCGGATTGAAGCTACTCTTCAAATCCGAAAGTGTATGGAACGCCCGTCGATTACCCAACCCACGAGCGTTCCAGGCAACACGATTCATTGTGATCAGCGGGCTAGGAAACACTGGCCAGCCGATGAATTATGTAAGGATTCCCATCTATTGATTGGCTTATTTCGTGGACAAACCACATATTGGGGCTTGATATAAAGGTAGCTTAGGTATTTGATGGTTGGTGTTTTACACAACCAAAACCCTCTCAAGACCTCAAGAGAAGAAGCACCAAAGGTAAATTCTAGTGCTTACTTGCTTTGAAGAGATATAGTTGCACACACACACAACTCATGCATAAATCTTATTATTGTATGTTGTGTGTTTTATATGTGTGCATGCATGTTCTTGAACATCTCTTCTTGCATGCCTTACATGATTGCATTTTGTATGTCCATTACTATGTCATGCATAGGCTAAGGATTGCACTCTTGCAAAGGGCGCTGTTGAAAGCGCTGTTCAAACAGCGCCTACAAGACCTGTACAAGACCTGATGCAAAAATGGTCTTTTAAATGCATCAGGTCTGATGCATTTTGATGTGGCGCTGTACGTACAGTGCCCATCTCAGACCCGAGAGATCAGAGTTGGGGCGCTATACAGAAGCGCTCTACGTACAGCGCCCAAGGCAAAAACAGGGCAACTTATTCAAAACGACCACACTTTGTTTTGGTAATAATGGATTAACAACCCTTTCACACACCCTCTAAGTCATATTTAAAAGACACACACGTGTAAACGGGAATTCGTTATTCCTTTCAATTGATATCAGAGCAGGTTCCTAGACATACTTAGGTGATCCTTGCAATATTTGCGTGTCTTGACATACTTAGGTGATAAATACATACATATGCATTCATTTCACTCAAACACTATGTGTGGATTTAAGAGACAAGAGGGTAATTTGACCTTCAAAGGGGAGAGGAAAGAAATTGGCTCCGATAAAGAGGTGATCATAAAAGCTCAACCTCAACCCATAAGGATGTCTCATTCAAAGGTCCAACATCCTTGGAGGCAAGTTTTTCATGCTCAACCACAAAGGCACCAACATTCAGTGATTGCTCCAAGGAGAAGCCAATCGGTGCATCATCAAAGACAACCTCATCAACATGGCAACGCCTTGATGAGAGCTCAAAAGCAATGGTATAAATTCTATCTTTATACCTACTTGTCTTTTTTTGTAGTATGTTTTAACTACATCATGTTATGTAGAATTAAAAGCATGAACCGTAGGGCTAGCTTGCATGAACCTAGAAATATGTCAATGACCACTAAAATGAAAAGGTGGAAACTAGGTGGGTTAGAAATTTTAAAACCCGATTGCATGTGTGTTAACATGTCACCCGTAGATGCTACTAGGTCTAACCAACTTGGTATGTCTATATGGTTTTGTCCCTTGCCCTGATACGGTACGTTTTTGACCTCATATGGGGAACTAAAGCAAAGAGAGCACTTGCATACTTGTTGCATGCAAAAATTTGAAAAATATTTATGCTTCTTTAATTATTGCTTGAGTAGCTTGGTTGCACATGTGCTTACATGTTTTTACTTCAATAAGTGTGAACCAATGCTTGTATTGCAATCCATGTCATATTTATGTTCAAACATGCATTTTTGGATTAGGAGATATTCGTAGGAAGTACTCTTTGAATGACTTAAAATGATCTCCATGACATGATAATTGTTAAATGACATGCTTAAAATGAGAAAAGCATGATTTTATATGACATGCTTAAAATGTGAAAAGCATGATTTCAAATGACATGCTAAAAATGAAAAGCATGATTTGTTGATTGCATTTTCTTAAATGCAAAAATAATGTGTGAAAAGCAAATGAGACTCAAATGGAAATCAAAATGTCTCTCTTTCCTTACTTGTGGAATATGGCTACTATCATACGAGTATCTTACCCGGAAAAATCGAATAGGGTGCAAAAAGTCACTCATGCCATGTTTTGCTTGTAAGGTTGGATATAGTTGCTCATTAAATTGAATTCTTTGAATAATCTATATCCTTGCTTTTATTCATGACAAATGGTGAAATTGGTTTGAATTCTTAAAGGAAACCTTTGTCATTTACTTTGCCAAATACCATTGCTTTTGGATTTGAATGCAACATGTCTTGCATGCAAAGCATATTAATCACACATTTTTTATGAAAATAAATCTCCTTGTTCTCTCCAATTAATTGAGATGCATAAAGTGCATTATATGATTATGCAAATGACATGTATGCTACTATCTCTCTTTGCTACAAGTGACTCGGTTGGGGACTACTCCTTTGCCCATCTCATAACAAAAAAGGGAGTAGTATGTAGTTAGGGGGAGAATGCTAATTGCTAAATTATTGTAGCATTCACATGATTGGGGAGTTTGTTACTTTGAGGGAGAGTAACCCGTTGAGGGGGAGCATTTGCACTTCACATAATTTGCATGATGTTGTGCTTAAATTCTTATTGCAAATGCTTGTTTTATCTCACATGATTAATCTCACATATACTTGTATTGGAAAGTACAGAAACTTTGTTTTGAAGGATTGATTGTTCTACAAGAGATTGAAGACTTGAAGATATATCTTTTAATTATCTCTTTGTAATGTAGAAAATCCCTTTAGTTTCTATTTATGTTGTGAAGATTAATGTGAGTGGTGGTTTTGTCACGAAATAACCAAAATGGGAGATTGTAAGGATTCCCATCTATTGATTGGCTTATTTCGTGGACAAACTACATATTGGGGCTTGATGTAAGGGTAGCTTAGGTATTTGATGGTTGATGTTTTACACAACCAAGACCCTCTTAAGACCTCAAGAGAAGAAGCACCAAAGGTAAATTCTAGTGCTTACTTGCTTTGAAGAGATCTAGTTGCACACACACAAAACTCATGCATAAATCTTATTATTGTATGTTGTGTGTTTTATATGTGTGCATGCATGTTCTTGAACATCTCTTCTTCCATGTTTTATTTGATTGCATCTTGTTCATTGAAATGCCATGACATGTTTAGGCATTAGGATGCAAAGCCATGAATTCTATTCATGCATGTTTAAGTGATTGCATCTTGTTCATTGAAATGCCATGACATGTTTAGGCATTAGGATACATTCACTTCCCACACTTGCACTTCATGATTAGTCTTAAGTATAGTGTAATTCGTTTCCGTTTATGTGATTGGAAACGTCCGCGCTTGCACGATGGTGTGCATGTCTTAGCGCGATGGTTGACCACTTGAGAAGGTCCCATTCTTCTCTTGGATAAGTGGTAGATTTGGTTGGGTTGATTGGAGTAAGGTGTCTAGTTTCAAAAGATTGGATTTCAATGTTTCAAGTGTTTTTAAAACTGACCTTTGCATGGTCTTGTGATCATAACTTTTTATACAAAGCTTCAAAATGAGTTTTGAAAATTGATATACAAACTAGACACTCATACTTTTCCAATGGTATATTATTCATAATATTTCATGACCGTTTGGATTGGTTTTAAAATCTCCAAAGTTACAACCAAAATAGGGCAACTCTGTTGTTGTCCGTTTTTGACCTTTGGTCACTCAATTGACCATAAATTTTTCTACAGACATCAAAATGTCATTCTATAGAAACGAGTAGAAAGTAGACATCCATACCTTTCCAACGATATATCATACGAAAGGTTTCGATGTCGTTTGGTCATGTTTCGAAGCGCTCAAATCTTGAGCCGCTGCACTGACGCGAGTACTGCGAAAAAGCCCCATAATTTTTCCATTTCTTCCAAAATGACATAGTTTCATTTGGGCATTATAAATACACATCTTTCTCATCATTTTGAGGGCTGAGCCACAAAATCAAACCCTAGAGAGAGAGAGGCTCCATATTCTTGAGAGAGAAAGAGAGACTTGAGAGAAAAAGCTTAAAGATTACATCTTTATCTCTCTAAACCCACTCCCACATGAACAAATCATCATCTAGGCATCATCTAGGTTCATCTAGCATGTGCTAATGCATGGGTCTTCTTCAACACACATGGTATGATTTGTTGAACACTTTTATCTTACATAATTAGTGTTTTTACTTATCAATTTATCTCTTTTATCACTTGTATGTTCTTTGAGTAATTTCTACATACATGATTGAGATTATGTGTTGATTGGGTTATTTATGTTAGCTAGGTTTTCATGCCTATTTTATATCTAGCTAATTAATCTCATTATATGATTGAGATTATTTTTGATAGCTTAATTGATTAGGTCATTATTGCCTGAAAGCTATACCATAAACATTCTTGTGTGATTTATTTATAACTAGGTTGGTAAATTGTTTTTTAATCAACTAGTTAATCTTTTGAATGTTTGTGGGTTTTTTGTGATAGCTATGTATCTAGGATTGGTTATCATTTACTTAGCTAAAGTTGTATGTCATGACATATAGCTATTTTCATATCTAGGATTGATTTTATTGTCATCATATAATCCTAGGTAAGCATCTAGAGTACCCTAGCTCTATATTGCATATTTGGATATCATTGCATATTCACTTAGGGTGTTGATCTCTTCGGAGAAGTAAGTCTTGTGTGATAGACCAGGATTAGGTCGTACACCAGGATTAGGTGGTCATATGAGCAAATTGGACTAGGTCCACTTTTACAGGCCTGCGGGTAGTGGTAGCGGGATATTCGTCGGGATTAGGCCGTCAAACCGGGATTATGTTGTATACGCTATCACAATTAGTGGATTCGAGGTTCATGTATGGCGCACTTACCAGCCCGTGGTTTTTCCCTGTTAAGGGTTTCCACGTAAAAATCAAGTGTCGTTTATATTTCCGCACCATATTACACTTGATTATTGTTTTGACTAGTAGGGGCATTTTCGTAAAATTGACTTGCATGTGAAAATTGGGTAATAATAGTTAAAATCTATTCACCCCCCCCCCCCCCCCCCCCTCTCTCTAGATATATTTAGAACACACCGAGCGTTTATTTATTGTATTCCTTTCAAATTATTTGAACCTGGCATTGATGAATCACCTTTGAGCCTCTTCGCCCCTTCGCCCCATCCGTGAAACCATCGATACCCACACACTACTTTCTCTTCCTAGAAACCACATCTTGATTCGAATTTGAAGCCTCTCCCTTCACCGTAATCTACTTGGCTGCTTTTTTCCATTGTCTGACTCTTTTTCCATGACTTTCAACTTTCTTCTTAGCCTTAACGCCAACCTCAATCGGACCAATACTGTCCTTTTCAGACACTATATTATGTTTTCCATTTTCCTCCACATCTAGCCGGTCTCCAATAAAAGAGCCCAAATCAGTTTGGGCCACACTTTTGCCTTTGGAAGACATTGAGCCCGCCAGCATACCCAACCCATCTGATGCCTCATTTCCACTATTGGACCCAAAAATAAAAGAAGTGCTTCGACCCAACCCATCAATATTAGAAGACACAATAAACTTCATAGCCTCTTTTCCTTCCTTGTTTGTCACGACACCACATTTCCCGCTCCCTGAATCTTCTCCCTCGCCTAACATTCTGTCCCCTAAATTATGCCCAGGATCTCTATCAAATTCGAAATTTGAATTTGAATCACTCTGACCTTCCTTATCTGCATTAGTTCTTCCTAGAATTCTACCGTCAGAATCCCTTCCCGGCACGGTTCAGTCCCCAATCGAACCTCTTTGACCCTTTGGACTAGCTTCAACACCCTTCGAACCCTGAGCATACCTTTTCGTTTCATCCACTAAATTACTCGACCTCCTATATCCGCTTGTATTATACCGTGGACTCTAATCACGTCTACCTGCCAGAATAGAAGAGTTAGCTGCTCGTAGCCAGACGCCATATTGCAATTATGATCCAGCAATGGACATCTGGTCACCACCCTCCGAACACCTACGAACAGTATGACCTATTAGGCCACAATGGAAGCAGAAACTCAGCAGCCGTTCATATTGGACAGGCATTACAGTCTCCTCCCTATCCCCTAGCACATCAACTCGTAAAAATCTCCGAAGTGGTTTAGTAACCTCAATAGATACACGTACTCTTAGAAATTTCCCCAAACAACCACCAGTTGAGCATGTATCCACCTCCTGCACTTCCCCTATAATCCCATCCAGAAAAAAGGCTATCTCTTTAGTCATACACAACGGAGGCAGATTGGAAATAGGTACCCAAAAATCAACCATGTCAAACATTAATCCCTTAATAGCCCCCATTCCTGTTGGCTCTTCAAGGATAATGAGAGAATCATCAAAACTCCAAGAACCACCATTTAGCACTTTCTGACAGTCCTCCGGCAATTGGAAATGGAAGGCGAACACATTACTCGTAACCACTTCAATTTCAACGCTCCCACGTAACTTCCATATTCTCGAAATTAAAGACCTAAATGCATCCCTATTCACCAAATCTGGAGATAAAATCTTACTAGCCAAACAAAGCCCCATCTTCTGAGCCCCACTCAACTTTAATCCATCATGCAATTTGTGAACCAGCCCCTCTCTCTCCTTCAGAGATAAAGAGGCACTAAGCTTTTCGATTTCCTTTGATCCCATTCTCGAACCCAACAACAAAAAACCAACCTTCAAAACAAACGGCGGCTACCACCTCCAAAACTCACCCTATTTACTCTCACACTAGGTTTTCAGATAAAACAATAAGGAGAGACTTTTAAATTTTGATTTTTTTAAAAAAAAAATTTGGATAAGTTTATACAGCAAACACGTTTTTTTTTTTTTTTTTTCTTTTTCTTTATCTTTTTTTAATTTTGGTTTTTTTTTTAATTTTTTGTTTTGTTTTTGTTATATATAAAAATATTTACAGATCGAATGGAGTTAAAAATTAGGGTTTAGAAAAGATTAGGAGGTGTGATGACGCGTTAACTGACCAAGAAGTGCCATATCACCTGCCACTTCAAGTTGGATGTAAATGCTGGACAAAAATGTTGGATGTCTAGTGTTATCCTAAAAACAATTATGGCTTGTCTTTTAATCTTACCAAATAATGGAATACTTAAAATAATAATAATAATAATAATCAATTTATTCACTATCCTATTAATTATGAGATTGTATTTTGATTACTTATAGATGTGTGATTTATGAAAAAAGATTATATTATTAAAAGTTATTAAACTTAATAACTACTTAATAGCTTTGGTAAAAAAAAAATAAAAAAAATTATGGCTTGTTTTTAAACTTACCAATATAATACTTCAAAAAACAATAATAATACTTAATGATTAAAAATCAATTATGATATAGGTTTATAGAATTTATTCACTATTCCATTAATTACGGGATTACCTCTTGATTTTCTATTGATATGTGATTTATGAAAAAATATATTATATTATTAAAATTTATTACAATTATTAATAATTACTTAATAGCAAAAGCTTTATTGCTCTTTGAGGCTCCATTATACTTTATTATATACACATAGATATGATAATATATTATTCATCAAGCATTAAAGGAAAAATATATGATTTAATAATAGTTACAATTCTCATTAAATCTAGAAAACCAACTTGTGAATTGAAAAAAATGGAAGGGTTGAATATAAAACTAAAGGGTTGAATATAATTTTAAAAATATTAATTAATGGTCAAGTCTTCTCATGTTGACACGCGGTATGTTGAGGGTCTATGATAATAGTAGATGTTAAATTCATTATTTAAAATTCATTATTTATGAATATTAATAATTATTAATGAATTAAGAATATTACTTACATCTTGATTAAAAAAAAAGGATAAAAAAAAAAGAACTTTTTATATCCAATAAATGTTAAATTTATTAATGATTGAATTATTGAAATTATTAATAAATAATTAATTATATTTAGATAAAAATAAATAAATAAATAACTAATTATAAAACAACAAAGCAAGATTTAACCAATCACAATTATATATTTTTATATAGAGTTTCTCACCACATCTCTTTAATGCTTCAACAGGTATTTTGAAGGAAAAAATTACAGGAAATGGTTTCAACATACTTTTAAATAACAAATAACTGTTTCTAAATGCATGGTGTATTTCTTAATTTTTCCGCAATAAAAGTTGTATGTAAAAAAATATATTAATTTTATGGTTTATAAGTTTTTTTTTTTAATAAAAAATAAAATCTTTTCAAGTAAAGATATTGTTTGTGGATGTGGGGTTTGATTAGAATTCTCTTTGTAGAATAATTATTATTGCATTGGATGTCTCTTAAAATAATTTTGGTAAGGGATATAAATATCTTATTAAACAAACGTCAAATATGGGGTAATGTTATATTCTGATAAATAAATAAAAAAACAAAAAGACTAAAAAAAGCCCTTTCCTATCCAATAGTAAATGTTAAATTCATTATTTATGAATAATAATAATAATCAATAAATTAAGAATACTAATTACATTTTGATAAAAAAAAAAAAGATAAAAAAAAAAAAAACCTTTTCTATCCAATAAATGTTAAATTCATTAATGATTGAAGTATTGATATTATTAATAAATAACTAATTATATTATGATAAAAAAAAACTAATTATAAAACAACAAAGCAAGATGAATTTGATTTTAATTAAATCATATCAATTATAATGATGGTTATTGTCTCTAATAATCATTAATAAACAGACTCTCAATTTCTATTACCATTATTCTAGTTTAGATGAATAGATTCCTTAAATATTATTTAATTTATTATATAGGTTAATTAAAAATTATTTATTGTATTAATTGAAAAGCTCTCTATCTCTTTAGCAATATATATATATATATATATATATAATGACAAATTATTAATTTTGGTTATGTTATCATTAATATATTTCCATTGATATGCTTTTAAAATTTACCATTAATTCCATAAAAAAATATAGATTACCATTGATTTGGTAATACAATTAATATTTTAATTTGCTTTGTAAAATATTTATTTATTGCCATTTATAAGAATAATTAAAATTCAAAAAACTTTTATTTTTGGAAATAATCATATTGTATTTAATGCATAGATAATACATTCTAAACAACCTAAAAGAAAAGAAAACAAAAAGGTAAAAAAAAAAATAGAAAAAGAATTATAAATATTTATAATTATATAGAGATAAATAACTATTGAGATTAGCTATTTACAATCCATTTTTTTCACATTTATTTTCTTAAGACATTTCGTTTTAATAAATTAAAATTTTGAAACCTCTAAATAGACCCCATTTTACTTGAAAATACTATGTGTATATATATATATAATATATATATATATTATAAAAACGCTCATTCTAGAAATACTTGTAGAAGTATTAATAATTTTATTTTTTTAAAAAAACTCCATGGAGGTTATTGTTAAACCAAGTGATAAATTAATTTATTTTTCCACACTTGTTTTCTAAAAACATTCTATTTTTTAATAAATTTTTTATTAGATTTTTTTTAAGTGTCCGTCTCATAGATGATTCAATAAAATAAAAAAAAAGGTGAAGAATTTTATGGAGATGCAAATAGTAATAGGAGTTATTTGTTTACTATCTTACAAAAAAAAAAATTATTTATTACCATATATATATATATATATATATAATTAAGAGTGAATTTCATATATTTAGAAAATGAATCTATTGAATTGAATGCAATAATTAATGTTTATAATGTGTTACCATTAATAATTGATAAAAAAACTATTATTTTAATTATTATTTTTTTGAAACCATTATTTTAATTATTTGTTATGTTATCATAATATCATTAATATCTTACAATTAAAATGTTTTTAGAATTTATCATTAATTCTTAAAAAAAAAAAAAAAAAAAACTGATTACTATTAATTTGGTATTACAATTGATGTTTTGAAAAATACTTATTTATTATCATTTATATGGATAATTAAAATTCAAAAACAATTATTTTTGGAATAATAATCTTGTATTCAATGCATAATTAATACATTCCAAAAATCCAAAAAGAAAAGAGAACAAAAAGGTTAAAAAATATAAAGAAAAAAAACTGCCAAAAAAAAAAAAAAAGTATAAATCACCTTAAAAAATCCGGGGAAAAATCGTGTATTGGATATACCCAAAAACCGGAGCAGATGTAGTATTTTTTTTTTTTTTTTAAGAGACAATACAGTGTTATACTTATAACCAAGAATATAACCTTAATATTTATCTATAGTAATAGTATGTCTATCGAATCCATCGTTCATAAATACAAAGCACATCATAAGTCTCGATTAGTTCATTGATTTTTGCATTGGTGGTTATGAGAAGGATGCTAGCCTTACCGAATGGTTCCATAACGAACACGTTAATGGACAACTAATTGAAAATCCAAGACCGCCAAAGTTAAAATTCCATGATCAATCCAAAATTACAAATTTAATTACTAAAGTGTTTCCTCAAAAAAAAAAAAAAAAAAAATTATTCAATCAAATATTAAAACAAAATCCATAGAAATTACTCTCACCACCTAACACCATCAAATTCCCCACCGCTTGTTTTGAGTTTGCTCGTGAGGGAGAGTCAATAGGATGAGATGGACAAAACATGAGATTAAAAAAAAAAAAAAAAACTAAAACTAAAACTAAAGGATTAAAATTATTCAACCAAATATTAATAAAAAAAAAAATCTATAGAAATTCCTCTTACCACCCAACGGCATCCAATTCACCACCGCTTGTTTTGAGTTTGCCGAGAAAGTCAATGGAATGAGATTGAAAAAAATATGAGATTTTGGATGGTTTTTATAGAGAAAATTGAGGGAGATGAGAGGGCATAAATGGTTTAGAGAGAGAGAGAGAGAGGGAGAGAGAGAGAGGATATACCAACGGTTTAAATAATTGATTTATTGTATTTGTTAATTGTAATCATGAGTGCCTATTTAACTTATGTATTAATAAAGAGTGCCTATTGGCCTGATTTGTTAATAGAGATAGAAATTAATGTATTTAAATTTATAGCTCTCTTAAGATAAAATTTGAGTGGAATGTGGCATTGATTTAGATTCTAATTTGAGTTTTGAAACTTCCATGCTTTTCATTTTCCATGGAAATGAATATATAGCATTTAAATCCAAAGCTTCCTCATGAAAACATGTGATGCTATGAAAATCTATTATTATATAGGGTAGTGTTAACCTGTGCCCTAAAGGCACATGTTAACAACTACAAAAATTCTAAAAAAGGAAACTATTAATTACATTTATTGATTTAGTCAATGCAATAAATATACATTTGTAATAAATGTTTTCCGCTTTTAGTAAATTTGTAGTTGTTAACATGTGCCATAAGGGTACTGGTTAACACTACCCTATTATATATATATATATATTATATGATATGATATATGATAGATATATAGAATTTATGGTCGAAGCTCCCTCACGACGACACGTGGTGCCGTGAGGGTTCCATTTTACTATATTTATATATAAGAGGGGTTCACTTCAATTAAATATGTGATTAAACAGAAGACCATCAATTTGATGTTGTTTAATGTATAAAGAGAGTAACCTTTCGTATCATTTCAATTAAATATGTGTATCATTAATATTAAATAATGGATGAATAATGACTAAATAATGAATATATTATATAAATATAGATATATTTAATTTATGGCCGAAGCTCCCTCACGACGACACGTGGCGCTGTGAAGGTTCCATTTTACTATATTACTAGTTTGTAGCTCGCACGATGTGCGAGCAGGGTAAAATATAACGCAATCACCATCGGATTTATGTTTTAAGATTTATTAATATTTTCCTATTTTTGTTTTCAATTTCTAGTTTCTTCAAGTGCCTCTTATATCAACATTTTCAACCCATTTTTGTGACAATTTTGATCATTTCATTACTCATTTATGATGTAAACTATTTAGTAAATTATCGATATAATATAATAGATAAAATCTTACATTTGAAGTTAATTAACTACAAATTTCACCAAATGAATCCATTCTTGGGATGATATACTTGGAAGATCAAATGATAAACCCTATGTCTTTTATAATATATTTTTAGAGTAATGCTACATTGCCCAAATCCGGTGCCTAAATGACGTGACAACACTCTAATCCATACATTTAAATCATACAAATTTAATACAATTTAATTGAATGGATTAGAATGTTGCCACGTCATTTGGGTACCAGATTTGGGTATCAAATTTGAGCAATGTAACATTACTCATATTTTTATGATCGAATGAACTTGATGTCTCCGGGAGCCAAAAAGTGATGCTCTTATATATCAAAACTAACAAAATATGATTAATTAATTAATTAATCATATTTTCAAAAATCATAAAGGAAATTAATTAATTAAATGATAGAGATGTCCTGTAAAAATTAAAAAATTTAAAAAAAAAATAGGTTTTTAAATTTACCAATCTCTTCGTATTTTCTATTAATTAATTAGTAAATATAATTAATTAATTAATAGTCACCTAGAAAAAAATTCATAAAATAATCTTGACAAAATTATCATTAAGAAGAAAAGTTCGTATATAATATAGTAATACTTTTTTTCTCTTAACATTTTTGAAAATTTTAATACAAATCGAGCAATCCATAAAAATAAAAAAATAAATAAAAAAAAAAAATAAAAAATAAGGCTTGTTTCAAGATTGAATTGCACCTAGATTTAACTATAGTAACTTCTTATTCCATATATATAAAGTCATCACAACACCAAACAAAAAAAAAGATATGAACAAATAATGTATCAAAATAACCCATCAATAGCATTGTGATATACCTCAATTTTTCAATCAACAACTTCCCAAATTTGAACAAAATGAAAACGGAAAAACATAACAATGATCCATTATCAGTTTACTTCTGAATAATAGATCTCAATATCACAAAATATCAAAAAACCCATTAGTTTATCAAATCAAAATCCTAGATCCCACCAACACACAACTAACTCAATGAATCAAATAAACATAAAACAATTACAATGACCTATCATTTTCAATAATTATGGGATTGCTTCTTAATTTGTGATATATGAGATTGTCTCTTAATTGACTCTTGATTTGGGAAGAATACCAAAAAGAAAAACAATTATTCCATTAAAAAACATTTCTTAATAATAATATATTTAATTTTATATTAAATTAATGAGTCAATTAGGCTAGAGTGCATATTCATCTAGTTTTGTTAATATAGACTGAAGTTCATGCATTTAAACTAAAGCTTCCTAAACGGCGACACATGGCAATGTAAGGGTTTAATTACATGATTGCTTTTTACTTTATGATTTATGAGACTGTCTTAATTGACTTTTGATTTGTGATTTATGATCAAAACGTACTTCCCCACCTAATAAATTTTCAATTAATTATGGAGCCTACTTAGATTTTGGAGATCTTAATATATATATATATAATTTGATTTTGCATTTACAAAATTATTAATTAATTTGATTAATCAATTAATTTTATTGCCATTTTTTTTAATTATTAATGTAAAAAAAAAAAATTAATACATCCCATTTAAAAGAAATTAAAAGTGAGGAACAATAGAACATGAAAAGCTTTTATTTTTTTTTTTATGAGATTGATTAAGAGAATTTAACTCTTATCCCAATAATTATGGGATTGCTTCTTACTTTGTGATTTATGAGATTGTCTCTCAATTAACTCTTGATCGGGGAAGAATACCAACAAAAAAAAAAAATCCATTAAAAAACATTTATTAATAATATTATATTTAATTTAATATTAAATTAAGGAGTATATAAATGTCCAGATTCATATATAATGTTAAGAATAAGAATACTAATTAAAAGCCAAAAGTCCAAAACAACTCATTAATGGTTAAGTTTAAAAAAAAAAAAAAAATTAATGGCTAAAGCTATGTTTAATCGGAAGAATACCAAAAGAAAACATTTATTAATAAGAATATATTTAATTTATATTAAATTAAGGATTCAATTAGGTCAGAGTGTATAATCAACGGTTTTGTCAATATAGACTGAAATTAATTCATTTAAACTAAAGCTCCCAACACGGAAGGGTTTAATTATATGATTCATCCTTAATTTGTGATTTATGGGATTGTCTCTTAATTGACTTTTGATTTGTGATTTAAGATCAAACTCTCCCACCTAATACTAATTATCAATTAATTATGCAGATGCAAATAGTAGTAGAATTTTTTTACTATTACAAAAAAAATATTATTTATTACCATATATAAAAAAATATTATGAGTGAATTTTATATATTTAGAAAAAGATTCTATTAAATTGAATGCAATAACTAACGTTTATAATGTGTGCCATTAATAATTGATTAAAAACTATTATTTTAATTCTTTGTTATGTTATCATAATATCATTAATATATTACAGTTAATATGTTTTTAGAATTTATCATTAATTCTATATAAAAAATGGATTACCATTAATTTGGTATTACAATTGATGTTTTGAAAAATATTTATTTATATCATTTATATGAATAATTAAAATTCAAAAACAATTATTTTTGGAATAATAATTTTGTATTCAATGCATAATTAATACATTCTAAAAAACCAAAAAGAAAAGTGAGCAAAAAGGTTAAAAAAAATAAAGAAAAATACTGCACAAAAAAAAGAGGTGTAAATTCTCTTTAAAAAAATCTGGGGAAAAATCGGGTATTGGATACCCAAAAACCAGAGTGGATAAAATATTTTTTTAAGTGGCAATACAGCATTACACTTAGAACCAAGACTCTAACCCTAATATTTATCTATAGTAATATTCTGCCTATCGAATCCATCGTCCATAAGTACAAATCACATCATAAGTCTCAACTGGTTCATTGATTCTCTGCATTGGTGGTGATGAGCAGGATGCTAGCCTTACTGGATGTTTCCATAGGCAAACACCTTAGTGGATAACTAATTGAAAATCCAAGAACGCCAAAGTTAAAATTCCATGATCAATCCAAAATTACCTTTTATGTAATAAAATATTTCCTCAAATATCTATATTATATATATATTCAACCAAATATTAAAACAAAATCTGTAGAAATTACTCTCACAGCTCAACGCCATCAAATTCCTCACCGCTTGTTTGAGTTTGCTCGTAAGGGAGAGTCAATAGAATGAGATGGAGAAAAGGTGAGATTAAAAGATAAAAATAAAAAAAAAAATAAAAAAATAAAAAAATAAAAATAAAAAAACTAAAGGATTAAAATTATTCAACCAAATATTAAAAAAAAAAAAAAAAAAATCTATAGAAATTTCACTCACCACCCAACAACATCCAATTCTCCACCGCTTGTTTTGAGTTAGCCAAGAAAGTCAATGGAATGGGATAGAAAAAAATGTGAGATTTTGATAGATTTTATAGTGAAAATTAAGGGATATGAGAGGGCATAAATGGTTTACGGAGAGAGAAATATAACAACGGTTTAAATAATTGATTTATTGTATTTATTAATTGTAATCATGAATGCCTATTTAACTTGTGTATTAATAATTTAATACATAGTGTCTACTGACCTGATTTGTTAATATAGATAGAAATTAAAAACCACATAGTACTCCAATGACCATACATTTATAGAGAAAATTGAGGGATATGAGAGGGTATAAATGATTTATGGAGAAGAGAGATATACCAACAGTTTAAATAATTAATTTATTGTATTTATTAACTGTAATCATGAGTGCCTATTTAACTTGTGTTGCCTATTGACCTGATTTGTTAATGTAGATAGAAATTAATGTATTTAAATCAAAAGCTTGAAATTAAAAATCCCAGAGTACTCCAATAGCCATGCATTGGATCCATCCCTAGAATTTAGCTTATCATTTAATGACTTCAAAGTGGTTGTAAAATTTTTATATATTATATAATTATATATCTATACAATTAATTCTATATATTATATTATTAAATAGATTATAATTAATAATTAATAATTAATAAAAATTTAATGATAAAGCCACCATACGACGACACGTGTCAAGGTGAGTTTCCATTTTACTATATTATATAGATATAGATATAGATATAGATATGATATGTTTTGTAAGATTATTATATATTATTGATTTGAATATTTTCAAAGCATTTGTTTAATTGCCAAGATTATTATATTATTGATTCGAATATTTTCTAAGCATTTATTAAATTGCCACATGGTGGCCTTTGGTTAAAAAAGACTATTATTATATCTGTTTTTTTTTTTTTTTAATGATTATTAAATATTATTGATTTGAATATTTTCAAAGCATTTATTTAATTGCCAATATTATTATTATTGATTTGAATATTTTCTAAGCATTTATTAAATTGCCACATAGAGGTATCTGGTTAAAAAAGGCTATTATTATATATGTTTTGTAAGATTATTATATATTATTGATTTGAATATTTACAAAGCATTTATTTAATTGCCAAGATTATTATATAATATTGATTCGAATTTTTCTAAGCATTAATTAAATTGCCACATGGCGGCCTCTAGTTAAAAAAGGCTATATCATATGATTAAAAAAAGGCTGATATTATATGATTATGACGAGATTTGTGAATGTATATATATATATATATAATTTATTTTGCTCGTGATTTGTTATTGTAAAAAGTAAAAACTAATAAAAAAAAAGGGAATGCTATCTACCTTTCCCATTTGCCTTTCCCATTTACTTTTCCCACTTATTGTTTGACATGTACACTTTTTCATTTAATAAAAAGCTCTCACTTTTTGCTACAAAGCTTGTTTACGTCTTTACCCCTTATTAATGAAATGATAAAAGTAACCATCAAGGGTAAATATGTAAACAAGCTTTGTAGCAAAAAGTGAGCTTTTTATTAAATGAAAAAGTGTACACGTGTCAAACAATGAGGGAAAGCTAAATGAGAAAGGCCAATGGGAAAGGTAGATAGCATTCCCTTAAAAAAAAGGTTATAAATAAAAGGTTAAATATAAAGGATCTGGATCCTCTCCTCACCTTGAGTGTTATGCACGAATTTTGATCTCTCATCACCTCATCTCATCCTTACCTCACTTAATTTAATGACACATAAGCATTGCAATAAATGAAGGGTTAAGATGTGATTAATTTCCACTTACACTTTATCAACCAATCACATGCATTAAAAATGTGAGGAAAAATGTGATGTAAGAAGAGAATCCTGATCCATGTTTTTAACCCATGCACGAGTATTGCATAACACTACCCAATATTAAAAATCTCCCTGAATTTTCAAATATTATTGAGGAAATTTGTAAACTTGTAATTTATTTTATTTTATTTTTTTGAAAAGGTGTTGGTTGTAATTTTATTTCCACAAAATTCTATGTTTTATACTTTTATTGTTTATGACATAAGTTCCAATTTCAAGATTTATGGGTCGTTTGTTTTTTTGTCTGAAGACTGAATAGTCCTAAATTTTCCTGAAGACTGAATAGGGACTGAAATCTGAACTTGAATGACATGTTTTTTTTTATCCTCACATCTGAATGTATTGTCAACACGTTTGTTTTTTAAAAGTAAAATTGTCTGAAAATAAGTAATTTTACATTTATACCCATGTTAAACAATTATACATATAATATGGAATAAAAACAATCCAAAATAATAATTATATATGAACACATATGATCATGATCTTCCTTTTCCATTACAAACAAATTTCATTTTTACTAAGAAAAGAAAATTTTTTTTTTTTTCAAAAAATAAAGAGGTAGTAGGAAAACTCACCCAAAACACACACCACACACACACACTCTCTCTCTCTCTCTCTCTCTCTCTCTCTCTCTCTCTCTCTCTATATATATATATATATATATAAGGGAAATTATCATTCTCCCCCCTATAGTTTGCCATTTTCTCCAATTTTCCCCCTCTAGTTTCAAAAATCTCCAATTTCCCCCCTCTCATGTACAAATACAACCAATCTTATCATATAAAAATAGGTATGGGAGGGGGAAAATTAGAGAATATTGAAACTAGAGGGGGAAATTGGAGAATATGGCAAACTGTAGGGGGGAGAATGATAATTTCCCTATATATAAATACATCACCCTAATATCGTAACAAAGTATTGATATTAGACACCAATATGAGAAGTGATTAGGGCTCTTTTTATTTTTAAAGCTATTTAAAATAAGATATATATTAAAATAAATATTTCTATACCATATATATAATTATGATGAAATTGGAAATACGTTATATATGGAGGTTAGTGTCGGAAGAAAAGATTTTTGATTGCATTTAATGCAATTCAGTGATTTGCAATTAAGTGAAAAGTCAGGATTTTTTACTTTTTATTTTAAGTTGTTTTTTTGGTATTTTTAAGTTGTTTGACCATTTAAAAAAACAAACAAAATAACTTAATAATTATGATTCAAACCCATTAAGTTTTAACTTTTAAGTGAAAAAAACAAACGACCCCTTACTTATCAAAAGATATTTATATTTGTCAAAATAAATATTTTTTAATAAGTTAAAATAATCTTTCAAAAAAAAAAAAGTTGTTATCCAAAAATAATAATAATAATAAGTTCAAATAAACACTTATATTGGCAAAACCCTATTTTTACTTAAAAAAAAAAAAAAAAAAAAAAAGACTTATTTTGAAAAGAAATTAAACAACACGTCTATTATAAATTGAGTGGTGTGCATTTTCCTTTCGGCACACATTATTAGCAAACTTGGAAATATCTATTTTTCGTATTTTGACCTGACTTCCGAGAATTGATATTTGACCTCCTCATCCTAGGGATGACAATTGGACCTAGACCGTGAGTACCGAACGAACCCGAACCGTTTGGGTCGGGTTTGGGCCCGAAATTAAGGACATGCATGGGTCTGGGTCTGGTCAAAAAACTGGATCCGAACTCGTGGACCCGACTTTTTACCTAGTATATAAATTATAAACCCAAATCCCTAAACTTTTTTTCTTCTTTGCTTCTTGCTGCCGCAGCTCACAAACCACAACTCCACTGTTGCTTCTTTGCTTCTTCCCACCACAGCTCTCACCAGCTCACCGCTTCACACTCTCTTCTCAATCAGGTAATTGTTCATTTGTTTGTCTCTCATAGTGATCATCGTTTTGTTCTTAGATTCTCCAAAGTTTTAGTTCTTATATATTAGTTATTTTTTATCTGCATCGTCTTGTCAGAGCTGCATTTAGTTTTTATATATTAAGTTGTTTCTATTGAATTTGGGGTTTGGTTGTTGTGACTTGTGATCTTGTTACGAGAGTTCTTTATGAAATAGTTCTATATAACTGTTTTATACATCAAATCAATGTTTATAGCTTTTTCTGGTGTAATACAATTTAATTCTATTTAATTAACTTATTTGAAAATATACTAAGGGGGGTGTATTCAACCCAGATTTTGTTGGAGTTTGATGGATTTGTTTTAAGTGATGGATTTCGATGGAATTCACAAATCCCACGGATTTCATTAGATTTTGTCGGAATTGTGTAAAGAATTCATTGGAGTTCATTGGAATTCTTTATGTAGAATTGGATGGATTTGGATGGATTTGTAAAGATTTTCTTTAAAAAAAAAAAACAGATTAGTGAGTTAAATTAATAAAAAAAATGTATTTTTGTCTATAATTTATTTTTGAAATGCTTTAAAATTAATTTTTATTCCTTAAATTTGTATTTTTAATATAAAAGTAAACATTTAACAAAAAATAAAAAATAAAAAAAAAAAAAAACAAACAAACCATTCATTCAAAAAAACAAAAACAACGAAAAAAAAATCAAAAAATATCATCATCAACCATGGCGTCTGCTCTCTTCCTCGACACTTTCTCTCTCTCTCCACCCATCACAATTTCAATGACCCGGTAGGTCTCTTTTATTTCATTTTTCAAATATAAAAATGCAAGAATCATGATTGTTGAACTCGAATGTAGAATTGAATTATTTCATTTTCCAATAACAAATTAAAATCATTTTTAGGGCTTGTTTTTAGGGTTCGGCGACTGGAAATTTCCCAACAAGTTTGGGAATTAACAAGGAGTTGAAATTGAAGGACAATCGTTTGCTGTTTGTGAAGAAATTCAATTTGAATTGTTCATTGGATAATAGAGAGAGTGAGAGGCAGAGAAACCGAGAGAGAGAGAGAGAGAGAGAGAGAGAGAGAGGTTTGTGAAATCTGAAATCTGAAATCTCACAAATCTTTGGGTTGAGGCCAAGATTTGGAAAATGCCTCTCTATTTATATTTTTCCCTTCCAAATCCATCCAAATCCAACCAAATCCATCACTTAAACAAATCCATCCAAATCCATTGGATTTCCAATACACCCAGATTTCGTTGGATTTGTTTGGAATCCAACAAAATCTGGATTGAATACCCCCAGACTTTGTTGGATTTTAAACAAATCCAATGAAATCTGAGTTGCATACACCCTGATTTCTAAAATCTAACAAAATCAAATCAACTCCAACGAAATCCGGGTTGAATACACCCCCCTAAATTGATTTTAAATTTAATGTTATAGGAATCAACAAACATTTTGTGAAAAACTTAAGTAATGGAATGGAACTTTGGAAGTTTGAAGTGGAGAAGAAATGAAGGATGAATGTCATTAATTCATTGATGGTCAATGATTTAGTTGTTATGTAACTTATGTCATTGATTTTAAACTAATTGTATTTGTTTTAGGATGCTATTTGTGTAATGTTTAATGTTGGTTTATGAGTTATGACATTATGGATTATTGATTCGATTTGTGTAGTTATTTTAATTCTGAACTCAATAATCAATCATCTTTATTATTTTGTTTTATTTCAATTCAAGTTAATTATTCATGTATTGATTCTGTTGAACATGTTTTATTGGTTACAAATTGAATAGGTAAAAATAGAAATGAAAAACAAAACAGGTGATTTTTAGTATATTAAAAGGTTGGCGGGTCCATGGGTCCGCAGGGTCCAGACCCAGACCCGCCAAATTTCGTGGGTCCTGGGGCAGGTCTAGGTCTGCTTAAGACCCGAAATCGAACTCGAACCCGAACCCGAACCTGAAAATTTTTATGGGTCTAGGTCTAATTTTTTTTTTATGGGTATGGGTCTGGGTCTGGGTCTAGTAGGATCCGACCCGAACCCGACCCATTGCCATCCCTACAGGTCACATTCCCTATGACATGTTTCAAATCTCACCTTATGTATTTATCAACAAAGTGATAAGATATCTCTCTCTTGTAGTTGTAGAAATTAAGCCTCCAAGGGCTAGCTCAGTTGGTAGATGGACGAACTTAGGGCTTGGGCAAATGACTCACAAGTCAGTGGCTCGAATCCTATCAATAGCAAAAGGCTTCAAAAAAAACAAAAATACTTGGTCTAGATAAGTGGATGGATAGTGTAAAAAAAGAAGAAGTAATTATAGACATTAATATTTGAGCACATGCTTATTTTTTTAAAAACCATTTGAGCATGTGCTTGTTGCAAAACCGAAGGAGGAGGATGGTCTTGATGTTAAGGATCTCTGTATTCTTAACAATGTCATGTTAAAGAAGCTCACTTGGAGGATGTTGACTGATTCTCTTGTTCTCACTTATCTTCGTGCTCGTTATTTCACCGAGGACTACAGACCAAGAATATGGTATGTTTTTTCTTCTTATTGGCAGGGTCTGAAATTGCATTATGTTCCTTTTGAAGCTTGAGTCTATCTGGTTGGTTGGTCGGTCGTCATTCCAAGGTCCGTTTTTGGACGAATAACTGGTTGGGAAATCTGTTGATTGATTTGGTAGATAATTTTTCGTCTTTGCAGTCTCCACTAGAATCTCATGAGTCATGTCCATATATAATTAAAAATAGCTTATTTAAGTCCATTTGACCAAATTTTGGATGGTAATGGTTACATAATTAAAGTCTATTTTACCCTTAGATTTAGTTGACCAATAAAAAAAATTGTAAAAAAATAGAATGTTTGAAAAAGAACAAAAATAAATAAATAAATAAATAAAATTAAAACCAAAAAAATAAAAAAATAAAAAAGGTTAAAAAAACTTTTTTCTTTTTTTAAAAAAAAAAATAAGAAAGTTTTTTAAACAATTTTTTTTTAAAGAAATAAAATTATAACTTAAAAAGAATTTTTTTTTTTAATGAAATAAAAATAAAAACTCTTAAAACAAATAAGAAAAGAAATTAAAAAAGAAAAAAAAAATCCAGAGATCTCCATTCCATCAATGGAGATGACAAATTAAAAAGAAATCACACAGAGATCTCTAGGTAGCCATTAGCCAATATCTCACCCATCGTCAATCGTCATCTTCATCAAATCTACAACACCCCACTCATCAAATCTACTCTCAAGAGAAGGAAGATTAGGGTTTTTTTTTTTTTTTTTTTTTTTTTTAATAAAAAAAAAAAAGAAATTGGAATTGATTTTGGTTGCAATTTAGGGATTTCGGTTTGTCAAAGAAGAGGAAATTAGGAATTGCAGAAACATTTGGGGGGAATTTCATACCACTATGGTTAAATGAAGTAGCGATGCTTTTATAGGGATTTCTTAGAACCCTACTCTAAGGTGCGATTAGAGGACTTCAATGGGCTCGTTGAACCAGAAGCAATATTGGGCCAATTGGGCCACATTTGCAATTAGCAATTTCATTCATTTTCATTAACAAGCAATTTCCTGTTTTTTCTAGAAGAAAGTTCAGTGAGCTTAATATAGGGAATTATCTCCCAGGCCATTAGACATTTGCATTTTCCTTTATAATGTATGTTTCTAACAAATTTGGTTATTCAACGAAGGAGAACAATCCTTCTTCCCTTACAATTCTTCAGTTATCTCAATCTTATATATCTCTCTATTCTTCTTTCTATCTCTCAATTTCAATATTACAATTTAGAAATTCCAGAAACCAAAAACAAAATACAAAATATCTAAGGATAACACCAAGGCATCACAAAGTGGTATCAGAGCCTTCCTTCATGCAACTGTTGGGATTTATGCCCTAAAGCTTGTAATTTGTAAATATTATAAATTCAATAATAAAAGAAGTAGTTATTTCATTCAAATATATTAATTCATATGCTTATATTATATATACAAACTTCCAAGATTACTAGATGTAATCTCAAACTAAGTATATGAATATCATATACAGAGGAATTCAGTTTGAGACATACAATCTAAATAGTCCATAGAAAGCAAATAAAGCTGGGTACTTTATTTGTGATTAATCTACAGCTGCGGTCCATTCCATATTGTATGGTGGTCTTATCCTAGACTACTTATATGGTGTTATGAGAATGGAGGCACCTTATATGATGTAATCATATAGGACTATGCCACGATCTATATGAATCTGTCACTAAGATCTGTTAGTTGAAAAAGTTTCATATATATATATATATATATATATATATATCGACTAATGATGGCTATATGGGTGATCTAAATCTTAAGTGTCTTACTGACTCCTTCAGGTTAGATCGTGGATTCTGATTTACCATGGGTGAGATCGGCATATCATTCTCGATTAATATCTCTGTATCTTGGAATCACGGTTTGGCTTGTGGCTGGGAAGGTATGCACACAATAGTGGAATCCATTCCTTCTTGCGAGAAGTAAATAAGAGGCTTGAATGATTAAGAGCGCTCTCCTTCTTCCGTAAAGGAATAAAGAATATAATCATTCAAGAGAATCAATGGTACTTAAAGGAAAAGATATAATTAGAGAGGTATAACGGACTTTATGACCTAGCTCTAATTATGAATTACGAGGATCATGCCATATGTAATAGTTATATCAATGGACACTGATAAAATTAGTTGTGTAAAACATCTACAATTACGAGAGTACAACGTTGAGTTTTTAGTGGAATAACTCTAAGGTTAATAATTGTGAAATATTAATTAAAGAGTTTAATTAATTTTTTCTAAATATTATTAGAGCTCAAAACTGTGGGTTCATTAGGTCCTCTTGCTAGCACTATACGATTGATAGTAACAATGCTCACGGAGAATTGGATGGTCCAATTAATTGTGTTACGAAAGTAACTTAAATATATTTTGGGAATTAATTAAATGATGTGATTATTTAATTAAATATTATTTAATTGTTGAATTAAATATTATTAAATAATATGATTATTTAATTATTAAATTGTCATATGGAGGTTTCAGTTTCTAACCTTGATAAGAGCAATAAAATAATAAGTGATTATTTTTATTTACTCGAAATAGGTCAAAGGTTCAAACCCTAGTGAAGTAATAATTAAAAAGGATTTGAAATCCTATTTTAATTTGGATTATTAAACCCTAGGTTCCTGGTATATAAGATATACTTGTTAGGAAAAAGAAGCTATTCAGAACCCTATGGAGAACAGAAGAGGTGCGGACACAAGAGAGGAAAAAGAAAAAGATTTTTTTTCTCTCACTAGGGTTGGCCGAATTCAAGGAGGAAGCAAGGTGTTGTCTTCCGGTTCTCTTAAGCCTCCATTCAACTACTCTCGGAATTCGTGACGTGCCTACTCACACAGTTGCTAGATTACGAGACATAGCTAGGAAGACTTAGTGGTAAATGATCGAAAAGAAAACGAATGAGTGTTCTTTAAAGGTATGAAAACAAATATCTTCCTCATATTCGTGTATATACAAAAGGTCCCAAGAAGATGATAGAATTTTTTTGAAACCTATCATTTTAATTATCTTGATTAATTTCATATAAAAACTCTTTATTTTCCACTGCGTGACTTATAGCAACCTGTGACTAGGGGTGGGCACGGTTCGGTTTTGCTCAAAACCGAACTAAACCGAAAATATTTCGGTTCACCCAAAATTGAACCGGTTTAAACCGAATAAGATATGGTAACCGAACCAAACCGAACTGATTTTAATCAGTTCGGTTCGGTTCATTTCGGTTTTGGGCCCAACAGGCCTGATGGGCTTAATGAGTCTTTTTAATATGTTTTGGGCCTTTTAGCATATTTTTTACTAGTTTCAGTTTTATTCCTAGAACTCCATGGAAACAAATCACTAAACCATCTCTCTCTCTCTCTCTCTCTCTCTCTCTCTCTCTCTCTCTCTCTCTCTCGTTACTTTCAGCTCAACCAAAGTTGTAATTCCTGTAAATGAAAATTTGAAAATGAAAGGTATCGTGACTACTATTTATAAACATATATATATATACACACAAACAAATATAAATAAATTAAGTTACAACACATATTTGAATCACAGATTAGACACAAACCTTCACAGATTGATACATCAAGTCAATGAGTAATTAGACACAAACAATCACAGATTCGAATTAGACACAAACAATCACAAATTGATACATCAAGTCAAGAAAGAAAGAAAAGCTAACTTAAACAAAGAAAGAAAAAAAGAAAGCTAAATTAACAACTATAGACGAGTAGATCGGACGCTGAAAAAGAGCAGACTGGATGAGTTGAAGGTTGGTCTCGTTGAAGATTTGGTTGGAGATGAAGAAGAGTAGATTGGATGTGAAACAAAAAAAAAAAAAAAAAGACAAGAAGAAAATTAGAAAAACAAGAAGACAACCACCAGTCCACCACCGGAGAAGTGAAAGAAAACAAGAAGAAAAGAGAAAGTGACGATGAGATGACAAACCTTGTATGAGCTCACGAGTAGATCGGATGTTGAGATGAGAGAGCAGTCAGTTAAAGATGAGAAGATGAGATGACAAACCTTGGACGAGCTCACGAGCAAATCGGATGTTGAGATGAGAGAACAGTCAGTTAGAGATGAGCAGATGAGATGACAAACCTTACACTAGCTCACGAGCAGATCGGATGTGGAGTTGAGGAAAAGAAGAGAGAACAGAGTTGACTAGTTGATGAAGAGATGAGAGACAGAGATGAGAGAACAGCCTCAGTCGGTGAAGAGAAAGAAGTAAAGAACACTAGGTTTTTTTTTTAAAAAAAAAAACCTTATATAGGTGGTTTAAATCGAACCGGTTTTGAAAAACCAAAACCGGTTTGAACCGAAAACTTTTCGGTTTTTAACTTTTTGAACCGAATTAATCATACGAACCAACCTGAACACCCTTTTTTTAGTTTGGTTCAGTTCTAAACTTAATGCCCACCTCTACCTGTGACAATGGCAGAAGGAACAAGGCATCATCAATATGTAGAAGGAAGATTTACAGATATGGAGACCAGAAATCAAGCCATGGAGGGAAAAATTCAGAATATTGAAGGAAAGTTGTAAAAAATCGATAAGGGCATGGATTCCATCAAATCAGAAATGGCAAACCAACTAACCAAAATTCATGAGCTGTTCTCCACCAAATTCAATCGAGCAGACCTAGGGTTGCACATTGGGGAAATGGGGATGGATATAGGTCCCCCCATCCCCATCCCCATCCCCATCCCCACTTCTCAAACCCTTCCCCATCCCTCCCCATTTCCCCATTTGGGGAAAATGGGGATGGGTGAGTTTTGGGGGGAGGTCCCCCCATCCCCATCCCCATTTTCCCCATTCCCCCATTTTCCCATTTGGTTGAAAATTACAAATTAAACTAAAAAAAAAAAAAAAAACATTCCATTACAAATGCAAAAGAAAATACATTACAAAATAATCTCAAATATATATACATTACAAAATAATGTCAAAGAAAATACATTACAAAATATATATAAATATATATATATATATATATATATATAATTATTTTTTATAATATTTTAGGGGAAATGGGGAAATGGGGATAGGGGTACCTCCTTCCATCCCCATCCCCATTTCACTATATTAGTGGGGAAAATGGGGAAATAGGGATGGGGTGGGGTCCCCATCCCCATCCCCATTTCAATTTGGGGATGATTTTCATCCCAATCCCTCCCCATTTCCCCATTTTCCCCCAAAAAATTTCCCCCAAATGGGGATGGGGAAGCGGGGAAACGGGGACCCGGGGGAACATGTGCAACCCTAAGCAGACCTAAAAAAAGGCAGTGGGAAGAGCATCATTGGCTCTGCTCCAGCTGGATCGAGAAGATCAACTGGAACTCAAAGGCAACATGGCCATCACCAACCTACAACAAAGGTAACCACAGAAACACAATTTAAACCTCCAAAATTAAATTTCCCTAAGTTTGATGGAATAGATCCAAAGACTTGGATCAGAAAATGTGAGAGGCTTTTCCCCATTCACCTTGTTGCCTCAGAAAAGAAGGTGTTAGTGGCCTTTATACATTTTGAAAATAAAGATGAAGTATGGTTTCAGTCTTTCTATGCATTAAGGGGGGATATAAGCTCGGATGAGTTCACCGAGTCACTCTTAGTGAGGTTTCTAGCCTTAGAGCAGAAAGATTTGGTGGGGGAGTTTCAAAGACTCAAGTAAACGTCTTCTGTGATTGAATTTCAGGACATGTTCGATAAACTACAACCTAGGCTGTTAGCTAATAACCTAGGGCTAAGTGATGAGTTTCTCTTGGCTTGTTTTGGGTCGGTGTGAATGACTTTTGTTAATACATGGGTCGATCTGATACGAGCCTCCTTGTGCTCAACTTCGACATCCGAGTCAATGACCATTTAATGGCCAATCTTGATATCGTTGGGTAGTGCCAAAAATTTTGGAACCCGATCCCTCCAATGTGTGCTAACTGATTTAGCCCTCGTCATAACTGGATTAGCTTAACTACGAATGGAAGAAGAAGGGTTAGCTTGAACATTGGGAATTAGATTGGAGAAATCAACAGAGAAAAAGAAAGGCTGGTCTGGAAAAGGATTCCGTAGCAATTTCTCAAGCATTTCCACTTCCCCGCATTCTTGAGTTCGATGGCTCTCATCATACGGTAGAAAAGTTGGTGTTGAGTATTGTGATCCATGGAGACTCACCGAAAAAGAGGAATACGTCAAAAGAAGTATAGGAAGATGGCTAGCAAACGCAAAAGCAACCCGCAGAAAGAAGAAGCCCGAAACGTGATAAAAACTCAAAACCCGGTTTTCTTCACCTTAAAACTCTTAAAAACAGTAGTTTTGTGTGGAAGAAGAGGCCCCTAGTTTTATAGGTGAGAAAAAAACCCTAATAGGGGCTTACGTCACAGCACGCGTGGGAAAATTCAAAGGGTATGGGTGACATAATCAAAATGATTTTGCATACCAACACCAATCACACCCCCAGGGAAAAGACACATGGTGGAGAGAGATGATTTCTAGCTTGTGAAAACATTATCATCAGCAGTCTAATCATCAAGACGGTGAAACAACTTGCGGCTAGCATTAAAGGCTTCATGAGTAAGGAATTAAGAGCATTAAAATGGCATTAATGAGAAAAACGCAAGGATGTTTTGAATCTCTTGCCAGGGACGGATTGGGCCTGACTGGGCCTGACTGGCTAGAACATGTGACAGATACAGGCTGAGCATCCTCCCTCGGCTAAAAAATTCAAAAAGGGGTATTGTTGTGGATAAATTTCGCCTGGGTGATGTATCAACCAAACAAACTTACGCAAACAAGTAGAGACACTCGGGAAAAACGATTAGCCCGAGTACCTCAAAGCGTAAGGGTCGCCCAACCAATAAGGAATTCGTTAAGACTCATTAAAAAAGACAGTAAATCATGTTAGCATATGGGGGTCAATAATTACACTCCAAACGGGAAACAACTACATCTTCTTCGATTAGAATTAAAAGCCAAGTCAAATAGTTATCTACGTTCGTTACGGGAGATTGAGATAATCACGCAGATCTGATGAAGGAGAATCGTAGCAGGATTCTATGAATCAACTACTTGTACCCTAGGTCTAGGGTTGCATAGATATATATATATATATATATATATATATATACTACTTGTTTTTTTCATTGTAAAGGGACAAAGAAAATCGCATAGAGAGTGATAACAAGAGAGAGAATAGTTTTGTAGTCATTCATCTTCATAGGGAAATATTCTTTAACCGGTATCGGCGCCCGTGGTTTTTTTCCCTTCATTGGGTTTTCCACGTAAATCTTATGGTCTTTCTTGCATTCTCATACCTCTCACCATCATTAAATCGCAAACCACATCCTTTTTAATTAATCATAATCTCAGTTGACAAAAAATCACCGTCAACAAAAACTATTTTGGAGATCAAACTATTAAAATAGGAAATCAATATTTGTTTTTCTCTTTTGGATTTTAAAATGAGTAAAAAAAAAATTATATTGAGTAAAAAAATAATTTTAAATATATTTTTCTAGAAAAAAAATATATTTTTTAATATATTTTTTCTACTAATGGTGATGATTGAACGTGTGTGGTATTTGAGAAAAAAAAAATGATTTCAAAATTGGTTGAACGGGAAAATAGGAAAACTTATATATATATATATATATATATATGAGGAAATAGGGGTTTGTAGTCAAAAATTAAGGGCTCTTACTGTTTTTGTCCACCATTATCATTTTTATTGTTTTTGCCAACAAATGGGCTGTGAAGACAAAATTGCACCTATTTTTTTTACAAAACCTCTTCTCTCTCCTTTTTTCTCTCATTTTCACCAGATTTTTTTTTTCCTCTTTCTCTCTCTCCTTTTGCTGCCTGACGCCTCCTTCCTCTTCTTCTTTCTCTCCATGTTCTCTCCTCCTCTCTCCTCCGTCCGATCTCTTCCTCTTCTTCTTTCTCGTCGTTTTCTCTCTCCTTCTTCTTCTTCTCCTTCTTCTCTTTCTCTTTCTTTTTTTTTCCAGATTTTAAAAAAAAAATTTCAGATTTTTTTAAATAAAATTTTTTCAGATTTGGTGGTTTTTCGATTGTCGATCGTCTTCTGATCGTCCCTCCTTCTTCTTCTTCTCTTTCTCTTCTCTCTTCTCTTTCTCTTACATGTTTTTTCCAGATTTTTTTAAAAAAAAATTCAGTTTTTTTTTTTTATTTTGAAATTTTTTCAGATTTGAAAAAATTTCCAGATTTTTTCAAAAAAATTCAATTTTTTCTCTTTTTTTTTTTTTTTTTTGTTGAAATTTTTTTTAAAAAGGTTTGGATTTGAGGTGTGGTTGTGGTTGTGCTTAAAAAAAAATTCAAATTTGTGGTTGTATTTATGTTTGGGTTGTGGTTGTGGTTGATTTTAGGGATTTTTTAAAAAAATTCAGGTTTTTTTTAAACAAAAAAAAATTCAAATTTGAAAAACACACCAGATTTTTAAAAAAAAGTTCAGTTTTTTTTTTTTTTTTTTGATGAAAAATTTCCAGATTTAAAAAAGGTTTGGATTTGAGTTGTGGTTGTGGTTAAGTTTGAGTATTGTTTATTTAAAAAAAATTCAGATTTTATTTTGTTCAAAAAAATTTCCAGAAATTTCAGGTTTGAGTATTGTAAGTTTAAGTATTGGTTGTGGTTGTGATTTTAATTTTTTTTTTCCAGACCGGTGTGTTTAATTGTGTTACTGGTGACCAATTAAACACAACACAATTAAACACACCAGGTGTAAACCAATTAAACACACCGGGGAACCTAACTAAACACACCAACATAATCATTAAACACACCGGACTAATTAAACACACCCGGCAAAATAAATTCAACACACCAGACCACCAATTAAACACACCGGACTAATTAAACACACCAGGCCACTAATTAAACACACCAGACAAAAACCAATTAAACACACCAAACCAAACCAATTAAACACCCTAGGCCAAACCAATTAAACACTTAAGTGCAAATCAATTAAACATACCAATGCAAACAAATTAAACACCCTAGGCCAAACCAATTAAACACCTCAGTGCAAATCAATTAAACACACCAGTGCAAACCAATTAAACACCCTAGACCCTGGTGTGTTTAATTGTTTTTGCCTTGGTGTGTTTAATTGTTTTTGTCTGGTGTGTTTAATTGGTGGTCTGGTGTGTTTAATTGGTGGCCAGGTGTGTTTAATTCATTTTGCTTGGTGTGTTTAATTTGTGGCCTGATGTGTTTAAACAAAATAAAATCTGAAAAGTTTGTTTGAAAAAGATCAAATCCAAAAAATCTAATTCTTTTTTCAACAAAACCCAAACCTAAACACAACTCCCACCATTCATAAAAACAACCACAACCCAAACTTAAATACAACTACAAACCAACAACTAACACTCAAATCCAAACATTTTTTTAAATCTGAAAATTTCTCAAAAAAAAAACTGAATTTTTTAAAAAAATCTGGAAAATATCCCAAATCTGAAAATTTTCCTTAAAAATAAAACCTGAATTTTTTTTAAAAAATCTGGAAGAAAAAGGAGAAAGAGAAAGAGAAAGAGAAAGAGAAGAAAAAGATGATGATGATGATGAACTCGTGAGAGAGAGAGAAGACATGAAAGAGAGAAGGAGGAGAGAAAGAAGAAGGAGGCGTGAGAAAATGAGAGAGAGAGGAAAAAAAATTGTAAAAAAGGGCAATCTTGTCCAAAAAGTGGATATGTTGACAAAAATAATGAAAATAATAATCATGGACAAAAACAATAAACCCTATAATTTTTTGGCTAGTTATGGAGTTCTCCCTATATATATATATATATATTTGGTGATATATATATAAATATATATATATACAGTCTTTCTATTATCAGTTCGAACTGATAAAAGTTATATCAGTTCCTTGTATATGGGCCACTAGATTTAAATACTTTGACTGACAAGTGCATACAGCAAAGTCAAAGTATTTAAATCCAGTGTCCCACATGTAAGGAACTGATATAACTTTTGTCAGTTCGAACTGATAATAGAATTTCTGTATATATATATATATATATATATTTGGTGATGATAATGATAAAGGGTTTGATGGTGTGTGAGAAAAAACAATTATTGAGAAAAAAAGAAGAAGATATTTTAGGGTTTGTAAAACAGGGGAAAAAAACACAAAAGAGGAGAAAAAAAAAAAAAAAACCTGGAGCGTCTTTAGAATTTTTTTGTCTTGTTTAGTAATTTTAATTTAGGTTAAAATTGTCATTAATAAAAAAAAAAAAATTGAAATGGAGTGTAAACAGCATATCCGAATGGACTTAAATGTGCTATTTTTAATTTTAATTATATAAGTAAGTACTAGTCTGATGAAAAATAAATTAACGATTAAAAAAACTGATATTTCTCAATTAGATAGGACCCAAACTCATTGTAAAAGAGTAATGCTAAACGTCCCACCTACAATCCCACCATTTTTATCTCAATACATATGGCAGCTGATGTGTCACTTGATGAGTGGATACACATTAATTGTAATTTATCTCACTTAGAGCATCCCCAATACAAGCGTGGCTTGTGAAAAAAAGAGATGTTACGTAGGATAAATATACGTTCTGTTAATAATTGTATCTCCAATGCAACCATGCATATTCAACCTCAAGCTGACGTGGCGAAAAAAATATTAGACATTGTCAACATGACCTTCTATTTTTAGACGATCTGTTGCACACCTATTTTTTAGAGCATCTCCAATGCTAATGTGAGTTGTGAAAAAATTAGATGCCATGTAGGATGGACATCCATTTTGTTAAAAAATCCAGCTCCAATGCAACATCTCTAGCACAACTTCAAGATGAGGTGACAACTTTTTTTTTTAGAGGCTGTCAACCCGACTCTCTGATTTCAGATGGTCTGTTGGACAACCATCTTGTTGGCCCAGTCAGCAACCACTTTTGTCTTTTATCTTATTTTATTCAATAATTCTAAAGTATATTTAAGGAGACCAATAATAAATTGACACGTCATTAAAAACATATATTTTACAAGTGAAGCATTAGGGACCACTTTTTTTATTTGGATGTCTATTAAATTTAGTTACATGCCACATATGAAGCAATTGGCTTGACAATGTTGACATATTATCATTTTTTTCAAATGCAATCCACATTACCATTGGAGATACTCTTAGGTTGACTCAGCAAACAATTAAAACTGACATTAATTTTTCATATATTTTTGGTAAGGAAATTAAAAAAAAAAAAAGGAAAAAAAAAAATGGACACGTCATTAAAAAAATTGTGTTTTAAATAGAAGCATTGGAGACCAAATTTTGAGTTGATTGTCTATCAAGTTTATTTTTATGCCACATAAGAAGCAAGTCTCTTGTCATTGTTGCCATGTCAACAATTATTGATATGTAAGCCACTTTTGCATTGGAGATGCTCTTAGAGCATCCATCTCCAATTCCATCTCCAATGAAAGTGTGGCTTGTAAAAAAAAAAAAAAAAAAAAAGATGCTACGTAGGATAAATAGACATTATGTTAATAATCGTGTCTCCAATGTAGCCGTGCATATTCAACCTCAAGTTGACGTTGCAAAAAAAATATTAGACATTGTCAACATGACCGTCCACTTTTAAACGGTCTGTTGCACAACTATTTTTTAGGTTGACTAAGCAAACATTTAAAACTGACATTAATTTTTCATATATTTTTAGTAAGGAAATAAAATAAAAAATAAATCAGGAAAAAAATATGGACACGTCATTAAAAAAATCGTGTTTTAGACGGAAGCATTGGAGACCAAATTTTGAGTTGATTGTCTATCCAGTCTATTTCTATGCCACATAGGAAGCAAGTATTTTGATATTGTTGCCGTGTCAATAATAATTAGTATGCAAGCCACTTTTGCATTAGAGATGCTCTTACCCATGTATCCACACAACAATTAGGGGGGTGTATTCAATTAGGATTCTTGTGGATATTGAAAGACATTTTTTAAGTGACAGATTTTCATGGATTTCTACGGATTTTCATGGATTTCTACGGACTTTTATAAATCCACATGGATTTTCATTTATTTGTTTAGACATTCATCTCAGACTTTTATGGATTTGTTTAGACATTTATCTCAGACTTTTATGGATTTATTTAGACATCCATAGACTTTCATGGATTTGTTATCACTGAAACTTTTATTATAAATGGATAATCATATTACATAGCATGATAGACCGAGCAGAATGAGACGAGGCCACAAAAATGATAGAAGAAGTAATCATGTGAAATGTGATTCGAATTCTGCAACATTGTTGCCAAGAGAAGAGAAGACTAAACCAAGATTTCTCTAACTTTCCAAACATAACATTTTGTGAACCAAGATGCAAGAATATGGTCTTTCGATTTATAAATAACTCTACTTTTGAAGTCGAAACAGACATGTTAGAGTAAATATATATTTATTGAACATTTTGTAGCTAAATTAAACTTGGTACTGGGCTGTGCTTTCAGGATGCTACAAAGCAAAATTTGCTTGATTTTATACTGTTGCTAATACTGTAAATTTTGAGGCCAAATTAGAATCAACAAAGCTGTCAGCCATTTTGGCTTTGTTTATATACAAAAAGGTAGAGCCTTCGACAGACATCATGCATCGGTTTTTTTTAATTTTTATATATTAGTGCTTTTCGTTTCAGTTTTGAGAGAGAGAGAGAGAGAGAGAGAGAGAGAGAGCAAAGTCCACCAAAATCTTTAAGGAGAAGACTAGACATTTTATAGCATTTCATATTTATATTTCTCACTATAAAGTCCACCAAAATCCATCAAAATCCATGACCTAAGAAAATCCTTTAAAATCTAGTCCTAATTGAATACACCTTGATTCTTGTAGACATTTTTAAAGTCCCAATTCAATACACCTGGATTTAGAAGGATTCTTTAAAAGTCTATAGAAATCCTAACTGAATATCACTGGATTCATATGGACTCTTTTAAAGTCTTTAAATGTCCAAATTGAATACACCAGAATTTATAATGTCTTTAAATGTCCTTAAGAATCCTAATTGAATACACCCTCTTAATGTGTATCCATTCATTGAATGACAACTCAGCTGCCAAATGTGTTGGTATGGAAATGGTGGGATTGTTGGTGGGATGTGCGTATTACTCATCTTAAAAACCCCTAAAAAAAAATCAATAATGCTAAACATCCCACCTAAAATCCCACATTTTTCATCCCACTACATGTGGCATGTGAGGTGTCAAATTGTGAGTGGATACACATTAATTACACCTACCCCATGTATCCACTCACAATTTGACACCTCACATGCCACATGTAGTGGGATGAAAAATGTGGGATTTTAGGTGGGATCTGTAGCATTACTGAAAAAAAAATACATATCGCTTCTCTCAAAAAAAAAAAAAAAAAAAAAAAATAGTAATAATAATACATATCGCTTCTCATTCCCGACAGTCGCCGAAGCAGAAACGCCGTCGTTTGAACAAGAATGGAAGAAACGATGGATTTTGAATACGATGAAGATTTTGAAGAAGAAAACGGCGAAGAAGAAGATGTTGTCGTTGACGAAGAGGACGACGAGTACGTGTTTAGATTCAAAAGCGGAGTGAATCCGTTAGATTTGACGGAGAACAACGCCTCAGGCCTCCAGGTTTACCAGCAGTTCGAGCGTCTCGAGTACGAGGCTCTCGCCAGCCGCAAACGCAAAGCAATCGCCGCCACTCGCAGGTATTTCTCTTAAATTTTACTCATTTATTTTTAAATCTCAGTTTTTTTCTTATCGAAAGCGAACTGATTGTTTTTGTAACTTTTATAATTAGTGAAGAAGACGTGGCTTCGAAGAGCATGTACGAGTTCATGGAGGCCATCAATTACGGTGGTTTTCGTCGAAAATCAAGAAAGGTATGATATTTTTTTGTTTCATTATCCAAGTGAATGAATAAATGAATGGAATTTATTGTTAATTGTGTGCTTTTTGCAGCTTAATAACACAAGAGGAAGGCGGAAGGGGACGAAGAATAAACTTAACACTCAAGTTACGCGGCTGCTTGGTGAAGCTACTCTTCACTATGCTCATGGTCGTTTCAAACAGGTTTTTTTCGTTTTCGTTTTGTTTTACAATTCAATTGAAGGATGAGTTGATTCTTATGGAATATGTTTTCCGTTTTCTGATTATAGGCCATATCTGTTCTGAATGAAGTTATTAGAGTATCCCCTAACACGCCTGATTCATATCAAACGCTTGGTCTTGTTTATAAAGAACTTGGTGATAATAGGAAAACTTTCGACTACCACGTGATTGCTGCTGTTCTTACACGAACCGATTCATCTTTGTGGAAACAGCTTTTTGCCTGGTGTGTGTAAGTTTTCTCGTGCCTTACATGATGTTATTGTTTCATCAAGTTTGTGCATTTGGAACCGTTTTTTTTTTTTCTTTGTAATCAAGGGATCAATAACATTTGCTTATTGCAGAGAAAAGGGTGACACAGCTCAAGCCAAGTATTGCCTTTGTAAAGCAGTCGGAGCAGATCCTAAAGATGTTGGTTTGAGACGTCATCTTGCATCATTCTATGTCGAGCTTGGAGATTATCAGAGAGCTGCTGAGTCGTATAAAAAAATACAAAAGCTGTGTCCTGAAGATGTTGATGCAATCAAAGCAGGGGCAAAGGTTTTACCTTCATCTCTGTCTATTATGTACCTCTGATTTGATAATGCTTTTTTACTTTCTTTTAATTCAAGTTCAAATCATATTTTACCGGGTTTGTACTTTTTCTTTTAAAGTATGTCTTGAGAATTATAATTTTTTTGCAGTTATACCTAAAATGCAGTCAGCTTGAACACTCCACGGGTATATTGGAGGAATATCTTAACAGTCATCCATCAGAAGCTGATTTGAGTGTGCTTGATCTGCTGCTTGCCATACTCATGCAGAATAATGCACATGAGAAAGCTCTGCATCATATTGAGCATGCGCACATGGTCTATTTTTCAGGAATAGAACTGCCTCTGAAATTAAAAATTAAAGCAGGAATTTGCTACCTTTGCCTCAGAAATATCGAGAAGGCTGAGGTCTCTTGCAGAAATCTATTTACATTGCCAATTCTTAAATTTGACTCATTTGATGGAAAGCGCACAATTTTACACTAGCTTCTTTTCCTGACTCCTAATTATGAACCAACATCTTACTCATACAGCCTTTTCCAAAGTTCTTTTAGTAACCCATGTTGTTTTCCATATCTGTGATTATTGTTTTAGATATTGATGTAAATTTATCTGTATATTTTTTGTTTTAAGAAAATGATGGTAATCTCTTTTGTCATAATCATTTCTGAATAACTCAATGAATTTCTGTCTCATTAGAGCTTAAATGCAGTTAATAATTTATTATCCTTGATTTACTCTAATATACTAATTTTTTTCTCACATGATCTCTAGATTTATTTTGCTGTTTTGCAACGGGAGAAGGCGAATGACCATGCTGATCTGTTTACTGAAGTTGCTGATTCATTTATGAGTCTTGAGCATTATAATTCCGCTCTGAAGTATTATTGCATGTTGGAGGCAAATGCTGGTGGATCTGACAGTGTAAGGGAAACTGTAAAAAAAAAAAAAAATAATTTTTTTTTTTCTAAATGGCAGAAAAAGAAAAAAGCAGCAACAACAGAAAGTATTCATGTTTATATAATTTGGGACGGAGGGATTATACATTTATACTATATACCATAGAATGTTTGCACAATTCTTTGGATGTAAATTTCATTTAAACTCAATATGAAATTGTCTTAGCCTGCTGGATTTTTGTAGTAATGGTTGTTCCGGAAGCAATGGCGACTAAACTGGTTTATAAGCTTTTGATTTATTTATTGAGGATTAAACCAGCTTTGATTGTGAATGGTTGGATTATGTAATTTATCGAGTGCTGGTCTTGAGATTCATATTTTATCCATGCAAAGATTCATCAAATTTATAGTGGTTAATATTATCTGTGCACTAGCAACTAGACTCTAAATTTATAACTCTAGTCGTTTTTTTTGTTTATGCTACTGAATTTTTCCTTTATTCTGATGTGTGAGTATTCTACATGCCAAGACAAGCTTTGATGTAACTGATAGCTGATAAATGTCAAATTATTTTCGTCCAGGGTTATCTACATCTCAAAATGGCTCAGTGTTACTTATCCTTGAAAGAAAGAGGACAAGCAATTAAGTTCTTCAACAAAGGTAATTTTCACTCCTGAGATCAAGACTTCTAATGAGTTTTGTTGTTACATGAGTTTGCAACTAACCAAATAAATAGAATATCATCAATCATCATACTCATGGTATCATTGTGGGAAGGCATGGCCAATATCCACAGTAGAATGTCCAAGGGGTCTGTAAAATCTGCTTGCATATGTTCCTTATACGAAGTTAGAAAAGAGGAAATCTAATTAATACTAGTATAAATGTATCTCTTTGGTTAATAAATTAATCAAAATTTATTACTCAAGTGGGATAGGATAGCAGTTGTGTTAATATATTGTTATACAACCTTAAATCTGTGTGTTGATGTAGGGGTTATTGTTGGTGGTTGTGGTAGTATTTAATACTTTCCTGATAGGTTTGGCCCCTTTTCACCATCTTTTAATGAACGGCTGAACGCTTCACTTGTCAAACATAGAAAAGAAAAGAAAGAATCTTAGGGTTTTGCTGGATCTTTTTACCAATTTATAGAAAAATGAGGACTGAGGAATATATCCTTGATTTTGAGAAAAAAAAATTTTTACTCTAGAAATATTTTACTATGAAGATCAAGTTAGATAAAATATAATTATTCTTAAATTTGTGTTACACTTACACCATTAATGGAAACAAAAAAAATATAATTATCAAAATTTAACACTGATTGAAACAAAGAGAAAAATAGAAAATAAAAGGTGGACACCATTACACCAATACAACATGCTGTGTTAAATTAGTTGCGGTTTATTGAACAATATTCATTTGTTCTGTGCACTAGTTTCTTATTTATTTTATCTGGTCATGTTTTGGAATGCTGAGATGCTCTTGTTCTTTAGACTATTATAACTTGATGAGTGCTTTTGTGTTCTTTCGCTATCTATGGAGTTGTTCTGATACTCTACAGAAATTGTATGCTTATTTGACCAGTTCAATTTGAGATGATATTTCACATAATATGGATATTGACATTTTGAAAAGGCTGACTGATCAGGCATTAACCAAACAACTTCCTCTTTGCATCCCTAATTTGCATCCTTGTAAATATCTCCGGATTCTATGACTGATTACACTTCATTTCAGCTTTGCTTACATTTGAGAATAACATCGATGCACGCTTAACTTTGGCATCCCTCCTGCTTGAAGATGCTAAAGAAGATGAAGCGATCTCTTTGCTGTCTCCTCCAAAAAGTTCAAGTATAGCTTTTTCCTTCTCAAATAAAATTTTCACCCTCCATACAGCATAGGTATGCATGTATAATATCTAACTTTTGTTTTCTATGTTTCCTGGACTATGTTTAGATTCTGTTGATCAAAGTTCTGATAAATCTAGTCCATGGTGGCTTAATGAGAAAATTATTATGAAGCTTTGCCACATTTATAGAGCCAAAGGGATGCCAGAGGACTTCATTGATACAATCTTTCCCTTGGTTCGTGAATCCCTTTGTGCTGAAGCTCTTCGGCAAAAGGTGAGTTAATGCTGTTCTTTATATACTTGAGCTACGTTCAATTTTTATGCTGAATCTCATTTTTCTTTTGTGAATTCTAGTCATTGTTGTCGTAATCTTTGATTGATTGATTGATTTATCAGGTTAAGGTGAAAAAGAGGCTTACGCGTAGCATTCTAAATATAAGAGTCGACGTTTGTAATACAAAAACCGATAGCATACTGTGTGGAATTAGATCAATAGCTTCTAAATCAGATCAGTGAGTACTAAATAATAAATTTTACCTTGCTGTTTCTTGCATGTTAATTCCCTTAGCTTTCAACTATTTTTTGTTTTGACTTCTTAAAATTTCATTTATTGTTTCATTTGCTACTATTAGGATCAATCTTAGGAGTAGCTGAGTGATGTCATTGACTCATTGTACAAAGATAATGCTTCTGCCCTTGCCAATTCAGATTATCTATGTTGTTTTGTAAATGTAAATACCCATTTAAGAGAACGGTTAATAGTTCTTATTGTGTGAAGACTAACTTCATTAGCATTCTTGTATTGAGGCTTATTTCTTTTTTTGTTAATTAATTGTGCCCATAATTTTTCAAATACACATCTTTGCAGTTGCTGTAAACGTGTAGTTTTGCGTCCAAAACTTTCCTTATTATTCTTCTTGTCAATGGAGAATAAATTGTTATCAAATTTAGTGATTTCTAGTTAATGAGATTTGGTTTATTGTTGTAGAATTTTAAGTCAATTGGGTTTTAGTTGATTAATCTTTCAAGTTGCTTGAGCTTATTATTATTGTATTATGTTGAAATTATCATTGGCACTATATATAGGCCCTATGTTATGTGTTTGGGAATGCTGGAATAAAGAAATTGAAATTTGAAACCCTCTCATTTTCTCTTATTTTTCTCTACTCCTAGTTCTGATTTTTACCTTTCCAAATTCTGATTTATTCTTCTCCCAAATCCAGTTTTTCTCTGCCTTTTATCCTTTCCAGTCCTGCATCACTTGTTTTCCCTATTGTAACATTATCAGCTGATTCATGGTTGCTCCTTTTAATAAGTTTGAAAGCTACTAGAGCAAAAAAGTTACTTGAAAAGAAGGATAAATTGAAGCAAGAAAAGAAAGCTTTGGCTGATGCTGCTGGAGTTGATTGGCATAGTGATGATTCAGATGATGAACCTCCGGTAAATTTACAATGATATGTTGTGCCTTGCTTTCCCTCGATGTTTTGAATTCTTTGACATTTGGGCCCAACTGATCAGCATATTAATTTTTTTTCTTGGAATGTCCTCAGCAAGATGTACTCTTTGACCCTCCCCTGCCAAATCTCTTGAAAGATGAAGACCATCAATATGTCATTATAGATGTCAGTAATTTTTCTTGCAATTCCTTTTATGTAATTTTTTAATCCTATTAAGTTATTATGCATTTGGCCTTCCTTGATGTGTGAATAATACTTAATTTTCTCATGTTCTGTTATTGAATGATTTTTGTTGGCATTTTTTACTTAATTACTTTTTGTTTCTTCTGTCTCCATAATTATGTGGTTAATAGGTATGCAAGGCATTAATATCCCTGCAGAGATATGAGGAAGCATCAGACATTATTGACCTTTCTCTGAGATTAGCTTACATCAAACTGCCTTTGGAGAAGAAGGAACAGCTTCGGGCACTTGGAGCTCGTAAGCTGTGAAACTCTTTTAAAAACTTGTTGTATCAATTTACCTTTTGCACACCTACTTATAAGAAAGTTTAATTTTTGCTTCTTCATTGTCGTTAATAAAGAATTAAAGTGGAGGACCTTTGTTTGTTAATAATTTAATATATCTTAATTTGTCTGTGGTTGGACAGAAATGGCATATGACAGCACAGATCCTAAGCATGGGTTTGATTCTGCAAGATACATTCTTCACCAGCATCCATACAGTCTTGCTGCTTGGAACTGCTATTACAAAGTAATCTCCAGGTATGCGATATTGGCATTTTATGTTGGGATATTATGGACAATCACAAACATTGTATTTTTATTCATATTAAATGTTCATTACTTAGCTAGCTGATTGAAAATATCTTTAGGAGTATTGATTTTGATACTCTCTTCTTTTATACTTTATTAATGGTTTCTTTTGATGGCATAGATTAGGAAAAAGCAATTCTAAGCATTATAAGTTTTCACGTTATATTCGAGCCAAACACAAAGATTGCATACCACCCATCATCATTGCTGGGCACCAGTTTACCGTGGCTAGCCATCATCAGGATGCTGCGAGAGATTACCTAGAAGCCTACAGATTATTGCCTGATGATCCATTGGTTAATCTCTGTGTGGGTATGTTCCTCTTTCCTCTAGTTTTAGGGATTGTATATTTATTTATAAAATTGCTGAATTGATTTGAGATAAAATTTAAAGAACACATATATTGATATATATTTTTTCCCTGGCAGGAACTGCATTGATCAACTTAGCCCTCGGATTTAGACTTCAGAACAAGCATCAGTGTATTGCACAGGGATTAGCTTTCCTCTACAATAATTTGCAGCTTTGTGAAAATAGTCAGGTTCGCTTCTATTTCTCGTATTTTCTTTCTTTTTTGGAATGATTTCTTTGTGAAATGCATTATTCTTTTATTGTAATGATCAAGGGATTTTATTATCAGTCCTGGCATGGATTTGTTGCACACATGGCTTTCTTCCAAGCATTTTAATCACACTACTATAACATTTTATTTGTTAGGACAAAAAAAGGAAACCAGAAGATTAAGCTTACATTATCAGGTTTTCATTCGGTGGACCACCTTGATTAAAATGTTACTATGTTGTTTTTGGTGACTGTCAAAACAATATTCTTATAGTTGATCGTTTCTTCCAAGATAATGAATTATACTAAAATAGATGTTCCTTCTCTCGACCCCATGTATAGGCATTCTTTTTTCATTTTGGTTTAGAATTCTTTAGTTCCAATTCACAGAAAGATAGATTGCCATTTTTCAACTGAAATAGTGGTCTACATACCGTAAAATGCACACCAATGTAGTGCGCCAAGTGATGGCTGACATTTTTCATTCAAGCTTTGAACTAATACTTGTCGGCTTAATTACAAGCCATTAGTTTGGATCCTTGCCATGTAAGTGATTAAAAAAATGCAGAATTATGTTGTTAGAACTGTGTCTCACTCTTGTCTTCTCATTGAAAAAACTTTCAATACACCCTGTTGCATGCATTTTTTATCCAAAGATATCATGTCACGTGACATGGATTACCAATCAAATGTGTTCCGTGTCACATAAGATAATTTAAGTGGTTGTACCGAAGATTTTCTCCTTCTCACATAAGTGTATTATATTCATGTCCTCCCTTTTCCGATCTTGCTCAATGTTAATTGATTATGCTCTATAAATCTTATTATTTAGGAGGCTCTGTACAACGTTGCTCGGGCATGTCATCATGTCGGAATGGTGTCTCTGGCAGCAACATATTACGAAAAGGTGCTTGCGATGACGGAGAAGGATTACCCCATCCCGAGACATCCCAATAAGAATCCTGACCTTGCAGGGAAACAGGAATCTGCTTACTGTGATCTCCGGAGAGAGGCAGCATATAATTTGCACTTGATCTACAAAAAGAGTGGAGCTGTTGATCTTGCCAGACAGCTCTTGAAAGATTATTGCACATTTTGAAACAAGTATGTCCTTGAGAGACTTTGCAACATTTTGGCTCGCATAATGTTGCAATTCTGGCAAGAGTTTGTGCTTTTTAAATATTAAATTAATGGTTAGATGGGTCAGGAACAATGTTATTGTTATTTTTGCTGTAATTTGATTTTTTATTTAATATGAATAAATTATTAGGAAGATTATTACTATGTTTTGTATCAATTTTATTTTATTTTAATTTGTCAAGTTCAGTCATAAATTTTTGTATTATTTCCAAATGATATTTGATATATTCCGTTGAATGAAATCAACACATGGTAAAAAAATTATAACAATGCGTATGACAAAAAAGAAAATATTGAAAAAGATGTGCGCGTGGGGTTAATGAGTTTGTACGCGCCTGGTTGGTTTGTGAGATCTCGCGATTTTTCTCACGCGCCGCTTCTTCTCTCCCGATCTGCTTGATTTTTCTTCTTCTTTCTCCCTGTTCTACTCTGGTTATGGAACCAGTGACTGAGACGTTCTGTTTTTCTGCCTAGCAAACTCCAAGAAGTGATGGAATCGAAGGATTAGGGGCAAATCTAGGGATTGGAATTTCTTCCAAACGTGCTCGAGCTGATAATGATAGTAGTGGACGGACGGATTTTGATATGGATAACCTCAGGAAGGAAGGTATGGGTAGTTTCAAAGCTAAACTTATGAATATGTCCTGCCTAAGCTCATGGTCTGGGTTTGATGCGGGAAGTGGAAAACTGAAAATTGAGCAAGATGACATAATGGTCATTGAAGGACCTGGAGGTCCAGCAATGAAGTTATCTCCCAATTTGAAGGATCAGTTACATAAACCATGGGCTAATGCTCTTATTTTGAAGAATATGGGGAGAGCTCATACTCTAAGGTTCATGACCACCAAGCTATCGTAGAAATGGGCTTTGTCAGGTCAGTGGCAACTGACTGATCTTGGTGAAGGGCATTTCGTGGCAAGGTTCCAGGGGACGGAAGACCTTGAGTATGTTCTTACTAGTGGCCCTTGGGTTATCATGAATCAATATTTGGTAGTCCAAAGATGGAAACCCAATTTTGTGCCTGGAGAAGATTCGATTCAGAGTATGTCAATCTGGGTTAGATTATCTAAGTTACCAATGGAATGGATGGTCTCTGATCTTTTATGGAGTATAGGTGGTATGTTGGGTAGAATGTGCAAAGTTGACCCGGTTACAGAAAACCAAGCTAGGGGAAGGTTTGCGAGAATTTGTGTTGAAGTGGACATCACCAAGCCTCTTCTAGGATCTCTTAGTATAGAGGATAGAAGTATAAGGGTGGAGTATGAGAGTCTTGGTCTAGTTTGCTTCAAGTGTGGAAGATATGGGCACAGCAAAGACAGTTGCAGAGAAGGTGTTGAGGAAACTGTTCCTGAGGAGGCTATGGAGGAGATTCAAATTGGTGCGGATAAGGAGGTGAGTCCGTATGGTCCGTGGCTTCTTGTATCGTATGGGAAGCAAGGGAACAGGAATTTTAAAGATAAAATGGGGAAAGGTGGATTTGGTAACCTTGGTGGCAATGCTAATATTGCTGGTGGTTATAGAAATGGTGGAAGTGGCAATAATAATGTTGCTGGTGGATATAGAAATGGTGGAAGTGGCAATACTAGTGGGAATGCTAATTTTACGGGTGGTAATGGTAATAGTGGGAATGGAAATGGTTATGGTGGAAATGGTAATACTAGTGGTAATGCTACTTTTGTGAGTGGCTATAGGAATGGGGGATATGGGAAAAATGCTGGAAACACGAAGTGGAGTTCTGATGGTAATATGGGTAGAAATGCTGTTGGCAATTCTAGGAATGGTTCGGAGGGCTTTAACAAAAAGTTGAATGGAGAATTTGTTGAGGCTAGAGATGGAAAGAAGGACAATCTCAAGAGTGGAAGAGGTAATAAGTTGCCTTTTGGTATTAATAACCCAGTAGGCAATGGAATTAGTGGTTCGCGTTTTGAAATTCTTAGTGAGGAAGTTGAAGCTAGCAATTGTGAGGAAACTGTGGTATCTGATACTAAATATCAGGAAGGGATTTACTCAATTGGGAAGAATGCTCTGGATGAAATCACTAATATTAGTAGAAAACAAGCTAATAAGGCAGGGAAGGGAATAAAAAAGAGTAACAAAAAAATTGACAAGCTGGGTATCAAGAAGATTGGTTCTCAATGTGCTGTCAGTTTTTCGGTAGGGGGTTCTAGTAAGAATGGGCTATCTCAGGATCAATTTTCTCCTCTGCTTAACAATGAGACTGAAGGTCAAGAGAGTATGAATGGGTCTCGTTCGTTCCAAAAAGAAGACAGTGAAGTTGGAACTAATTGTGAGGCAGTGAGGACTGATTCTTCTAAACTGGGCGTACAGAATACTGCTGAAATGCATATTGATAGGTTTGATGCTGTGGCTTCGAATTTAGAGGAGGTCATGGCAACTATCTCTGAATAATGTGTTCTCCTTTCCCCATAGTTTTTATGATATGTGTTTGGAATGTGAGAGGTGCGGGTAGGCAAGGATTCTCTAGAATTGTTGCTGATTTACGGAATATATATCATTTTGATATTTTGGCCATCCTAGAACCTAGAATTAGTGGTAATAAGGCTAGGAATGTTATTAAGAAGCTTGGGTTCTCTAATAGTTTTGTGGTTGATGCCGAAGGTTTTTCTGGGGGTTTGTGGCTGCTATGGAATGATTGTGATATTAGGATCCAAATCATAGCTCATTCTAGGCATAGCATTACAGCTCTTGCGGCTGATCATAAGAGCACCTGGGTGGTTACATTTGTGTATGCTAATCCTTGTATTTCTACTAGAAGATATTTGTGGAAATATTTGGATTCCATTAGAAGTTGTTTCAAGTTGCCTTGGCTTATTGCTGGAGGCTTTAATGAAATTACTTGTTGTGCTGAGAAGCGAGGGGGGAGAAGTAGTTTTTCTAAGAGTGGCTTTTCTGAGTGGATTAATAGGAATAATTTGGTTGATATGGGTTACATTGGTTCGAATTTCACGTGGATGACGAAAAGAGGTATTGGAGAGGAGATTTGGGAGAGATTGGATAGAGCTTTGTGCTCTATAGATTGGAGATTGTGTTACACTGAGGGATTTGTTAAACATTTGCCTAGGATAGTGTCGGATCACTGTCCTATTCTCATTAATTTATACAGCAAGCAGATTCCGAAGTGTGATCTTAAGCCGTTCCGGTTTGAAGCAATGTGGATAAAGCATAAAAATTTTGATGAGTTGGTTCAGAATTTTTGGAACACTCATAAATTGCAGAATTCTATGGATAACAGTAGTTCCAAACTGCAGAATTTTGCAGAAATGCTTAGGACATGGAATAAGGAGGAATTTGGGAATGTTTTCCGTAATAAACGTAGAATTCTTGCGAGAATTCTGGGAGTCCAGAAATGCCTTGGCAGCAGATTTTCTTGTTCGCTTGCGAAGTTAGAAGAGAGCTTGGTGAATGAGTATAATGAGATTCTTGAACAAGAAGAAGTGTTTTGGCAACAAAAATCCAGAAATGTGTGGTTGAAAGAAGGTGATAAAAACACTAAGTTTTTTCACCTCTCTACTATTGTTAGAAGGAGGAGAAATAAAATCGAAAGTCTTAGGAAAGATGATGGGAATTGGGTTGAAGATATTGAGGGTATGAAAGAAGAAGCGGTGCATTATTTCCTTAAGCTTTTTGAAGGAAAGCTAAGACCTAGAAATCTGATGCAGTATCCCTTATTATTTCCGAGTTTGGATAGGTGTGATATTGTTAGTTTAAATGCTAGAGTGAGTGAGAAGGAAATCAAGCAAAGTGTGTTTCACATTGGTGGGTTAAAAGCACCCGGTCCGGATGGATTTCCTGCTCTATTTTTTCAAAAGTATTGGGATACTTGCAAAGATGAGTTAATGAGGTTGGTTTTAGAGTGCTTTGACAAGGGTTGTGTCCCTGATACTATTAACCAAACTTTTATTTCTCTTATTCCAAAGGTGCCTAATGCTGTTTGTATGTCTCAACTTAGGCCTATAAGCTTGTGTAACACTTACTACAAAGTGGTTAGCAAGATAATTGTTCAAAGGTTGAGACACCTTATGCCTAGCCTTATACGTCCGAATCAAGTGGCCTTTGTCCCTGGGAGGCAAATTCAAGATAATATTATTGTGGCGCAAGAAGTTCTCCATAAGTTTAAAATGGCTAAAGGAAAAGGGGGATTTATTGCCTGGAAGATAGATTTAGCCAAAGCTTATGATAGACTCCAATGAGAGTTTATACAAGAGGTTTTGGATGAGGTTGGAATTGAGGGGAAGTTGAATAAGTTGATTATGAGTTGTGTTTCCAGTGTGCAGTTCAAAGTGTTAGTGAATGGTGAAGCTTCTGATAGCTTTCGGCCTAAATGTGGTATTAGGCAAGGCGATCCGCTATCACCTTACCTTTTTGTTTTGTGCATGGAGAAATTGTCTCATATTATCCAACTTAAGATTACTGAGGGTCTCTGGAAACCGGTTAAGATCTCTAGAGGGGGACCGGCTATCTCTCATTTATTCTTTGCAGATGACCTTATCCTCTTTGGACAAGCCTCTGTTAAGCAAGCTCAAGTCATGAAGGATTGTATTGACTTGTTTTGTGATGTTTCAGGGCAACAGGTGAGTTTTCCTAAGTCTAGAGTTTTGTGTTCCAATAATGTTAGTAATGGTTTCGCGAAAACTTTAGCTGAGATATGTGGATCTCCTGTTACTAAAGACTTAGGGAAGTATCTTGGGGTTCCTCTTATTCATGGTCGTATCACTAAGGACACTTACAAAGATATTCTGGATAGAATTCAAAGTAGACTATCTATGTGGAAGAGCTCTACCCTCTCCTTTGCAGGGAGATGCACCCTGATTAAAGCGGTTTCCTCAGCTATCCCTATCTATGCTATGCAGTCAAGTAAGCTCCCTAATGAGATGTGCTTGAAAATTGACATGCTAAACCGAAACTTTCTATGGGGGCATTCTGCCGAGGATAAGAAAATCCATTTGATAAAGTGGGATACGGTGTGTTATCCGAAGCATCAAGGGGGGTTGGGCATCAAAAAGTCCAAGAAAATGAACCAAGCTTTACTTGCAAAAGCTGGCTGGAGGCTAATGCAGAATAAGGAAGGATTATGGGGTAATTTACTTAAGCATAAGTATCTGAGAGGTGACAGCTGGTTGGAATTGGACAAGCATAAAGATAATGCTAGTTCAAGCATTTGGAGAAGTATCAAATTCGGTTCTAAGGTGCTGTTGGGTGGACTAAAGTGGAGAGTTGGAAATGGTGACCGAATTGCTTTTTGGTGTGATGTTTGGGTCCCTGACTTTGGTAAGCTCCAAGATCATGCCATTATTCCTCTTTCTTCTTACCATTTTTCTGAAAAAGTTAGTGACTACCTGTATGAGGAAGAGTGGAATGTTCAGAAACTCTGTGTGGTTTTGCCTTGGCAAATCATTCATAGAATTCTGAGTACTCATGCTGGGAGTTCTCATAGTGGAGAGGATAGAGTTATTTGGGGTTTGTCTAATAATGGCCAATTCTCTGTTAAAAGTGCTTATGAGAGTATAGTTGCGAATGAAGAAGTTTCTATCTGGAAGTGGGATTTTCTGTGGAAGTTGAAGTTACCTCCTAGAGTGCAATTTTTCCTTTGGGCGGTTCTACATGGTAAAATTCTCACTAATGAGCATAGAGTGTCTAGAGGTCTCACAATGGACATGACTTGTTCTATCTGCAATGAGGGATGTGAAAACCTGGTTCATGTTTTTAAAGGTTGCTCGGCAGCTGTTACCATTTGGGAAGACATTTGCATGGGTGTTACTTCAACAGAGGCGTTTAATCTTGATTGGTCTGATTGGTTGCATCAGAATTTGAAATGTAGCTCGAAAATCATGGGGTCTGTCCCTTCTTATCTTCTCTTTGCTATCACTTTATGGTTTTTATGGAAGTGGAGATGTAAAGCTGTCTTTGAACCAAGTTTTAAGTATCCTGGTGGTGCTGGTAAGATTATCAGTAACTATGTTGAAGGTTGGTTCAAGGCTAACGGTGCTGCTGCTGACAAAAGGGATATGAGAACCTGCTTTATTGCTTGGTCCCCCCCTGATCTTGATTGGGTTAAACTCAATGTTGATGGGAGTTTGAATCCGGAATCGGGAATGATTTCTGCTGGAGGCATTGTTAGAAATCATTTGAAAAATTGGATTGGTGGGTTTGCTTTAAACAGAGGAACTGGTAGTATCTTAGAAGCTGAACTTTGGGGCATTTTTGAAGGACTTCAGTTCTTGTGGAAGGCTGGATTCAAGAAAGTTGTGGTTGAATCAGATTCTCAGATTGCTGTGGGTTTATTGACCAACTCTACTCATGCTTGTCATCCTCTCTTTAGCATCATTCAGTCCTGCAAAGGGTTGATGAGTAACAAGTGGTGTTGTATTATTCGGCATGTGTACAGAGAAGGAAATAGAGTTGCTGATGGCATTGCGAAGCTCGGTCATTCCTTAGGCTTGGGTATCACGTTCTTTAGTGACCCCCCTCCTCAGATTTTCGATTATTTAGAGGATGATTATACTGGTTTAGCTACTGCTAGACTAGTTTCGTCCAGCTAGCTGTGTTGTTCTGGGCTGTTGCCTCCCTTCTTACCAAAAAAAAAAAAATCAACACATGGTAACAGAGAAAAGCTATTTATATTAATGCAACCTAATTATCTCAATTGAGAGAGTGCATGCTGAATTTGTTTAAAAAAAATTTCTGATGAGTTTATTTAAGTTTAGTAGTTTACAATATTTGACTAGAAGTTTATAATAGAAAAGTAATGAAAATGAAATAATTCACAACCGATAAGATAGCCTTAACATGATCTGGGTTCTTACTTGAATAAATATAGACTTTAAATTGATAATGAAAGTATAGAATAAAAAAAAAAAAAAAAAAATGGTCACGTGGGGATAGTTTGTACGCGCTTGGTGCGTTTTTAGTGCTAGGTCCACGCGCCCCTGTTTTTCTTGGTTTCTTCGTTGTTTTCCTCTTTTTTCTTGCCGATCTTGCTGATTTTCCTCTAGATTTTCATGGAATCTCTTAATGGAACCTTTGTTTTCTCAGCCCAACATCCTCCTGCTAGTGATTTGTGTGTTGATTCAACTAATAGTGCTGGAAATTTTGTGACCGCCAAACGACCGAGAGCTGATGCTGATTCTCTGGGTCGTAGTGATGTGAGTAGCGATCCTTTGCGTAGAGAGGGTATAGGGAGTTTTAAATCTAAGCTTATGAACATGGTGAATCCGAAAGACTGGGCTGGTATTGAAACCACGAAGGAGAAGCTCAATATTGATCAGGATGATATCCAAATCTTAGAAGGTCCGACTGGTCCGATGATGACTCTTTCGTCTAAATTGAAGGAACAATTGCAAAAGCCTTGGGCTAATGCATTAATATTGAAGAACGGGGCGTGCTCATACTCTGACTTTCATGTTGGCTAAACTCTCTCAAAAATGGTCTTTCTTAGGTCAGTGGCAGCTCACAGATCTTGGGGAGGGGTATTTTGTCGCCCGTTTCCAGGTCAAAGAGGATTTGGATTATGTTTTAATGAATGGCCCTTGGGTTATTATGAATCAATATCTGGTGATTCAGAGGTGGAGGCCTAATTTTGTGCCAGGAGAGGACAATATACAGACCATGCCTATTTGGTTGAGATTATCCAAGCTTCCTATGGAATGGATGGATTCGGAATTGTTGTGGAGTATTGGCGGAATGTTGGGACAGATGTGCAAAGTCGACTCGGTGACTCTGACTCATGCTCGTGGTAGATTTGCACGGATATGTGTGGAAATTGACATTTCCAAACCTCTTATTGCTGCTCTTAACATTGATGGGAGGAGTATCAGGGTAGAATATGAAAGTCTGGGAACTATTTGTTTTAAATGTGGTCGGTATGGGCATAGTAAGGATTTCTGTAGAGAGGGGTTGGTTGAGCCCATCCGTGAAGAACCTGTTGAGACCTGTAAGAATAAGATGGATTCGGACAAAGAGGCTCCTGCCTATGGCCCATGGTTGTTAGTTTCTTATGGTAAGCAAGGCAATAGAATCAATAAGGGAAGAGTTGGGAGGAATGGTAGTGGGAGTCAGAATTCCTCTGAGAACAATGGTTCCCTTGGTAAGATTTTGGGCAGTGGCAGTGCTAGTGCTAGGAGGACTGATGGTGGTGGTTATGGTAAGAGTTTGGGCAAATCGGATCAGATGAAGGGTGAGGCTAAATTTAAGAAACCTGTTGTAGGTAATTCTTCTAGTACTGTTAAGGTTTCTTCAAGGTTTGATATCCTGAGTGATGAGGGAGATGTGGATATGGTTGAAGGGAGTACTCAGAATAGTAAAGCTGAGGAGGGACGTAAGATTAATGGTAAATCTGTTTTAACAGAGGTTACCAATCAGAAAAATTTTCAAGGGAGGAAAGTCAACAGGACCACTGCTCAGAGTAGTAAGGTTCTACCCAAGAAGGGAGCAAAAATATATATTCCTGCTAACTTTACAGCTGCGGCTACTACTTCCAAGAGCATGGAGACTGATAGTGGGTGCCCGTCTCTCCCTCTTGAGCCAGTGTCTAATGATCTAGATAATGCTAATGCCCCTAGGCATATCCATAGTGAGGTGATTAATTTGGAGGCCCAATTAGCTAAATCGAAGTCAAGGGAAAATACTGCTAATATGGATAGTTTTGAATCTGCTGCCTCTGAGTTAAAAGAGGTTTTGGCAGTGATATCTGAATAGAGCTCTGTGCTCCCCCTTGTCCTGTGTTTTTTGATGATTTGTGTGTGGAATGTGAGAGGAGCAAGGAAGCAAGTTTTTTCTAGGAATATTGCCAATTTGAAGGGTATGTATCAGTTTGACATCTTAGCGGTGCTTGAGCCACGTATTAGTGGTGCTAGGGCGTTGGAAGTTATTGGTAAATTAGGCTTTTCAAGGCACTTTGTGGTGGATGCTGAGGGCTTCTCAGGGGGCATTTGGTTGCTCTGGAATAAGAGTAGAATTAAGCTCGAGGTTATAGCCAGTTCTAGACATAGTGTCTCGGTGTTGATTTGTGATAATAATTATTTGTGGATTCTTACTGCGGTTTATGCTAGCCCGTGCACTACCACTAGGGGGCTCCTTTGGAAGTATTTGGATGCCATAAGAAAGTGTTTTTGTCTTCCTTGGCTTGTGGCTGGGGATTTTTACAAAATTGTCAATTCGTCTGAAAAGAGAGGGGGTAAACCTACACATTCTAAGAGTGGGTTTAGTGATTGGACTGATAGGAATGAGTTGGTTGATATGGGTTTTTTGGGCTCTAAGTTTACATGGATGACGAAGAGGGGTATTTGTGAGGAAATTTGGGAAAGGTTAGATAGAGCGCTTTGCTCTATGGATTGGAGGATTCAATATGGGGAGGGGTTTGTTAGGCATCTTCCGAGAATTATGTCAGATCATTGTCCGATCTTTATACAGCTTCATAGTAATCAATTGCCGAAGCATAATTGTAAGCCTTTTAGGTTCGAAGCAATGTGGCTCAAGCATAAGGATTTTGAAGAACTTATCCGTCACACTTGGGGAAGTCAGGGGGTTTCGATGGTTGATAGAATGCATAATCTCACGGGGATTCTTAAAGTGTGGAATAAGGAGAAGTTTGGTAATATCTTCTATAACAAGAGAAGATTGTTAGCTAGAATACAGGGAATTCAAAAGTGTCTTAGTGTTAAGTTTTCCCTATTCCTCTCTGAACTTGAGGAGACCCTTTTGAAAGATTATAGAGATATTTTAGAGCGTGAGGAAATCTTTTGGCAACAAAAGTCTAGGAATTGTTGGCTTAAAGATGGTGATAGAAACACCAAATTTTTCCATCTCTCGACTATGATTAGAAGACGTAGGAATAAGATTGAGGGTCTTATGAAAAAGGATGGTTGTTGGACTGGGGATATTGAAGAAATGAAGAGTGAGGCTGTGCAGTATTTTCGGGGGCTGTTTTTGGAAAGGCACAGTGCTGTCCTGTATTCCCATCTTCCCATGTCCTTTCAGAAAATTAGTGATTCTGAGTTGGTTGACCTCTTTCTGGAGGTTGGTGAAACTGAAGTTAAGAAGAGTTTGTTTAGTATAGGTGGGATTAAAGCCCCTGGCCCTGATGGTTTCCCAGCTATCTTTTATCAATCCTTTTGGGACATTTGTAAGGGTGAGCTTATGGAATTGGTCTTGGACTGTTTCAAGAAGGGTAGAGTGCCTTGTGACCTTAATAGTACTCTAATTTCCCTCATTCCCAAGATTCCCAATCCCACAAATTTATCCCATTTTAGACCTATTAGTCTTTGTAATACTTCTTACAAGATTATTAGTAAAATTCTTGTTCAAAGATTAAGAGGTTTACTCCCTAAGTTGATTAGTCCTAATCAAGTGGCCTTTGTGCCGGGTAGACAAATACAAGATAATATCGTGATTGCGCAAGAGGTGCTCTATAAGTTCAAGACTATTAAGGGAAAAAAAGGGCTCATTGCATGGAAAATAGATCTTGCTAAGGCTTATGATAAACTCCAATGGAGTTTTATCAAGCTTGTTTTAGAAGAAGTGGGCATTATAGGGGGATTGAACAACCTTATTATGAGTTGCATTTCAAATGTTCAGTATAGGGTGGTTCTAAACGGTGAGTTATCTGATAGTTTCCGTCCTAAGTGTGGGATTAGGCAGGGTGATCCACTATCTCCCTATATTTTCGTGCTATGCATGGAAAAATTGTCTCATATTATTCATCAAAATCTTCTGAATTGTGATTGGAAGCCGGTCAAGATTTCTAGAGGTGGGCCTGAGATTTCCCATTTGTTCTTTGCGGATGATCTCATCTTCTTTGGCCAAGCCTCTCTTCGTCAGGCCACGGTTATGAGGGAGACTCTTGATATGTTTTGTGATGTTTCTGGTCAAGAGATTAGTTTTCCCAAATCCAGAGTCTATTGTTCGAAGAATGTGAGTAGCGGTTTCGCTAGAGAGTTGGCGGATATCTGTGGTTCTCCTATTTCTCAAAATCTGGGAAATTATCTTGGTGTCCCTCTCATTCATGGTCGGATCACGAGGGGAACTTACAAAGAGATCATCGAGAAGACCCAGAATAGGCTGGCCGCTTGGAAAAGTGCGTCTTTATCAGTTGTGGGCAGGTGTACGCTCATTAAAGCCGTTACTTCGGCCCTTCCAACTTATGCTATGCAGTCTATTAAGCTTCCTACAGAGGTTTGGCATACTCTTGACGGCCTTAATAGGGATTTTTTATGGGGTAGTAATTCAGATAAAAGGAAAATACATCTTGTGAAGTGGGATACGGTTTGTCTTCCTAAGAAGCTTGGAGGTTTAGGCATTAGAAAGATGAAATGGATGAACCAGTCTCTCCTTGCTAAAACTGGTTAGAGGTTGTATCCGAAAGCTTGTGGGTTGTGGGGTGAGCTGATGAAAGCTAAGTATATTAGAGGGGGAGGCATTCCCATTCATGATATTTCCACGTCCAATACTTGTTCTAGTACCTGGAGAGGGCTTCTCTATGGGGCTAAACTTATATCTAATGGTATTCAGTGGAGGGTGGGTAATGGTCTCAAGATATTTTTCTGGTCTGATGTCTGGTTGCCTAGCCTAGGTAAACTCCAAAATTTTGCTTTAGGTACTCTCTCTGAAGACCAAATCAAGGAGAAGGTCAGTGATTATTTGATCAATAATGAGTGGAACTTGCAGAAATTAGCTTCGGTTCTGCCTGGGTCTGTTGTTAATCGTATCTTTTGCATCCACATTGCTAGCAATAGCAGTAGTGAGGATTCTGTTATATGGAGTCTTTCGAAAAATGGGAATTTCTCTGTTAGTAGTGCGTATGGTTCCCATTTTAAGATGGAGGATGATGATTTGTGGAAGTGGAGCTTCATTTGGAACCTTAAGTTACCTCCTAGAGTGACTTTCTTCCTTTGGATTCTCCTACATGGTAAGTTACTCACTAATAGGCATAGGGCTGCTAGGGGTATTGCCGTGGATCTTATTTGTGATAGCTGCAGGGTTAGTGAAGAAGATATGGATCATGTGTTTCGTAAGTGCAGTGTCTCTTGCAAGATTTGGGAGGACATCTGTAATGATATTACTAAGAATAGCTCTTACACGATGGAGTGGAACAGTTGGCTGTGGGATAATCTGAAAAGTAACACTCTGTTGTTGGGTTGCATCCCTGGGCATTTGCTTTTTGCGGTCACTTTGTGGTTCATTTGGAAATGGAGGTGTGAGAAGATTTTTATTCCCAAGTTTTCTCTCCCTGATTGCCCTGGTATGATTATTTTAAAGTTTGTTAAAGATTGGTTGGATGCTAATCTGAGTGGTGACAGCAGCATTGTTAAGAAGAATTGCTTTATAGCTTGGAGTCCCCCTCCTCTTGGGTGGGTTAAATTGAATACCGATGGTAGTTGGAGGCCTGAGTTTGGTTCTATTTCTGCTGGAGGTGTGATTAGGAATAATGAGAAGGCATGGCTGGTGGGTTTTGCTCTGAATAAGGGTATGGGTAATGTCCTTGAGGCTGAGTTATGGGGCATTTTTGAAGGGCTTAAGCTGGCTTGGAGGGCTGGTTTTAGGAAAGTTTTAGTGGAGTCGGATTCTCAAAGTGCGGTATTGCTCCTTACTAATCCTACTCCTACGCACCACCCTCTCTTCAACATCGTAGAGGATTGCAAGATGTTAGTTGAGAAGAATTGGAGTTGTTCTATTCAGCATGTCTTTAGGGAAAGCAACAGAGTTGCTGATGCTCTGGCCAATCTTGGTCATTCCCTGAACCTGGGGACTACTTTCTTTGATGTTCCTCCTGCCCAGATTTCTGCTTGTGTTAACGAGGACCTCTCTGGTTCTGCTTTAGCTAGGCTGTTGGCTAGTGTTTAGTTTCTTTGTTTTGGGCTGTTCTTTGCCCCCCTTTTTACCAAAAAAAAAAAAAAAAGTATAGAATAAAAGAAGATAGGAAATTTCATGAAAAGAAATGGTTTAGAGAAACATATGAATATTATTATGATTCACGATTGATGCACTGTTTTTGTGATAAGAGTAATTAAAATCTCAAAATCAATCAAACTTGCTTGATTTTGATGAAAGCAAAAATGTGCACGATCCTATTTGATGATCTGACAAGTCAATCAAAGTGAAAATAGTTTTTTTTTTTTTTTTTTGAGAAAAGAAAACTTCATTAAAGCAACGAAACCGGATTACAGCAGTACTGGGATCTCTCCCAATACAATCGGAGCCACACTAGGTGGAACCTCCTCCATCTAAAAGAAATCAGAATCAAAAGATAAACTAAGCTTGGCAAGACAATGCGCCGCCATTTTAGCTTTCCTAGGAATAAAAGTCACTTTGCAACTCGGGGCACCCTTAATCAAGTCTAAAATGTCATCAATGACCAAACCAATTTCAAACGAGGGAGCCGAAAGAGAATTAATTAGAGAGACTACCACCTGAGAGTCCGATTCCACGGTACAAGGCCATAGCCTTGATTGAAAAGCGAAACAGAAGCCCTGAAGGATAGCTAAAGCTTCAGCCATTAGAGGAGAAATAATCACCAAAGAAACGTGAATGCAAGAAGCCATAACCAAACCTCTAAAGTCGCGAATAACCGCACCAGTGTCATATTTTTTCCAGTTGATATCAAGCGTAGCATCCGTGTTAATTTATACCAATCGAAATCAGGTGGCCTCCAAGAGGGCGTTATCAACTCGCGCCCACTTGTATTTCCTCTAGCTGAGGCATACTCTGCCTGAAATCTTCCAAGAAAAACTCTGCCCAAGGAACAACATCAACAGTGTTTACAGTGCCCGAGTTGTGAATCTTGGAATTGCGCCTGAACCAAATGCGCCACAAGACTACGCAAAGGAGCTCCACCTCATCAGACGAACCTTGGTTCTTACAAGAAACCATGAAGTCCAAGAAAACCATGTTAACCGAAACATCAGCTCTCTTAAACTTCACCATGCTATTTCTAATCGATTTCAGAGCCGGACAAGACCAGAGGGCGTGAAAAGTGGATTCCACCCTAATAAAGCAAAAGGGACACCATCCATCCCTAGTAATTTTACGCTTTGCCAGATTCTCCCTCATTGGTAACCAATCTTTGCATGCTTTCCATATAAACACTTTGATTTTGGGAGGGATTTTCAACCGCCAAAGATATTTCCACTAAGAAACATGGGAGCCCAGACCCGAACCAGAAGCCGAACCATTATTCACCACGGAACAGCCAAGGTGATACACACTTTTTACAGAGAAAGAGCCTAGCTTGTCGTAATGCCATATCAGCGAATCCTTGTGCTGCACCGTCGAGCAAGGGGTATTGAGAATAATGTCAGCGTCATCCTCAAGAAAGGAACCATAGACAAGAGGTTCGTTCAAGCGGCCCGAGGGAGTTTTGAGTTCACTGATCAAGGCTCCCACACCCAGAACAGTTGGGGAAAAAATCTTAAAGGTCGATGGCTGCAGGATCCAACGGTAACGTGAACCTTTATCAATGAGCTCTCTACCCCAAATAAAGCTTCTCCAAACAAAAGAGCTCGAGGAACCACAACCCACAACCAGAACAGAGCAGTCCGCAAAATAGCATTGCTTTAACACTTCAGCAACCAGAGTGTTCGGATTATGATGAATTCTCCAAATTTGTTTGGCCAAAAGATCTTGGTTAAACATTGCCAAATCGCGGAAGCCCATCCCACCTTCCTCTTTGCTTTTACACAACTGAAACAAGCGGCCCCAATGAATTCTCTACCTATCTTCATCCGAACCCCACCAGAATCTGGCACTTAGCCTGTGAAGGTCATTGATTAACGTCTTGGGCAGCCTGAAAAGAGACATGGCATACGTGGGAATAGACTGGATGTTACTTTCAGAAGCACATCCTTCCCTCCAGCTGAGAAGAATTTAGTTTGCTAACCTTTCACCCTATCCCACACTTGATTTCTATTGAATAAATCCTTTTTATTTCTACCCACGAAATAGGGAGGCCAAGGTAACACTCATGACATCCAACCAAGCGAACCCCAAGAATACTAGCTAAAAGCTTCGCACGTCTCCCATTCACCCTTTTGCTAACATAAAGCACTGACTTTTGGAAATTCACAACCTGACCTGAAGCACTAGCATAGCAATCCAGGATATCCTTGATGACAAAACAATCTTTTTCCGACACTTTAGTGAACAACATACTACCATCTGCAAAAAAAAACAAATGTGTAATCTTGGGGCCACCCCTACTACAATGAAAACCAACTAGTTCCCTCCTTTTTTAAGCCATGAAAATCAAACGGGATAAACTCTTCGCACAGATGAGAAACAAGTACTAAGACAATGGATCCCCCTAACGAAAGCCATGAGAGGGCTTGATCAGGCCACACACTTCCCCATTTATTAGAAGAAAAAAAAAAGGCAACAGATTTAACACAATGCATAATCTTATCAATCCAGGCAATCGAAAAACCAAGTTTCGTCAACATACCTAAGATAAAGTCCCATTCTACGCAGTCATAGGCCTTAGACATATCCAGTTTTATGGTTATCGCCTCATTTATGCCATTTTTCAGTCTCTTCAAGGCATGCATGCACTCGAAACCTAAGGATGGCATTATTAGAAATCAGCCTACCCGGAATGAAGGCACTCTAAGTCTTAGAAATCACATCATTCAACACTGTACGGAACCGGTTGGCAAGGGATTTGCCACCACCTAATAGATCACATTACAGAGACATGCATTCCGCCCTCTTTACCTTCGGGATTAGCACAATAAGAGTCTCATTAATCACCTCCAGATTAGCATAGTTGTTCAGAACACCCAGACAAGCTGCAACAACTCTATCACCCATTAACGGCTAGATTTTTTGGTAAAAAAGCGCTAGGAGACCATCGATCTCGGGGTCCTTGGTATGAGACATGTCAAAAACGGCCCTCTTAATTTCCTTTGAAGTGAACTTAGCATCAAGGAAAACACTTTTCTCCGGCGGCAAACAAGGAAGAACACAATCAAACACCTTCTCCAAATCGGCTGCTATTGGCTGGCTTGAGCAAAAAATATTTGAAAAATACTGCTCAACCGTGACCTCAATGCCTTCCTTCGTATCCCTCCAAATTCCGGCATCATCAAACAGCCTCGTAATAATATTCTTATTGCGTCTAGTTGAGGCCTGAGAGTGGAAGTACCTAGTGTTTCTATCACCACACTATAACCAATTCACACGAGACCTTTGTCTCCAATAGATTTCCTCTTGCTCGAGTAACACATCCAACTTATTTTCGATTATCTTAATACTCTTACAAGAATCATGGTGCATCATGGATGATGCCACATGAAGATCATGTTGCAGCCTTGCAATTTCCTCTTTAGCATGCCTACGATTCTAATGATTTAAAAGTTGCAACTGACTCGTACAGTCTTGAATCTTGGACACCAACCCATGCATATCTTGTCCAGTTTTCGGCACCTCTCACACCCTCTGAACAACAGCTGTGAAGCTCTCCTTTTCCAACCAACACTCCTCAAAATGGAATCGTTTTTTCACCCCTCTTTGCTGCTGAGAACTATACTCCAAGGTAGGGACGTTATCAAGCAAAATAAAGTGATGATCCGACTTCCAAAACTCAAGGTGACTAACCTTAGCACCTGCAAACATATTCATCCATCGAAAATCACACACACAACGGTCCAACCTCTCTTGAATCATCTTAGGACCTTCCCTTTTATTTGACCAAGTGAAATTCGGGTCCTGGAGGTCACAATCATCCAAAGCAAACCGAAAATTTTCTATTAAGAGGCGAGGCCTTTGGAGACCACCCTTCTTTTCCGAATCCTCTAAAATCTCATTAAAACCCCCTACACATAACTAGGGGAGATGAGACATACCGTGACGCCTACATAGGAGGTTCCAAGTGTGTTACCGTTGAGACGATTCAGGATGACCATAAAAACCAGTGAATCTCCATGACTCCCCTCTTTGTAACAGAACTTGAACATCAATATGAAACTTGGAGTAGGATAACAGACTAACATTGATACTATCATCCCACAACAAATACAAACCGCCTTTCCTACCATCACTATTAACCACAAGTTTAACACAAAAACCAAGTTTTACACGTGCACTTTCCATTCAGATATGATTTGATTTCATTTCCATTAAAAAGATCAGATTGAGTTTATAAACTTGCTTAAACCTAAGCAGGATTTGGAATGCCCGGGAACTACCCAAACAACGAGCATTCCAAACTAGGATTTTCATTGCAGGCGGTAAGCCGGTAAGCCGGTAGAGACCGACCCGCTGATGATTCATCATTATCAGAAAACTGGAATCCTTCACTCAAAACCAACTTTCATTTTTTCTCTGAAACTAAATCCTTGCTACCCGCTTCCCTCTTCCCCAACTTTGATCCACCATCCATCACAGAATCCTTTCTAGCCCCGTCCCTAGCCCATCCTTTTCATTTTTCGGCTTTAGGATCGTTTTGGTTCTTAACTGTTGCCTCTTCACCCCCAACCTTCACCCCCAACCAAACTCGTGTGAACCAGTAGGCCCCTATCCACCTCCATCTCAGCCGAAGCCATCTATGGGATTGTTTTAGTATGCTATCTAGCCTTAACCTTGCACATCTCTGATTTATTTTGACTCTCAATAATAATAGGGCTTGTGCCTTCCACAGAAAACCCACTAACATCACCATTTTCATGCACGTCTATTTCCTCTCTCACTTCTCTAGGTACCGGTTGACTCTTTGTCACTTTCAAAGGAACAGAAAGCTCTCTTTCCTCCGAAACTAAAGTGGCATGAAGGTTTCTACATGCATGGCTGATGTTAATATCCTTCTCAACAATCTTCCTTGTCCTTTCATTTTGACCTAACAAACCCTACATGTCTCCCGTAGCAACGAAACCATTCCCTTTCTTTATCGAAAACGATCCTGGGTTTAATGATGGTACTCCTCCAAGAATCCCTGGCGTATTATTGTTGTCCTCATAGCGGTTCCCTTCCCTCCGTTGGTGGAATCTACCACTTTTTATCGGGCTCTCAGCTTTGAGCCAAGGACCAAATAATTGATCAAAATCTTTGAGCCCATTCCCAATATTTTTCTCCAAACAATCTTTTACTGCATGACCTAGATGACCACACCTATAGTAATGTTCAAGTAATCTTTTGTATTTTAGAAGCATTACTGTTGACGGTGGTTTTTGGTGGTCACCTAGTCAACGATTTGATTTCGATTTATTTCTATTTATGAATGGGAATGGATGAAAATATTAGGGATAAAAAGAGTAACAAACAAAGATACGTGGTAAAACTCCGATGACCGGAGAAACATCCACGGATTGTTGCTTTAGCAACGAAGCAAAATTCACTATGAAAAGCTATTACAAAATACTGCACTCAAGTCTCTCTTGCTAGTTCTTGCGTACCCCTTATTTTGTGTGTTACAGGGGTATTTATACATAATGTTACTAGGGTTTGTGGGTGCCGCTAGGGTTTGGTGTTGTGGTGCCCAAGTCTTGGGCGATTCCCCAATCCTAGACGGATTCTATTTCCTTCTTAAGTGCAACATATTTCCTGATTCGTTGAGTCTGAGTTTGGGACTGATTCCTTCTCCTTTATTTGCGGGAAACCTATTTGTTTCCTTGTTGAATTCTAGGCAGCCACACCGTTGTTTATTGTGGGGATGATGGTTGTTGTTTCTGCCCACGCGTTTGGAATGTGAATGTTGGTGACTATCTTTTTATTGAATCCCGAGTATGCCCGAGCAGGCTTTGCTTCTCGAGCTGGTTCTCTTCATTTGTAATCGGGTTGCTTTATCTTTCCCGAGTACATTACTTCGGGGGGGGGGGGGGGGGGGTGGGGAGGTTTCTGCGCTCATAAGTTAACTTCTCTTGACTCCTACTTATGTGGCGTTTTATGGTGATGACGTGTCCTTTACACCGATTTTTACCTATAACAATTACTAATTCCGTTCCGTCACCCATCACGTCCACTCTTAAGATTCTGCATAAAGGTTTATCCACCTAAACCACCACTAGGACTATGATGAATTTCCCCACACAATCCCTAGATTTCCCTATGTCCACTTCCTTCACCTTTCCAACCATCTCACCCAAGAATCACCCTATCTCCGATGTCATACAGATTAAGGGAACAGTGTGGATTTGGATCCAGAAGGCAGTCTTGTTAAAACTCATTCCTTGAATATCTCCTTTTCCATTCGGTTCTTTGAGAACTAAAAGAGCCTTATCGAAACTCCATGGCCCTCCACTACAAAAAAAATGGTCTTTTCCGACGGCTAAATGCCGTCGGAAAAGACCATTCCCCGTCGAAAATATGCTTTTCCGACGGGAAAAAGCCTTTCAGAGGCCGTCACAAATACGCTTGTCAGAAATAACTATTCACTGACGAGCTGTCACTAATACTACCATTTTCGACGGCCTTGGCCGTCGGAAAAGATAAAAATACCGTCGGTAATAGTGATTCAGGGTGGTCAAAATTACTTGTATTTCCGACGGCTTTACCACTATTTCCGACGACTTATTGCTGTCGGAAATATTCATATTATAAAAAAAATAGCGTGACTCGACTTGATAGTTTCCACGTCACTTGACACGTGCCACGCAACACGTCACCCCCCGACACGTGCCACATCATCGCCACATCATCAGCCGGCACCACATCACCACCACATCACCCATCATGTGGCACTCTAAATCCATGAAATTCATGTGGCTTGAACCCTTGACCTGGATGATAGTAAGGGTTTCCCTTACCATTTTGCTATTACCTTATATATGATATGTTTTGCATATTATTTATATATAAGCTATTGATATGTTTGTGTACTATGTAATTAAATATATATTTTTTGTATACTATTTAAATATAACTATTGAGATATTGTTTTTTAAAATAATATTTTATTAAAATTATTAGAGTTTTTGTTGAAAGTGAGTTTTTCAAATGGAATAAGACTATTTCCGACGGCATTGAGGCCGTCGGAAAAAGTGTATTCCTTTTTTACTTTTCAAATGGAACAAGACTATTTCCGACGGCGTTTTGACTATTTCCGACGGCATTGAGGCCGTCGGAAATAGTGTATTCCTTTTTTTTACTTTTCAAATAGAACAAGACTATTTCCGACGGCCTTGAGGCCGTCGGAAATAGTGTATTCCTTTTTTACTTTTTAAATGGAACAATACTATTTCTGACGGCTTTTTGACTATTTCCGACGGTCTCAATGCCGTCGGAAATGTGGTATCATATTTTTACTCATTTCCGACGGCACTGAAATAGCCGTCGGAAATGGTGCCATTTCCGACGGCAATTAGCGCCGTCGGAAATAGTTCGTCACTGATAGACCTTTTTTTTGTAGTGCTCCCTGCAACACTTGCCATCGATCATTAGCGTTTTGGAATGTGAAAGAGAATGTATTCCCCGAAATAACTTCAATATCGAACTCCTCCATGGTTTTCCAGATATAGGGAAATAGACCCATAAAAGCTTCACGATTCACAAGTTTATTGGAGAGTATTTTTCCTATCAACCTAAACCCCATTTTCTTCATACCATCTTTTTTCAATTCCACATGTAAAGTCATCAGGGGACCCTTCCTATCTTTCAATGATAAGGCCTTACATAAGCTGGCCACTTCATCCACCCTCATGATCTCCAAACAGCAAAAGCAAAGAGGAAAGAAAAAGAAAAAAAGAGAAGAGGAAAAACAGCACTTTAAAAGAGTAAAAAAGGTGATCTCAAAAAAAGATCGGCTGACTACTTTCACCTAATTAATAGTTAATAGAGATGATATGATCACATTAATTCACAAATACAATATTGTATATATTAGAAATAGATGGAAATCACCGGGCCTCCATGATCGTATATATAAATTTGAGTTTTAATTTGAACCAACATTTAGGTTTATGGTTGTGAGTTGGAATTGATTAATAGGTTTTTAGTTTTTGAGTTAGATTGGTATGATTGAGAAGAATTATCGTAGAAATTGTGTGAAATTTGAACAAAGTTAAAGAAATTTGGGATAAAAAAAGCTTCGAGATAAGGTGACCTTCACCCTGTCTCGACACTCATTTTTCACAATGATTCAATCTCCATTGGAAGTAAAAAAAATAAATAAATAAATAAATAAATAAAGGATATATGTGAATTCCTTCAAAATAAGGATTATGAAGTTGAAAAAATAAATTTAAAATGTAATACTTATCTTCAAATTACTTTATATAATATTCTCCAATGTTTTCAAAACCTAAAATTGAAAAAGAAAAGTGTAAGGAACAAAGTGTTGTAGAGTAAGAAAATGGTTAGATAATGTTTAGTTCATTTGTTTGATAAGTTAGTTGGTAAAAGTAATAAATAAGGCTAATCAATTGCATTTTGGAAAAAATAAAATAAAAAATAGAATAGTTTTGCAATTGATTTTGATTTTAAGACACATTTACATTTTGTCCCCTAAAATAGAGCATTGTGTAGTTGAAATCTTATAAGATAGCGTTTTTACTAAAAAACCCTATCTTATAAGATTTCAACTACACAACCCATAGTGAGTCAGTGACCTTGAATCCTTATAAAAAAAAAACCGTATATACTGAGTGAGTTTTTGATGAAGTATCCAATTGAGGGTCGGAATTCATAATAACCATTTGTAATACAGAAGTAATTTTACTTGTATTAAAAGTCTCTTTCTTTATTAAAGGACATGCTTCCATGAATTTGCAATTAAAACAAAAATACAGTATGCAGTTTGCATTAATAATTTAATATCACACGCATTAGTTTACAAATTACAACTCAAACAACTCTACCATTTGTACTGGTAGTATATTTTCATTCACTGCGAGATATAACATTAATTGACACATTGCAATTAAGCTAATATTCTTTATTAGCCATTGAAGAAAATTCATTTAGCAAAGTAGTTATGGTTTCAGCATCTTCGTCACTCCCATTGCGGATATGAGCTTCTGTGACTGTCTTTTACGAGTTTACATCAGGAGGAAGAGAGTGTCTAGTTTCTTCACCAAAGAATTCATCCTGGATATCCCATTTCGGATTCCCAAAGTCATCTACCTGCTCACTTTCTAACGGCGCATTCCACACATTCGAGTCACCATAAGAAATTGGCGAGTACTGTAGCTCATAGTAACCGATGAGTGAATCATCCCACTCTGCATGAACCAGATGTTCAACCTGAAGAAAGAATCATAGACAAATTAACAAGTCAGTTCTATATATGTTTTTGTCACATAATATTTAATTGAAAACGGCATATGTGCTTTCTCACCTGTGAAAGAAATTATTTTTTAGAAGACAATATATATTTGGTTGTAGCTGAGATCCTTTCTGAAGCAGTAATCAAAGACAAAACAAGCCTTAATTAGTATTCTATATATATGTTTCTCCTCATAGAGCTGACATTGATCTTTCTTACCTCGGAATTGCTTGATTTGGTAGTAGCTGAGCTTCCGATTGAAGTAAAAAATATATATATCAAAAATCAGTTTTAGATAGGTTTTCTTTAAACCATTGTTCTAAAGTGATGACATTAAAACACACCAGAAATATGTTTTCTTTGAAACCGTAAATGCTGCCAATCATATATAGCATTTGCCATATGGAAATGTAACATTTGGCTTGTGGTCATAACGATCCTTTAGTTCTTACCACAGATCTTCAGGTTCTATGACAGTAAGATATTGAGCCTTCAAGTTCACATTTAAATGATGGCGAATTATGACCATAGCTGCGGGTTTACCCTGTTCATTTGCTTGACTCCCATCATCAATGGTATAGTTGTACAGGCCTTGAGATTTTAAATATAAACTAACATCAATAACCCATGACTGTCTTTAGAAACTTCAAGTGTATCAAATTTCAAATTTGCAAGCTTTGGCATGATTACGGCGTTTTTTTTTTTTTTTTTTTTTTTTTTTTTTTTTTTTTTTTTTTTTTTTTGTTTTTTGAAAATCACAATTAGTTATGATCTGATAAAATAAATAAGAATAAATAAATAGCATAATAAATAAATCAAGAACTATGGGTTCTGTTGGTAGCATTAGCCAACCTCATATATTGCGTATAACTAAATAAATACGATTATTTAAAGAGCATAATAAATAAATTCAGAACTATATATGTGTTATGTTGACAGCATTAGCCAGCCTCATATATTACGTATAGATAAATAAATACGAATATTTAAAGAGCATAATAAATAAATCCAAAACTTTATATAGGTTTTGTTGATGGCATTAGCCAGCCTCATATATTGTGTATAAATAAATAAATACAAATATTGAGATGTAAGTAAATCACTCAAAACCGACTTCAAGAAGAAAAAGTATTAGCTTTAGGTATGTTTCTCTTAAAACAAGTGTGCAGCAAGCTGCACAAGGCAGGTTCATAATCTGCACAAGGTATGTTCTTCTCACCTATATATAAATGTTTTTCTGCACCCTCATCATATGGCCATATGACCGTTTGGTAGTAGCTGAGATTCTGGCTGAAGTAAAATAACAAAAGAATTTAAGAAAAAATTCATTAGCTATAGCTATGTTTCCTTGCTATATGTACAAGCTAAAATTTCCTCAAAAGCTTGCTCATTCTTAACTCTACAAAAACTATTTTTGTTTGGTAGTAGTTGAGATTCCAGCTGAAATGAGAATCACAAAAAAAGAGAAGCATTAGTTTTAGCTAATATATTTCCCCTGCACCGGAACATGTCCACTAAGGTATGATCTTTATCACCTCCAAATTAGTATTAGTATATTTAGAGACTTGTGCTATATGGTAGTAATTTGGTAGTAGTTGAGACACATCCTTGTTGTAAATAAAACGAAGAACATATGAAATAAATAAGTGATAAAGAATAAAGTGAGAGAGAGAGAGACAAGAGATCAGTAACAAAATGAAATAAGAGATATGAGAGAGAAGGAGGATATTAACTTTGTATGTGTATTGAACCTTTTTTTCACCAACTAGTTTACAAAAGGAGAGACCAATATATATAGGCAAACACTAAGCCACTTGCATCACTATTGCATCCATTTCTAATGGTGAAGTCAAGTGGAGAGATCAAGTGGGGAAAGGTGGTGGAAAATCCACACCAATTATAACACTCCCCCTTGGATTTCCACCACTTGTATTGTTATTTTCTAAGAAAAACCCAATGGGATAAAACCTAGGTAAAATATATACAATGATCTTTTGGATTTAGTGGGGTTAGACATTCTTAAAACTGTCTCATTAAAACCTTTTCGGAAAAATCCAGTAGGATAAAATCCAAAAGAAGGAAAACAAGTACAATGTATGGATGTCTATTCAAAATTTTGCTCCCCCTGATTGAACGCTCCCCCTCATAAAAAAATTCAGCTTTAATCTTGTATTTTACATAGCCAACGCATGCCTATTTTATATACTATCTTCTCAAAAGTTGATGTAGGTAATGTTTTGGTAAATAGATCTGCAAGATTATCTGTAGACCGTATTTGCTTAACATCAATTTGTCAGCTCTGTTGAAACTCATGAGTATAGAAGAATTTAGGAGAAATATGTTTGGTTCTATCTCCTTTGATATATAACCCTCTAATTTGAGCAATGCAAACTGCATTATCTTTAAATATCGGTGTTGGCATTTCTGTAGATAATAAAATCCACAAATATTTTGAATATGATGAATAATTGACCTTAGCCAAACACATTCTCGACTTGCTTCGTGAAGTACGATGATTTCAAAATGATTAGAGGATGTAACAACCAAAGTTTGTTTTGTGGAGCGCCATGATATTTATGTGCCATTAAATGTAAAAACATATCCTGTTTGCGAATGAGTTTTATGGAGATCAGACAGATACCTGACATCGGCATAACCAAATAAACCTTAAAAATTGTTAAATTTTATTTAAAATAATCCTAAATCTTTCGTTCCACTAAGGTAACGAAAAAAATGTTTGATCTCATTCCAATGTCTTCAAGTTGGTGCTGAGCTGAATCTAGCAAGTACATTTACAGAGAATGCAATATATGGTCTAGTATATTGAGCCAAATATAATAAAGCACATATTGCATTAAGATATGGTACTTCATGACTAAGTATTTTTTCACCATTTTCTATTGTACGGAATGGATCTTTTTTATGATCAAGAGTTCTAACAACCATAGAAGTACTTAATAGATGAGCATTATCCATATGGAATCTCTTTAAAATCTTTTCAATATATGTTGATTGACGGACAAGTATTCCATTTGATCTATGCTCGATCTCGAGACCGAGACAATATCTTGTCTTTTCCAGATCATTCATTTCGAATTCTTTTTTTAAATATTCAGCAGTTTTCAGAAGCTCTTCAAGAGTTCCAATTAGATTCATATCATCAACATAAACTGCAACGATAGCAAATCCAGATTCTGATTTATTTATAAAAACACATGGGCATATAGGATTATTAATATACTATTCTTTTATCAAATATTCACTGAGACGGTTACACAACATCCGTCCAGATTATTTTAATCCATACAAGGACCTTTGTAATTTTATCGAATACAAATTACGAGATCTCGAGTTACATGCTTCTGGCATTTTAAATCCTTCAGGGATTTTCATGTAAATATCTGAATCCAATGAACCATATAGATAAGCAGTCACTACGTCCATCAAATGCATTTCAAGTCTTTCCAAGACAGTCATACTTATCAGAAATCGAAACATAATTATATCCATCATTGATGAATATGTTTCACCAAAATCGATATTAGGTCTCTATGAGAAACCATATGCTACGAGTCATGCCTTATATCTCATGACCTCATTTTTCTCATTACATTTCCGTATAAAAACCCATTTGTATCCAACGGGTTTGACGTCTTTAGACGTCTGGATTATAGGTCCAAATACTTTATGCTTGGCTAAAGAAGTCAATTATGTTTGAATTGCTTCTTTCCATTTAGGCCAATCAGACCTCTGTCTACAATCATCGAGATTATGAGGTTCATAATCATCATTTATAATTTCAGTTGCCACTGTGTATGAAAATACGTCATCGATGATTGTTTCATCATGATCCCACAATTCTCTTGTATAATTTATAAAAATTTCCTCATTTCTACATTCTTGTATCTCCTCTAAGATTCCTTCCCCTACAAGGGCTTTTGTCACTCTAGTGACCTGTGTCTCTTCAAACATTTAACTCTTCTGGAGTTAATTTAGAGGAAGTGGAATGGCCTACCATGCTTCTGGCGTGCAATAGATGATTATTTTGCTATCATTTGTTTAGATTGTTTTTCTAGAATAATCACCCGTGCTGGTACATTAACAGCTGAGATGTATGACTTTGTTACCCAAGTAACATCTGTAAATGCATCTGGTAACTAATTCACTATTGTTTGAAGATGTACTATCTTACGTACTTCATTCTCACATTGAGATGTATATAGATCTAAATGAATTAGACTAGGAACTTTCCAGGAAAGTTCACGCTTCTCTTTAGAGGAAGTCTTTCTTTCCCTTAATGATGGGAAATTTGTCTCATCAAAATGAAAATCTGCAAATCGTGCAGTAAAAAGATCACCAGTCAAAGGTTCCAGATATCTAATAATTGATGGTAAATCATGACCAACATATATTCCCAAATGCCTTTGGGGTCCCATTTTAGTTCTTTTTGTTGGTACAATCAGGACATATACCGCACATCCAAAAGTACGTAAATGAGATATATTTGGTTGATGGCCAAATACAAGTTGTACTGGTGAATACTGATGATAAGCAATGGACCAAAGTCGAATTAATGCAAAAATATGTAAAATAGCATGCCCCCATACAGAAATCGATAAGTGCATTCGTAATAATAAAGTCCTTGCAATTATATGGACACATTTAATAAGTAATTATGCTAATCAATTGAGTATTAACATGTGAAACTGGATGTTCAACATCAATCCCAGTCACTTTGCAATATTCATCAAATGCCTTGGAAGTAAATTCACCAACATTATCAAGGCATATGGATTTAATTGAATAATTGGGAAAATGTGCCTGAAGCTTGATAATTTGTGCAAGTAATCTTGCAAAAGCAATATTAAGTGTTGATAATAAGCAAACATATGATCATCTGACAGATGCATCAACCAAAATCATAAAATAGAGAAATGGTCCACTTGGTGGATGAATAGGCTTACATATGTCCCCTTGAATTCTTTGTAAGAATAATGTGGATTCAAAACCAATTTTAGAATAAGATGGTTTTTTTGTTAATTTCCCTTGGAAACATGCGGTACATAAATTCTCATGTGATAAAAGAATCTTCTGTTCTTTAATAGATGTCCATAAGAATTTTAAATGATTCTACACATCATTATAGATCCTGGGTGACCAAGACAATCATGCCAAAGTACAAACATTTTTGGATATTAACATTCCATTTCTGAGGAGTGTTTTCATTATTTTGATTATAACCAATCAGACCAAAATAACCATATGCTCTTCTACGACCTCGACCACGGTAGGGACCGCGACCACGACCACGACCACGACCGCGAGTATGTCCTCCAATAGTATTAGCATTCATTTCTGGGAATGCTGTAGAGCTGGTCGGGCGTGATTCATGATTTTTTATTAAGAGCTCGTTATTTTTCTCTGCAACCAAGAGACATGAGATTAGCTCTGAATATTTTGAGAATCGACATTCTCGATATTGCTGTTGTAATATCATATTCAAGGCATGAAAGGTTGTAAACGCTTTTTCCAACATATCCTTTTCTATTATCCCTTCACCACATAATTTTAGTTGTGTGGTGATTCTAAACAAAGCAGAGTTATATTCAGAGACTGATCTATAGTCTTGAAACCGTAAATGTTACCATTGATATCTGGCATTTGGTAATGCAACATCAAGTTGGTTGTCATATTGATCTTTTAGCTCTTGCCATAGAACTTTTGGTTCTGTGATAGTTGGGTATTGGGCTTTTAGATCCTCATTCAGGTGGTGACAGATAATAACCATTGCAGTAGATTTGTCTTGTCCATTTGCCTCGGCCTCATCTTCAATGGTGTAAAACAAGCCTTCTAATTTTAAAAGTAATCTGGCGTCAATAACCCATGACATGTAGTTGTCCCCAGACACTTCTAGTGCATCTAATTTCAAATTTGCAAGCTTTGGCATTATTACAGCTTCTAGTTATCTAAAAATCACAATTGGAGTTAGAACTTCTGGTCTGATAAAAATCTGAGGAATTTAAATTTTCAGATATATAAAGGAATATTTGCAAGTAAATAAATCCAGAAGTTTCAAGTTCTAGTAATGATAACTAAATCCATAAACTTCAGGTTTTGGATGGGTGACCAAACTGTTTAAATAAAAATTATGTAACAGTAAAAAAAATGCGAGAAAGTAAATCTAGAACTGCAGGTTATGGTATTAATAAAAAAAAATCTATAAGCTTCAGGTTCTAGTAATAATAAATTCAGAAGCTTCAGGTTTCGAAATTAATAAACTTATGTTGATTACGTGTTATAAATAAATTGAAATAGCGGATAAAATAAAAGATGAAATGATAACAGAGATAAATGAAAGGAAGTAAAATAACAACATGAAATAAAATGAAGGGATTAGAATTGTTACTGTTTGTATTATTGATGGATTCAAGATTACAGAACTAAACAACAGGACTAAGTTTATTTATAGGTGAAGATGACATCACTAAACACAAGCACATGTCATTCAAAGCTCTATTCTATTGCCACATATTGATGAGTAAGCATGCTAGAAGAATCCACTATATTCTACCTTAATGACCTTGAAATTAGAGAGGTGAAAAGGTGAAATACAAACGGTGGGGTGGTGGTAAATCCACAAGATTCTACAATACTCCCCCTTGGATTTCCACCATTTGTATCTTCGTTTGCTAGGAAAAACCTAGTGGGACAAAAACCTTAGCAAAAATATATACAATGATCTTCTGGATCAAGTGGTGTGGATATGTTCAAAACTGCCTTATTAAAACCTTTCCGGTAAAACCTATGGGACAAAATCCGGTAGAAGGAAAAAGAGTACAGTACACATATGTCCATTCAAAATTTTGCTACCCTGGATTGAACTTCAACATCAATCTTATAATTTACAGAGCCAACACATGTCATTTCCATATACCAATTTCTTAAAAGTTGATTTTGGTAAACAGATCTGCAAGATTATCTGTAGATCGTATTTGTTTAACATCAATCCGTTGGCTATGTTGAAGTTCATAAGTATAGAAATATTTAGGAGAAATATGTTTGGTTTTATCTCCTTTGATATATCCCCCTCTAACTTGAGCAATACAGGTCGCATTATCTTCAAATATCGGTGTCGGCATTTCTATAAATGTAAGGATTCCCGTTTTGTTGATTGGCTTATTTCGTGGGCAAACCACATGTTGGGGTTTGGTTGTAAGGGTAGTCTAGGTGATTTGTTGAAGATCAAAGACCCTTTCCAAGACCTCAAGAGGACAAGCACCAAAGGTATATCTAGTGCTTGATTTTGCTTTGAAGAGATTAGTTGCACACACACACAACATGCATAACTCTTATTCTTGAAATGTTGTGTTTATATTTTGTGTGCATTGTGCTTAATTGTGTATTCAATATCTCTTCTTGCATTTATTTGATTGCATCTTGTTCTATGAAATGCCATGACATGATAGGCATTAGGATGCATCTTGTTTTACCTTTTTACCCTTGCATGTGTTTTTGGGTTCAAAGGAGTGGGCTCTGCTGTGCGCTGGACGTCATGCGCCGGACCAGCGCAGCCCACCAGCGCAGATCGCCCAGTGGTCTGTCGCTGGTCGTGCGCTGGTCCACCAGCGCACCATGAAATTGGTCTATGCGCTAGTGGTGCGCTGGACGTCCAGCGCAAGCTGACCAGCGCACATCGACCAATCAGGTGCGATTTTTCAAAACGACCTCACTCTACTAGAGTTGCCTATATAAAGTCTTCTATGATTTTAGGTCGTCCAAGAGAGTTCATATTTCATTCTTCACACTTAGAATATTTTTCAAGAGAAGAAAAATAAAAAGAACTCACCTTTAACCACTCAAATCAAACCCTTTTTGCATCAAATTTCATATTGCATCTTCTATGTCTATATAGAGTGCATCCATGTATGGGTTTGCATCATCACAACTTGCTTGGTAAGATTTTGATTAATTTCATCTTATTTTAGTATTTTAAATACCAAGCCATCTCTTTTAAATTACTTGTATGTTTTAGATCATATGCTAAATACAAGAAAAGAGATTATTTGTGATGTATTGATTGAGTGATGTTTTTGATAGATATCTAGGTTTTTATAATCTATGATTATCTATGCTATTTGACATGTCATTTAGCCATTAATATCTAGGATTGCTTTAATTGCAAATTCATCATCCTAGGTAAGCATCTAGAGTACCCTAGCTCTATATTGCATATTTGGATATCATTGTATATTCACATAGGGTTGTGCATCTCTGTTGAGAGATTGAAGTCTTGGTCTAGGGTTGCTATTACAGGCCTGCGGGTAGTAGTGGTGGGTTACAGACCGGGATTAGGCTGTAAACATCATTACAAGTAGTGACTTCGAGGATCAAGCAAATTGGAATAGGGTTGCTAATAAAGGCCCGCTGGGTAGAAGTGAGGGGTTACAGACCGGAGTGTTAGACGAGGTCTACATAGGTTGTAAACTTCATTTCAATTAGTGATTTCGAGTTCCGAGTGTGGCGCACTAAACAGCCCGTGGTTTTTCCCAGTGGTTGGGTTTCCACGTAAACATCAAGTGTCATTTATTATTTCCGCATCTTATTACACTTGTATGTATATTTGACTTGCTAGGGGTATTTTCGTAAAATTGACATGCACGCGAAAATTGGGTAATAATTAGCTAAAATCTATTCACCCCCCCCCCCCCCCCCCCCCCCTCCTAGCTTTATATTAAACACGCCTCCAGGACTTTTCAGTAAATAATGAGAATCCACATGTCTTTTGAATATGATGAATAACTGACCTTAGCCAAACACATTCTCGACTTGTTTCATGAAGTGCAAGGATCTCTGAATGATTAGAGGATGTAGCAACAAAAGTTTGCTTTGTGGAGCGCCAGGAGATTGCCATGCCATTATAGGTAAAAGCATATCCCGTATGTGAATGAGCTTTATGAGGATCAGATAGATAACCGGCATCAGCATAACCAAGTAAACCTGAAAATTTGTTAAATTTTGAATAATATAATCCTAAGTCTTTCTTTCCACGAAGATAACGAAAAAGATGTTTAATCCCATTCTAATGTCTTCGAGTTGGTGCTGTGAATCTAGCAAGCAAATTCACTGAAAATGCAATATCTGGTCTAGTACATTGAGCTAGATATAATAAAGCTCCAATTGCATTAAAATATGATACTTCAGGACCAAGTATCTTTTCACTATCTTCAATTGGCCGGAATGAATCTTTCTTAGGATCAAGAGTTCTAACAATCATAGGAGTACTTAATGGATGCGCATTGTCCATATGAAATCTTTTCAACATATGTTGATTGATGGATAAGTATTCCCTTTGATTTATGCTCAATCTCCAAGCCGAGACAATGTTTTGTCTTTCCCAGGTCTTTCATTTCAAATTCCCTTTTCAAATATTCAGCAGTTTTCAGGAGCTTTCCAGGAGTTCCAATTAAATTCATATCATCAACATAAACTGCTATAATAGCAAATCCAGATTTCGATTTCTTTATGAAGACACATGGGCATATAGGATTATTAATATATCATTCTTTTTATCAAATATTCACTTAGGTGGTTATACCATATGCGCCCAGATTGCTTTAATTCATACAAGGACCTTTGTAATTTAATCAAATATAAATTACGAAGTCTCGAGTTGTATGCTTCTGGCATTCTAAATCCTTCAGGGATTTTCATATAAATATCTTAATCGAGTGAGCCATATAGATAGGCAGTTACTACATCCATAAGACGCATTTCAAGTCTTTCTGAGACAGCCAAACTTATCAAAAATTGAAACGTAGTTGTATCCATCACTGGTGAATACGTCTTATCAAAATCAATACTAGGTCTTTATGAGAAACTCTATGCTACGAGTCATGTCTTATATCGCACCACCTCATTTTTCTCATTACGTTTCCGTACAAAAACTCATTTGTATCCAACAGGTTTGATGTCTTCAGGCGTTTGGATTATTGATCCAAATACTTTACGTTTGGCTAATGGAGTCAATTCTGTTTGAATTGCTTCTTACCATTTAGGCCAATCAGACCTTTGCCTACAATCATTGAGGTTATGAGGCTCATAATCATTATTTAAAATTTCAGTAGCCACTATGTACGAAAATATACGAAAATATATCATATATGATTGTTTCTTCACGATTCCACATTCCTCTTGTATAATTTATAGAAATTTCCTCATTTATATGTTCTTGTATCTTTTCAGAGATTTCTTCTCCTGCAGAGGTTTCTTGTGTCCTTTCAGGGACATCTAACTCTTGTAAAGTTAATTTAGAGAAAGTGGATTTATTTATAATTTTAGGAATATGATCCTGATATTTTGTTTTCTTCCTCCGGGGAACAATATCTTTCGAACCAAGTGGTCTACCACGCTTCTAGCATACAACAGATGATTCCTTTGCTATTATTTGTTTAGATTGTTCTTCTGGAACAATCACTCGTGCTGGTACATTAACAGCTGGGATGTATGATTTTGTTACCCTAGTAGTATCTATAAATGCATCTGGTAACTGATTTGCTATTGTTTGAAGATGAACTATCTTGCGTACTTCATTCTCACATTGAGATGTGTATGGGTCAAAATGAATCAGATTAGGAATTTTCCAAGAAAGTTCACGCTTCTCTTCAGGAGAAGTTTTTCTTTCCCCTAATGATGGGAAATCTTTCATCAAAATGACAATCAGCAAATCATGTAGTAAAAAGGTCACCAGTCAAAGGTTCCAGATATCTAATAATTGATGGTGAATCTAAACCAACATATATTATCAAACGCCGTTGGGGTCCTATTTTAGTTCTTTGTGTAGGTGCAATTGGGACATATACTACACAACCAAAGGTACGCAGATGAGAAATATCTGGTTGATGGCTAAATACAAGTTGTACTGGCGAATATTGATGATAAGCAGTGGGATGTAAAATAGCATGTCCCCAAACAGAAATTGGTAATTGTGTTCGCAATAATAATGTTCTTGCAATTACTTGGAGATGCTTGATAAGTGATTCTGCTAACCCATTCTGAGTATGAACGTGTGGAAATGGATGTTCAACATCAATCCCAACTAATCTGCAATATTCATTAAATATCTTGGAAGTAATTTCACCAGCATTATCAAGGTGTATTGACTTAATCAGATGATCAAGAAAATGTGCCTGAAGCCTGATAATCTGTGCAAGTAATCTTGCAAAAGCAACATTACGGGTTGATAATAAGCAAACATGTGACCATTTGATAGATGCATCAACCAGGACCATAAAATAGCGAAACAGTCCACTTGGTGGATGAATAGGTCCATATATGTCCCCTTGAATCCTTTGTAGGAATGACAGGGATTCAAAGTCAACCCAAGAATGGGATGGTTTTATTACTAATTTCCCCTGTAAACATGCAATACATAAATTTTCGTGGGATAAAAGAATCTTCTGGTTCTTTAATGGATGTCTATGAGAATTTTCAATAATTCTACGCATTATTGTACATCCTAGGTGACCAAGACGGTCATGCCAAAGCATAAATATTTTTTGGGTCTAAGAACTTCTGGTTCATAACTGCATAAACGTTTACACCTCTTATAAGAGTGTAATATAATCCAGATGATAAAGCACACAGCTTTTCTATAATGAGTTTCTGACCTGAATCATGAGAAGTAATGCACAGATACTTAATATTCTCATCATTTATAGTTTCTATGTGATATCCATTACACCGTATATCTTTAAAACTAAGTAGATTTCTTCTGGATTTGCTTGAATATAAAGAATCATTGATAAATATTTTAGTATTATTTGGTAACAATATCATGGCTCTACCAGAGCCTTCAATCAAATCTGCTGGACCTGATATTGTATTAACATTTGTCTTAAGCAAAGTTAAATTCAAAAAGTATCTCTGATTCCGCAGCATCGTATGTGTCGTTGCACTATCGGCTATACATATATCTCTTATATCTTTCTTTTCAATATCACCCAATTCACTATTTAAAAACATATCTATTCACAAAGAAGAATAAAGTGCATATTAGATAGAGTGATCAAAAGTATATATTACATAAAGAATATTTTACATAAGTATTTCACATGATAACAAAAAATATTACAAGCAGTACTTAATTAGTATGGACATTTACATCACCAATTGAAGTGATCACTTTATCATTCGAATCATCAAGGAAATCAGAAACCTTAAACTGGATGATATCCATAAAATATGAATCCTCCATGAAGTTGGTTTTAGGATTCTTCCCCTTTTTCCCTTTCTTTGGTCAATGCTTGATTAAGCTCAACCAAATGTTTATATGTGCGGCATGTACGTGACCAATGATTATGACAACCACACCTGAAACAAATGCCATCATCTTTCTTAGGCCCTTTTTGGTTATTTTTCCATTTATCTGGTCTGGCCTTATTAACATTCCATTTCTAGGGAGTGTTTTCATTATTTTGATTATAACCAATCGGACCAAAATAACCATATCGTTTTTTCCAACATATCCTTTTCTGTTACCTCTTCACCACATAATTTTAGTTGTGTGGTGATTCTAAACAAAGCAGAGTTATATTCAGATACTGGTCTATAGTCTTGAAACCATAAATGTTACCATTGATATCTGGCATTTGGTAATGCAACATCGAGTTGGTTGTCATATCGATCTTTTAGCTCTTGTCATAGAACTTCTGGTTTTGTGATAGTTAGATATTGAGCTTTCATATCCTCATTCAAGTGATGATAGATAATAACCATGGCAGTAGATTTGTCTTGTTCATTTGCCTCGGCCCCATCTTCAAGGTGTAAAACAGGCCTTCTGATTTTAAAAGCAATCTGGCATCAATAACCCATGACATGTAGTTATCCCTAGACACTTCTAATGCAGCAAATTTCAAATTTGCAAGCTTTGACATTAATACAGCTTCTGGTTATTTAAAAATCACAATTGGTGTTAGAACTTCTGGTCTGATAAAAATCTAAAGAATTTAAATTTTCAAATATATAAAAGAATATTTGCAAGTAAATAAATCCAGAAGTTTCAGGTTCCAGTAATGATAACTAAATCCATAAACTTCAAGTTCTGGATGGGTGACTGATAGTGCCCATTTGTACACTCGGTATAGCCCCATTTCTTATCAATTGTACTCGTTTTTGAGCGTATTTGTATATTTAATGTGTTTGGTGAGCATTTTGTAGGTTATTTGCCCTAAATAAGGCATTTGAGCTTAATTGATGAGTTTTGGAAGTTAAAAGGGCTGAAATGGGAAAGACTTGTGCAGTATACCTATGTTTCGGGGGCCATATCTCTCACCTCATATTGAACTAGGTTTCGTGCTACCTATTTTCGGAAAGCCCCAGCTGTCTACTTTCCAATGGTTTTTACGGATCGCGATTCTAATATTGCTAAAGAAAGTTATGCTCATTTCCGTAACGGTACGTGATGCTGGAAGCCACTGAAGAATAAAAGCGCTGTTCGTAAAGTGCTTTTGTACAGCGCCCAACGGCTGCCCAGCCCGAAAAAACCATTCCAGAGATGGGGCACTGTACGGGCACTGTACGTATAGCGCCCATCGCTTCCACATCATGAATTTTAGGTTTTTGTGCCCTAACTCCCACACCTTATATATATATTCAATTTCCTCTCCTTTCACACACCTCTTGCACGACCCTTCCACTCCAAAACACTTCAAGAACACATTTTTACTCTCTAAATCCACCAAATCACCACATCCAACCTTCAATCCATCACTCAAACTTCAAATCCACTTCACCAAACATCAAATATCCAACTTTCACACCATTTCCCACCATCAAAACCCAACCTTGGAGCATAGAAAGGGACTAAGAGAGAAGAAGCAAGCCAAGCACACCAACATACCAAGAGAGGAGGAGAGCTTCACATATAGTTTTCTCTACACCTTTCTCTCTTTATTTTCATTTGTAATTTGTTATGGCTTACATAAATATCGTATCTTTTGTTGCCATTTCTTGTAATATGAACTAAATCCATCTTGGTTAAGGCCAAGATGAAACCTTTTCCATGAATTATTAGTAAAGGCCATTACTTTATCATGATTGCTTGTGTTGTGTATGTGTATTTCAATTGCTTAATGCTTCTAGGTGTCTAGCTAGCACTTGGTTGATATTTGGTTGTTGTGTGAAGCACCGAGAGGAGAAGCACACAACGTGCTCGATGAAATGCCCGATACAAGTCTAGTAAGATAGAAATATGCGATGCTAGCTTGTAGGATTCAATTTGTGTGCCATGAACTTAATGAATTTGTATGTAGTTCGGATAACCATTGAGAAATAGGTTATTGGTGCATATAAATGTTGTCTTTATCACTTGAGAGAGGTTAGAGACAAATAGAGGGTATCACGAATCTACACACACACTTGCATACTTTACCTTAATGATGTGCCTAAAATTAATGAGATTTGGATAGGTGGATTCATGGTCTTAGCCTATTTTCCCACAAGAGATACAACCACTTGCTTGTGTTTGTCTTTGCTTAAGTTTGCTTACTTGTTTATTTTTAATTATTGCATTAGTGTAGGTTAAGTTTATATTTGAGTAGTATAGTCCAATCATTCAATTTTACTTGTTTGAATAGCACCTAAACTAGTCAATTTCGGTAATCGGTCACTCAATCCATGTAGGAACGAACTCTTATTTACCATTGTGCTACTCTTCGACCTCGTACTATTGCGAGAGTCATAAAGAGACTAATCAGTGACCAAACTGTTTAAATAAAAATTATGTAAAAGTAAATAAAATGCGAGAAAGTAAATGCAGAACTGCAGGTTCTGGTATTAATAAAAAAATAAATCTAAAAGCTTCAGGTTCTAGTAATAATAAATTCAGAAGCTTCAAGTTCTGGTAATAAATCTAGAAACTTCAGGTTCTAGTAATAATAAATTCAGAAGCTTCAAGTTCTGAAAATAATAAACTTGTTTTGATAACGTGTTATAAAAAAAATTGAAATAGCAGATAAAATAAAAGATGAAATGATAACAGAGATAAATGAAAGGAAGTAAAATAACAAAATAAAATAAAATGGAGGGAGTAGAATTGTTACTGTTTGTATTATTGATGGATTCAAGATTACAGAACTAAACAACAAGATTAAGCTTATTTATAGGTGAAGATGACATCACTAAACACAAGCACATGTCATTCAAAGCTCTATTCTATTGCCACATATTGATGAATAAACATGCTAGAAGAATCCACTATATTCTACCTTAATGACCTTGAAATTAGAGAGGTGAAAAAGGTGAAATACAAACGGTGGGGTGGAAGTAAATCCGCAAGCTTCTACAATAAAAAGCATAATAAATAAATCCAAAATTATAGGTTCTGGGGACATAGTATAAGTCAGATTCATATATTACATATAATTAAATGCGAATATTGAAAAAGCATAATAAATAAATCCAGAACTATATATAGGTTCTATCGATACAGCCGTAAAAAATCTTATATATTGCGAATATTTAAAAATAAAAACATGAAAAATAAATCCAAAACTATATATAGATTCTGTCGACATAGCCGTAGAGAGTCTTATATATTACGAATAATTAAATGTAAATATTGAAAAAAAACATAATAAATAAATCCATAATTGTTATAATAAAATTAAAGATAATAGATGACAATAATTAATAAAGAACAAATGAATAAAGAATAAATAGAAGAAGAGATGAGAAAAGAGAATGAAAGTAACGTGAGAGAAAGGAATTGGGAGAGGAATTACTGATTCAGTTTTTGTATTGATATGAGGATCCAAAATATTACACATGAATTGGACTTGTATTAATAGAACAAGATATCCAACTATTAAACAACATATAATGACTCAAGTCAACATGTATTAAGACAAAGAAATGGGGAGCTTGCACATGGAAATGCTTCTTCAATAAGCCAAGGAAATATGTGGTGGAGAGAGTTAGCTTCTTCAATAAGGAAAGGAAAACATGTGGTGGAAAGCCACACACTTGTTTTACATGTATTGTAACACCCCCCTTGGATTTCCACCATTTGTATTTTAATTTGCTAGGAAAAACCCAGTGGGACAAAAACCTTAGCAAAAATATATACAATGATCTTCTGGATCAAGTGGTGTGGATGTGTTCAAAACTGCCTCATTAAAACCTTTCTAATAAAACTCAACAGGACAAAATCCGGTAGAAGGAAAAATAGTACAGTATACAAATATCTATTCAAAATTTTGCTCCCCCTGATTGAACTCTCCCCTTGAATGAAACTTCAATATCAATCCTGTAATTTACAAAGCCGACGCATGCCAATTTCATATACCAATTTCTCAAAAGTTGATGTAGACAATGTTTTGGTAAATAGATCTGTAAGATTATCTGTAGACCGTATTTGTTTAACATCAATTTGTCGGCTCTGTTGAAGTTCATGAGTATAGAAGAATTTAGGAGAAATATGTTTGGTTCTATCTCTTTTGATATATCCCCCTCTAACTTGAGCAATACAAGCCACATTATCTTCAAATATTGGTGTTGGCACCCCTGTAGATAATGAAAATCCACATGCATTTTGAATATGATAAATAACTGACCTTAACCACACACATTCTCGGCTTGTTTCATGATGTGCAAGGATCTCAAAATGATTAGAGGATGTAGTAACAAGAGTTTGCTTTGTGGAGCGCCAGGAGATTGCTGTGCCATTATATGTGAAAATATATCCCGTTTGTGAACGGGCTTTATGGGGATCACATAAATACCTGACATCAGCATAACCAATTAAACTTGAAAAGTTGTTAGATTTTGAATAATATAATCTTAAATATTTCGTTCCACGAAGATAACGAAAAAGATGTTTAATCCCATTCCAATGTCTCAGAGTTGGTGCTGAACTAAATCTAGCAAGCAAATTTACTGAAAATGCGATATCTGGTCTAGTACATTGAGTTAGATATAATAAAGTACCAATTGCATTAAGATATGGTACTTCAGGACCAAGTATCTTTTCACCATCTTCAAGTGGCCGGAATGGATCTTTCTTAGGATCAAGATTTCTAACAATCATGGGGGTACTTAATGGATGAGCATTGTCCATATTAAATCTTTTTAGGATCTTTTCAATCTATGCTGATTGATGCATAAGTATTCCGTCTGATTTATGCTCAATCTCCAAGCCGAGACAATATTTTGTCTTCCCTAGGTCTTTCATTTCAAATTCCTTTTTCAAATATTCAGCAGTTTTCAGGAGCTCTTCAGGAGTTCCAATTAAATTCATATCATCAACATAAACTGCTATAATAACAAATCCAGATTCTGATTTCTTTATGAAGACACATGGACATATGAGATTATTGATATATTCCTCTTCAGTTAAATATTCACTGAGGCGGTTGTACCACATGCGCCCAGATTGCTTTAATCCATATAAGGACCTTTATAATTTAATTGAATATAAATTACGAAGTCTCGAGCTGTATGTTTCTGGTATTCTAAATCCTTCAAGGATTTTCATGTAAATGTCATAATCGAGTGAGTCATATAGGTAAGCAGTTACTACGTCCATAAGACGCATTTCAAGTTTTTCTGAGACAACCAAACTTATCAGAAATCGAAACGTAATTGTATCCATTATTGGTGAATATGTCTCATCAAAATCAATACCAGGTCTCTGTGAGAAACCCTGTGCTACGAGTCGTGCCTTATATCGCACCACCTTGTTTTCCTCATTACGTTTCCGTACAAAAACCCATTTGTATCCAACAGGTTTGATGTCTTCAGGCGTTTTGACTATTGGTCCAAATACTTTACGTTTGGTTAACGAAGTCAATTCTACTTGAATTGCTTCTTTCCATTTAGGCCAATCAAATCTTTGCCTATAATCATCGAGGTTATAAGGCTCACAATCATCATTTAAAATTTCAGTAGCCCCTTTGTACGATAATATATCATCAATGATTATTTCTCCACGATTCCACATTCCTCATGTATAATTTATAGAAATTTCCTCATTTCTATGTTCAGGTATCTCTTTAGAGATATCTTCTCCTGCAAGGGTTTCTTGTGTCCTTTCAGGGACATCTAACTCTTGTGGAGTTGATTTAGAAAAAGTGGATTTATTTATCATTTCAGGAATATGATCCTGATATTTTGTTTTCTTCCTCCGGGGAACAGTATCTTTCGAACCAAGTAGCCTACCACGCTTTTGGCGTACAGTAGATGATTCTTTTGCTATTATTTGTTTAGATTGTTCTCCTGGAACAATCACCCGTGCTGGAACATTAATAGCTGGGATGTGTGATTTTATTACCCTAGTAGCATCCGTAAATGTATCTGGTAACTGATTTGCTATTGTTTGAAGATGAACTATCTTGCGTACTTCATTCTCACATTGAGATGTGTATGGATCAAGATGAATTAGACTAGGGATTTTCCAAGAAAATTCACGCTTCTCTTCAGGAGAAGTTTTTCCTTTCCCTAATGATGAGAAATTTTTCTCATCGAAATGACAATCAGCAAATCGTGCAGTAAAAAGATCACCAGTTAAAGGTTCCAAATACCTAGTAATTGATGGTGAATCTAGACCAACATATATTCTCAAACGCCGTTGGGGTCCCATTTTAGTTCTATGTGTAGGTGCAATTGAGACATATACCGTACAACCAAAAGTACGCAGATGAGAAATATCTGGTTGATGGCTAAATACAAGTTGCACTGGAGAATATTGATGATAAGAAGTGGGATGAAGACGAATTAATGCAGCAACCTGTAAAATAGCATGTCCCCAAACAGAAATTGGTAATTGTGTTCATAATAGTAATTGTAAGGATTCCCGTTGTTTTTAATTGGCTTATTTCGTGATCAAACCATAAATGGGGATACTCTGTAAGGGTAGTTTAAATGTTGTTGTTAGTGCATTAGGCCCTTTGAAGACCTCATTATTGACAAGCACCAAAGGTAATATTCTAAGTGCTTTCTTGTCTTGAAGAGATAGTTGCACACACTCACAACTCATGCATATGTTTAATCTTTGTAAGTTGTGTTTCTTTTTGTTGTGCATAAATGATTATTTACATCTCTTCTTGCTTGATTTTATGAGTGCATCTTATGTTGAAAACATCATAGCATTTAGGCTTTTAGGATGCATCTTGTTTGACTTTGTACCCCTTGCATGATTGCATGTGGGATGCAAATTTTGGGGCTGTGCGCTGGTCGACCAGCGCTGGTCGACCAGCGCCGGTCGACCAGCGCCGCTCACCGGCGTAAATCGCCCAGTGGCGCGCCGCTGGTCGTGCACTGGTGTGGACCAGCGCCGGCCACCAGCGCCGATCGCCCAGTATGGCACCGCTGGACTGGCGCTGGTGGCAGCGCCTGACGTCCAGCGCTCAAGCCAAAATTGGCTTGTGCGCTGGTCCTGCGCAGGTCCACCAGCGTAGGTCCACCAGCGCACAGAGTATTTTTCTGGCGAGTTTTCAAAACGACCTCACTTCACTTATGGCCTCTATATATATGCTAACTTGATTTTAGGTCATTAACAAGAGTTCTTATTCATGCTTCATACTTAGGATATTTTTCAAGATAAGAAAAATACACAAAGAACTCATTTTTAATTACTCAAACACAATTTCATGATCATCAATCATCATCTAGCATCATCTTAGATCATCTAGATGTCATCTAGCATGGAATCTTCATCATACTTTGCTTGGTAAGCTTTTCACTAATATCTTACATATTTTGTGTTTATTTTATCTAGCAATCTCAATTAATTATTTGATTGTCATTTTGTATGCTTTAGATACAAAATTGAGATTAGTATGATGTATGTTTGAGAAGTTGTATTGTGCTAGCATATTAGGTTTTGTGCTTGATATTGATTAGCTTAACTATTTGACATGTCATTTAGTTTTGATATCTAGGATTGTTCTTAATTGCATATTAATCATCTTAGATAAGCATATAGGGTTTCCCTTGCTCTATGTTGCATTTTGGATATTTTCATATATTCACTTAGGGTTGTATTCTCTTCAAGAGAAGCTAAGTCTTGTGTGTAGCAATCGGGATTAGGTTGCTTAAATCACAAGCAAATTGGACTAGGTTCACTCATACCGGGATTAGGTAGGTGTGTGATTACTTCCGGGATTAGGTTGTAATCGTTTGCACATTTAGTGGATTCGAGGTTCGAGTGTGGCTTACTTACATAGCCCGTGGTTTTTCCCGTGAGGGTTTCCACGTAAAAATTCAAGTGTTAATTTAATTTCCGCACCATATTACACTTGCTTGTTTATATTATCTTGAGGGTAATTTCGTAATTTTGACTAATACGAAAAATTGGGTAAAAAGCGTAAAATCTATTCACCCCCCCTCTAGATAGCTTTATACATACCGTGGTATATTTAGTTTCAATTGGTATCAGAGCGGGTTCCTAGACATACATAGGTGATCCTTGCTTTATTTTGGTGTGTTTTGCATTTTGTGTGATTTTTGATTATTCATACATTTGCATTCATTTCATTCATTCATAAACACTATGAGTGGAAACGGTGGAAATGGTGGTGGCCACGAAGGAGCTTCTAGCACAAGGCCTCCACTTCTTACCGGTTTGAACTATTCCCAATGGAAAGGGAAGATGGAATCCTACATATGCCAAATTCATGACCGTGCATGGATGGCGGTGGAAGACGGATATGATCTCCCTATGATGACTCCCGCGGGTGGAGGACAAGATGTTTTGAAGCCTAAGGCGCAATGGAACGCGCAAGAGTTTGAGGCTTCTAAGTGGAATAGGAAGGCGATGCATGCCATTATGTGTGCAATGGATGAGAATCAATACAAGCTTATTCAGAATACTCAGATTGCCAAAGTGGCATGGGACATCCTTCAAGTTGCACATGAGGGAACCAAGGTGGTGAAGGAGTCCAAGCTTCAAGTCCTCCAAACTCAATTTGAGTTACTTAGGATGGGAGAGGATGAATGCTTCAACGACTTCGAAATCAAATTGATGGACATAGTAAATCAAAGCCATCAACTCGGAGACCCTTATTCGGATAGGAGAGTCAAGCAAAAAATTATGAGATCTCTCCCCGATAGGTTTGAATCAAAGGTGACGGCCATAGAAGAAAATAGTGGCTACATGGATATGAAGCCAAGTGAGGTAATTGGGCGTCTCCTTGCATATGAGTCTAGGAAGGCTCCTAGCAACACTACTCCTCCTAAGAAGTCTAAAGGAATAGCTTTGAAAGCATCTAAGGATGCAAAGGAGGCAAAGCATGAATCGGATGAAGACCTTGCCTTATTTGTGAAACGGTTCAACAAGGTTATGGGGTTCAAGAAGAAGAAGGGATTTGGGTCAAGAGGACAAGATTTGAAGAAAAAGAGTTCCTTCAAGAAGTTTGGGCCTAGACAAGAGAGGACCGAAAGGAAAGGGGTCCGATGCTTTGAGTGTGGTGGGATTGGTCACTTTGCCCCCGAATGTGCGAATCACAATGAGAGGAAGAAAGGTAAAGTGATGGCCGCCACATGGAGTGGGAGTAGTGATGACTCCAATGAGGAAGATGAGTCTTCAAGTGAAGAAGAGCTCATGGCTAACTTCCTAGCTTTTGCATCTTCTCACAAGAGCAAAAGTGCTAGTGAAAAAGAAGATTTGAGTCAAGAGGAAATTGACTCTAGTGAAGAAGAAAGTGACTCCTTTTCTAGTTCCAAGAAGAAGTTTGTGGAGCAAAAGGTGCTTGCTAAATACCATGCCGAATTCAATGATTTAGCGTTTAAAAGCACAAGAAAGATTGAGAGGTTTAGAGAAGAAAACCTTGAACTTTCGGCTCACAATGACCACTTAAGTGAACAAGTGGAAAGATTGAAGAGGAGAGAGGATAAGTTAATTGAGGAGTTAGACTTGTCCAAGAGAAATGAAGAAGGCTTGAAGATGGAACTTGTAGAAGCTAAAGGGTCCTTGGCTAGGATAGATTCTAGCACCAAGAAGCTTGATCATTTACTTGGTGTTGGAAAGAGTCCAAGTGACAAGAGAGGTCTTGGGTATGAAGATGGCAAGAAAATCTCAACCTCTAACAAGACCATATTTGTCAAGAGCTTGAAGAATGAAGAAACTTCATTTGTGCAACCTCCTAAGAAAAGTTAGAAATAGGACAAAGTTCTAATGCACAAGTGAAAATGGGGCCAAGAAGGAAATCTCAAGCTCAACCTCCTAAGGTTCCTCAAGCCAACACTTCTCCCAAATTGGCTCACAAAGGAAAGAGACCAATCATGCAACCTCAAGCTTGGAAGCAACCAAGACCGGTTCAACAACGAAGACGGATTGAACCCACATATCCACAAAGACATGGACGTGCTCAAAGGTGAGGTATGATTCCTTTTTTCATTCCTATTTGTCACTTTTGTGGTTGTGATGGTCATATTAGACCAAATTGCTTTCAATATATTAAAATGTGTAGAAAACAAAGCATGATTAAAAGAGAAAGAATAGAGCCAAGATGCATGTTTCTAGGAAAGAAAATATTGATTTGCATGATCCTAGAAATAGTAGAGCACATGTACCAAAGACCACTAAGAAAGCTAAAATTGTTGCTAAGTGGATTAGAAAGAATGAAAATGTTTGCCATGTTGCACAAATAGCCTTGAAGGCAAATTCTTCTAATTTTTGGTACTTGGATAGTGGGTGCTCTAGGCACATGACGGGAAAAAAGAGTTTCTTCGAGACTCTTGTTATGGAGGAAGGTGGAAATATCACTTTTGGTGATGGATCCAAAAGAAATGTTGTAGGGAAAGGAACCATTTCCGTTCCCGGATTACCCTCCTTATCCAATGCATTATTTGTTGATGGCTTGAAAGCCAATTTAATTAGCATTTCACATCTTAGTGATGAAGGATATTCCGTCTTGTTCTCTAAAGATTATTGCTCTATCCTTAAACCCGATGGACAAACCTTGTTGAAGGGCATGAGATCTAGCGACAATTGTTATTGTCTTGAAGCTAGAATTGTATCTAATCATGTGTCCATGGATGAGCAAATTGAGTTGTGGCATGAAAGACTTGGCCACATGAACTTTAGGGATCTACGGACCCTTGGAGAGTTCAATTGTGTGCGTGGCCTCCCTAAGCTTGGGAAGAAAGCCAATGGTATTTGTGGACCTTGCCAACAAGGAAAGCAAACTAAAAGCATGCACAAAAAGGGTAAGTATCTCACCACCAAGGAGCCACTTGAGCTTCTCCACATGGACCTCATGGGTCTCATGCAAACCGAAAGTTTGGGTGGAAAGAGATACATTTTTGTTTGTGTTGATGATTTCTCTAGGTTCACATGGACATATTTTCTTAGAGAAAAATCCGAAACTTTTGATAAGTTTAAAATGCTTTGTAATAAAATTCAAAATGAAATGAACTCTAATATTAAAAGCATTAAACGGATTAGAAGTGACCATGGGAGAGAATTTGAGAATGCCACCTTTGAAACCTTTGTAATGGTTTAGGCATCTCCCATGAATTTTCTGCTCCTAGGACACCTCAACAAAATGGAGTTGTTGAGAGGAAGAATAGGGTCCTCCAAGAGATGGCCCGAGTGATGTTGCTTAGCAACAATGTCCCTAGGAACTATGGGCCGAAGCCATCAAAACGGCTTGCTATATAGGAAATAGAGTGTTCCTAAGGCCCGGGTACTAGAAACACCTCCTATGAGTTATGGAAAGGCAAGAGGCCAAATGTTAGCTACTTCCACACTTTTGGAAGCAAATGCTACATTTTGAATGACCGTGATCAACTTGGCAAATTTGATGCTAAGAGTGATGAGGGTATTTTATTGGCTATGCCTTAAATAGTAGAGCCTATAGAGTTTTCAATTTAAAGACTCTAAGTGTTATGGAATCATCCAATGTCGTATTTGATGATACTAGGCTCAAGTCTAATGATCATGAGGAGGAGGTTATTTTTAGTGATGATTCTCCTTTGGAGGAGGTTGTGGTGTCGCCTAATGTTGGGACATCTAATGTCAACAATGATGGCACACAACCTATTGATAGAGTTCCTCTCTTGGACTCTAAAGAACCCGCTCCATGGGTTAGGAAACTCCATGATAAAGAAGATATCATTGGAGAGGTAAATGAGGGTGTTAGGACTAGACGCCAACTTGCTAATCTTATTAGCTATACATGTTACACCTCTCAAATTGAACCCAAAAAGGTTGAAGAAGCCTTAAATGATGAATTTTGGGTTCTTGCCATGCAAGAAGAGCTAAGCCAATTCGAAAGGAATGAGGTTTGGACTCTAGTTCCTAGGCCTAAGACCACTAATGTCATAGGCACCAAATGGATATTTAGGAACAAATCCGATGAGGATGGCAACATAGTGCGGAACAAGGCTAGACTTGTAGCACAAGGGTACTCTCAAATTGAGGGTATCGACTTTGAGGAGACTTTTGCTCCCGTTGCCCGCTTAGAGTCCATTAGGCTTCTCTTGTCCATCTCTTGTGTGCACAAGTTCAAATTGCACCAAATGGACGTCAAGAGTGCGTTCCTCAATGGCTTCGTGCAAGAGG